>JAHFWI010000076.1:1200000-1890961 GCA_028554975.1 Himalopsyche kuldschensis
TACGAGCGGATTTTTTTCAATCGATACATCCGTTCAAAAGCATGCGTGTTTGTGTTATTGAAATTTCACTTCCCACCTTTCCGAACCCAAAGAGCGACGCATAGTGACAGCGATTAGCTAATCACTAGTCCTGTCTTAGTCCTTGTATCCATTCCATCCTTACTCTCTTCAAAAAAGAGAGGTTGCATAACTGAATAACAATCAGTTATCGTAGAAAAACATATGTTAAGATAAACTCCGTAAGGAGTCCATATGCTCCAAGTTGGGAGCGGAAATGGTTATTCTTTAGACAAACATTCACAATAGATGGCAACACTGATTTACTTGGTTTAACCACGCTCCGATTTAACTGAAAGACACAAATGATAAGTAGAGTATATTAAAAAAATATGTTTATTATAATGCCATTCCACCAAGTATTGACAGTGAACACCTTAAAAGTGAGTAGAGTGTATGTTAAATACCACTTCCCGGTGGAAAGGCAATATTTTAAATAAATAAAACATTCAAACATAAATACATTTATTCGATCACCTTCGATGAAAGGTAACACCCTAGGTCAGGGGTCGGCAACCTGCGGCTCGCGAGCCGCATGCTGCTCTTTCTATGTAAAGTTGCGGCTCTCCAGTTCCATATGAAAAAAAATATTTACCCTTGAAAATTATTTAAAATTTAAAAATTTATCCTTAAAAAAAAGAAAATATATTTTTATGTGCCTAATTTAAAACTCAGTAAAGTCCTGACTAATCCAACTTTCGCTCTTGAGTGCCAAACGCTTGATGCGTATCCGGCAATTCCCATAAAAATAGCACCGTATGCTATTTTAAGCGCGCGAGCTTTAAGTCCCCAGTTTTTGCCAGTCATTCTAGATACACGGAGGTACGCCATGTTGGCGTTCTCTACAATTCGCTTTGCTTGATGTTGAAATGACAATTTGTCATCGAGGATGACGCCGAGATATTTAACTTGTTGAGAAACACGAACAGTGAAATGACCCATGCGAATGTTTGGCGATCTTTTTGAAGTGTCAAGCTTAGATGCTCCCTTCAAAAGAAGAGATTCTGTCTTGGCATGTGCAAATGTAAGCTTGCTCAGTTCTCCCCATTCAAGAATTTTTGTGAGCGCACCACTGGCAGCTCGTTCAAGGCCTACAAGACTGTTTGATCCTACAATTAGTAGAGCATCATCAGCATATGTGATAATTGTGCTATCCAATGGCAATGGCAAGGACAAAAGGTCGTCAAATAAAATATTCCAAAGAAGTGGCTCTAAGACTGATCCTTGGGGACCCCCATCGTATACTTGCTGAAAATACGCCATTGGAAAAGAATGAGTTGCCGATACAATGGGTATTTTCTCACGAATGAATCTTAGAGCTGTACTTATGAAGCAGTTAATTAAGAGATGATATCATCATTTTTATTCTGTTTTGTGTAAACAAATTGTTTTATGATTTTAATTGGCACATACTTGGGAGAACTCCATTATAATCTGGTTTTTTTCAACTTTTCTGCTACACAAGAATTATATAAGTTTTTTTAATTTAGTTAATCTAATTGTATTTAGACTGGCTTATAAAAGGCAAAATTATAAAACTTATAAGTCTTACTAATCTAATGACATATTGTTTAAACATACCAGATTTTCACTTTTAAAGTGTTCACTGTCAATACTTGGTGGAATGGCATAATAATAAAACATATTTAGTACTTATTCCACATGAAATTTATTGGATTCTGTAATGTTCCATAATAAAATAATGAGATAATTATAAAGGGTATTTCAATAGGGACGCTCAAAATATGTTACTTTGTCCTGCTGAGTAGATTATTCATTGTTTAGTGGCCAAATTTGAGTCAACCAGTTTGGTAAATAATCGGCCAACACCTACCTGTACGTCATCAAAATACAATATCTGGTGAAAACATTGCTGCTGTGTGTGAAAGTGTACAGGAAAACCCAAGGCAGCTTATTTCTCGTTGTTCACAAGAACTTGGCTTTTCTGCGACTTCAACTTGGCGAATTTTGAATCGGGCCTTATGTCTGCACCCGTATAAAATCCAACTAACCAAGGAACTTCAGGTAAACGACCGCAGACAACGCCTGATTGGGTTCTGGAGCAGTTGGAAGTTTACCCAAATTTGTCAAAAAAGTCAACTTTAGCGACATGGCCCATTTTATAATGAATGGATATTGGCAGACATTTGATGCTATATTCCATATTTAATGCCGTAAAATATACTTACAAATGAAATTAAAATTTAAGTCGAAATCTCACAACAACTTGTTTTATTTACATTTCAAAACTAAGCGTCCTTATAAAAAGACCATTTATATATCAATGGTAAGAACGTGCAATCATGTAAATAGTGTATGGCTAAGTATTGAAAATAACAAACTTAGCAGAAAAAAACGATTAAAAAATATAATAACTTATGTATGTACAGAGCATCCAATAAGTTACGGTAATTTTTGTTTCACATATTATCAATAATGCTCTTGCATCCAGAAACTATGCTGTAGAGAAAAATGAGTTTTTTAAGATTCTTGTAAACCTAATATACTGTTAGAAATAAGATATTAAAAATACCAAAGTTTGGTTCATTTGTTTTATCTTAAAAGCTTACATCCGCAGTGCGGATGTAGCAAAAATTCGACATGAAATTTACATACATACATACCAATAAGGAGAACATTCAATGCACATCTAAATATAATTCAATTTATTTTTAATGGATTTTTCAATAACGTCTTTATTAATTATATTTAACAGTGTCAAAGTTAACTTCAATATCATATCACTTACAAAGCTAAAAAATCTTATTATATCAATAACTAGTATTGCTACCCGGCGTCGCTCGCACTAAGCGACCAATAATTATTTAATGTTATATCATTCGACATAATTATATCACAAAATCTAACATCCAAAATAGAGTTAAAATAAAATCACAAACTTTATTTAATTTGATGACAGCCCCATTCTCGCCCATTAAAATGTCCAAATTCAAGGAAAAAATCTAATTTGCTGTCAAATAAATGTCAAATAATACCTTCACGTAAATAATAAACATTATTATTGATAATAAAAGCCGGCAAAAGTTCAGTAGAAGACTATTTTTATTACATTTTGACTAAATGTCTTCGCCGATAAAAATTCAAACATTTTTCTTTCATATTCGTTTTTATGGCAACTTAATGACCAACAATGCAAAAGGGAATTACATATCCACAGACATACATACGCCGTTTCGGTTTTATATATGTACTACTCGATACTCGAGTAATTGGGGTCTCTACACACACATTGATAACGAAACAAATTTACCGTCGAAACTTTCGCGAGCGAAATCAATTCGTTTGTTTGAACTTGCAACAACAATTCAAAAGGGAATTACAGACATACATCCCCCGTTTCGGCTTTATATATAAGATATTTAACAGTGTCGAAGTTAATTTCAATATCATACCACTTAAAAAGCTAAAAAATCTTATTATATCAATAATTCGTTAAAAGAATTTATTTGAGAACCGTTATATCTATAACAGTGGTTCTCATTTGTAGGCACGGTGGCCATATGCGACCACCAGAGGGTTTGGCTGCGGCCACCAACAGCTTCATAGTTAATAGTGATCATAAGAAAATGTGGTTTTTGCAAGTTAATTTATCAAGAAAGCAGGGCTGTGGAGTCGTTAAAAAACTCCGATTCCGTCTCAGGCTTCACCATAGACCAAAAACACGACTCAGATTCCGACTAAAATGGCTTAATTTCGTCACGTATTTTTTCTACCTTTCCTATTTATGTATCTTATATATAAAACCGAAACGGGGGATGTATGTCTGTAATTCCCTTTTGCATTGTTGTTGCAAATTCAAACAAACGAATTGATTTCGCTCGCGAAAGTTTCGACGGTAAATTTGTTTCGTTATCAATGTGTGTGTAGAGACTCCAATTACTCGAGTATACACATATAAAACCGAAACGGCGTATGTATGCTGTGGGTCTGTAATTCCCTTTTGCATTGTTGTTGCAAGTTGCCATAAAAACGAATATGAAAGAAAATATGTTTGATTTTTTTTTATCGGCGAAGACATTTAGTCAAAATGTAATAAATTAGTCTTCTACTGAAATTTTCCCGGCTTTTATTAATATAATAATGTTTTTATTTACGTGAAGGTATTATTTGACATTTCTTTGACAGCAAATTAGATTTTTTCCTTGAATTTGGACATTTTAATGGGCGAGATTGGGGCTGTCAATATATGAAAGGGGCTGTGAAATGTCAATGCCAGTCTGAAATGTTCATTTTAATTCCATTTTAATTGACCTAGACTTTTGAATTTTGAAAAAAGTTGTTTCAACTTGGCCCGTCTGAATTTACGCGCCGAGCTGAACATAACCCCAAACTGGTCCGAGCGAAGCCGGGTTCCAATACTAGTATTCAATAAAATATTGACGAACCAACGCGGCCAATTGCCAAATTATATATATTGTTTGCATAAATAAAAAGTTCGTAAACAGATGCCTGCGGCGAATACTAGGAGTACAGTGGTTTGACTTTGTCAGGAATACGGAGGTAAGAGAGCGGACAAGCCAGCCCCTTATTACGTCTAAAATTAAAAGGCGACGATGGACCTGGCTCGGAAATGTGCTGCGGATGCCCCAGGGGAGCCTGAATCCTGCCCGCCTCTTCTATCAACCTGATGGATCCCGACGCCGCGGAAGGCCTCTGCTGACCATCCATAGGATGTACTCAGGGGATCTAAGGGACGCCGGGATGACCTGGGAAGATGCGAGGAGGTTGGCGGGAGACAGAGAATCTTGGAGGCACCGTGTGGCGGCCATATGTTCCGAAAAGTGAAAAAAAAAAGTTCAAACTTTTAATTTTGTTTTGGTCCATTTCACGAAGCAGAAAAGACTTAAAACAATAATTTGGTGTGGCCACCAGACATTTCCGTAAGACCGCTTATCTTAACGATGCGGCCACAGTACAATTTTACGTCAGAGCCACTGATCTAGAACAAACATTGCCATGTAAGCCAAAACGCGGTCGTAACTATTTGATAGTGTTAAGCCGAAGCCGTGTTCATCGAATAACGGGTAAATATATGTATAATAACTTAATACATATAATATGTACATATATAAAGTGTCTTGATTGCACAATATATCGATTACGTAATTTCTTAGAAGAACTTTTGTATTAGATAGATTTTCATGGAATCACGCACTTGGTAGTGATGTTCTTATAAATTCTAATAAACTGAATCGCTCCTTAGGGATCGGCGTAACATTTTTTCTTTAATCTACATAGAAGTTTCCACGTCAACGATTTCGTTAGTTATACGGAACCTTTTATTATTTATCTCCTATTTAAAAACAATATTATAGCAAAAATGAATCTTTCAATGGATACCATAAAACGGGGTCAATAGAGACACTTTCTACCCTTCACGACTTCATACCTGCGCCACATAATTCAAATATGAATGGCTTGAAACTTGTTTCTATGGTCCTACTACACATTCATGGCAATATTTTTCAAATATTCACTATCATTATTAAGACAATTTTGTTCGATGTCTCTATTCACATTGAATCGGGGTGAATAGAGACGAGAGGGTAAATCGAGACTTGGCAGGTGAATAGAGACAAAAATACAGATTTTAATGATTGGAATATATGAACCTCTATTCTATACGAGGGTTGATATTTAATTGAATACACATAAATAGGAAAATTAGGGGAAAAAAGTGACGATATTAACTCTTTTTTAGTCGGAGTCGGAGTCGTAGTCGTAGTTTTGGTAAATGCTGGAGTCGGAGTCGGACTTTATTTTACCGACTCCACAGCCCTGGTATTAACCAATCTCAATATAAATTCATTCATGTATTTATATCGGTAGTGATATTATATTTAAATGAATGTATTTGAAGTTATAAATCAGGCAATGGGTGTTTGTATTGTTAAAAATCTCTTCTCCCCTTTCCGATCCTAAAGAGGTACGCATAGTGATAGCGATTAGCTAACCACTAGTCCCGACCTAGTCCTCGTGTCATTTCCATCCCTACTCTCTTCTAATAAAAAAGAGAAGCTGAGCATCTGAGTAAAAAGCAGTTCTTGTAGAAAAACTAATATTGAGATAAACTCCGTGAGGAGTCCATATGCTCCAAATTTGGTAGCGGACATGGTTAAAAAAAATGAAGTTAGTTGTATCCACCATATTAATTTAATTGTATACATCAAATCAAATCAAAATAATAAAAACTGTATACTGATCTTATCACTACAAATAATTTTTAAAGTTGTAGTTTTCCCATGAAATTAAATAATTCTTGTGATATAAGAAGTGTACTCACATTATTTCATATGGCGTAATTCGCAAATTAGAACAGTAAAATATCAAAAAGGCGCATTCATGCTCGCGCGCCAATGGTTTAGCGCCTCTATTCCCCCAATGTAAACAATAATTACTTTTCAACTACATTTCCGTGAAGATTAGCTTCGCGACCAAAGGTTAACAAAGCAAAACTTTTTCAATTGACTTAACCACATACATAATAAATACACACATTATTAGATAATAGCCAGCAATATATTTCTACTTTTATAATGGGACAATCTGACCCACCCCATCGAGCTAAGATGTCACGAAGTTTAAACCTGTTAGGTGCCGACTATGATTAGTATGGCCGTGCATGGAGGGACGTGATTTTCTTTCAAAAAATAAAACCCGATAAATATATACTTTTTGGACATATTTTGATAGTACATCAAAAACACTTACGATATAAATACACGATGTGTCATTTACGCCGTCATTTATTCAAAAACCAAAACAGCAAACGTTACACAAAGCTTCAAGGTAGTCATAACACTCACATAGAAAATGATTCTTATTAAATTTAATCCTAATTGTAAATAAAAAATATTTTCAAAATTGTGAGTGGTATGCCTTAATACAAGGTTCTACGCATACTCTGCTAGCGACACATTTCAACGCAACAAAACAACTCTTTATAAAATCGATATATTATAGATTACTATGCAATATCTTTAAAGTTCAAGTATAACATCACGATTCCAAGAGATGTCACTATATGCGCGGTATTTTAAAATTGTTATAAAAGTTGCTCGTGGCCTTTAATCCACGTCTCAAGTACTGGGTGTAAAAAGCTCAGATAGATCGGTCAGGCGCTTTGCGTTCATCATTCGTTGTGGTTTCTGGATCTAAATTTCCATTTCCAAGCTCTATCATCTGAAAATAATCCCTTATTCGAAGAAATATGAATTCTCTGGTAAGCACGTACCGGTCTACTAAAAACACACAGATACTTCGTTTACAGTGGAACCCCGATCTAACGTTCTCGCATACACCGTTTTCCCGCGTGGTTCGTTCATTCTCTATAGTCCCGGCCAAACACCCATAAGAACAATATTTAAAAATCCCGCATTATACGTTCACCGATTTAACAATTTCCTCGATTTATCTTCTCAAAAGTATGGTCCCTCACAAATATTATCCCGATTTTTTGTTGAATATTTCTCATAAGCACATTCGACCCCAGCCAATCGGTTCTTAGAAAAAAACCGAACAACAACTAATTACAGCAGTGAAGAAGAAAATGTCGAATAACGCAATAGTGAACCTGTTATCACATTTACATTAGCATTATTGACTTCAAAAAATTAGAAATATTTTTCCATTCCAAGGGTAAAAAAGAATTTGGAGGGTATTTTTAAAAATTAAAATGCCAACATCAAAGAAGCAACTTGTTGTTCCAGATTTTTATTTTAGATGAATGTTATAAATACATACGTTTGATAAAAAATCTAATAAATATACATATAAATATGCACTTAACGTTTGTTTTTCATGGTTTCATTGTATAATATTTATATACTATTAAGCAGGGCTTTTTTCCATTTAACGCGGTGGAACGGCGTTCCGGCACCTTTTTTCATGGTATTTTTATTTTTTGACGAAACAATGTTTGCGCTTTTTTACAATCTATATTTATATACTTCGTCAAAATGATAAAATATGGTATTGTAATGAACTGTGTGAGATGTGGATATATTCGAAATTGGCGCTCTCCTGTAGCGACGAGGGAGAAGGGGACTTGTCCACGTTCCCATTGGTCACTCGTGCTCAAGGAATAATAACGGCCAGTAACGTCTGACGCATAGACTTATATAATTTCTGTATTTCTGACGATTGTGATTGAATGCACGTGCATAGCGATTGACAATGTGTGGAACATTTTATTTAATCAATTTGACGTCATTATTTTCTTTGATTGTTTCTTTAACTTTAGGTATAACATGTCTAAAATTATAAATAAACTGTTTTTTTTTTGAAATTTCATTGAAATGATATTTAAATACAATTTTATTTAGTAAAAAGCTTTGCATGAAGAGGGTTCGGCACCTTTTTTCAAAAAAAAAGCCCTTAAGCATGTATAGTATTTTTCATAAAATTCTCGCCCCAACGTTGAAGAGGTAATTTGCAGGTTTTAATTATAAAACAACATTTATCTTCACTCGCATGCTGTTTTCATGTAATAAAATGAACACACATCTGCAATGAGCTTTATTTTACCTTTTTGCTGTACATAACACTTGCGCAAAAAGCGGATATTTATTACTAAAGTTTTGAAATAAGGTATCGCTTGTGAGGGCGCCACCATCGCGTAAAAACTGTGCAATGCTCAATCAAATTTGTTTATTTAGTAACAAATTTTTATATGCAAGCTATAAATGAAACAAAATCGTCATGAAAATATATTTTTAATAAATTAATATAATTTCGAAGGCTTTTAAATGTACTTTCGATGGTTTCGGCGGTAAATTTGTGGAAGTTCATTTTAATATAAAATTTAAAATAACTTTGATTATTCCACGTATTGTGATACTAACTGTGACACGCGTTTCGCCTCTTTCAGAGGCATCTTCGGACTTACTATCGCAAAGTTTGCTTAAGTAATGAAGCAAGATTGATTCTAACATTTTAAATTATGATATACAAAATGGATTTCTGGTTTTTTTTCCTTCTAAAGGAAACAAGGAAGGGGTGATAGAATCGAAACAATGCAATCAGATAATGATACTAATGAGCTGCAATCAATTAGATTGGGATTTTTCCCTTATAAGGGAAGCAAGAGAGGGGGTTATAGAATAGAAACAAAGCAAACAAATAAACATATTTCTAATGACGTTAAACATTACAAACTATTAACCTAATAAACTAATGAGCTGCAATCAATCAGATAGGTTAGTGATTACTCTATTAATTGTAAACAATGTAAGTAATGGCGAGCAACCTGTCCTATTAAGAATAATATTTATTTTTTGTTAAGAGTTTTATTTTTGTATTTACTATATGGGGAAAATTTTAGTTCCGAATTTGAACGGCGGTCAAGTTATGATGGTATATCTATAATATAATATATACAATTTGTCAATGGTAGAGCTGTAAAGGAACAAATCCATCACGGAAAATTTCATTTTGAAGTTTTTCAAAGACATCATTCGTAAAGCAACTTTGAAGTCCTGAAGTATTACCGACACCCTACTCGGGGATCAATTGTTTCGGGGTGTAAATTTCGCTTTTGGCAGAATTTAATGAACCCTCAGAACTTGAGGCTTTCGGAAATCGCTGACTGGGCAATGTTTCGCGGAGACAAAAAATATAAATTATATCTAATGATCCCCCTTCAAGTTTTTCCGACCACAAAGTTTTTAAAAATGTTTATCAAGGTCGAGACGAAATCTCGAGGTATATAATACATACATATATACGACTTCATTATTACGGATCATCAGTTCTTTAAGGGGGTGCGTCGTTGAGATTCGAACTCAGTTTTACAACATTTTTATTAATAATCATGACTAAGGTTTCCAATACCGGGCCAAAATTTTTATCCTGGGATTTCGGGATTGCAATAAGTCGATACCGGTATTTGGAATATTTGTTTAATGGTCGATAATTTTCATATTTATTAAATACTACCCGGCGAACTTCGTACCGCCTCAGAATCAATAGATGTTGGTGTTAACTTATAAGCTGATTTAAATTCAGTTTTTTGTTAAAATGAATACTCAATATGAATTTAGTTCAATAAATGTGCAAAAATCAAAATGAAAATTTAAATGAATAAATGACGGTGACAAAGCCAGAAAATCAAAGATCATCAAAATCGGTCCAGCCGTCCTCAACTTATAATTGGTGTAACTAACACGACTTTGTTTTATATATGTTACAGTGAAACTGTATTCTCAGTGAATATATGTTCTTCTCCAAGCTATCATTGAAATTAAATTTGACCGCCCTATCTTCAGCCCTATGTTTGTCTGTGTTTTTCTTTGGTTCTCTTTTCATGAAAGGGAATACTTGCTAATTTTGTTTCATTGAAGCAAACCAAAAATTTTAGGCCGGCAAATCGTCAACTTGGGTCAATAATTTCCCTGATCGTGACCAGTGAAATCATGTTGTCATATAAATCTATTACTTGATACATTTTTACTGAGAATGTAGTTTCACTATAACATATACATTGTATATAGATTAGCCATGTTAATGTATCATTCAAATTAGTTTGGAATAATCGATGTCACTATCTTTTTATGAATATTATATTTTGTTGTTTATCCATTACTGAAGAGCAAAAATATTCTATTGAAATATAATGTACGAGAGTATCGGTTTCGTTCGAATACGATCTGATAACTAATTGAAATAAAAAATATGTCTGGTTATGCAAATTTCTAAAACAATTCACATTGTTAAAATGAGGACATATTAGAGGAAATAAATAACGCTTTTATTGATGATAAATCCGATTATGTTTTTTAATCTCGGGATTCTTCAAGTATTGAAAATCCTAGGGATCCCGGAATTGGAAACCCTAATCATGACATTCGTACAGCATTCGAAAGAAATTAAATTATGGTTACAGAAAAACAGCACATTCGCATAATGCTACATCAGGCTTCAAATTTAATTAGACCGGATATTCACAGAAAGTAAAGCGACATTTCATCCATCTTGTATGATTTCAAAAATATTTGCAATATTGATTAACAGTGCTGGATGAAGTCAATGGAAAACCCCAGACGCAATATAATTTTCGTCGCCCTTTTTTTCGAATGTTAAAAAAGGCGTTGCAATATTTAATCGACTTTTAATAATCATAAATATATTTTTGACTATGCCCATTTCAATTCTATTCCTTATTTATCGCGTGTGGCCGAGAGTATGGCTTGAACAATGTACGGTATTCCCCGCAGCTTACTAGAAACAATGAAGAATGAGTACCTAGCACACCCGCACACCGAAAATTATGATTTATGACCCGTCGGTCATTCAATATTACTGCCATTGGATGTTTTTCAAACTATATCATGTGGGCTATGACTAATGTGACCATTTATTTTTGTCCTCAAAACGGGACATCTACCAATTTTTACGTAATAGTAAGTATATTCAAGAAAACACGTATTTTTTATAGTTTTGATGCATTAATAAAAAGAAAAGGAATGTTGATAAAGAAAATAACAGGAATAAATAGTATAAATATGAAAAAAATTATGTTGTTTTATATTTTTCTAGTGAAAAATTTTTCTTAAGAATAACTGTGTTTGCTTTTATAAGAGTGGAATTCTTGGCAGGATTTTTTAAAATTTATTTTTACTAACAACATCGCTTTAAGTACTCCGACTTGTAATTGTGTTTTTTCCGTCGTCCACAACTTATTTATCTGTGAAAAGACTCTTTCTACGGGTGAATTGTTCCGGGCAAGCATAAAATGTATTCAATGATCACTCTTAAGTGTTTATGTTTCAAATTATTATTACAAAAGTGTTGGAACAATTCAATCCAAAGATTTTCGATTGAAACGTTTCCAATATTCCATTCGGTCACTTTTTGGGGTGTAATATAGTTACTAATAAGTGAATACTCATCAAATACTTGGTTGCTATTAGTAAATCCCTTTTGAAACAATGTATCTATTACAAATTGAATTTCTTCCCACGTAGGTATTTTGGTTAAATTCGCCCATTCAAATATTTTTAATTCTTCAAAGAACCATTGCTCCAAATATTCTACGCTTATTTTATAGAACTCGTACGAAGTAGCTGTAGTTTTTATTTGTTCTTCGTCAACACTATCGCAATCACTTTCTTGCTATTTTGCCAGTATTTTTTCCGCAAAGTTATACGAAACGGCTATACTACGCACAACCGTCGATTTTTGCACTTTTTTTTTTAATTGTTACCGTGTGTTACCCTCTTTTAGAAAACGGGACATTTCGAGGCCCCGAAGCTGTACTTGGGGACAACGGGACAGGCTACCTAAAAACGGGACGTACGGTCACTTTAGCTATGACATGTAAGTTAGTTAGAGGCCCAAAGGGCGCGCCTTTTTCGCTTATAGGGTAATCCGCCACTGGTGTTGAAACATGTCGATATTTTTCTTAATGATAGAGCTTTCCAGTTCGTGAAAATTTCCATTTCAAACCCTGTGCTACATCAAAAATCTAGGACGGTGGTAGGGAAGTTTTTCATTCTACAATGCCGGATTCAAAAATAAACGATTAAATATACATAAATGGATTTCTCCATGTCTCTGGTTTAGGATAATATTCTATAAGTATTCTGGGTCGAGGATTACCCGAGATGTACTCGGCGGTAGCTTTTAACATCCAGGGCTTTCGAGTCGCGGTGTTTTGACTGGAGTAAGTCGTGAAAAACTTTTGACAAATATTGAACTTGTATTATTTTAATTTATGTTTTATAGCCATGTATAATATGATAAATTTGTCTATTGGTCGCATTGGTCGGTTGATCTTTAATACAACACGTACATAGGAAATGAATGAGAAAATCCTGACAAAATAAAACTTTTGCCAGTCGGACTAGACTTGTTGGTCAATGTCGGAGTCAACAAGTAGTGACACGTGTTTCGCTTCTTTCTATCTACACTCTGACTTCTTTAACAGTTCACTCGAGTGTGCGGCAGCCGTTAATACTAAATAAATGTTCTCCCGGACATAAGAATCCACCTACCGCACTTAGCCCACGCGTTCAGTCTATATGATTAGGGAATTAAAAATTTTCGAACTCGCCTAGCTTTTTTTTTTTGCGAGTTTCTTTCAGGACATTCTCACAGGTCACTCTTTCGAGTGCATAAGTAGCGTTGTCAGTCTGTAACATACAATCAGAAGGTTGTTGCAGTTGTAACCAGACCATTTCGAAGTGCCCGAGGAAAGTCCTAAGGCATTTTGTCGCAATAATACGGTAGTCTTTATTTTATTATTTCAACTCATCCGTTTATCATGTCATTTTATGATGCATAGTGTAAAAGGTAATTGTTTTATATCAGTTGTAATAACATGTTAATGATGAAAAATACTAATGCCAGTTAAAAAAAACTAGGGACGATTGATTGGTCTCTGGGATTATGCACATGTATGCGCAGGGCTGTAAGCTAGAGGGATGAAAAGGGTTAAAATATATACTATCAAAGTATTCCATTAGACCTCATTGAACCTTGTTACCAAACTTGGCATTACCCTAAGGTTGGCATAATCATAGCTGTGTGCATCATATTGTGAAGGACTAATTTGTGTCTAATATCTTGGCACAAGTATTATATGTATTTCAATCAAATGAATGATTGAAACCAGTTTGGGATCAAAGGGTAAATGATATTTATATCTTAGGAAATGTGTAATTTTTTTTGTAATCTTTATTTGATAAAATCCATATACCAAAACCTCACACATACTAAAATACATTTAAACCATCACTCGATATGAATGAAGTGTAAACAGCAAATCAGTTAATTGACATGTTTCACTTCATTTTCTTGCTTTAAAAAATAATTTGACAAGTTTTAACATTCAACATTAAGGCATACTTGTGTTTATTTATATGTATGGAAGAATATATATATCTACTTCTACAATATTCAGTCAAAATGAGATCTGGTTCTTTCTGGATCACTGGTTTTCTCATTTTTTTTTCAATGTCAAGTTAGGTGCATCAACACCCAAATTATTCATGCAGTTATACGGACGCACACGCACACGCACACGCACACGCACACGCACACGCACACGCACACGCACACGCACACGCACACGCACACGCACACGCACACGCACACGCACACGCACACGCACACGCACACGCACACGCACACACGCACACGCACACGCACACGCACACGCACACGCACACGCACACGCACACGCACACGCACACGCACACGCACACGCACGCACACGCACACGCACACGCACACGCACACGCACACACACGCACACGCACACGCACACGCACACGCACACGCACACGCACACGCACACGCACACGCACACGCACGTACATTTCAAATATTATTTTATTTTATAATAATTACATTAAATAGATTCAATTTCGACTCCATATACATGAGATATATTATTATAACCAATTTTGACTTTTTTTTAGAATTTAAAAATGTAGCAAATGAAAAAAAACAGAACATAGTAATGTCAACAGTGAAAAGGTTTCTTTCATCCTGTTGTACGTTGCTCTGCTGGAAGCTTAATGGCTGATGTTGTCACCGAGTCCCATCCTAAATATTCAAGGGCGCCATGAGCTGACTGGGCAATTGATTGGTCTGAAGTTCCCCCCCTTCCTTGGCACAATATCGGCGGATTAGAAGATAATGACACCAATGATAGGAACTCATTTTTATTTTCCTAGAATATGAAATTAAAAGATAACTATTTTATTTGGATTAATATCATGAAAGGTTTGTTTTATTAACACATTGGCTACGGGTATGTGGAATACACGTTGTTTCTCTGTGTGTTTTGATTTCCGCCATAGCCAAAGTGAAAACATAACCTAGATCAGTGGTTCTCAAGAAAAATTGTGCTGTGGCAGCATTGTAAATATAAGTAGTACTACGGAAATGTCTGGTGGCCACACCAAATTTTGATTTCACAATTTGCTACCAATACAAATTGCATTGAGCAATTTTCTCACTGTTACTTCCACACCTTCCATGTATTTAATAACAGTTTGATAAGACACTTCTTGATGCACAAATATTTCATTTACACGGTATGTTTTGTCAAATCATCTTTTAAAAACACATTAACTATCAATATTTTCTATGAAGCTGTTGTTGGCCGCAGCAGAATCTTATGGTGGCCCATGAGAACCACTGACCTAGATGCATGCCTGATCCAAAATGTAAGAAATGTTAAGAACATAATTTTGAGCTTCACTTATAAACCAGCATTGATAACTTTTTGTGTATTGACATGACTAACAGAATAGAAGAGTGTACTCATGAAATAACAAACTGCTGTGATCAAATAATATGTAATGACTCCACTATCTATGGTCCAGGTTCTGAATGTGACTTGAGTGGGGAATCTTAATATGTTGGCAAGCAAAAACCAGTTAAAAAAAAATCAATTAGTCTACTCTCTAGAATTCAACCTGTGGACAGCGTAGTTGATTGCTTAGCTACTGCCCTCTATGACATGCTAATCAATATAAATCAAGGTACATCCTAAAAAATACTTGTAACTACAGTCAACCCTGCTATAACGGCGGCGGTTTTGTGTACAAGGCACGTGTCACTTGCTTAGAAACTTATAATTTTAATTAAAATATAAAAATTGGAAAAATTGTTCAATTTGCTTCAAATCACAAAATACAATTGAAAAAACCAAGCCCCAAATTTTGTATGGGTGCCTAAGTTTATATAGCGTTTATTTGCTTCCTCCCGCTATAGCAGGCTGACTGTTTTCTAATTCTCAAATTCAACCATTATGACAAGTTTACATTTTATTGAATACTGACCAATGGGATGTTTGAAAATTGCACCTGGAGCCCGAGTAACTCAGCCAACCGGAAAAGTTGGTCTCTGGGCCCTATGACCTGCGTAGACTGAGGAAAGCTAGTTGAGTTCACAACCGAGTTGAAAATGGTATCGGCATTGGCGACTGTCGATCCTATTGATTTACAACATCTATAACATTAGTTAATTCCATATATACAGTGGAACTGATGAACTTTTGTTATTTTACACTGTGTCACTTATTTGCTGCGAATGAGATGTAATTTTTTTACCCAGTCACATTTCAAAATTATTATATTGATAGTGAAAGATGAAATAATTCATCTAATTATGATGCCAATAACAAACTATTCCAGGAAAATAGCAAAATTATTCAGATTTCAAAATCCATTGTTAGGCACGAAAATGATGGGAACTATCAGCATCTATCATATATTACAAATTTGTAAGAAAATATTTTAGAACTAGACAAAATGAACATTCATTGTTTCACAGGGCATTTCAAATGATGCAACAAACAATGCAAAATTTTACAAATACGAGTACTTGCTAATTTGTAATATGATAATATATTTTATCTAATAAAATAAACTTGGATTTATACCTATTCTACGATTGAGTTCACGTCTTGCAAGAGTTTCTGTATTAGGGTACATTTCAGCTTGAAAAGGTTTCTTTTTCATTGAAGCAGCCTTTTCAACATTCAAACCTAAAAACAAATTAACGCTTTCAATGCTGAACCTGTTTTTTGTATGAAAATGGACACGCTAGGCTTGTTCTCAGCAGCCAATGTGTTAAATGTTTTTACAGCATAATCAGCTAGCAACACTGACTAAACAGGTACTCATGTATTATTAACAAAATAGTCAAACAGTAAACCTGTTTTGAGACCCAGATCATGTGTGTTGAAAGCATCATCAGCAGGTGGCATTCCATTTAGAAATGGTTCTTCAGGTATTGCTACAACATTTCCTGGATTCACACCTGTAAAAAGAATAGAACACTTAGAGATCTATCCAACTTGCACGGTATGTGACCACCATACGTTTTTCAAATGTGGGTAAATGGTAACCATGAAGTGCCATGACTTGCAACCATAGAGCAACAGTCAGAAATTATTGGATTCTGACTGATGAGATCCATACATTCAACATTGTGTTAAACATCTCTAGTGATTTCCATATTATAATGAATCAACATTCAATCAACTGTGATCCAAGCTTCACAGATAAATCAAGTATATCTGCGAACATAGTCAAACTTTTGGCATGGAGGTTGTGCAAAACCTCAAATGTGGAAATAATGGCTAGACTAGTCACAAGATATAAATCACTTCTTTGGGCATGTCCGTTTCCTAATTAAACCTTATGGCAGCCTTCATGATTATGTGCTTTCCCAACATCTTATATAAATTTATCAAGTGCTATCTAATCTATTAATAATATTGAATATCCTTGTATCGAGTGTTGTAAAAATTATTAATACCATTCGATGTCGGGATGTCAAAGCTCTCAGAAGATTTTATTTGATTCTGCATCATCATGAGGCCAGAAACAAGCTGCCGACCTAAGGTTCTGCCAGTTGGGCATGACGAGTCTTCATTCAAAGTCCCGCTGGAGCTTTTCAGTATGTTTGACGGATTGGTGGCCATCTCTTTAATACCACTTAGCATATCTGAAATAATTATATTATTTGCATCACTAAGCCCAATATTTTTGTGAAATACTTAATATTTTATAAAATTTATAAATATAAATGCATCACTAGCAAACTAACAATCTTTTTTTCAACGCCAGTGCCTTTATTGGTAGTGCTTTTAAGAAACCAGAAATTCGCTCATAACGTGGAACATATGGAGTTCAAATGAACTTAATCAAAACAGAAGCTTTCTGAGAGAACAGCTTGTTAATCAGTTTCCCAAAAAGTGATCAAAAAAGACCAACTAGGCTAGGACCGAGATAGTACTGAAATAGTACTGAGATAGGACTGGGATAGGGCTGGGATAGGACCGGGATAGGACCGGGATAGGGCTGGGATAGGACCGGGATAGGACCGGGATAGGACCGGGATAGGTCTGGGGATAGGACTGAGATAGGAATGGGATAGGACTAGGAATAGGATAAGACCGGGATAGGTCTGGGGATAGGAATGGGATAGGATTGGGATAGGATTGCGATATGACTAGAATATGACTGGAAAAGGACTAGGAAAGGATTGGGATATGACTGAGATAGGACCAAGATAGACAACAACATTAAAGCATGACCACTGTTCAGACAATTGATTTAATTTAGCAACTGAGAAACAGAAAATATGTTTGACATACTTTGAGTAGAGCTTCCCATGGTTAGTTTTTTTAACCAATTTTTTAGACCACTGCAGAATGCGGGATACTTGGTTTGTTCCTTTTTCACTGTTTGTATTTGTGATTTCCTGAAATAATTTGATGAAAATAGACCTGAATTGGTGGTTCAAATGAGTAGTGATTATTAGTATAACACAATACATGGAATAACAGGGTTACCAAATATTATTTTATATTCAAAGTTTAACCCTTGGCGGTCTTATGTCGAGTCTGACTCGGCATCGATTTTATTCCAGTGGGTCTTTTGTCGAGTAATACTAATGACTCTGTATACTATTTTAGTAAAATATATAACATTGGTAAAAAGTAATAGTGTTTTATTAAATAATAATTTCAAAATTGAGAAAAAACAATTTATCTTAAAAATGTCTGAAACATTAAGGGGACCAACTGGAACTTATTTTTAAGGACCGCTAAGGGTCAAAAGTTTTCTGTTAGACATTCAATCAGATGAACTCGCAAAAATAACTTTCACAATTTAAAAAAGCCAAGACTCAATTGTCAGTGTAGAGCTTGCTACAAGACATCGTGAAAGGAAAACATAAACAAACAAAGCCCACCCTTATCAAATTTTGATTTCTTTTTTTAGATCGCTGCTTTTTTTTTCTCGGCTTGCAATCTTCAGTTTGAGGAT
The DNA here is from genome assembly GCA_028554975.1 of Himalopsyche kuldschensis. Lineage (NCBI taxonomy): Eukaryota > Metazoa > Arthropoda > Insecta > Trichoptera > Rhyacophilidae > Himalopsyche > Himalopsyche kuldschensis. The sequence goes on from JAHFWI010000076.1 coordinate 1,218,867, forward strand.
GAGCATTTTTCATGGCAGGTAACATGTTTAGTTTTTCCAGCATTACAACTGCAGCTTGTTGTTTTGATGTTTTTTTGCTATTTCCTGTGCCTTCTGTCAAAAAATTTGCCGCAGAGCATGATGTTACGAAGACCTGTAATTAAATACTCAAAATTCAATTAAGGTAAATGTACTAGTAGTTGACCATGTACCAGTAGTTGACCTTTTGAGAATAAAATGGCCCAAAATAAGAAATGCAGATGCGGGATTGCTCTAAATGGTAAAGTTAAGACAATTTATGGCATCTGTGGTCGGAATGAGCCACTAACACATCACCATATAGCCAATGGAGTGCCAGAGTGGCCATTTGAACACCTAGTGAGGAAAGTGTATTATTTCAAATTTCTTAAGTGATCAATCTAGAAATGGTGTGTACCTTGTTCCTGAACCACCCATTGCTACATGATTCAACCAAGAGTGGTGTGACAGAAAGCCCTGAGGCAACTCTGTTCACTACAAAGCCTCCTGATTAGACATGGTCAACTTATTTACAATTTTTTGGTGAAAATGTTAAATTTAAATATTCATTTATTTGCCTTTTCTCTAACCACTTTTAGCCAACTTCATGGCTAATTTAAGAAATTACCCGCTTACCTTTTTATGTGATGGTCCACTTTCACTTTTCAATTCAAAATTAACATGAAAGTTGAATTTTGTACCCATTTCATATACCATGGAAACTGCTGATTTTGAACCCATCGACTCTACCTTTCCAGAATATTTGCCTAAAATGAATGAAAAATGCTGTTATTAATTCTATATTAGTTCCCTTGGGTGATTTGTCAATTTTCTTGTCACAAATGCAATTTGCTGCTCCACAAATGTTTAATTACCATAAAACGAGGTGAATAAAGACACTTTTTACCCTTCACAACTATGCATCTTCATACCTGCACAACATAATTCAACTATAAATGGCATGAAACTTGTTTCTATGGTCCTACTACACTTTAATGACAACATTTTTAAAATATTCACTATCGTTATTAAGCCAGTCAATTTTGTTTGATGTCTCTATTCACATTGAATAGGGGAGAATAGAGATGAGAGGGTAAATCAAGACTTGGCAGGTGAATATGGACAAAAAATACATAAAAATATATAAATAGTTTGGTTTTGTTATTAGAGAGATAGTATTATAGTCATTGTAAAGAATTATATATTAACAGTAAAAAATACATTGAATACTTAGTAAAGTTGTGCTAAAGTTCAATCCTTGTTTTTTGTCTCTATTCACCCATTTTACGGTACAGCAAAAGAGAACAACTTACCAGTGCACGACTTCTTCCCATCCTTTTTAGGCTTGGGTGAAGGACTTGGATAAGCAGTGTGTTGCATGGCTTCAGCAGCCACAGTCTGCTGAGCAGTTTTAATGCTCGATTTTTCCGCCGTATACTCTTCTGTGCCCAAACGTAGGGCCACCGTCCAGCGCTTGTCATGTGCCAATCCTTGTTCGGCTATTACCCGGTATTGATATTCGATCTGTTAAAATTATCAAATCGACATATTGTATTCACACTAATATGAAAGGACAAAACATCACTAAAAATATTGTACATGTTTCGTTGAATATCATCCATAACAAAATTCAAAAATGATTATTCTTTTACCATAGTCTCGTGTAGATTGATCCTGAAGAATACTAAGATAACACGACACCCTTACTGGCAATTTGTTGTGACAGCGTCACTGGAATTCACAAATGTATCTGTACCAACTTAATAAATTCTAATCTTTATTTTCTCTCACATATCAATTCAAAACCCAACCCCCCTATATTATTTCAATTTGTTAACTTTTACTACAATATCATTTTTTTACAATACTACTTACTCAAGTATAAATAAACAAATAGTTTAACTCTCTTGAAGGTGGTTTATGATTCACTATAATTATAGCAGATAAATATTATGTCAATAAATTGAATAAATAAAGTAGACTCAAGTCAGTATGTTGGAACATCTTCATTGGTTTGTTTAGTAATTAAAGTATTTATCTCGAAATGTTTACAACAATCTGATGATATAAGCCATTTAACTAAACATATTTTAATATAATGTGTAGGCAACAGTGTCAATCTATCAAGTGTAAGGCGATTGAGGCAGCTCTAATAATTTGAGTTGGGGGTTTTAACAGGGTACTGTCCCACTGACGGTACAGTATGGTTTATGACGCATTCATTATACAAATGTATTCTTATCATAAACATTAAATGAATTAAGATATAGAATTCAAATAATCACTTGATTGAACACAGCCAGATTGTTAACACGAGACATGGCTGAGCCGCCTGATATGTCCCGAGATGTATCCATTATATTGGGTAAATTTAGGTTGGCGTTTGGAAAGTTCATACTGGCTTGAGGTAGGTTCACATTGGCATGGATCAGCATCTCTTGCAGCAGTTGTGTAGTCATTTGGGCTTTCTCAATAATTCGTAGATCTGAGAAAGCTCCTGGTTCAACAATGGATGAAGGATGTCGGCCCATCGTCACCAAGTCACCTGTAAGCATCATAAATAGGTAATAATATAATTCACATCGTTTGTATCCACAAAGTTGTCTTGATGAACTACAAACCTCAATTCAGCACAAGCCACGATATATTTGCATCCTACTTAGACAAATTCAAATTTAGGAATAATAGACATATGCTCTTATTAGGAATAATAGACATATGCTCTTATTAGGAATAATAGACATATGCTCTTATTAGGAATAATATGTTTGTAGTATTTACGACGTTTACAGGGACAACTTCAATCTTTAGGTATGATCAATAATTAATTAACAAGAATTACAACACTGAATCAACAGCTATTTGGGCTATAACATCAAATAATTTAAGACACTTTTTCAGGATTTTACCTAATAAATAATTAAAAATAATATTTTCAATTTATTTCTGCAGTTCGTTTTTGTTCTAGCAATACTGACTCGGCGGCCATTTTGGAATAAACTTCAAAATAAATTTAGACACCGGTTTTGGATTTTACCAAAGATTGGATAACCAAGCCGGATGAGATATGCAAACTGCTTTGGAGTATTTACTATAGCTGTGTCGCGGTTTATTGGCCGGAGACGTGAAAAGCTTGAAAAGTTTAAACTTTTCATTGATGCATATACCTAAAATGTAAGATTTAGATAATGGCCGGATTGGTTGGTTGATATTTAATTTAAAACACATATAAATAGTTCGGTAGGAAAAAGCGTGACAAAATTGACCTTTTTGAAGTCCGAGTCGTTTATTTGGGGAATGTTTGAATCGGATTCTACAGCCCATATTCGAAAACTTTATTTTTCGAGACAAGGGTTCCATTGCGGATTATAATTTAAAAATAAAACGGAACTCACCCTGAACGCAGTTCGTTGACCCAAAAGATGGCATTCAAATCTTCGAGGGTGTAGGTACTGGGCTCCAATGTTGCGCTGCTAACATCTAATTTCACTAAAATAACGCAGACGCATATCGATAACTTTAGAGTTATCATATTGCACGCCGTCTCTTCGCTTTAGATGCAGGTATAACAGTTAGATAAGGCCGTTAAGGAACACGCAGGCCGCAAATAATTGAGGTTAGATATTGCACCTGCAGACTTGCGACTTATTGAAAAGATGATTACATCGGTAACCGTAATCGAAACGTAGTAGGCAAACTGAACTAAATTCCAACTTTTAAAAACTATTGACAAATTGAGAGTTACTGTCACTTGGACGAAGTAGTTGTTTACGTCTGAGTGGTCTGAAGGTTGCGGGTAGCCAACAATATAATATGCTTATGTTATATAGAAACTTTCCGGGGCAGACCCGATTATGTGCTACATTGCCAGATGCAACATAAAAATAAGATTATAATATCCAAAATAACAGCACTCTAAGTAATTATATAGATGATGTGGCGTCAAAAATATCTTTACAAAAACATTGAATTCATTATTAGATAATATAAAAAGAATAAAAATAGTTCACCACTATTAAATCTATTCTATTGGGTTTACGCTCCCAAATATAACTCAATAATTTGAATGTGTAGTGTCAGGTTAGTAAGAAAAAATCCCAACCTTCATTGTGTGATGGACATTATAATAAATAGATTCAATGATGAGCTTAAAAATAAATTAACTTTGCGATGGTGTGTCTGAAGATGCTTCTCAAAGAGGCAAAATACTTTTCAGTATGCTTAACGCAATATGTGGAATAACTAAGTTATCAATTTTATCCTTTAAGTCAGTTTTCACAAAACTAGCGACGAATCCATTGAAAGTATTTTGAGTAATTATTTGAGATCATCACTTCTATTTGTGGGTTGGTAAAGTTTGTAAATGACTTTTATTGTTCTCTCTCGGTTGTGATATTACTTTTCTGAAGTATGTAGGAAATATTCTTACTCTTCTGGGCTGATATTTTGTGGGAAGGCGGAGCTTTGGCTTCTTTGAATGACTCCTCTGCTTCTTCGATATAAAAAGCATAGTGATGCAAACAGATACACTTTGTTTAATACATTATCAAAATTACATGGTGAAGTGTCAGTAAACCTCATTTTTGTAGATTTTGTTCGTCTATGATATTTATCTTTCCATCCGATCTTATTTTTGCACGGGTAATATGTTCCAAGGACTACTTACAGTTCAAAAAAAATATGATGCTCATACAAAAATAGCAGATGACTCCATTACTTAAAATCAACTCAAAGCTGAATCTGTTTATTATTTATACACACAAATATTTCTAAAATACAGACAAGTAATAAATTTATCATAGATAAATATATTCATTCAATGACGCTAGGTACTCTATAATAAACGTACCCGTTTACTGCTATTCTTCAATTGGTACTGGCTTATTGAGTTTTTTGATTAAAAATCATTTTAAAAAATCAATATTTTTTTTAACACTGCAAAAAGAGGCTCGCGGGCATATATTTATTATTCACTCAGTACATGCTCAGTACTTATTACTCAAAGTATTTTTGTCCGTGGCAAAGTTCTCGTATATTGTCTATACTTATTTCGAATATTAGTCTATGAGAACCTTCTTGTCAAATTCCTAATATTTATAAACAAATTTTGTTTATACAAATATATCATTTGTTGATTAGATGTTTTTTAATCTGCTAACTCACCCGCACCAAAAATGAAGCCAAAAAATAACGTTGAACATAAAATATGTCGATGCTGTTTGGCGTCGAAATTGAAGATGAAGTATATTTTTAATGATGACATGTACCAAAACATTGCACATTTTTCTAACTTAGAGGTAAGTAAATACCAGAATTTATTCATTTTTACTGACGAACAAAGGCAGAATATTAGGGGCTAGGGTTGAAAACCCTGTCTCCCACTTGTATGTTTTTGCAGGGCAACAGTGCATTCAGTGCTTCACAGAACAATATTAACTTAATTCTTAAATTTCAATCACTACCCCCACAGAGAATGCTTTTGCTTAAACTGTAGCTGTTGATTGTAAGTTGTTCAAAAAATATATCAAGTATTTTATTATCTCAAGAATATTATTTTGCTGAGAATAATTTGTGATAACCTAAACCCAATTGAGAATAAAACAAAAAAATTAAACAACTTGATTCAAAAATATGTTTTAATTTCAGATTTCCCACGGAGATGATCTTCCGGCATGGCTATGCTGGCAATGTTGCTCGTTACTTGCTAAATGTTCGCTCTTCAGAAATCTATGCAATAATAGTTCCACCATATTCCAAAAATATCTTGCTTCAAATATACCAGTAAGTCATCAGAAGTACCTAACCTCCAAGTGTCTGAACTGCAATGCCAGCCCTTTAGCAGGGTCGACAATCCTCACAGGTTTTCATTCTTTTCGGTTGAGGGGCTATAACTTATAACCTTTAGATTTATTGATTTATTATGAGGGATAATAACCGATGATGATTTCATTCCTTCCCAGTTCTCACAAATACTAACTCCTCAAAAAATTTACTGTCACATTTTTGGTTTTATGTGATACAAGTAGAAAGTTTATGTTATATCTATTTAGCCTTATAGAAAATCCTTATATCCCAATATTTTTTTGGCTTTGTAACATGTTTTGCTTTTTATTTAAGACTGAAGAGCGAATAAAATAAAATTTGTCAACTTTGTAATTCCACGTATTTGTGAGATATTGCCTTATCAAAATTGGTTTTATATTAAAAAATATTTTCCACAAAGTTACCGCCGAATCCATCGAAGTATGTGAAGAGCATGTTGAAGATAATTATCAATGAAGCGAAACAATTAAATTCACAAAAAGAAACTACCTTGTCCTGTTTTACTAATTGAACTATTTTACAAATGCTTCCAAAAAGAGTCCCTATTCATTAAAACTATATATAAAAGATGTTTTTTAATTTCAGTTGGATAGGCTGTATTTTACAAACCAAGAAACTACCTTGAAGAAGCCAAGATTAGACTCTAGTGACATTTCTATTACTGAATTTGGTCTGGATACCTTTACTTGTAACAATGATGATCGTGTGCTGGATGTAAAATTCTTTGGATGTGCAATAAGAAGAGTTGACTTTGCCAAAAAACTTATAAAAATGGTTTGAATATTATGTTATTAATAAAGCTATAATTAAAAGACATAGTAGACAGCGCATGTTGCTGGATTGAAATCGTTTCTTCTGATTTTGCCTAGTTTCTCAGGCGTCAGGTTTCTTGTTTAGTTTTGATTTCTTGGACATTGGTGAGGCCCAGTTGTTTTGCTACCCGGAACTACATTGAGGCGTCTTTCATCACCTTAATGGGCAATAATAGAGTTGTCTATCTGTCTTGAAATGTGAATAAAATTTTTGTTGGTGGTTCATTAGCTTTAGATTTGATGAAAATCATTTACTTGCAATATTTAATGTTCCTTCTTAACTGGCTGTTAAAAAAGTGTAAAGACGTGCTGCCAGATGGTGTGACAGTAAATGGTGTAACTACGGCAATGGCTGATAAATGATAAGACTGTAATTCTTGTATGCCAAGGTTTAATAATCATAATCAGGGCTGTGGGGAGTCGTGGGGTCGGGGCTTTTTGACCAGAGTCGGAGTCGTCGCGGTGGTTTGGCCGGAGTCTGAAATTTTGAAAACTATGAACTTGCATATAATATGTAAAATTTGGCTATTGGTAGGGTTGATATTTAATTGAATACACATAAATAGGAAGATTAGGAAAAAAAAGTGACGATATTAAACTTTTTTTAGTCGGAGTCAGAGTTGTGTTTTTGGTCAATGTTGGAGTTGGAGTCCTAGTTTTGATAAATGTTGGAGTCCAAGTTGGAGTCGAACATTTTTTTACCGACTCCACAGCCCTGATCATAATACCTAATATAAAAACTAAATATTGTATTTTAAATTTAATTGACTTGTCACCGTAGCAGAAGCATTTAAAGTAATAAGAAAAAACTAAATACCTGCTATCGTGGCATATGCAAAGGCTTCATTAAGATAGTCTGGAAAACTTATCCGAGACTTCTTGGTGTTTCTTAGGAAGAAAATATGGAAATTGAATCAGCCAAAAAGATTAACTTGGGTATGGAAATATCAGATAAAATAGATTTCTACATCAAAACAGAGCCTGATGAATGTCAATTTGACGATAGTGACAATGAACCTGTTGCCAAAAAGGGATCTACTCAAGAGAAAAAGGTAATAAAAATACTCTTGACATATTTTTACTGCTGCATGATCTTTTCAATCCTTTGGGTGGGCTAATTATCATAATTTGACAAAATTTGTTATCTTCTCAGGTCAAATTATCCAGAAAGAGAAAGAAAATAATAAAAAATGGTGTACATGTGCTAAAAGTGAAAAGACATATTAAATCTGACACTCCTGCGAATAAGTTTGACTCGTCGTTGATGACAATTACTTCTCTTAGTTTTGAAGAACAATCGCATGAGCTGCAAGCTGCAAGACTCGCCGATGAATACATGAAAGCCCCGTATAAGTGTGACCCTTGTGCTAGGGGATTCACTCATGAAATTGTTTATAAGGACCATATTGTCAAGCATGAACTGGTATGAAACAAATTACATACATTATCACTTTTAAGGCGTTCACTGTCAATACTTGGTGGAATGGCACTATAATTAAAATAATAAAACATTTTTAGTGCTTATTCCACATGAATTTTATTGGATCAAGACCAGTTTCGCTCATGGTGAGCATTGTCAACTGATAAGAAATACAATGAAACAGTGATATTTAAACAAAAGTTAAGTCAGAATTACAAGGTATGGCAAACAATTGGTATTACAACTAAGCAAATAAATTGAAGCAAAATACAAGAAAAATAGACTAGTTAAAATGTTGAAGACCTCTTAGCAATGCAAGCTATTACATCAAAATTAAATATGAATTATCATTAACAAAGTAAAAGTTTTGGCTTCAATTTATTTGCTTAGTTGTAATACCAATTGTTTGTCATACCTTTTAATCCTTGCTGAACCTATGTATGAATATTACTGTTTTGTTGTATTTCTTATCAGTTGACAATGCTCGCCAGCGAAATCGGTCCTGATCCAATAAAATTTATGTAGAATAAGTACTAAAGTATAAGTAGTAAGTGTCTGGTCCGTGGCACAGTGGCAACGGCTTTGACTTGCTTGCCGGACCGCCTGGGCTCGATTCCCGGTACGAGCGGATTTTTTCAGTCAATAAATCTGTTCAAAGGCATGGGTGTTTGTGTTGTTGAAAATCCCTTTCCACATTTCCGATCCCAAAGAGCGGCGCATAGTGACAGCGATTAGCTAATCACTAGTCCTGTCCTAGTCCTCGTATCCTTTCCAACCCTACTCTCTTCGAAAAAGAGAGGTTGGGCAACTGAGTAACAAACAGTTCTCGTAGAAAAACATATGTTGAGATAAACTCCGTAAGGAGTCCATATGATCCAAGTTGGGAGCGGACATGGTTAAAAAAAAAAATAAAAAAAGTACTAAAAATGTTTTATTATTTTTATTACAAACATTATCTTCAATGCACCCTTACATAGATAATTTAGTTTTTCATTATCAATGCTTCTTATATACTGGGAGACATATATTCTAGTTTGTTGGATAGAGCTGAGGTATTGAAAGCTAATTGTTCTTGAATAATTTTTTTGCCTACTAGGTATCTGGTCAATTTGTTTGCGAAATATGTGGCCAGAGGTTCAACTCACAACGAAATCTCACCAACCACCGCAATACGCACTCCACCCGGTACACTTGCAAACTCTGTGGCAAAGTTGTCATCAGCAAACAGAACATGATGTCTCACATGTACACGGAACACGATCAGACCGAAAAAAGTATCAAATGTGACATTTGTTTGAAGACTTACAAAAATAAATACACTTACGTGAAGCATTTGCGGATTCATAACAACTCCAAAGAGTACAAATGTCACCTGTGTCCAAAAGTATTCCTGTGGAAAGACAACCTCAACCGACACCTGACTCGACACAAAAGTGAGAGATGCTTCACTTGCGAGCAGTGTCCCAAGAGTTTCTTTCTGAAGGAGAATCTCAAAGAGCATCGCTCTGTCCACAGTGGAGCTATTGGTAAACGATTTTACTGCGTGGAATGCGACCTTTCTTACGCAACGCAGATTAAATTAAACCAACATCTCAAGAGAGGAACTCGTCATCTGCGACCAGAGCAACTCACGTAACTAATTTTACTATCAATCTCATCTATATATTTTTTAAATATTATTTACAACTTATCCTAAACTAATCTGTATACTAAAGTACCGTAAAACAGGGTGAATCGAGACAAAAACAAGGATTGAACTTTAGCACAACTTTACTATCCAATGTATTATTTATATATAATTCTTTACAATGATTATAATACTATCTCTCGAATGACAAAACCAAACCAACTAAATGAGTGGCAAAATTGAAACAAACGTGTTTAAGTTTGATGCCTGTGCATCCTTACCCCTTATAAACTTCTCTTTTATTGCACGAAAATTAAAATCAATCATGTTTTTTTTGGTCAATAAGTACCGTAAAACGGAATGAATAGACTCTTATAGAATAGAGGTTCATATATTCCAATCATTACAATCTGTATTTTTGTTTCTATTCACCTGCCAAGTCTCTATTCACCCTACCTTACCAACCCTACCCTACTTACTTCACGGTACCTTATGAAACGGTCTATATTGGTTTTGGAGAATATGTAGTCTCCTGAAATGGCAAATTTCAAGAATTGGTTGAATTTGTAGCAATATAGATATTTGTCACTAGTGTCCTGGGTTTCGCCTTTTGGCATCTTCAGGCACGTCAAGTGCACGAATGAACTTGAACTAACGCTAGTGAAAGTGAGTTTTGAGATAACTCTTATCTATTTTTTTTTTAAAGAAGTGGGCGTGCATATTGACAGGTGATTCAATCAACGAATGTATTTGTTTGCAGATTCAGGTGCACTCTATGTGACGCTCGCTACACTAACAGCCTACAACTTTCCATGCACATGGATGGAATACATTTGAACAAACGATCTCACGCTTGTGCACTCTGCGATGCAGCTTTTATTAGTAAGAGGACGCTTCTAACCCATATTCGTGCAGTACATCAAGGATACAGAAAGCCCCGCGACCATATCTGTGAAACTTGTGGCAAAAGCTTTGCGGTTAGTATTTGACATAATTTAATACCCAACCTTACTATTTTCGATCCCAAAGATTCAGTATATCTCTGAGTTTAATCTAGTGTGGGTAGGTAATGGATAAATGTCTTCCAAGTACATTATAGAATACAGCTCTTTGTATAATAATCCTAGATGAATTCCTGATTTCACTGAACAAAAACAGAAGCACTTTCCTGTATGTATTAAGATCTAAATTGTACGGCTTTTACTTGTGTCCAATATCACCAACTCAGTTATAAAATGATATTTTGAAGGAATATTCATGAGGTATTCATCAAAAGTATTATGAAGGATAAACATGACCTAACCCATTATTTTATGCTTGCAAGATTGTAAGAAGTATTGGCAAAACGCTATTACTATCGGGATATAAATGTAAGGAATAAAAGATGAGTGACGGTGAGAATTCATAACAGAAGAGAAATAAACACAAAATATTTTTGTTAAATTGTTGTTTCTTAGGTTAAGATATTCAGAAACAAAAAATGCTGCATGTTGTGATTTCTTTGACACGGCATCTTAGCTGGCTTATTCCCTTTGTTTGCAAGGGATGCCACGCAATCTTTTTCAGTAGATGGCAGATGAGTTGTAGATAGAGAACGGAGTACAGTGAATAGATTATTCGATTGAGAAAAACTAACCTATCCTTAATCCAATTTGTAAATTTACAAATTGAAAAAAAAAAAACAAGAATATAATTTCTTAACAAATTGGCTATGTGGAATACGGAATACGTGTTGATTCTCTATGTGTTTTGATTTTCCCTTGTAGCCAATGTGTTAATAATAGTTTCCGACTGAAAGTTCTTCATAAAATATTGTTTTTCAATTCCAGGATAAACAAGTGCTGAAAGCTCATATAAGAACACACACCGGTGAAAAACCTTACTCCTGTAAATATTGTGGAGTTCAGTTTGCTCATTCCGGCGCTATGTACACGCATGTAAAGCTAGTCCACCTCAAGCTGAAAAGAAATAACGACGCCGGCAAAAGCAAACAGGACAAATTAAAAGTGAAAAATGTTGCCACCAAGTCAACCGATGAGACTGAGACAGACAAAACAAAAGACAACAATACTAGTTTATCATAATACAATTAATAATTAGGAGCGGACATGTCTCAATAAGTAAAACACAAAATTTTCGTACTATGTATATTTTTTTAAATCATTACCTGTAACACTGATCATGAGCATTTCCAATTGCGAAACCGATCCTGATATCCTTTTTATTTAAATATATCGCATTGGCTTGAATGTGGCCCCAGCAAGCTCTACTCAATTGCCATCTCCCATGATGAATATCCCTGAAACCTGAAGCTGTTTCAGTCAACCAACAGATAAACATTGATGAGTGAAATTTATTTCCCCAAAAGATTTGAGGATTATTATGAAGGGGAAGAAGGCTAAACGTGGCCCTGTCTGATGAGGTTAGATACCCTCAAATATGTTCTATGTAGCACCAGTATCGTCATGAAGGCATTTAATGGTAGTGAAAATCTTACCCATGATCCTGTATTGAGTGAATACAGATGGCATGAGGAAATAACAATAGCAATGTAAATCGATTGCTGACAGCATAATACTAAATGTTTGGATTGCAGATAGAATTTTAACAATGGTAAATAAAATATCTTTTGTTTGAAAAAATGTGTATTGAAATAAGTAAACATAATATATTTTATTGTAAGATATTTTGTATGAAAAGTTTATCGACGCCCCTTCTTTCCCTTGTTTTTTTGCGCCACCTGAGGTCCGCTTGATTGTTGATGCGCAAACGGCTGCTCGGTGTTCCTGGAAATGAAAGAATAAATTTATCATTTCAATATCGTCTTATTATTTCAAGACTGTAATAATTTAAAAATGATGGATTTCATTGCACGACTTTTTCTTACCGATTTTGCCTAGTTTTCAGTTTTGGAATGGTGTCTCCTAAATGCAACAGTATGGAATCCCTGGTCGGATAATTTGGGTTCAATGGGGATCCGTCATCATTCTTCAACTGTACACGAATACGGCCGCGCTGGAAAATTTCCTAGAAACAAGATGTAATGATTATTTTCAATTGAAAACGATGACTACATGACTGTTTGAATATCCTGCTATACTTATGTTGATAGCAGAACTACTAATATTTACATGACTGGCATTTACTGAGCGTTTAAACAGTTTTTAAAAAGCTATGTCCACTCTGAGAATTCTTTGAGAATTGTTCAACAACTAGTTGTAAGTCAATTACTCGACTTCTCTACAGAGAGGGAAAAGTTAGACTATGCTTCATTTTGGAAATTTTAAATTATCTTTTGGATCTGAATCATTTGCATCTTTATGACGGTTGCGAATTGGGTATTAGAACTGTTGGCCTTGCAACCGTATGGAAAAAAGAATTGACTACAAGTCAGTCATCATTACAAGTTGATTTTATTTTGTGAAACAATAGTTGAAAAAATTTCAGTAAGAAAAATGATGATATGTATAATGGGGAATGTGACGAAGATTACTTTTCATGTATCCCTTTTTTTTATCAGTCTTAGTATTAAATTTAATTAGATATAGTAAGAGCAAGAGATGAGAATTTGAAACATTTAAACATTACGATCCAAACTGGATCTTTTAATCTTTTGTAAAAAAAGAAAATTGGTTTCATTATGAACCATAGTCATTATTCTATGATATCGAGAATCGAAAATGATGGATTTGTGTACTGGCAGCACTGACTCGGCGACCATTTTGAACCCTCGATTAGGATTTTACCAATAGGGTATTTCCACAGACAAATAATTTGGTTAGATAGGTAGTAAGGTAATATTGTAAATATAGCAAATTGTACTACCTTGCTTTTTTCTCTTGGATACAGTTTATTCTCAACTGCTAGATTAAAACCGGATGCTGCCAAAACATCTCGGATCTCTTGGGGTGTAGGATTTTCGACGCATTGCTCTTTGGTCATGCGCCTTCCTTCAGCAAGAGTCTTTTTACTGTTTAAGTATGCAGGATAAATGCAAACCCATCTGTTGAAAACGGTGTGATAAAAGTTAAAGTATATATCAGGGCTGCGGAGACGGAAATTTTGAAAAGTTTGAACTTATTATTTTTGGCATATAGTATGTAAAATTTGGCTATAGGCCGGATTTTTGGACTGATATATAATTGAATACACATAAATAGGAAAGGTAGGGAAAAAACGTAACGAAATTAATCGTTTTCTAGTCGGAGTCGTGTTTTTGGTAAATGCTGGAGTCGGAGTCGTAATATTTTTTAACGACTCTACAGCCCTGGTAAATATGCTTCACAAAACAATACTCTTTTTCTACTCGAAAATAATTATCTGTAAAGAACCAGTGTAAATATGGTAACATTTTCTCGACTAATTTATGCCATCTCAGTAATGGACACAAATCTTATTATTAAATTACATGAAAATATAACAAAAAAATAAGCATGATTTATTATACAACTATAACGATCGTCCATAGGTTGAATACGAAGGGAGATTAAATATAAAATATATATGTTATGGTAAAAACATAACCTTCAATAACGAACTATCACAAAACATATGCTGTAAAATATTAACCTTTCTTTATCGCTGTGTTTTTTGTCCGGAGACCAAGACGTGAGCATGTTCGCCATTTAAATGTTTTCAATGTTCACTTTACATAAATTTTAGCAGTAATATATTGTAACTAAACAGTATTCAAAACTGAAGGAAGACTTAAACGTCATCGAAATTACTAGTTTATTGTCTATGGCTTCAAGTTGCCAGTGGTACACAAATACCTTTGTTATTTTCTAATTCTATGGACAAAACTTATAATTATTATAAAATCTACCTACTGATAGTTGATTATGTTCCTAGCTCAAGGGTTAATAGCCCCACGCCCGTGGTCACATGTGCGCCCGCTGAGCTATTTTTTTGCACCTGCTATTTGTTTGATAACTTTTTATGTAGCATACTTTTTTTGTATGGTTTTTTTGTAATTATTTTGTAGAGGTAAATTAAAATAATCTTCCAGCTTATAATAATTAAGTCATGATATTATAATGAAAGTAACACATGTGTGCAGCTATAATGACTTATTTACCATAAAAACCAACCAAATTGAACAAACTCAATGCTTTAAATATTACCAAGATCAATAATAAGAAATGAATTGGATTGCGAAACACAAATGCTGTGAGTGCTTTTCGCTAGGCCAAGGGTCTTAGCCTTATTGTGGGTTCCGAGCGCATTTGACCTTATTATCATTATTTTCTGAAGAGCTTTTCCAGTAACATTAATAAAAAAAATTAAAGCAAAAATTTGTATACAATTTATAAAGGTCTCAAAGAATTCAATGTTTTATTTTAAAGAATAAATAACGCAAATAAATATCAAGACGTATGCAAATTCTATAAAATACAGAACTTTTAGTGTTTAGGTGCCTACTATTGACATAAATTTTTGACTCAAAGTTGACAGTTCTCAGATTTCTGATAGTGGCAATAGTATATCATAGTATAAGCAATAGTATCAAAACTGCTCTGACTGCTGTTGAATGTCAGGCCGTTCACCGATACTTAATTTGATACTAAATATACAATTATATATTTATCAGTATGCTATGAGTGCTGGAAAATCCTTCTGTTAGTTGTGTATTCAATTTATTGTGAGTCAGCAAGAAAACGATTCATTATGTCGACCAATGTTACATTTACCAAAACGGGCGATATTGATCAGGACGAGGTAAGAAATGTTTACCCACCAGTGTATTTAAAATAATGTATGATTGCAAGTTAGAAACATTCAAATTAAAATGATTAATTTATGTCTATGAGTCATTTATTATTATTTTTTTAACGCGCCGTAAATAATGAACACATTGTAATATATTGACACCAAATTCAAAACTCGTTATCAGATAAATATTTCAGGAAATATTATTGTGGTACTAAATTTGAAACCACATAATTGAGGCGAAGTAGCAATAGATCGTATTGTTTTCAATGTTGATAATGTTAGCGATGCGCGAAACCGGTCCGGCTCATCATAAATTAAGCTGATAGTTGGATGATAAATTAGGGATAATTGCCACCCATGGATCAGTGGTGTGGAGTCGGTAAAAAAAGTCAGACTCCGACATTGACTAAAAACACGACTCCGACTCCAACTAAAAAAAGATTTATATCGTCACTTTTTTCCCCCTAATTTTCCTATTTATGTGTATTCAATTAAATATCAACCCTATCAATGCGGCCAAAAGCCAAGTTTGACATATTAAATGCAAAAATAAAAACTTCAAACATTTCAAAATTTTCGACTCCGAGTACGACTCCGGCCAAAACGCCGCGACGACTCCGACTCCGGCCAAAAAGCCCCGACTCCACAGCCCTGGTGGTGTGGAACCTTTTGTTTCACAAGCAGCATCACATGTTTAGGCTTACATAGGAAGACAAATTTATCAATGACACTTTTTCGTCTGACTTGCTCTTTCTTAAAAAAAGTTATTGAGTAAAACAGTGACGCATTTCAAAGTCTAAAATCTCCCTTTCTCTCTCTTTAATTTTTTTTTTATTCAGATAGTTCCGTATTCAATTTAAAACGTATCTAATTAATTCTATGACTCACATTGCACCTAAGAATCTCATCTAGGGTGTCTTATTTCTCCATTTTATAATATTAATACTCGTACTCTCAAGGATTATTTATTTGTGATTACTATTAAAATTCTCAAACCAATTATGCTGAAAAAATAAGTTTTGATTTGTTGGATTTTAAAAAGATTATTAATCATTCAAATATTTAATAACAACCAAATACTTTGCACAGCAGATTTATTCTAGATTTGATTTTGCATAAAATATTCACATTTTCATTAAAAAAAAAATATAAATAATACAAAAATATTTGATCTATATGTCTGAGATAAAATCTCACAGCAAAACAATTGCAAAGTTCATTTTATTTTTTGTTTATTTTTCAAGGAGTCTTTGATTATCATAAAAAATCACAATCTGCATAATTCGTAAAAATTATGTTGTTTAAATCTGTAAAAAAATATATCAGATATATCATAGAATGTTGACAATTCATGCAATGTATGACCTCATAAAAAGGCCCCTTTATTATTAGTTTTATGACTGAAATATTTTGTTCATGGCTCACAGGCCTTAATGAATTGATAAGTTATGGCTTTCTTTATTGGGTGCTCAGTTAAATATTTCAGTTTTAGACATAAATTAATCATTTAACTTGATTGGCTCAAGCCCTTTGATACTAAGAGCACATCAATTTTGTGATTGAGTTGGCAGAACTCCATTATAATACTCATATCAATTTGTCACATTCAATAATTTATTATTACCATATAAAATTAATATGGTGGAACAGAGAAGACAATTTATTGTGTACCCTGTCTAAATGGTATATATATGTGATCTAATGCACGTTTATAACATAGTTCTGGCGAGGGCGCAAGCCGAAATAGCTATCAACAAATATATAAAATAGTTTCTGTAGAATTAAAATACATTGTTATTTTTCTCACCGTACATAAATTTGGTTTTAAAAATATAAATAATCTTAATCTCATAATTATAAAACTTCTACATATGAAAATAGCTATATGCATGTATCATTTAAAAAATATTGATAATTTATGAACAGGTCATTATAATATATTCCTTTTAAGGTCGCCCGGATGAATCTGTGGTCCAACAATTTGAGCTTGAGAGTAAGAGGGTTAAAAGTTCTCTTTGTTTTTTCCAGAAATTGATTCAGCCATTTACATACATACAGCAAGTTCCTGGAAAGCAGATTCGAGCAAAATTGACAAAAGCATTCGATTATTGGCTGAAAATTTCACCTGACAAACTACGTGCTGTCGGAGACATTGTACAAATGCTTCACAATGCCAGTTTGCTGTAAGTTTTTAATAGTATCGAATACTTATGTTGTGATGATATTTTTATTATCTGTCCAAATGTTCATTGAAGCTCTTATAATATAGAGTTTTTGTTTAATCTCTGTGATGCCGCGGCCGTGTTTACACGCCTAACAATTCCGTGCTCGTAGGGCTGGCCATACAAAATGCACGTGTTAACATGCAGTACTTGAGATATGGTTTCAAGGCCACGAGCAACGTTTATAATAATTTTAAAATATTGTGTATACATTGACATCTCTTGGAATCGTGATGTTGTACTTGAATTTTAAAGATGCTGTATAGTAATCTATAATATATCGATTTTAAAAGAGCTGTTTCGCTGTGTTGAAATTTGTCGCTAGCAAGGTATGTGTAGAACCTTGTTTTGAGGCATACCTCTCAGTGGAAGACTATTAATTTGCTTGAAGAATTTTGAACATATTTTTTTATTTACATTTAAGATTAAATTTATTATGAATCAGTTCCGATATAAAATCACATTCACATATTTTCTGTGTGAGTGTTGTGACTACCCTGAAGTTTTGTGAATTGTTTGTTGTTTGGGTTTTGAATAAATGATGGCGTAAATGACACATCGTGTATTTATATGGTAAGTGTTGGTGATTTACTATTAATAAATATGCAATTTTTTTTTTTTTTTGAAAGACAATCACGGCCCTCCATGCACGGCCATACTAATCCTACCCGGCACCTAACGGGTTAATGAGAACTGGCTAGTCACCAGCTCAACTTCTCTTGCTGGGTGGGGGTCAGACGAGGAAATTGATGGCAGCCAAATGCCTAAATCTTTCGATAATGTATCTACACATTCATTTGTAAATTGATGTTAACAGAAAACTATGCTGCATACATTGTAAAGCTTTTATTTTAAAATTGTACTGTATTGAAAGGAATTTCACCACCCCACCGTTAATGACTTACTGGTAAGATAAAACAGAGCTGGGCAGGGAATTTGTTAAATTATTTAACTCAAAAATTTGGCAGAATTTTCAGCAGCAAAACCAAAATAAATGGAGAAAGATCTGTTTTCAATCGCTAAAACATAAATTTTTTACTTATGTAAATATTTAAAGTTCAGTATCTGATAACTTAAATATTTATACCATAACTATCTGGCTAAACAAAAATACCCAACTGTGTTTACAGTCTATTCTCATATCCATTAATTTTTTTATTGGGATATAAAAACTATTAATGTAATATTATCCATACTTATAATATTGGTACATATTGAGTTTACTCCATAAAAGTGACATTGATTGATTCCTTTTTATGCTGTTAAAAAACCAAGCCGTTTTTTTGGTGCACATTTTTGTTTACTGTTTATTTATAGTAACAATTGTTATGATAGTACAAAATACACATGTTTTTGTCTTGATAAACTTTCAACTCTCTTCAATATAGCTGAAAAATTTGGTATCGCTCTTTATGCGAATCTATCGCACTGTGAACTGTACATTTTGGTTTTTAATAGAGATTCTTGTTGCACCCTGTGTCACTCTGTTATAGAAAATCTAATCCACCATTTTTTACCATCGATCCAAAGTATCATATTTAATTCAGTCACTATTTTTGATAGCGGACCGTTTTTACTATCTACTTCGAATATATACAACTTAATTTGTAAATTTACATTTTAACATAAACAAAATAAAGTGTGGCGTATATCATTCACCACAAAAAATAATATTTGAAATCTGGTGTGTTTCCATAAAATTTTAAATAAAAATTGAATATGGATGAACCTTTGATCTATATTGAAGTTATACATTATATTGCTTTTGTACGAAATTTCTATAATTCCAAATATTGCATTCCTTAACATAATGGTATAAAAGTAAGGTTGTGTTAGTTACTCAATATTGTACCCGCCACCAACTTCTACCAATTTAAATCTTAGGCATACCCTACTACACATTAGCATTAAGCGCTTTCAACTGATTGCCGGTAGTAATTATTTACTGGAAAGTTTCTATGACCTGTGATCAACTCGCTCTCCGTATGACACCTTACGATTATTTAATGAAATGTATCAGTTTGTCTCCTTAATGCAGAACTAGCCGAATTGATTTTATGTGAAAATATTATTAATGTTTTGTAAAATTTCTTTTTTGATTATCTGAATCTTTGACAATTCAGCGTGCCCGATGTGATACTTCCTTGTAATTCTTGATCTTGTAATATTTGATCAGCATCCTTTGGTCCATTGTCACATTTATATTCTGGGTTATCAGTCAACCTGCCAGACTAGAAGAGTCTATGAGTAACTGATGCACTAATTTTAAATTGGCTGGTGTGTAGCCAGATATGTGTATGCGTGCAATGTGGGGATGCTGACTTGTGTGTGAAGTTCAAGTGGGAAAATGCCGGCCAGAATGGACGATGTATATATTGGCCTTGATTGTCAAATGGTGCCATTGCCACCTGTCAATATTGCATTTGTATAATACCGAAGCACAGTATTTTGCTGTGCGTTACAGGTGCTATTATATATATTGTAATATATTCCCTTTTTTAGGATTGATGATATCCAGGACAATTCTATTCTTCGTCGCGGAATTCCAGTTGCCCACTCAATCTACGGTGTAGCTAGCACTATCAACTCGGCTAACTATGTTACATTTGTTGCTTTGGAGAGAGTTCTGGAACTAGGACATCCTGAGGTATGTTGTACATTTAAAATATTTTAGATTCTTCACCCGAATGCAAATCAGTGTTTTCTTTGAAATTTTCATGATATAAATATGATTAATTTATTTAAGATAATACAAATCATGGCATTACAGCTGACGCCAATGCGCCATGCATTTGACAAATTTAAATACATTTATTTATTTATATACATACATACCTGTAAATACATAATAAAAATCACAAATTAATTAAAAACTTGATGAAAACATTGTAGTCATAAAAACAGAGGAAAAATTAATTAAATCACATTAGAAATTTTTAAAGCAGTCAACCGAGTGAGTTCCGACAAAATCAACTATATTACATAAAAACAGTACTCGTCTGAACTCACTCACGTCCATGTGAAATATGTCGACGTCCGAAGCAATTTCGTTAAAAATCACTAAATCTCTTCCCAGTGGCATCCCCATTGGCAGACTGGTTCTACTCCTTGGAAGAACAAACAACTTATATTCACGATTCCTCAAAAAATTATGATAGATAGATTATGCCATGTCCGGCTGACTGTAAACATTTACATATGAATCATATATTTTAAAAATGTATCGTGAGAGAAAACAATTTACCGAAATCTATGTAGAGTAATTTTCTTTCATATCACACTGTACCATATTTATTTGTTGATTTTTTGTGTAAATCATCCGTAACTTTTTATCAATTTTTGTTTCAATGTCAAAACTGTATCATTGAAATAATTAAAAAAACATTATTTCAACTGTGGAAGTCTGTGCAATCTTAGTTATATGTTTTGTATTATGAAAATATGCATAATATTTTAATGATAACATTACATTAAAATTATGCTGTAAAATATGTTAATTGAGAATCGATCCACCAAAACACATATTCGAAGAAGTGTTTTCGCCTGAAAGGAGCTTATGCCCAACCACTGCTATTTTTACAATGACATGCCGTCATTCTTCGGATAGTACCCAATAATCGGTAGAAGAGGCAAACTAGGTGTAGGGACTCCGGAAGCATCTGAAGCACCTATCTCTATTGCCACTGACAAAACATAGAGCTGCCTCTTCGGTTCCATTATCCCCGAATTCCTCATGTCGAGTGCTCATCAGTTGCAGTGGGTCGCTACCGTAAAGTAGCACTGATAGAATGGAAGAAATTGGAAATCTAGTCCATTTGATTAATTGGTGTCGGTGACTTGATTGCTATTCCAAAGATTCCTTATTTTTGCTGTATGATAATAGAAATGTAAAGGAGATCATCGGTAAAATGTCAGAAAAGGTTTTTTGTAATTACTTCTGAGGTGACTTGCAATTCTTGGTGGAAATGCATTAAGAGATTCTCGAAAACAAATGAAAAAGTGATACATATTTCAGTTCAATATGCCGATTGATTTGAATAATGAATCAATATCTCTTGCAGGCAACTTCCGTTTACACCGAGCAGCTTTTAGACCTGCACCGGGGGCAGGGCATGGAGATATACTGGAGAGACAACTTTATATGCCCTTCCGAAGAAGACTATAAACAGATGACAATTAAAAGTATGCGTTTATAATTATCACTTTGCAATCATAATTAATAATATTAGTTAGGTATTAACATTCATTGATTGAGTAGGCATTTACTTGGTAGAACTCCATTATAATACGGTAAGAAAAATAACAATGTATTTTAATTCTACAGAAATTGTTTTATATATTTGTTGATAGCTATTTCGGCTTACGCCTTCGTCTAGAACTTAGTTCTGACGAAGGCGTAAGCCGAAATAGCTATCAACAAATATATAAAATTTATGTAGAACTAAAATACATTGTTATTTTTCTTACCGTATTAACATTCATTTTGGAATGACTTCTATATTTATATTGATGAATCTTGCAGAGACTGGTGGACTATTTATGTTGGCGATCAGGCTGATGCAGCTCTTCAGTTCGAACAAGTCCGACTTCACACCCCTCGCCGGAATACTCGGCTTGTACTTTCAGATACGGGATGACTACTGTAACTTATGCCTCAGAGAGGTAATTTATATTCTGTCCTACTTATTTCAATCACTAATTTCTTTCTTTGACATCCTTTTTTACTCATAATGGATAGACTGAAACCCCGATTCTACGCTTTTCAAGGGACTGTAAAAAACAAACGATTAATGCAGGAAATGATAAATGCGGGAAAGTTTTAATTATGAACTAAAAAAAAAATTTTTTGAAAAACTGTGCTAAGAAATATTCAACAAAAACGGTCAATCGAGATAATATTTGTGACGGGACCATAATTTTAAGAAAATCAATAAATCAGGGAACGATTAATGCGGTATTTTTTAACATTGTGGGTGTTTCGACGGGACTCTACAAAATGAACGAACCATGCGGGAAAATAGTTAATGCGAGAACGTAAGATCGGGGTTCCAGTACAACTAAAATTTGTCACATTAATTCTCATTGATTATTGAAATGTGCCCGTATGTTAAAAAACCACTATTGATAGTTTCATCAATTAGTATCGTATAAATGCTTAAATTTGCTCCCACTGACCCCCCCTAAAAACATAACATTGCGATTAGTTAAACACTTGTCTTGTCCCGATCTTTCTATGGCTTACTATCAGGATTCAATTTCTTAAGAGTTTCACAATGATTTAATGATCAATATCTCTGTGCTTAAAAATATATCAAATTTAAATTTTATACTTTTCTATGATTTTTGTCGCTAACGACTCGGGTTTCGCCTTTCGGCATCTTCAGGCATTTCAAGTGCACGAATGAACTTGAACTGATGTGTAGCCAACAGTTTGTATCGTTTATATATAAAAATAAAAGTAGATAATTTTTTCATTCAAACGTAATCTACATATATGAATTAGCAAAAATGAGGTATTGAAAATATCTGATAATTATAATTCACCCACATAATTCATTGAAACTCATTAACATCATAATTTTCACACCATTCATTTCAAATTCCATCAAGCACTTTCAGTCAAAATTCTTAATTAAAAATATATGTTTCCTTTTTTCAGTATACTGAAAACAAAAGCTACTGTGAAGACTTGACGGAGGGGAAATTCAGCTTTCCGATTATCCATGCCATTCAAAGTTCCGGTGATAAACAAGTGTTACGTATCCTTTTGGAATTATTCATAAATACATAAAATTTAAAATAACTTTGATTATTCCACGTATTGTGCTACTAACTGTGACACGTGTTTCGCATCTTTCAGAGGCATCTTCAGACTTATCGCAAATATCGCAAAGTTTGCTTAAGTAATTGGTATATCCTCTTCAGGCCCCGGGTATCACCTATGATACTCATGGTTTTATTAATTATCAGCCCATCTGTTGAATTGAACGTACCCAAACAATTAAGAGTTGATAGTTACTAACCCATTGTTTATGGTGTGCACAAATTTGTGCGTAATTAGTATGGTAATTGAAAAGGCCCGTAAACAAAGTGTTTAGAATTTATCAATTAGGTTCACAATTAAAACATCACAAATTGGCATGCAACTTTCTTAACTCACTTGTGTAGAAATTTTACGACAGCGTACAAAAGATATTGAGGTGAAGAAATACTGCATCTCTCTTCTGGAAAAACTTGGCAGCTTTCAATACACCCGGATGAATCTTGAAGAGCTGGATAGGAGTGCGAGAGAAGAGGTGAGATTTTTTAATTAATTAATTAATAATTAATTTTAATAATTTTAGACACAAGAGACTATCTGAGTAATAGCGCAGTCACCAACTCTCACTTTAACCCTTTGAGTGGTGAGTTATTTTGGATTAAATTAGGTTTTTTTTTATAAATTTAATAAAATATTCATAGCAGACAAAAAAAATATAAAACATATTTTTTTTGTTATCTATAAATCTGAGAAGAATATTATTACTTATTGAAGGAATTGAAATTTCTTCCGCAATATTAAAACGCAAATTCTAAAAAAATATTCAAATAATTCAATATTACTTTCAAATAATTATCTAGAAGCTTTTACATCCAATTTGGTTCTGGATCTTTATTGCATTCATCTGTCAACATGTGGTTCTCTATTGACGGTGATTCTAGGAGTACTGAAATGGATTTTTACACTCAATAATATGTGGCCACAGATTTCTTACCACATATTAACCTTTTTATAAAACTCTTTTGCTTATTTCAAACATATAATAAAAATATTGTGACTAGCAAAAATCACTGATCGACATCTATAGTTTCAATATATGAAAAAATAATAACATTTCAATAAACAATAAGAGAATGGCAATAGATAATAGATTACAACATACTTGGATGTACCAGTATGGCAATACTTCTCAAAGGGTTAAATCCGATATCTCAACAATTATAATGCTTTTTTTCCCATCTCCCTTGCACACCTTCTACTCTGTCTTTTTGTGCTATGATGATGTATAATAGAACTGATCAAAGATCAAAGTAAAAGAACAAGGGAATGGAAAATTTATTTCTGTTTTGTTTATGTTATAGGTGGAAAGACTGGGCGGTAATCCACTGCTGATGTCCCTCCTCGATGATCTGCTCATTTGGAATCAGCACAAGCATGAATGTAAAGAAAAAGAAAGCATCGAAGATTCATCATAAATAGCATTTTCTTCCATTAGCACTAATCTATGACAATAATAGAATTAATATATGAAACACTCCCTCTTAAAATTGTCTCTTCGATGCACGATTATAGTAATTGTGCAACTAGAACATATCCAGCCAATTAATAGAATACTGGTCATTTTTATAAATTATTATAAATAAAATTTAATGTGCTTATGCTTAACTAGTTATTATCGGAAAACCAAAATAATGATATTTCTAAGTAATAGAATAAGGCATTGTGTTTGTTACGTGTTATTTTATAATCGTTGGTGTCATGTATTTATATATCATGGCTTTTTAAAGGGAAGGGCAACACTTAAACTTACACGCTAAAGACATTGTTTCCAACTAATGACACGGTTTTTCCATTGGCAATTAGACTCGCAAATAGATTTTAAAAGTAAATCAAATCTTATCAATTTTAATTAATTCTTTAAAACAAAAAGAAATGATCACTTTTAAGGTGTTCACTGTCAATACTTGGTGGAATGGAATTATAATAAAAATAATAAAACATTTTAGTACTTTTTCCACATAAAAACTTGATAAATAAGAGATCTTAGAAATAAATAGACATACATACATTCTTACCTAACTCTAATTTATTAAATGAACAGGTCGTATTTTCATCATCAACTTTGTTATATCCGTTTCATTAACCTAATTTTAGCCTATTATATTTCTTTCTTGTACACTTTTATTTCTTTAGAATTTTATTTTTCCTCCGTTTGCTTTTATTTGTAAGATATGGCCTTTAATCTTTTCTCAGGAAACAATTTCGTTGGATTGTACTCGTTACTGGAATTTCCACATCTAATTATGATTGACAGACATTAAGATTTATTTATTTATTATTTTTATTAAAAAGAAATAGTTTTTTGGATAAAAAATGAGAAACAGTGGTTTCAAAAGCTGTCCAATTCATCAGGAACAAAATTGATTCTTTGCAGTTATTTTGTAGCAAAGTTTAAAAAATAAAAATGTGTCACCCAATTGACCATAAAAAAGCCTGTCGATAAAAAAATAGATGTCAATAGAATGTAACGGGTCGTCTTAGCTGGGCGAGGCGATCCGGCGCAGCTTTGAAAGCGGCAGAGTTTTAAAATATCAAACGGTCCTCGCCCATGCAAGTGTCAAATGTCGGCGAAGCGATCCGGTCAGGACGGCATATGTCGTAAGTCGACTCAAGTGCCTGACTCATGGCGCGCGCGAATCGCTTGAAAATATCAAACGGTCCAAGCTCACCAGAGCGTTAATTGCGTCTGGCCGAGCGATGGCACATAAGACCTTTGATCAACTATGTTTTAAATTGACTGGATTCGCCTAAATTATCTTGCCGGTTCGCGTCGCTTACCTAAGACACAGGGTAGGAGAATATTGCTCCTCCTCTCATTTTTAAAATCTTAGGTACGGATTTTTTATCTCTGGCAATATTGTGCTTATAAATGGTGTTTTATCTGCTTATAAATGGTGTCTTACTAGTGATTACCTCAGGTTAATATTACCAAAATACATTGATAATATATCACGTTGGTAATTATAATTTAGAATATTTTATGATAGTTTTACTTCTAGTGAACGTTGCTACTATAGCCGGGTAAATTTTGAATTTAGGGTTTGTAAAAACTGTATTTTAAGTCTTATCTATCATGCTAATGTATAAGATAAAAAGCTATAAGATTTAGAAGAGAGAAACACGCATAGCTGCTATATTTCGAGTCATTGAACTTAACCCTAAACTAGACATTTAGGCATTTATTATAGAGCAAAAGATTCTTTGTTGCATACATAAATCTCATGAAAAAGAAAAGTTTATATCTATGTATTATTCAATGTTTTTTTTTTGTACATAAACTCCATAAAAATGGGTTTTACTTCAACTTATATATCAGGAGGTAAATTTCAAATTTGGTCAAATCCGTTTGTTGACAAACTGAGAATGTGAGATATTTTCATTACTTTTTCCTCATAATTTTGTGTTTACAAGCAATATTTTTAAAATTGGTTTTATATTAAAGAATTACAGATAATGTTTAATAATGCAAACTTTTTCATGTGTATAAAAAAGGTCTCAAAAGTTTAATCCAAAATTGGCAGTTAAAAAAAATAGTTTTGGAATTGACCAGTTTTGAAAATTACCTCCTGATTATAGCTTTACGAATTTTCGATATACTTTCTTTCCTATCTATTTTGATTATGTCTTAAGACTTGATTATAATATGATATATATCAGGAGTGGCCAAAATTTTAACCACTAGGGGAGACTATCTTTTGAAATTATTGGCGGCGGTCTACTTTCATTAACACTTTGTTTATGGGGCCTTTTAATTACTTTGTTAATTAGCATGTTATTTCGTATTTGATGGCCAATTAGCAAATGCAGAAATTTGTGCACTACGTAAGCATTGTGTTTAATATAAAGCCAAAAATAAGTCCAAATTGAAAATAAAAATATAAGTTATTTTAATAATGTTAATAAATGATGACTTTACACCAGTGATGTACAACCTGTGGCCCTCAATGACATTTCATACGGCCTGCATTGACAAATATCAATCACCTTTTTTCTTCAGATATTTTTACGGACGACGGAAGAACAATATAAAACAAACAAAAAAATATCAATAATTTAATCAGTTTTACCCATGCGGCCCTCGAACTCTCTGAGAATTGATTATCTGACCCTTCTCAAAAAAAGGTTGTACATCACTGCTTTACACAAACATTAACACAAAGCTTATGGAGTGCACAAATTTGTGCATTTGCTAATTGGCCATCAAATACGAAATAACATGCTTATTACCAAAGTAATTTAAAGGCCCCGTAAACAAAGTGTTAAAACAGTATGTTCTTTTATTTTACTTGGCGTATTGACAGGTGGGAAACTGGGTCTGCGCTTTGGCCACCCCTGATATATATGTATCAGTGTCGTGCCTTCCACACATGCGGCAAAACCTTTAATGGAATGGTTTTTTCTTTCTTATTTTTGTAAAGTTATTAATTTAAAATTGTACTCAAAGAAAAGTAATGAACGGGATGAAATATCAGCCCACCTACTTAACTCGCACATTTACATGCAACTTTTTCCTGTTGTTTTATTGGTGAATTATCCAATTATCATTACCATTTATATTTTACGCATCATTGTAAATGCTTGTAAAGTTTTCGCATCTGCACACCAAAATTGTGTGGGAGTAAAGAAGTGAATGAGAAGTGAGTCTGACAAATGAAGGTGAAAAAACTTCAAAAAAGGTCACGAACCTGTGCTCCAAAGCGTTGGGGAGTCTTATTATCTCTTACCATCGAGTAAATCGCTTCTATTTTACTATAAGACACAAATTAGAGGCTTTAAACAGAAATGTTGTTTATCTATTTATTTTAAATTCAATGCAAGCTGTATATTATTTATTGATTGAGTTGGCATTTACTTGGTAGAACTCCATTATAATACGGTGAGAAAAATAACAATGTATTTTAAATCTACAGAAATTTAATTTTACTTCATTAATTCTACTTCTTAACGCTTTCAATGCTGAACCTGTTTTTTTGTATGACACGCTAGGCGTGTTCTCAGCATCCAATGTGTTAAGCTGTTAATAAAGGTTAATGCAATTTTAAATAAATCAACTTAATACAATACTAATTTTACGTTTATCCCCACTTGGTAAAAACCCAGATTAGCTTTCACTTCAAAATACATCAAATCAATTTGTCACATTCAATATCTTATTATTACCATATTAAAATTAAGATGGTGGAACAGAGAAGAAGATGTATTGTGTACCCTGTCTATGCGGGCTATATATGCTTGTTCTAATGCACGTTTAAAACATAGTTCTGACGAGGGCGTAAGCCGAAATAGCTATCAACAAATATATAAAACAATTTCTGTAGAATTAAAATACATTGTTATTTTTCTTACCGTTATGTTTATTATTTCATTAAATTACATTTTATATAAGGTATAATTTAAAAACAAACTTGGGACAAAAGGTGAATATACTAGACTAGACGAATGGAATCTTTGGATATCCCTGCGATCTTCAGTTCTATCTTCTTTCATTGCATCAAGGGTCTGCTCGATATTATTAATGTTAATAGCTTAGAGACAGATGGATTACTGCCTCGGCCGTGACCACTCTTCCTTCCTTCGGTCGTTCCCTTCTTGCTCCATAATCTCTCTAAATGTTACTTTCAGGAAAATTTGTAAACTTTAATGATGGGAATCAAGCCATTTTGAATCACTTTGACTACCTTTCCTACGTTTGGGGTAGTCGCTTCAGCTAACAAACCCACTGAAAAGAGAAATTCATGCAGGGTACTAGACAAACTGTCCGGACCAAAAACATCTCATCACTGTGTTGGTAAATAGTGCTTCATCGGTGAGGCAAACTAGCCCTATCTTCGCGCTTTACTTTGCTATCTTTGAAAATTTTAGTATAGATACTTAATAAGAATATAAGTAATTTACTAAAATCGCAGCATGCAAATGATTGTCAATTTTATATATATTTCTCGTTAGTATAATTTTAATTGCTTTTAAGTGTTATTTAAGTGCTTAGATCTGGTATTGACAAACATTTTTTGCCAAGAGCCGAATTGCAAATTTTATTGCATTATTGAATTATTTATCAGTTGTTCACTGTTAATACTTGGTAGAATGAAATTATAATAAAAATAATAACACATTTTTAGTACTAGTATTCCACATTAAATATATTGGATCAGGACCGGTTTTGCTCATGTTTCTTCGCTTATCTGTAGATCAATTGATAATGCTCACCGTATGTACTAAAAATGCGTTTTATTTTAATGAATTATTTATTATATTTTGATACTTTTTAAAGTGTTATCTGTCAATTCTTGGACATAAGGCATTATTTTAAATGAAACCCGATCAAACAAATCCCGTGGATCTGCCTATGCCGCTGATGTTCCTAATGCGGCCACAGCAAAATTTTACATGAGAACCACTGCTCTATAGTCACTGTCTCTTATGTGTGGCTGATATATTTTCGAGCCTAATTATTTTATGTCACATATCGCGAATCGCTTAATAATTTTGATTCTTTTGTAAGGGTTTGAAGTATAGAAAAAATACTCTAAAATGTAAAAAAACTGTGCATTTAATGTTATTTTGTGATTACTATTGTTACTTAATTGAGTTACCTTATGTTAGCTTTTTGTATAATTTATTTGATTGTGTCCGTTAACAATGTATAACATTTCGAATTAAATAGAATCGATATTGTACAGTTATTTCAGTGGTTTTATTCATTTCAGTGGAATCTCACCAATTGTTATGGAAAGTATATATATAAATCAATATATATGTTACAGTGAAACTGTATTCTCAGTGAAAATGTATCAAGTAATAGATTTGTATGACAACATAATTTCACTGGTCACGATCAGGGAAATTATTAGCCCAAGTTGATGATTTGCCGGCCTTATATTTTGGTTTGCTTCAATGAAACAAAATCAGCAAGTAGTAAAACACAGACAAACATAGAGCTGAAGATAGGGCGGTCAAATTTTATTTCAATGACAGGTTGGAGAAGAATATATTTACACTGAGAATACAGTTTCACTGTAACATATATAAAATGAATGTTTACTTGTTTGTTTGTCCCTTATGCATTCCTATACCGTTCATCTGATTGCGAAAAAACTTTGGTGAGTTGTTGTGCGGACACCGGCAAAGGTTTCTTGAAAAACAAAAATTATTCACTTGAATTGCCAGGCATACAACTGCACGTTTTAACATTGAAAATTGGCATACCTATCATTCTTCTCTGAAATATAAATCCACCAGGACTTTGCAACGGTACCAGGCTCTCGAACAGCAAATCAAACAATAGGCTCAACACAGCAACGAAGAAGATGCGTGCAATGTTTCCTTTCTAAGAAGATAGAGACAGAGATATGCATATGAATAGTGCTCTTCTTCATTCATTATAGGAAGGTCGCTTTTCAAGTTTATTTTATTATTTATTGAACAATATGCATTTGTAATAATTGTCTTGCTGATCATTATACTTGAAAAGACAAAAAGGCTCTTCTTACAACATGGAAACAATTCAGATTAGAAATGGAATACACAATAGATAGTTTATTAACATTTTCACCAGTGTCAAACCGTTCCGCACTATTGATTGAATTTTAATTTAGAACCCATTATGACAAAGTATTTAGTTCTACAAGAATTAAAGGAATTGGTTGATAGCTATTTTGGCTTGATGCCACTGTCAGAACTATACCTGAACTTAATTTTTATGATTTTAGTTTATATATACAGATGTAAGCATAAATAGTTAAACTCATTCCGTGCATTATAATTTTATCTATGAAATTATAAATCCAACTGATTGAACATCATTAATATCAAAACATTATCTAATTAATCTAGATTGCCAACAAAAACTTATAAACCTAAATATTAATAAGATATTAATCACTTTTTAGGTGTTCACTGTCAATACTTTTTGGATCAGGACCGGAATTTTATTGGATCAGGACCGGTTTCGCTCATGGCGAGCATTGTCAACTGATAAGAAATACAACGAAACAGTGATATTTATACAAAAGTTAAGTAAGAATTACAAGGTATGACAAACAATTGGTATTACAACTAAGCAAATAAATTGAAGCAAAATACAAGAAAAAATAGACTGTAATTAAAATGTTGAAGACCTCTTAGCAATACAAGATATTATTTTTATAACTAGTAATATTGCTTTTGTTCTTACATTATATAAACAATGAAAACTATTTTCTACACATCAGTTCGAGTTCAACTGTGGACTTGAAAAATGCCTGAAGATGCCGAAATGGTGAGAAAACATGGGCTATTCCTCAGTAAGTGACAAAACTCGTAAAATTTAATAAAATATGCTTAAACCTTAATCCACTTCTGTTTGTAACATTGTGTTGATTTATCAACCATAGTATGGTTTTAAATAACTTTTTCAATTTTACATTTATGGTTTTGATGGGAGGTTTTATGCATATTTGGATACACAATTTTTACATTTTGGTTGAACATATTTTACAATTTATATATTCTCCAGAGAAAGAACTTAAAGGTTTATTCACAAATAGAATATATATATATCTGGTTTTCTTGAGATTGGAATATTCTATTAGCATATACTCAGTCAGTATGGGTCTCTCTGCCATTTTGATTGTCTTTATAGCGATCAGTGTTGCACAGGTAAGAAAATTATTGATTTTTTAATCAGAATATATTTATTAAATCGGATCCTTAGAAGTAGAGAAACCTAATTAATTTTTCTCTACTTTTCAGGAGTGCTGAAATACAGGCTTCACCAGTGATCAATTTGACATATTTTTAACAGATAGAATTTTGTTTTCAGTATTTTTAAAGACGTTGCTATGGCGTTAAATATAAAATAGTAATAATAAAAATAAAGGGTCAACGCAGCCGGTTGCGTCGTATGCACGGAATGAGTTAAGCACTGATTTTTATTGAATTTAATTTTTAATTTTAGCTCAACGCAACGCTATGTCCAATAAGTTGGACATTTAATATTTCACGATCGGGTTCGCTGGATAGCACTACAAACTCCATCATACAAAATGCTGTCAATGCCGCATCCGAAATAAACCAAAAGGCAGCAGAGATTGCGCAGCAGATTTCTGACGTGCCCAGTGACTTAACACAGCTGATGAATCCTGATCTAACAAATTCCAGTGCAAGAACCTTTAATATAACCGGTCAACTTATTCAAGCGGCCATTTCTGCCGGAGGAACCATTGCGAATTGTAGCCAGGTATGTTAATACATTATATAAATGGTAAATTCTTTTTTCTATGAATTGTTTCCTACAGAGTGTCTTTATTATTCTCATTGATAGCAGTTCGATTGTGAATATGCAATCAAATCTTACTAAGCGAGAGCTTTCAAATCATTTAAAACAATGATGCACAACCTTTTTGGCCGAAGGGTCAGTTTGGTCAGGGTCGATTTGTGGATTGTTCAAGGGCCGCATGGTTAAAAGTGATTAAAAATAACGATATCAAAATTATCCCTTTTAAGGGGTTCACCGTCAACAATTGGTGGAAAGGCATAGATTAAAAAATCGTTTTCGTACTACAATTAATTTATTGAGATCAGGACCGGTTTCGCTCATTGAGAGCATTTTAAACTGCTTAACTGTTGAAAATGGTCATG
The DNA here is from genome assembly GCA_028554975.1 of Himalopsyche kuldschensis. Lineage (NCBI taxonomy): Eukaryota > Metazoa > Arthropoda > Insecta > Trichoptera > Rhyacophilidae > Himalopsyche > Himalopsyche kuldschensis. The sequence goes on from JAHFWI010000076.1 coordinate 1,251,919, forward strand.
GTGAGCGAAACCAGTCTTCCTGGTAGAAATTTCAAAACTCACTTACTGTTGCTGTTACTGTTGTCGAGGAAACGGCCGAATCAATTAAAAATGATGTCGAGCTCACAAGGACTTCATCAAAGACTCCCTAAAAAATATCCCTGAAACCTTTCGTCTATTTCTATATATTTTCATCGATAGTGACGATTGGAATTGTATTCCTTTGATTGTCCATTAATTTTTTCATATACAGATATCATTTTTATATATCAAATGACGCTTTATTTGTGTGCGTCAGTCGCTCATAAGAAGTTCTAAAGAAAAAGAAGTATTTGTCTTATTGGGCTGCATTAAATGTCACAGTGGGCTGCATGCTGCAGGTTGTGGATCACTGATTTAAAATATAATAGAAATACAAATTTTTTTTAGTACATTTTTTCAGAGCTGTGGAGTCATTAAAAAAATACGACTCCGACTCCAGCATTTACCAAAAACAGGACTCCGACTCCACCATTGACCAAAAAGTACAAACTTTTCAAAATTTCTGACTCAGAGTACGACTTCGGCCCAAACACCGCAACGACACCGACTCTGGCCAAAAAACTCCGACTTCACGACTCCGCAGCCTTGCATTTTTAAAATATGTGCTATGCTGACTTTGAACTTATGTGTCTATTTTTAATCTAAATTTTTAATCCAACAGCAACAGCAGACGGGGTTCAACAATATATCGAGCAATGTCATACAAGCCTTGGGACAATGTGTAACAAATAAAATAAACCAAGGAAGAGCTATTCTCAACACCTCGTTTGAAAATGCTGGAAATGCAACTGCTATAGCTCAAAATATTTCCCAAGAAATATTTGCTTGCGGTCAAAACAGTGCCTTCTTGATTCCATTCTTTAATGCAGCATACTACTCTTGCAAAATTCGAGTCGTAGCTGAAGCGACACAGGCGTTTTCCGCTCTAGGATCCCGGATAGCTGCAAACGTGAGTTTTTAATATAGTTTTTGCCATAATGAAATTCATCCTTTTGCAAATCTATTTCACCCTTTTGTAAATGAAATTCACCTTTTTGCAAATGAAATTAATCCTTTTGCAAATGAAATTCACCCTTTTACAAATGAAATTAAATTGAGTTGGCCAATCATTTAATAGAAAACGATCATAATTTTAATCAGAGTAGTTATTTAGAAATACTCCACCCAGTAAATTAAAAGGATTTAAAAATGAACAATTTAGAATTTTTAGAAATAAATATAACACAAAAAAAGTATTATTAAATAATATCCTTAATAGGACAGGTCGCTTGCTACTGCTTACATTATTTTCAATTAAAGGGTTTAACCCAGCCCTATCTGATTGATTGCATCTCATTAGTTAATATTTTGATTTTGTAATGCTAACGTCATTAGTAGTATAATTATTTGTTTGCTTTGTTTTGATTCTATAACCTTGTAACGCGTAACGAGACAAACGGGACAATGAGTCATGTTTTTTCGTGCGTGCAGTGGGCGTTTTCGATTTATAAGACGTTGTCACGTCAAAAAAACAATTAATCATCGCTATCATTTTATTGAGAAACTTCAGAGTGTCATAATCCAGATAAGATATCAGGCTATGCATTGTGTAGTTTTATAATCAATCTTTGTAAATATTACTATTACAAGATTTACTAAATTAAAAACATAATTCTCGGGTAAGTTTATATATAATAAAGCATACTTTATTACTGCTTTAATCTTTTGTGTTTTTCCTGGATAATTTATTTCTAAGGTGGATACAGACTAAGCTTATACCCCTCTCTTACATGTATTCTAGCTAAATACTGCCTCACTAAAGATCCTCTCAAAACAATTGAGATAAACCCCTTACAAATACTGATTCTAAGTGATCAGGAAACCAAGAGTTTTCTTTCCCGGTCTTTAACTGACTCAAAGTTGAATGCATAAACCTCTGGCAAGAATGTTAGAGTGCGAAATTTGGATAGCATTGTTGATTATTAAAATGACATATTATTAATTATGCAGCTCTACTATGTAAATGTCTCTAATTATGTTATTTGCGTGACGTTTGTTTGAAGCGCACAATTATTATTCACATATCCCAGCATGCTAATATATTATATAAAACCGAAACGGCGTATGTATGTCTGTGGGTCTGTAATTCCCTTTTGCATTGTTGGTCATTAAGTTGCCATTAAAACGAATATGAAAGAAAATATGTTTGAATTTTTATCGGCGAAGACATTTAGTCAAAATGTAATAAATTAGTCTTCTACTGGACTTTTGCCGGCTTTTATTATTAATAATAATGTTTATTATTTACGCGAAGGTATTATTTGACAGCAAATTAGATTTTTTCCTTGAATTTGGACATTTTAATGGGCACGAATGGGGCTGTCATCAAATTAAATAAAGTTTGTGATTTTATTTTAACTCTATTTTGGATGTTAGATTTTGTGATATAATTATGTCGAATGATATAACATTAAATAATTATTGGTTGCTTAGTCCGAGCGACGCCGGGTAGCAATACTAGTATATTATAATAAAAAAAACATATTTTTATTATAATGCCATTCCACTAAGTATTGACAGTGAATATTACCTAAAGTGCTAATATATTACCTAATTTGATGTGTATTTCTGTTATAGCTTGCACGTGCTGGTATTTTTCTTGCAACCTTTAAACTTGACTTGAAGATCTGTGCAACTGTTGCTGCTATAAATGGAACAATTCAAGCGATAGGAATCGCATCGAACATAACAGCTTGTGTTGCAAATAACCAATAGGTTAGCCCAAAGATGAAAAATTGTTTATACACCAAGTGTTAATTATTGATCGAGTAGAATAATAATTGTAGAACATATCTCCAAAATAGATGACTTCATATTACTGAGATTTCAGACTTAAATGAATATTTTTATTACTCATTCATCTTCTTTTTCATTCTTATAACGCAGGTCGTAGAAATAGTGATATAACAACACCTGGTCCTAGCATAACACAATTACAATTTTAGAATCATTTTAGAACACCCACTTAAGATTTGTTTGAAGTTTTGAAAACTTCAAACAAAATAAATAAAACAGTTTTTTTAAAAAATATATTTTATGGCATCAAAAATCTGTAACCATTTGAAAACATTGTATAAAAATCAAAACGGGTGAAGTTTCTTGAATAATTCTTTTTCAAGAAACCACAATGGTCTCATGAAGTTAAATATTAACCCTTCTGTAAACACGTATGATTATGGTAAACCTCTTTTTATCATAGTTTCAAAAAATGCCTGTGACATTTGTCAAAGAACTCGGTTCATGGTTTTCAGTGCATATTTTCTCAGATATTGAAAACTGAATGCAACCCGTTTTATATATGAAAACTGAATAGAGAGTAATGCAGACCCTATATACAATATTGTGGGGCTTAATGTACATATAATACATACTCATTAATACAACTATTCAACTGTGAATTGTTTTGTATATGTTACAGTGAATCTGTACTCTCAGTGAAAATATATTGTCACTAGTTAAAATTTATTTTCACTGACATGGCCAGTGAAAATGTATGAAGCAATAGTTTTGTATGACAATGATTTCACTGGTCACGATCAGGGAAATTATACTGGCTCAATTGCAAATGTATTAGAACATACTTTCACTGAAATGCCAGTGAGAGTATATTTTCACTGAGAATATAGTTTCTCTCTAACATATACAGTACATTCGGTTTTGGGCACATAAAAAGTAAAATGAAATCAAATTTGCATACGTATTCTAGGTATCCAATTTATGTATTTGGTTATCATTTTCATATGGTAGACCAATCAGTTTCACCATCACTCTGAAGACTAACATTAGTAATGAAACGTTTTCAGAGGCTTTTCAATATAAGATTCGTACGTTCGAATTCTATTGCCCAAATATTTCTAATCGATGAATGTACAGATTAATAAGAAATACATATACAGTGTCTTTATACATCTTGTTAAGAACCATAGATTCGGATAAATGATGATTTTATTCTATAAGAGGTACACTGGCAACTGCATCAGCAGTACATTGTCCAATATCCTTGATTATATTCACTCCGGCCATAGCAGCATTACTTAAGCGGGTGGTTGCACACAAAGCGAAGTTAATTGGAGCCGATGTCACTAAGCCAACGGCATGTGTTGTCTGAAAGATAATGAAATGAACATGAATCTTTCAATGTTTTATTTAAAATACTGAATTAATGTTTAATGGGAGGATGTTCCTATAAATTATTCCAACACTACAAGTAAGCATCTACTATTTCATGGAGTCTTAAGTACAATTTATCATTAAATATGAATTATAGATTAATTAATTAATTGCTCACAAATATAGGTTATGGTATGGGTAGGGTATGGAGATCCTTATTAAAACAATTTCAATCTTTACTGACACTACTAAATCCACACAGATGCTGTATAAAAATATTATTAATTTTGGGAAATTGGTTGTCGTAGCGCCTTTTGGTTATGAGTTTAAATGCTCCACTTAAATTTTTAATAAAAAAATAAAAACTGGTCAAATATTCAAATACTTACAAGGGTGGTTAGTTGAAGGACAAGGGTGTTGGCTCGATTTTGTGCACTTGCGAGAACAGTATTCAAACAGGTGCCGACTTGCATGTAGTTTGCAAAGTTTGCAATGCCGCACGCAGTGGCCTCTGAAGATACATCAGATGCTGCCGTGATTGCGGCCGTGGCCAGATCAGATGCGCCAGAAAACAAAAGCTGCACATCTCCCAAAGCGTTTTGCACGCACTCTGTGACATTGCTCAGGGTATTGCCAATCAACATCTCTGCAATTACTTGTTGTTGCTATGAAATAGTTAAATTTAGATTTAATCGATTTAATCGAGGCTGTATAATTGTAATATAATATAACCGTCCCTCCTCTCTTCGAAAAAGAGAGGTTAAGCAACTGATTAACAAATAGTTCTCATGGGTAAAATTCTGTTGAGATAAACTCTGTTAGGAGTCCACATGCTCTACATTGGGACCAGACATGGTTAGAAAATATGTCAATAACTTCAAAGACTTAACTATGTTAATCTCCATGCACTTTTTGACAACTTTGGAAAGCAAATTTGAATTTTTTGAATTTTGTACTTTGCCATGAGTTTTGTTGCTAACGACCCGGGTTTCGCCTTTCGGCATCTTAATTAAGTAAGCAATCTTTAATTAAGTGTGTTTGTTATAATTATGAGGATTTTTGAAAATATTAATGACCAGATAATAACATAAGAATATTTAAAATAAATCTAGGGTTTTATCCAACCTATCATTAATGAGTTGATTCAAGATGATATTTCTCAAAACTGATGACATAATTAATTAGCCTTTAACTGTTCATCAATGACTAGCTTTAAAATGAAGAATATGAAGCATGCTCGGTCGTTAAAAACTCATTCTAAATACTCTTATTGTTCCAAGGAGTATGGGTTTGAGTTTGTTGATCGACTTGGATTGTTCTATTAAGCCAAACTCTATTGAATGTCCTTCCATTAAAGTGTAATTCGCAAGTGGAAGCACGATTTTAATAGCTGTCATATTACAAACATATTTGAAGTGCTAGTAGATTTTTAAAAATAACTTACATTAGCACACTCGATAACACTAATAACCACAATCTGTCCCGAGTTAAGAGCTTCCTGGACTGCATCCTCTATTCCATTTGACAGGTTTATCAGAGTTTTATTCAGTGTTGTCATAAACCTTAAGGTCTGGTCATCTACCACTGACATGAGACTTCCCAATGTTTGGGAAGCAGTCGTGGCAGCATTTTCCAAGTTCACTATCACTCCCCTGATGATGGCGCGTGTCAAGTCGAAGATATCAACTGATCCGACTGATCTGTGAAGAGTAACCAGACCGGTTTCTGATGGCTCCCCCGGCACATTTATCAAGCCTTCATGACTTATTGCTGAGGAAGAAGCATGCTGTAAAAATAAGGTTGTACAATAAGCAGAACTGATCTTTTTACTATTAAGTTAATCTGAGTGAGAAAAAATGAGTTTTAATTATTTAAAGTACCGGTAAACGGGGTGAATAGAGACAAAAACAAGGATTGAACTTTAGCACAACTTTATTAAGTATCCAATGTAATCATTATTTATTTATTTATTGGCAAAAACTATTAAAAATACATGGCATTACAGCAAGCGCCAATGCGCCATGCATTTGAGAAATTAATAAAGATTACATAAAATATTACACAAAATAAGAAACAGAACAGAAACATATTATTTACATAAGAAAACATAATTTTTAAACAAAGCATCAAGTTCACTGCCGAAGATGTCAACATCAACAGGCAGCGCATTTATCAGCCGAATAGCCCTTGCAACTGGAGATTCAAAAGACCTACGTGACAAACAAGTTTTGACAAAGAAAATTGATTTGTCTTTGTTACGACCACGTAGGTAAAAGCTGGGAGCATGCAAATTTAAATTTTCAAGGATGTCAGAGTTATCAACTTGGCCCCGAAGAAGAAGAGAAAAAATGTTTTAATATTGCAATTAGTCTTCGAGCTTCAAGTGAGTGAAATGACAGCATTCCTAAAAGAAACTTGGTTGGATAATATTCCATTAATGAATTGTCATACGGAAAATAGTTGAATTTTTTGAAATAATAATAACGCAGAAATTTTTTATGAACTCGCTCCAGTTGCGACTTAAATTTAAATTCATATGGACCCCAAATAATAGATCCATATTCTAGTTTGCTTAAAACTAAAGAAACATAAAGAGTACGAAACACAGTAGGGTTTTCAAATGGCTTACTTTGCCGAACTATGAATCCAAGAAGTTTACTAGCCTGCAGGGTAATTATGGTTAAGGAAGTTTCACCACAATGACTACTATAATACTATCTCTCGAATGACAAAACCAAACCAACTAAATGATTGGCCAAAATTGAAAAAAAACATGTTTAAGCTCGATGCCTGTGTTTCCTTACTTTTTGACCTCTTATAAACTTCTCTTTTATTGCACGAAAATTAAAATCGATCATGTTTTTTTTTGTTAATAAGTACGGTAAAACGGAATGAATAGAGACTCGTATAGAATAGAGGTGTATATATTCCAATCATTACAATCTGAATTTTTATCTCTATTCACCTGCCAAGTCTCGATTTACCCTCTCTTGTCTATTCACCCAGATTCAATGTGAATAGAGACACTGAGCAAAATTGACTGTGTCTTAATAACGATAGTGAATATTTGAAAAATATTGTCCTTAATGTGTAGTAGGACCATAGAAACATGTTTCAAGCCATTCATATTTGAATTATGTGGCGCAGGTATGAAGATACATGTACGATACATGAAGGGTAAAAAGTGTCTCTATTCACCACGTTTTACGGTATTTAATATTTTACTATAATAGCTGAAAATCTCTGAATAGAGAAAGAATTATTCTATGTTATTTAAATAAAAAACCTTGATATTTTCTAGCCGTTAATAAAAACCGAGATTATTAGATAAATGGTGTGCAATAAACTTTTCTTCTTGGAATGATTTCTTTGTTTGTTTGCTTTATCTTGAACTTGATTGTTTTTTATTAAACTTGATTGTGTTTCTTGTGGGGCGAGATAGCATATTATTCTTTTTGACAAAAGATAAATGCAATATAATCATGTGATTTTTTACAACCTTGAAATAACAGTTATGCATTTCCTCCAAATCAAAACAGGGTATCTTTACAGATTTAGTGTTTAGACACTAGAATACAGAAACGAAATTCACAGTTTATCAATGTTTTAGTGGATAAACTATATGAACAGAAATATTAATGAATATTAATCAAGTTAGAAGTTTTATTATTATTGATATTTCTATGTAGTTATAATTCACATTAAGTCAGAATTTGGTCATTCAATTTTACTATTAACACTTTGTTTACGGGTTAAACCTTTGATGCCGTACTTTCTTTTATTATGCAGCTCTATCTAAGATTTTACAAAAGTGGGAAAAGATTTAGTCAAAATTATTAAAAAATATATATAAGTGAGCAAGGAAACATTGATTGTGCAACAACTCTTTTTGCGTGCGAGTTATACGATTATTTATTAAAAACTTAGAATTCGAGACCACTGTCGGCTTTCAAAAGTAACTGGCAATTTCTTGTGTATTAAAATATGTTTTTTAAATCATAATTTTAATACTATTGTAGAACATTTTAGCCATCTCAAAACTATCCGGAAATCCGAATATATACGCATAGCTTAAGTTTTACTATTTGATATCCAAATAGTTGATTTTGACGAATAGTTGGAATCCCTAGTGTGGACGACTCGCCTACAGGTCTGACATGTGTTAAATTAATTTATTATTCAAAAAAAAGCACTCACCTGACAGAACACTGCCAATAAAACTATAAAAAGGAAACTTGAAAAGTGCGCTTTCATTTTTTATTTTATTATGATGACAAAAATATTAAGCAACATGAACTTGACAACGACACGGAGACGGTTTTGGTGTGTCTTATATAGAGAAAACTGAAAATACAATATTTGTATACGGGTAAAATATATTATCGCTATGTAATTTTAGCAGATTTTTGATGCTTGTTATCTCGCATAATACATAGCAAACATTGTCATATCATTTGCGAACCGCAATAATAATTTAGACATTTTCATTTGTTGCTGTCTGTTCAGGAAAACAAATGAACGATTATCGAAAATAAATGGTAGATGCACTTAGTAATCTTTGGAAGATTCAAATATTTTATACTCTTATACCATGTAAGCTTAAATTAAACATGATCTTATTATTTAAATGTGAAATATTTCAAATTTAGAACTTTCTTTTTACCAATGCAGAAAACATTTATTTTACATATTTAATACCTGTTATTAAGAAATATTGATTAATTTCCAATGCAAACTGTTTGGGACAGGGAGCTGTACACGATTCAAACCAAATGCCATTTATTCAGTGCATGCATTCTAACAGTGCTGCTTTACGGTAGTGAATCATGGCACCTGACAAAGACTCAAACTGTATACTGAGCATCATGAAAAGATCTTATATTGAGGTGTTGGTTTGATATTGTGAGGAACTCTGAAGTTTGGGAATGTACCGGGCACGACCCTGTTACCTCAGCAATCATGTCTTAAACAAGTGCTGCGGGTGCTTCCAGAAAACCTTAATCTTGCCTGCCTCTTCTTCCGATCGGTGGTATTCCGGCATACCGACGTCCACTGGGTACTGAATGATGTTTACATGTCATGGGAGGAAGCAAAGCAACTGGCGGGTTACGGAAAATCATGTAAGCGCTGTTTCTTGTTCATATTCTCCACATAGCGAACATTGCTACGGCACAAGGATTTTAAGTATGTCTTTCCGTGCATTTCTAATATCAGTGGAAGTTTTTTTTTTGGTTCGAATCTCCACTAAGTACATAGACTCCAGTATCCAAAAATTATTGCTGCATTGTTATATTGCAATCAATAATACCTTCTTTATTTGCATAACTCCTGCAAATAAACATTGAAACTAAACTGATGGGTAAAGTGAATAAAAAGTAAGAAAAACATAATGGAAGTTAAAATAAATAGAGCATGTGAGATTCATGATTTATTATCGTTACTTTTCGGAAAACAGATAAAAATGTCTCGACTAAATAAACTTTCAGTATGTCACTATACTAATAAAGACTTCAAACTGTACTGTAATGATATGTTTTTTTTTTTATACCGTTAGTATTTATGTCAAATGGCTTTCAAAGAGCGTACATCACCTCAAGTGGCGTTACTAGTAGATCATGTCACTTTTTTAAGAGATAGTAATGAAAATATTGTGAAGCAGTGATGTGGAATTGTTAAAAAAAACACAATTCCGAATCCGACTAAAAAAAATATAATTTTGTCACTTTTTTTTCCTAATTTTCCTATTTGTGCGTATTCAATTAAATATCAACCCTACCAACCCGGCCAATAGCCAAATTTGACATATTATATATGCAGGGCTTTTTTTCCATTTAACGCGGTGGAACGGCGTTCCAGCACCTTTTTTTAGTGTACCATTTTTTTTCAAAATTTCAAAATCAATTAGACCAAACAATTTTTGCGCTATGTAATGACAATGTATATTTATATAATTCGTCAAAATGATAAAATGTGGTATTGTAATGAGCCAGATTAGATGTGTTATTTTATTTAATAAAAAGCTTGACATGAAGTGAATTCCGGCACCTTTTTTTTTCCAAAAAAAACCCTGTATATATGCAAAAATAAAAAGTTCAAACATTTCAAAATTTCCGACTCCGAGTACGACTCCGGCCAAAACGCCGTGATAACTCCGACTCCGGCTAAAAAACCCCGACTACACAGCCCTGCATTTTTTACATGCAAAAAAGTATCAACCAATTTCTTACAGTTCTGTACCTATATCAATTTCATTGTTAAACTTCACTTGTAGATCTCATTATAATTAAATAAAAATATCAACATTAAGTAATAGGAGTAAGGGATAAAAAGGGATAACAAAGCCCTTCTCCAAATACATGGTGGAGAGTATGAAGACGGCTGGAGGATGCCGAAGTTAGACTGTAATCTTAAGGAGGAAACTAAGATGATTATTTTCTATTTTAATTATTTTTTTTGTTTTATCGGTGTAAGCTGTAATGTCATGTATTTTACTTTACAATTTTTGAAATAAACAAAATTCCTTCGAAATGGTTCATTAATTTGTTTTAAAATTAACTGAATATTTGTAACTAGTATGTATATTCACTAATTTCTCGTAACCAAGAGGATGACAGATTGAGTGTTTGTGCTGTCTACTAAATCTTTTCATTTGAAATACAAAGAGTTTAAATTTTCTTTGGAAAAGCCTGCAACACTAATCTTGTGTGACGTCATTCCTCACGATTTTCCTCATTCTGTCTCCAAACAATATCCAACCATAATAAATTGCAAAACGTTTCAAAAATATTATCAAGTGGCTTTATGGACACGATTAACTGCTTCATGATAAGATTTTGTTTTTTTAGCGTTTTGAGCTTAAGTTCTTTGTAAATATATTTGTGCAAAATTCTAAGTATTATCAAAATAGATGAATAATTTTGACTGAACAAGGAGAATGTTTCAATCTATTCAGAGTGGTGGTATTTTATTAATCAATATTTTTTTTCACACTTTATAATGAATCCCTTTTCATTGTCGCTGTACAGGGAAATAATTATTTTTGGCTTAAAGGCTTAGTTTTAAGAATTATAAAATGTGCAAGCACTGGTGTGATCCTGTGAACCAGAATTGGTCATAGTTTTATTGGCATTAAATTAATCTAAATTCCGCAAATTGTCAATGCCTTTTGTTTTACTAAAATTTGTTAACTGATTTTTGAGATAAGGCTATTTGTATGACGAGTACCTTAAAATGTAAAACGGAGTGAATAGAGACTCTTTTTACCCTTCACGACATGTATCTTCATACCTGCGCCACATAATTCAAATATGAATGGCTTGAAATTTGAAACTCTATGGTCCTACTACACATTCATGACAATATTTTTCAAATATTCACTATCGTTATTAAGACACAGTCAATTTTGTTCGATATCTCTATTCACATTGAATCGGGGTGAATATAGACAAGAGAGAGTAAATCGAGACTTGGCAGGTGAATAGAGACAAAAATACAGATTTTAATGATTGGAATATATGAACCTCTATTCTATACAAGTCTCTATTCATTCCGTTTTACCGTACTTATTAACCAAAAAAAACATGATTGATTTTAATTTTCGTGCAATAAAAGAGAAGTTTATTAGGGGTCAAAAAATAAGGATGCACAGGCATTGAACTTAAATACGTGTGTTTCAATTTTGGCTAGTCATTTAGTTGGTTTGGTTTTGTTATTCGAGAGATAGTATTATAGTCATTGTAAAGAATTATATATACAAGTTAAAAAATACATTGGAAACTTAGTAAAGTTGTGCTAAAGTTCAATCTTTGTTCTTGTCTCTTTTCACCTGCCAGTCTCTATTCACCCCGTTTTACCGGAATAATTTCGAGTAACAGCAATGTGAAAAATCGCTTTGAAAAAAGGAAAAAGTGCATCTTCTCTTGTAAATATTTGCCTGGCCAAGTGGTCAGCAAACTTGTGTGTCATATTCAGCTGCGATGTCCACAGATTTGAATCTTCATATGGACAATTTCGTTCATTAGTTTTTCAATCAATTCACAGCTTTGTATTCAAAGTAAAGGATGTCCCATGCCTAAGCACTTTCTTTTTTTCTGCCTTGAGACAGTTAGTTACTGGTATTTTAATGCCACTTACCCCCTAACCTTTGTTATTTAATTCCAATGAGAAATATCGTTTTAATATCATATATTTTACTATTTATTTAGCATGATAACGGTACAGCTTTAATTAATAAAATCAATATTGATCAGGAAATAATTTTTGTTTTCTTTAAAAAAAATATTAATATAATGTTATTAATCTTATCATTTAAGTAATAATACATTTCTATTAACACTTAAGCCGCAACTATTTAAGCATTTTTTCAATTGTTTAACACCGTTCAATGAGATAGAATCAATCTGTCAAATCAGAATAGTTACTTAATTTTTCACAATGTATCACAAAAGCTCTACATTATGTTTTGTTTTATTGGCAGCAGTGTTTGTACAAGTGAGTTTTAGTACCCTTTGCTAAATTTTTTTGGTGTAATATTTATGTAAATGAATATCTTCGTGGAGTCCAACCACTATGAAAAATCACTTTTTAATATCAAACAAGCTTGAAATGAAATATTCATACAAGTTTATAAGCATAAATAATTAAACTACTAGATACTAGATGTCAGTGAAACATTTTTTTATTCATTTTTGTATGTACAGAATATAAACAAATAATGGATACATACATATATATGTGTCGGTCCCTGTGGTCTAGTGGCAAGAGTTTTGTCCTAGCAATCCGATGGGCCAGGGTGTTTGTAATTTTTCGTTGAGATGTTCACAACTGATTCATTATTAATAATCGAGTTTATCTCATATGATTTTCACAATTAAAAATATTTGGCGCATTGGCATTTGCTGTAATGACAAATATTTAAAAATAACAATATGTTTTACAATGTAAAATACATTGTTATTTTTTTAACCGTGTTATAATAGAGTTCTACCAAGTAAATTCTAATTCAATCCATATAGCTTACATAAATTGAATCAATAAAATTTTGTGCATTCCCGTATGTGATGTCACTAATGACCAGGTTTTAGCCTTTCGGTATCTTCAACCATTCAAGAGTACGGATGAATTTGAACTGACTCAAAATGCATGGTAATGAACAAAATTCAAACGATTTAAATTCTATCATGCACCTTCAGTCAAAATCTTAAATTAAATGCATTTACATTTTGAATGTTATGGAAAGCTTACTATAAATTTTATTTCATCTGTTTCGTCATTGCTGAGTTTCAAAAAATATCATTCTTAAACTAACTTTATCCTGATATAGGATGACCGGCTTTTAAATCCCACTAAATATGACATTTAATATTTATTATGCTTGCCTTTTACAGAGTATGACATCTCCATTAGACGAATATCAAACGTCAAATACTGAAATAGGTTCAATACTTGAACTTATTGAATCTTATGACGTTGAGTTTAGTATGCATGATATTTGGATAAAAGTAAAAGGATCATTGATAAACACAATACCAAACGTTGTTGAACTGAGAAACGCGTCAATAACAGATATATCATCGAGGATAGATGATTTTGAGACGATTTCAAAGAGTGCAAATGAAGAAGAACAATTTAAAATGATTTCAATAATGAATAGTCAAAATAATACTTTTTTCAATCTTCTACAACAAGCAAAACGACTGGGTAAAGATGTATCAGCTTGTTTGAAGGTAAATCTTATACTTTGATTATTTTAACTACTATGCAATTTACCACTGTTATAATGTAAGTTTTTACATACAAACATTGTACATACAAGTTGTAGGATGTTTTGAACGATATTTTTATTTGTTCTCGTAATAAATCTTACGAAATAACTTAATAGTTAACTGTTCATACGCCACGGCGTGCAGGCACGCAAACGCCACTACGAGTTTATTTATCAATAAATATCGTATTTTTAAATGAAACCTAATGCAGACACATCTTTTCAAGGCAATGTGATTGTTTCAATATCGATATGTTTAGTCGTTATTATTTTATTTGAGGTTAAGCTAACATATGTCACTAGGGCTTGCACCTTATTATCGTAAATATCCCTGAAAACATTTTTTTTTCACTTTTCTTTGAAAATCGAAAATAAGTCTTTGTAAAAAAAAAATTCTGGATATGTTACGTGGCATTTTCATGGAAAAATCTATGGTTGAAAATGGTGACATGTGGCAAAAATCCATGGATTTGGCTTGGCGTTAAAAGGGTTAACAGTTAACTATCTAAATTTCTATTCACTATTTTTTTGATGTATCGTCTATAGCAGGGGTGGCCACATTTTGTTTTCTATGAGTGACTAGTTAATATGTCCACGAGGAATATGGAGCGATTTTATCTCAACGGAATTTTTTCTATGAATGCTGCTTATAAAACAGTTTCTCGAGCTCTCTTATTCGAAGAGAGTAGAGATAGAAAGAATAGGACTGGGACGAGACTAGCAATTAGCTAATTGCTTTTGCTATATCCAATTTTTAGGAACGGACGCATGTGGGACGGAGTTTTTGACAACACAAATATACATGTCTATGAATAGGAATCAGAAAACTGCCCAGACTGAGATTTGAACCCTGAACATGACAATTTTAAATGGTAAATATATGTAATGAACTGCTTTTTTAAATTTTTTAATATAGGAGAGGAAAACTGATATTGAGCAAGCTACAAAGGAGATAGCGAACACTATTGTTACGTGTACGTTGGATAAATCAAAGAATGCAAAAGAAATGATCAGAAATATTATTACCATCATCAATAAGTCTTGGAATCTAAAACAAACAATCGGTGAAATACTGAGTAGATGTAAACAGTCAGCGACGAGCACCGAAGAGCTAACGTGTCTAACTCTAATCCCTCATGAAATTATTTTGTATGTGATGAGGATCAAAGACTATGTTGCAAAAATAGTGAGTACCAATTCTGTTCTACATTTCTGACTTCAGCGGTATATTAGATTGCCATTACCAACCTTTAATCAATATCAAGACTTTAATGAACGAAAACAATCTATCACAGGGAAAAAATTACAATGTATTTAAGTTCTACAGAAATTATTTTATATATTTTTGATAGCTATTTTGGCTTACGCCATCGTCTGAACTATGTTTAAAAATGCATTTACTTATCTATATATACTGTTGTAGACAGGGTACATAATACATGTTCTTTTCTGTTCTAACATACTAATTTATTAATTATTAAATGCGACACATTGATTTTATGTGTTTCTCAAAGTGAAAGCTAATCTGGGTTTTTATTAAGTGGGGATAAATATAAATTAGTATTTTACCAAATTGATTTATTTAAAATTTCATTAAACCTTTTGTAACGGCTTATGAAGTGGCGATTGATTTATATTACTATGTTCATCAATCCAAATTGATGAACAAACTAATTGAAATGAAAATTCTTGTGATTTCAACCATGGATTTATATTAAATTTTTGCAGGTTGATAACTTTGATATAACTATAAATGAAACAAAAGTGGCATTAAAACTATGCATCATTCATAATATTGGAGACATATCGATGGCAATAATAGATGAAGGCAGCAACATCACCACATGCATTCGGAACAAATTAAATGAGGATAAAAATACTGTAAAGGGGATATAGGAGAACTATTCATCGGTCAACTTGAATGCACAGATTCAATTAGTGTTACATATCGTTTAATTTTTCTACTCCAAGATATAAAAATCATCTTTTATTTTCGATAGTTATTAGTTAAAGAGAAATGTGTCACTGTGAGGCAGTGACATTGGCTGATAAATCTTCTGTGAATTTAAATTGTCTGTTGGGCAATTTTTGTGAGCCAGGTCTGTGACAGATGAATTAATTATTGTAATAATGCTAAGTCTGGAGGTGTATAATGAAATTCTCTATATGTCATAGATTTTTTTTCTGTAAGTTGAAATATTCAGTTTTAACTGTCTCCTGAACACTTGTAATAATTAAGCTGACAATAAGTTTGAAAAAAATATTCCTTTTCCTTATGTTATAGATTCTAATTCTAGACTCAAAATGTTTAAATGTATTATATATTATTGTATATATTTATAATATGCTTAATTTCAAACATTGAAAGTATAAAAGCTGAATGCATTTGTATTTTCGTTTTATTCAAATTTAATCCTTGCCCTGTCTGGTCCGTGGGGCATTGTCAACGTTGTTGGCTTGCGTGCCGTGCCGCTCGTGTTCGATTCCCGGTGCGAGCGGATTTTTCAACCGATAAATCTGTTCACAGGCATGGGTGTTTGTGTTGTTGAAAATCCATTCCCACCTGTCCTATCCCAAAGAGCGACGCATAGCGAGAGCGATTAGCTTACTATTAGTCCTGTCCGAGTTCTCGTATCCTTTCCATCCCCTACTCTCATCGAAAAAAGAGAGGATGAGCAACTGAGTAACAAGCAGTTCTTGTAGAAAAAAAATGTCGAGATAAACTCCATAAGGAGTCCATATGCTCCATGTTGGGAGCGGAAATGGTTTAAAAAAATGGATTTTTGCAGGGTTAGTTGTCAGTAGTCCACCTCACCAATCCATCCAACTTTTTTAATTGCTCAGAATATATTATTATTCCCTCTTTCTCAAGTTGGTCTAAATCAGAGAATTTTAAATCTATCATTTGACATCAATTGAATATTGAAGTTTCACATTTGGCAAATATCAGAATAAAAAGAATGTATTTTTCTCTACTGTGCTATAATAATAAGCTTCAAAGTAACATTTGAATACTGTTGGTGTTATGAGCATTGCACTTTAGGGTGATGATAAATATTATTTCAGCAGCGGCACCTGTCGTACTCCAGAGTAGTTCTAGTAGAAAGAAAACATATTTTCCAGATAAATGGCCAATAGTCATTTTTATATATATTTTAATTTCAATGTTTTTTTTACAATGTGTATTTTTTATACATTTCTTAATTAGTATCAAAAATTCAAACAAATCATCGTTTTGTTGAAAAAGAAAAGTACAAAAATGCACAAACAAACGTAAAACTGTACAAAAAACACATCTTCAGATGTATGATTTCACACAGAAAACAAATCAAATTTGTCATGGAAGCAGAGAACGGAGAGGCACAAAACTTCACAGCGTGCACGCCTAATGCGGTGGACTGTCCGCTCTCATCTCTACGTGAAAACCGCAAGGAGTTTTCAATGGCCTACAATTGTGTCGACGGCAAAGAAATCTTACCAAAAAACCCTGTCTGGTGGAACAGATCCGATAAATTTACACTACTATGCCAATACTTGATAAAGTTTTAATAATATTTTTCCAATACAAAACCGACTGGCACTATTATAAATATAATTGTTTTAAGCCTCCTTCCAGGCGGATATGGCAGACGGAACTATAACAAGGTTACTGATTTTATTATCCAATATTCTCTAGTAACAGAACACACTTCCATTTAAAATCTAAATTATGCTTTTGATATCCTACTATGACCTCATTAAAACAACGAGGATCTCTCATGTTTGGAGTATATGATTTTTCGATCAGATAATTTATTTAAATTTTTTTTGACTAGTGTTTTGATCATGAAAGATTATTTTTATCATTTTGAAATATTATCATTAAAACCAGCTGAGCTAAAAAAATTAACTACAGCTGTTAACTGTTTAAAATTAAACTTAATTTTACTAGCGTCGTGACAACTTATTATTTCAAGACAACTAAAGCAAAGGCTGAAAATATTTATTGCTTGAATCGTTAAAAATTTGTACACATTGTTTCTAAGCAAATCGCTACTAATGCAAGTGAATTGAAAATGAATTGTCCTGACGGTTGGCATTCTGACGCCAAAAATATATATATAAAAGAATGCCAGAACATTTAAAAAAGACTGGTAGTATTGGACGATACCTCATTACCTCTCCCGTTCAAATACAATCCATTTTTTCAACACAATCTTTATTGTAATAAATGATACATTATATGAAAGACTCGTCGCAGTCTTTCTCTAATATTATACATTCAATTATTACTCTATTATAGTTAGATACACAGATAATTATTTTGTAACATGTTAATTATTAGTGCAAAGCTTACCACGGAAAGACACTAAAAATATTGCCAATGATCGCTTTTAGAAATGTATCAAAAAAATATTCTCGCTACGTCACTATTGCTAGACATTAAACTCGCTCAATTAAGGATATCCATTTCAAAACACTCGGTCGTAAGGTTAACTTCTTCGCTGCACATGCAAAACTACTGGGGGGAGGGGGTCAATTCACAAATCAAGTATAAAAAATATGTTCCGCTAAATCACTAAGTGCCTTATAATTTCACAACATGTCGAGAGTTAATTATCATAAATAATGGAAAACCATGATTTTAACACCGGGAACTTTATTCGAGTCATCCGTTGAGATAGATCCAGTATAAAAAAAGTCACGTTTTCTTTTTCACAGTGAGGAGAAGCCTGGCTTCGTTCGGAAAAAAATGAATAAATAGAAGTATTCAAAAAAAAAAAAAAACTGTCACATCAAGTTATCATAGAAACTCATCGGTGATCATGAACGCTACCCTAACCTATATACTTAAATATTCCAGAACATCAGAGAGATTGAAGGTTTTAACGTATTATTTAAAAACTAAAATTGCAGCCTAACATGATTATCTGGACTCGGGTTTCGGTTTCGGAGGCCTGAATCCCATCACCTTCTTCTTCTTCTTTTCTTTAGATCCGCCGGCTTGAAATGTTTTCCAACTCTCTACCCTCGTCTGTCGAGATTCCTGGAGAAAAAACAAATACTGATTAAACTATAAGTTTCAAGGCTTCTTTAGTTTGTTGATTGAGTAGGCATTTACTTGGTAGAACTCCATTATAATACGGTAAGAAAAATAACAAGGTATATGCGAGGTATATATGCTTGTTCTAATGCACGTTTAAAACATAGTTCTGACGAGGGCGTAAGCCGAAATAGCTATCAACAAATATATAAAATAATTTCAGTAGAATTGTTACATTGCTATTTTTCTTACCGTATTCCTGAGTTGTAGTTGAAGTCGGAAATTTTGAAAAGTTTTAACTTTTTATTTTGGCATATAATATGTCAAATTTGGCTATTGGCCGGATTGGCAGGGTTGATATTTAATTGAATACACATAAAGAGGAAAATTAGGCAAAAAAGTTTTTAGTCGGAGTCGGAGTAGTGTTTTTGGTCAATGTTGGAGTCGGAGTCGTGGTTTTGGTAAATGCTGGAGTTGGAGATGAACTTTTTTTTACCGACTCCACAGCCCTGATTGAAAGTTTTGATACCATCGGCAACCCTTTCACCGAAATGGGTACCTCGAATGGCTCGCTTTTGACAAAGGGAAGTATATTTAATACGAGACTTACTTCAAAATTCTTAGTCCATTCTTTTTGTAAAGATTGCTGCTCTTCTTCTTCGATCTCCGCTTCTCTTTTTCTTTTCCTCTCTTCCATGTCTCTCGTTTCTAAATGTTGTCGTCTTCTTTCCATATCAGCAAACAGCTAAAATAATTGTATTTACATCAACGTGACTTTTATGGTAACATAAATTTTGTCAAAAAAAATACACACAATGATATTACGAATAACCAAGAGAAATAGTGCAGCCAGAGGGTTAGAAGAATGGATTTAGCATAACTATCTTATGGATGAAAGCACGAAAGGTACAAGCAGTCTTTCAACAGCAGCAAGGTAAGATGACAACTAAGAACTTTTTCAAATTTATACGTATAACATTTTAACTAGTCATTGATGTTGTGTATCTCTGCAACGTAACATTACTTACCTTAAGATAACTGTCACATTTTTGAGAAACGTTTCCCAAACTCAGAGACACCAAGATATTGCACAAAATTAGTTAAATACTAAATTAATTGTAAAATGAATACAAAACAATACCTTCATTGTCATGACATAAATTGCATGTTTGTATTTTTCTGGATCGTCCTCTGGTATTCCTTCACATTGTTTACCTTCCTTTTTCAGCTTTTTTCGTTTTTCTTCAATCTGTAGAAAAAATTGTCATTATTTTTTAAAGTACTATAAGACAGTGTCTCTCTGCATTAAGGAAGTGATTGAAGAAGAATTTACAAAACTAAATACTTGTGAAGAGGGAAGGGAGCCTTTTAACTGCAATTCTGTCGTTGATTTCAAAAATGTTATTGATAATTTTCATGATTTTCAAAAATCATGTACTGGTTGTGAGTCAACCATTGTTTTATACGCTTGATAGAAGAATGGGGCAATGACAGGACCATTTTTAGGATTGGATAGTTGAGGGCATTCCATTATGACATCGCAGACATTCATTTATAAGTTAACACAGAAGTTGAGATTTACACCTGTGGATACCACAAACGAAGAGGACCACCCAGCTACAGGCATATTTTATATAAAAAGAAAATTACAATCAAGTATTTTACGACGCAGTATTTTAAGACGTGTTACATGCCAATATTTATTTTTCTATTGATCATCATGTTGTCCAACCGATATATTTAGCAAGACAGTTATCACGAATTTATTACAAATTTATCCATTTTAACAAAATGAAAAAAAGTTCTGATTAAGATCAGATCCAATACCATGTGATCTGTCCTCTCTTTAGCTTCCTCAAAAATGTCCATACATTTCTTCCTCGAGTCTTCATTTTCCAACGTTTTCCATGCTTTGTTTATAATTTGAAAAGCTTGCTGCGCTCTTTCAGAATCATCCTGTAATACAAAATTAATAGTAAGAAAATGTCATACAGAATAGAATATGTTAGCGGCCATTTTGATTGAAATTATAACAAGATTGGAGGTTTGGGGTATAACAGTTTTTTGTTTTATCGTATGTTGCGTGACTTTATTTTATATATCAGATGGGTCTAGGGATAATAAATAATATTTCATCCATTTATATCTATTTTTTGACAAGATAGAAATATGCAAATATTATTAACTGTATGTTTTGTTTATTAATACATCAAGTTATACCATTATTTTCTATATGCCTTGAAGGGGAAAACTTGTGAAATATGCACATGAGTGCTAATGATACCATCTTTTAAAAATCTAGGATTTAGGATGTAAGTAAAGAAATAGGTATTGTAAGCATAGCAAAAATATCTAGGAATTTATACATTTTCTTTCAATATCATTTTTAAGCACAAAATTGCCAATAGTAAGTAGAAAAAGTTAGGTTAGGGTTAAGATTTGCTTTTATGCTTAAGTTAAGAATCCCACACCTCTGATGACAGCATAAACAGTATCAATGGCTGAATGAATACATAAAAAATATACGTGAAAAAAATGTTGATGTGAGCAGTTATGGCGCCAAAATACACAATGAATATTTAAGAGTTTCCTTCTTGTTATACACCTTATAAAAGTGATCTGAGACTCAATTAATAAAACAGGGATACGGAGAACTATCTTTTATATAATAAACTCCAATCAATATTTGGTTTAACTCTACTCACACAAACCAATAAGTGAATTCACACTATCAAATTTAACTAAATTAATGTTATTCAACAGTCAGATTTGATATAGTTTGAATCATTTAACTTCGATAGAAGTCATATGAATCATATCATTTTACAGAATGATGATGAATATGTATTTCTAAATAAACATAGTATTTTAAAGTAGCATTTATTTTAGTGAGGGTATGTAAAAACATATTAACTCAACGATTCCACAGATATATTTACAAATCACAGTCAAAGTAACTCATTTTTGGCAATTCAAAAATATGGGTTTATTTGCAGTGAAATATAATGGAAACATATATATATTAACAAACAAAAGCACTGTTCTCGAGGTTTGTGTAAAGAAAAGAGTTTGTATAACACTTTTACAATATGAATCATGCTCTAAAGAGCACCTGTTTAGAATGCATATACATAAATTGTTGTTCGAACTGTCAAAATTAATCCACTAAAAAATTTAACTTCAATATTATATCACAAAGGTGACTTCATAATATAAAGGTAAACATGATACTTAATTGTACAATCGACATCTATCTACGTAAGTGTAACAAATCACAGAATTGGCATTTTGAACAATGTTGTTTCTAATTCCATTATTGTTTTGAAGCAAAGTATTTGAATTTTACCTGATTCTTATCGGGGTGGACTAATATAGAATATTTTCTGTATGTTTTCAAAACATCCTCGACAGCAGTTCCAGGCTCAATTTGAAGCACTTCGTAAGGATTTAAATTGAAATACGTCGAGCCAGGTCTGAGGAGGCGATCTATTTGTTGTTTAGGCGTCAAAACGGAATCTCTTTTCTCGATCTGTTTAACCTGCAATCCGAAAATAAAACAAAAATATAAAGCTAACCTAAAATCCGAGCTCTGAAGGATCCAAGGTGGGCTTCAAGCGATCAACAAAAAAATAGCATTTACAGGATGATTACCTCGGTATAGAAAACATTGAAGCTCTCATCTTTCTTGCCACCGACATTATTAGCCATGGGTCCAGCAGACATAGTTTTCAAGTCTCATAGGGCTTGAAAAATCCAAGAATCGAATTCACAATAATTTTACTTACGTCAATGTATGTCAACACAAGATTACAAAACTTTCGTAATAATCTATGGTAATAATTGATCGCACTCTGTGGTCAAAACATGACACAACTTTAAAGTGAATGGCTTTGCAGATTTCTGTAATACCAATATAAGGTTAGTTTCCGAAATATTGTTTGAAAATGATAACTTCTATTCAATCCCAGACAGGGGGAGGAAAACCATAATAATAATACGGAAAGAAAAATAACAATGTATTTTAATTCTACATAAATTTATGTAGAATTAAAATACATTGTTATTTTTCTTTCCGTAATATAATGGAGTTCTACCAAGTAAATGCCTACTCAATCAATACATAATAATAATATTTACATTCGAAAATATTAGCAGGACAATACCTAATATGTTTACTTTTTAAGAAGTAAGTAACGTTATATTAGTTCATCATATTACATGTTTTAATTAATATTAAAATATTTTTTTAAATGGTTGAATACTTACTTATAGTGAAACAATGTATCAATGATTATTAGTGTGCGATAAAATAAAAATAAAAAAACCCCTGTTGCTTAGTACCTACATGACTTCCTGTTAATAATACATATCATTTCAAAGACAATAAATGAAATTTTAGTAACGATGTGTCCAACAAACAAAATCGTGAAGATATTAATTATGTACCATGATTACCTCTATTACTGTTAGAGACATTTAGTATCACATTAATATGATGGAGGAAAGAAAAATGCCAAAAAAATATATTTAAAAAATTTAAATAAATAAAACACATTTTACTTCTCCTTCCACTATAATTTATAATGACATGGACAAGATTCGCTCATCGAGTTTGAAAATAATCATTAAAAAATTTAAAAACTGGGAGAATTTTAACGAAAAGACAATTACTATAAATACAATAATTCTACGCGTAACTGGACTAAGTGGGCTTGAAGATTTTCCTTCTGCCTGGAGCAGCGAATATATATTTATCTTAAATGTTTTCAATGACCGCCGTATGTTGAGGTGGAGGGCCTTTTACACGAGGTTACAACACCACGCTGTTGTGCCCATAATGATGATTAATTATCCGCCGAATCCATCAAAACAAGTAAAAGTTAATTTTACATTTTTTTCAATCGATTTCGGGATTCGTGTTCGAAAACCCAACCATTCAATCTTAAAGAAAGGGATAGCGAGAGCTTAACAGACTCCTTTGCATGGCTAAGGCTGAGGCCTTAGTCACATTGTGAAGCTTCGAGCGTAGCGTGGTGAGACTTGATTCAAATTTAAAGGTACCGCAATGGCTTTAACGATGGCGCCGTCTGAGAAGTCGAAGCGCAGCGCAAATGCCAATGTGACGCTACGCCACTCCAGAAGTTTCGCCGGTCACTGTGGCGTAGCAAGTATGTAGTTCTGGTAGAAAAACTTCTGTTGTTATCATAGCCACATAAAACTACTTTTTCTTTGCATTTGACATGGATAAACAATACATACACCACAAAACATATTGTAAACTCAATGGCGAAATATAGATGTATTTCTTTTCGCAAATTGTTATTTGCTTAATATCGTATTCACAACATGTACGTTGATACTTAAGAATACATAAACATCATCTGAGACCGGGTAGTAAAAATAGATATCTATCCAATCAAGCAAAAATTTTAAGCATAAAACTTTATTAGTCAAAAGCGACAGCTATGTGTTTTTTTTCCTCTGTAAATTCCCATGAATATAATACTACTGGTCCATAAATGGTCAATGAGAAAATTCAAACCGATATAGCAGGGCAGGAACTTGACTAAGCAAAGACAATGATAATGTCAATAGGTATGTTAGTATGAATGTGACAAGTGAGGTACAACTGTCCATTTAATCGACTAAAGAGATCGAATACCAAAGAAGAAACATAAATCAAAATTAATTATTTCAGTTTTATTTGCGGCGCAAATAGACAACCTACTAGAGAATCCAATTCGAGTATCGAGTACTCGATACTCGAGAATATTTGTGCATTTATTAAGTACTCGATACTCAAGTATTTTTTAAAAAACTCGAGTAATACTCGTAATTAATAAATGAAGATTTAATTCAAAATTTTATTTACTTATTTAAAAACATATATAGGGTATTTCAATAGGGACGCTCAAAATATGTTACTTTGTCCTGCTGAGTAGATTATTCATTGTTTAGTGGCCAAATTTGAGTCAACCAGTTTGGTAAATAATCGGCCAACACCTACCTGTACGTCATCAAAATACAATATCTGGTGAAAACATTGCTGCTGTGTGTGAAAGTGTACAAGAAAACCCAAGGCAGCTTATTTCTCGTTGTTCACAAGAACTTGGCTTTTCTGCGACTTCAACTTGGCGAATTTTGAATCGGGCCTTATGTCTGCACCCGTATAAAATCCAACTATCCAAGGAACTTCAGGTAAACGACCACAGACAACGCCTGATTGGGTTCTGGAGCAGTTGGAAGTTTACCCAAATTTGTCAAAAAAGTCAACTTTAGCGACATGGCCCATTTTATAATGAATGGATATTGGCAGACATTTGATGCTATATTCCATATTTAATGCCGTAAAATATACTTCGAAATCTCACAAACAACTTGTTTTATTTACATTTCAAAACTAAGCGTCCTTATAAAAAGACCCTTTACATATTTATAATGCTTGACCTTTGCTTTTGACGATCGCTCATATTCAGTGTGCAGACTGAGTGTGTGTGATAGGTAAATCAAGACAAATGTGGCATATTACATCATTTTTACCAGTGTCGAAGATTTATTTCAGAAAAGAGGAGAGAAGTAATTTTAATACTAAAAGTTGTTCAAAAACCTAACAAATCGTAGAACCAATAAATGGGTTCCAAAATTATCATTATTATTGATATTCAAGTAAATGTCTCATACTATATGTTTCTAAACTACTCCCATTTTACGCACACCTATGTCTCGGATAACATAATTCCGGTAATGTGAAGCAAGATAGTAACAATAAAAGTAAATTCGGTTGATGGGTGACCCCACTCTCCCCCAACGAAAGAAGATGGACGGGGGGCAAGGGGAGTAACCAATTTGGCGATTGAACAAGTTATCCGATATCAAGTTAAATAGTGTATGGTTTTAGTTCGTAACAAACTGTTCACATAGAAGTTGGAAAACTGCTAAACTGGAATGCCGACTCATGCTAATGTTTCCTTTAGATATTTCAGAAGTGTTACGCAAGTAGAATGGCTGCATAAGCTATATTTATTTTCAAAATTTTCATTGAGTCAGATTCTGTTTAGTTTTATTCATTCTACATATATAACCTATTCTGTGCCACATACGATGTGATGTGGCCAGATTTTTTTGCCCGCGATCGATTTTCGTTTGAAATTATTGGCGGCGATCGACCAACATTAAAAGTAGTAATTTAAAGCCTATATTAATCTAATTGCCAACCCTTGTTTGACTCGGGTTTTAGAAAGAGATTTTCGCCGATAATCGGCAAACTTCGAGATTTTACCGTGCTGTCCCTGTCACACGATTAGTCTCGCACGCTTCTGGGACGGGCACCAGAGATTTGTAAACATCAGATAGGCGATCGCTTTGGCCACCCCTGCTATATATAGATGTACCATAACTTGACCGCCGTTCAAATTCGGAACTAAAATTGTCCCCATATAGTTGATACATGTAGATGCGGCGATATAATGGATGCTGATCACATTCTATGGATTTGTCCTTTTATGTCCTCTGAGCGGGAAGATTTTCTTAGGTTGGTCCGACCAGCTGTCGGGCCAACCTGGTAAACCACGCCGACTTGGTAGCCAATAAAAATAGTTATGTGGCCTTCAGCAAATTTGCGGCATCATACGGTGCAAGGACGGACCTATTCGTATAGGTCCGTAACCGGCCTTTGTTGATTGCATTAATGACAGCATTAAATAGCATTTCTAGAATCAGTAACGTATAGGGTTTGCTAATTATTTAGAGTCAGTAATGCACAATTGAGTTCCTTGGCCTCCAAGTCCTGGGCAAATGCTCCCGAGACAACTCCATACTCGCAAACAGAACAGATACGCTTAACGTTGTTACGCCACGGGACACAATCGCTGATACCGAATGTAAGGCCGTGGCGGCTGGTGGTTGGGAGTGGTTTAGTTGATACTTTTAAAAGCCTTCGAAGTTATATTGTCTTAGTAAAAATATATTTTCATTACGATTTTGTTTCATTTATAGATTGCATATAAAAATGTGTTCGTAAATAAACAAATTTGATTGCAATGTTTATACGCGATGGTGGCGCCCTCACAAACGGTGAAGCTATAATGGTACATCTATAACATGAAATATTATTTTAAAAGACATGTCATATGATTTTTTCAGAGTTATTAACTCGTAACATTTTAAACACCACTACAATTTATTAATAAATACATATCATATTTTGTAATGAAACCAAATGCAGAGACATCTTTCGAATATGATGCGGTTGTTAAAAATCATTACGTAAAGCCGTTCTTATTTTATTTGAAATCGAGTGAAACAATCTCAAGGGCTGGCACTGTAATATCGTGAAGTTCGTTTGATTGGCATACTGACATACAGTCAGAGTGAGAAGAGAAAAGCTGAAAATCAGTAAGTGGGAGGAGACAACTAATATACAGACACTATTTTTCTACACAATTTTGTGTTTGGAAATTTATCACTGTAAAGCGATTTTTTAACATGAAAAGACAGTTTTGAAATTACGGGAAATAAAAGTCATACATAATATTTTAATTTATAACATTTATTTTTAAGTGACAGCCCTGCAAATGTTTTTAAATCTAATTTTTTTCAACTTTTATTTGATGTCCAATAATAAGGTGAATGTAAAATGATTTTCCGGGTTGTTGATAGAATTTTCATGGACAAATCAACGGTTGAAAATGGTGGCGTCTAAACGGTTAGAACATAAATCATTATAAAGGAAAAAGTTCACTACACTGGTACACAATATTATATCTACTATTACAGTACTGACTTAGCCATATCAGTATTGAAACTATGCATGTACTATTGAATGGAAGCATCCATACGCTTGCACCAACGGAACCTGTCGAAACTAGGTGAAACTTGGGTAAATTATGGATATATGGTCACGGGACAGAATTTTTGTAAAGATTTTTTATGAAAAATAAGCACATTAAATGAAATGATTTGTCATGTTCAGGCATTTGAAAGCAGATAACATTATTTTAATTAATGTAAGGCTTACGATTTTTTTTGAAATGTCGTCTTTATTTTTAAATTTATTAGAATAGAAGAATACTTCGCAATAAATCGAGTTGTTTTAATTTACAGGAGCAAAAATGTAACCACAAACTACACAAATAATAATATTATACAGATAGAGACAGTCACATAAGTTTATTATTTGTTTAAAATAAAAAGAATAATTAAATTATAGGCTAATATTAAAAAACAAATTCTTCTTTCAGAACTCATACAATAATCATTAATATTCTTCAGATTTAATCATTTTGATTCCACATTTTATAATAATCCACAAGAACTCAAAGAGTAAAGTCTAAACATAAAATTATAAGTCAGTATGTATAAATTTTTTGAGCTTAGCTCGAGAGGATTGGGATTCTGTCCCGTGACCATATATCCATTATTTACCGAAAATTGTATCAATATATTTTTCATAGATATTTCATAGATACAAACTTTCAAGATGAGGTTAGCATTGATACCGCATGATGTTGTAAGGTATCAGAACTCTCTCGGACGATCTTATTTATCACCTCAATCAATAATAATAAGACCAAACGAGTAATATAACGCGAATAAATGCATTCAAATTGTTATAAATTCATGTAACCGACTCATTGCGACGGCTTCGCAGTGATTGGTTGAATTCAGCTCAGGCCAGAATGCGTTGCGTGGATTGGTCGAGCTGTTTTTCATACTAGAATCACGGAATATAAATGTGGCTGTCAAATAAAATAACCGCGAAGCGCGTCAGTCGTAACCGTTCAAGCCGATAGCCATATGCCCTCCTGTCTCGGACAGGAGGAAATCACATTATTCATTTGGTCTTACGCGTTTAAAAATGTTCTTACTGCAATGTATTCGTGTGGAATAAAAAAATGTAATAATTTGAAGACAATAAATTAGCCGACTCGGCCAAGATAAATTACCGATTGAAATCTATACAGAGATACCTTTCCTCCCATCCTATCCCTAAGTTCCGTCTCCGAACGCCGTGGAAGGATGCTGTCTGACGCAGTCAGATTGGGAAGAAACCCTGGTCGTCTCAGAATCAATTATCCTTAG
The DNA here is from genome assembly GCA_028554975.1 of Himalopsyche kuldschensis. Lineage (NCBI taxonomy): Eukaryota > Metazoa > Arthropoda > Insecta > Trichoptera > Rhyacophilidae > Himalopsyche > Himalopsyche kuldschensis. Next base: position 1,280,955 of record JAHFWI010000076.1, read on the forward strand.
CCTCTCTGAAAATAAGAGATGAGTGACTTGTAACCAGTTCTTTTAATGCGCGCTAAATGCTCCGCCGAGTCATTATTTTAATATAATTCAAACCAAAGCTGAGAACTATTTAAAAAAATAAAAATATCCCTACATCACATCACGTTTGTAAATGCAACTGCTATTTCTAGTTGACAAAGTTCGATTTCTGAAAAATATTCCAAATCAACCCTAATTTTGTAAACCTATCTAAACCAATCCATTTGCCTTTCAACTTAATCATTCGAAAGGTAATTTACAAGAGCGTGCCCCAGTTTTTTTCAGCTTATTTAACGGCACCATGAAAACGTATAAAGTTAAGTAGCTACGTTACTTTTCCTCTTTGGTACAAAACTACATTCAACCGAACCGGCCATATGTAGAGATTTTCTTTGTTAGATTCCATTTTTTTTATTCAACAGTCTCTTATTAGTGTTTTCCGACATTTTTCCTCGCAGAACAAATATACAAAAAGTTTACGACCTTATATGGGGATGCTAGATACGTCAGAGAAAACAAACGATAAACCGAAGCGCGAGATCTTCGGCCGTCAGAATTATCTCAGAAACGATAAAAAAATACTCAACTTAATTATGTATATTCACAGAAGAAGTTTCCATGTGTAGAATATACCAAAATATACTGTCATTTTATGGAAATATTAAAAACCCACACGGAAAAGCTGCAACCAAAATTTGAAAAAAAAATATATTTCAAGTCATACACAAAATATTAATTAAGCGTCACTTATTTGATGACAAGGAGATGGCATGGATTAATTTTATTATAATGCTGGGAAAATTTATCAATTATTCACTCGAATGGTGATAACAGGTAAATTTTGTTAAATAATCATTCATTTGTTTTATAAAAAAAACATTTTACTTTTGAGCTGAAACTGAATTCTCTGTGAGAGTAGTTCTTTTTTCAAAAATATAGAATGCGTTTGAAAAATATTTTTTACTGTTTACAAATACGAATGCATTATTTATTTTCAAATGTGGAACACAGCGAAATATGTAACAGCCAATTATTTGTTTAAAAAGTAAAATATGACCTTGTTGTTCCACTGATCTTGCGAATGACATATTATATAAGTATTTTTTTTACATATGCATTAAATATATATTTTAACATATATATTTTACCGCAAGTTCGAATCAAAATTTTGTTTCAAAATTATTCGCGGAATTACATGTCGCAAATGAATCATCGATGGCTTAAAGAGTAAATGTGCTATCTCCGTTTTTGTCTATTGTGCAGGAGAGGGTAAAAACTGATAATCTTGAGAATGTAAAATTTTATGATATAAACAAAAAAAACCCTTTCAAACAATTTTTTTGTACCACCGCTGAAAAATAACGAATAAATGACAGATGAGAATACAAAATGGCGTTGTTGGATAATTAGCAGTGTGGGTTATAGACCGACAACGGATATATCAAATTTTCTTAAAACATTTATCCGATGCAATTAAATAAGTTTTGGTTAAAAAAAATTACGAGACATGCACATTGCATGACACAACAAGATGATATTATTAAGTCATCTTCAGCCAAAAGTGGAGTTAACAACATTACTCTTTAAGCCATCGATATTATATCGGGAATAGTTTGCAGCGTTTCCGAGTTTAGCGCCCCACATTTAGGGGGAATATAATCCCGGTAGAAAAGACATTTCCGATTGTATCAGTATCAATTTGATCTCTAGGAAAGTCATAAAAAGAATCTCTGCGATTGCTGGCTGTTAGGTCGGAGCGTAGAGAGAATCTAACGATGAAAATATATCTTATCTATTGCTCCGTCATCTTTTTTCAGCGATATCTCCCGCTTACTTTATAATCCTACATATTATATTACATCCGAACACGGGTGATACCTATCTCCACACAGCGTGCAGTGACGTACGACTTCTCAGCGTGGGACAAGAGGGGGAGGGTTTATCTACACTTTACCTACTCGCCGATCAGAAGAATGTTTCCGTTTTGTGCCAGTACATCGTCGCATTAAAGGTAAAAGTGTTTTTTTAAGGGCACATGCTTGTACATATTTGTATACTTTTTATGCTCATTAATTTGTTTAGATCATAGGTTCCAAACCTTTTCGGGTGGCGACCCCTTTTTATGAAAGCCATTTGACCCGTGACCCCCAAGTCTAAATTGAAAAAGGCATTTTTCATAAGGTAGTTACAAAAATTAACAAAAATGCATTAAAGTGGATTAAAGTCGGAGTCGTGGTTTTGGTAAATGCTGGAGTCGGAGTCGGAGTCGAACTTTTTATTACCGGCTCCGCAGCCCTGTTAACAACACAAACACCCATTCTCTCTGAGCAGAAGAGATTTATCGACTGAAAAATTCTGCTCGAACCGGGAATCGAGCCCGGGCGTATTTGAACATTTCATTCGATTCAAATTTCATTGATCAACAGTCACCAAACTACGGCCAGATCCGGCCCACCATAGATTTGCATCCGGCCCACCAGAAATTCTCATTTTTTTAAAAATATATTATTCATATGATTTTTTTTTTAAATTTTATGATTTGGTTGTCAATTCAGAACTATTTATTTTAATTCATCGATTGGTACCTATAAGATACAACAACGTATGAACCCATAAAATATAACAAATATTTTCTGTTATAAATTTCAATAGAAATTACATTTGTTTACATTATATATATATAAATTAATATTCTAATTGGATTCCAACATGAATTTATTTGTCATCCGGTCCACCAAGTTTAAAAAAAATCAATCCGGCCAGTTTCTCAAAAAGTCTGGTGACCCCTGTGGTAGATCATCATACTAAAAATAATATCAATCAATTATTACTATACGTATAATTTATATTACCACGTCTGATGTATATAACATGCCGAAGGAACTTTATGCATAAATTGTTATATTGTAAGCCAAATTAATTTCTACGGAAAAAATGTCTATCGCGGAACAAGTAAGATAAATGTACTGGTAGGTGACCATGTACCAGTAAATGTCCTTTTGCGAATAAAATGGCCCAAAATAAGAAATGCAGATGCGGGATTGCTCTAAATTGTAAAGTTCAGACAAGTTAAGGCATCTGTGGTCGGAATGAGCCACTAACACATCACCATATAGCCAATGGAGTGCCAGGGTGGCCATTTGAAAACAACACCTAGTGAGGAAAGTGTATTATTTCAAATTTCTTAAGTGACCAATCTAGAAACGGTGTGTACCTTGTTCCTGAACCACCCATTGCTACTTGATTCAACCGAGAGTGGTGTGACAGAAAGCCCTTAGGCAACTCTGACAGAAAGTTCACTATAAAGCCCCCTGATTAGACATGGTCAACTACTGAAACAGGAATATGGCTTTTTTTAAACAGGCCCTCACGTAATTTTTGTTACATAATATTAAATAAAACATATGATCCAATATGAGAAAACTTGCTTTGCCATCATTCGGTACAATGCTAAACCTTATCGTTATTTTTATTGAAATTGTTTCTTAAACGGTCAGCTACTGGTACATTTACCTTAACATTGTCATGTCTCAATAAAATATTTGAGTTACGCCAATGGCCTTTTCCACGAAAACGTCCATCTCTTTTACGAGAAGAGAGTCTTGAAAAGTTTGTATGCACTTAGTCCTTCCTGATATGTTTAACATTCAGATATAAATAAGTTTTGACAGTTTTCTTGATATGGACTTCGCCGAATTCTAAATGATTATTTATCGAGAAAACTTAATTTATTGACCAAAGAACCGTAAAATATTTGATAATTCGGAAAATAAATTGAAGATAACTAATAAGCTAGCGGTCTTAAACTTCTAATATCGATGTTATTGTTTGTTTGAACATAATACTAAAAAAATCAAGAATTTGATAATTAATGAGGGTTTTTAATACAGTTTGAAAGTCGACTCGTCCTTAAAATTTAATTTAAGAACACCATGTCATAATATGTAACGTTACACGCCACTTAATGGCTAATTTTTATCAATATTACTTCATCATATTACACCATTACACATGATTCTATTTTATCCAAATACCAATTATGTGCCCTGACCATAGAGAAATTATAAAGACATATCGATGGCTTAAAGCCTTAAAGGGTTATTTTGTTAACTCCACTTTTGGCTGAAATGACTTAATAATGCCATCTTGTTGTATCATTCAATGTGCATGTCCCGTAAAATTTTTATAACCAAAACTTATTTGAGTGAATCGTAAAAACGTTTTAGAAAAATTTGCCTTACAAACCTACTCTGCTAATTATCCAACTCCACTATTTTCTATTGTCACATGTTATTCATTCGTTATTTTTTAGTGGTGGTACAAAAAAATCGTTTGAAGGTCCTATTTGAAATTTTCCCGATTGGTTTGAAAATATCAAAATAGTCTTTATTACCATTTCCTACACAATTGACAAAAACGGAAATTTACTCTTTAAGCTATCGATATTATCTTACATTAAATGATTTTGATAAGGAAACCAACATAATTAATATCAATGGTTTTCATTTATAATAAATTTTATTCACTGTCGTCTTCTAAAAATAATTATTTTTCATTATCATGTTACAGTTATCTCAAATGGAGTAATTTCAGAACTGTGCCAAAAAATAGTAAGGTAAATAAATACTAAGATCTAGCAATTTACCGCAAAACGACATTAAAACGGCGGGATTACAGTAATTATTAACGAGACCACTAATAAGTTATTATATTCTAATATATATAAACTTAACAAAGTGAGTATTATTAATTTTGCATTACCAGATTACATTAGAAATGGAGTTTGCAATGTCAAATATAAAAACGCGTCTCAATTTTTAATATGAAAAGAACGATCGCAACATCAAACAAATTGACAACTCTTCACAATATATATTAAAACTTCATTATACCTATTTCACGGTTACATTCGCCAGGAAAATGTAAAAGCCTCGTCAATAATTTGTAAGTAAAAAAAAATGCGAGTGGAAAGTGCTGTTGGAATATTCTTCTCTTATTCGAAAGCTAGTCGTTTTTCTTTGGCAGGTAGTTGCCGCCCTGAGGGAGGAAAGCTATCACCAATTAGTTTATTACAGTTGGAATTCACTAACTAATCACTTGCAGGTGGTATACTTACTTATAAGGAACATTCCTTCCCCCTTAAAACCGTCTATAAACCGGGAAGGTGTATTTAAAGATCGAAAAGAAAACGAAAGTATTTAACCGTATACATGTGTTATGCTAAGGTTTTTAAAAGTTTTACAATATAACTCATCTTTTATAAATACATATTTAATTTATACACAGTATACGTCATTAGTAGTATAATTATTTTTTTGCTTTGTTTCGATTCTATAATCCTTGCTTCCCGTAAAAAGGAAAAATCCCAAACTCCATTTTGTAATTTTATCATTTTAAAATGTTAGAATCAGGGCTGTGGAGTCGGTAAAAAGAAATCTGAGTTCGACTCCGGCATTTACCAAAACCACGACTCCGACTCCGACATTGACCAAAAATACGACTCCGACTCCGACTAAAAAAAGGTTAATATCGTCACTTTTATCCCTAATTTTCCTATTTATGTGTATTCAATTAAATATCAACCCTATCAATGCGGCCAAAAGTCAAATTTTGCATATTAAATGCAAAAATAAAAAGTTCAAACTTTTCAAAATTTCCGACTCCGAGTACGACTCCGGCCAAAACGCCGTGGTGACTCCGACTCCAGCCAAAAAGCTCCGACTCCACAGCCCTGGTTAGAATCAATCTTGCTTCATTACTTAAGCAAACTTTGCGATAGTAGATGCCTCTGAAAGAGGCGAAACACGTGTCAAAGTTAGTAGCACAATACGTGGAATAATCAAAGTTATTTTAAATTTTATATTAAAATGAACTTCTACAAAGTTACCGCCGAAACCATCGAAAGTACAGTATACTCTGGTTAAAAGGAGAAAGACAATCCGATTAAAAAATTAAATCACATCAACTATTGTAAATTAAAATGTATATCGATGGCTTAAAAGAGTAAATCTCCGTTTGTGTCAATTGTGCAGGAGATGGTAAAAACTGATTATTTTGATATTTTCAAAACGAGTTCCTAATGCACCGGATATTTTTGATCTTCAAATGGATTGAGATAATTAAATGAAAATACCTCACAAAAAGCCATGCATGAAAACTCAAAAATTTTATCTTTAAAATAAGCTATTTACATATACGTACATATGTATATTTGGTCCGTTTTCCGATGTCATTTGATATAATAATTCTTCATGACTGCTTTAAGTTAACACCTTTGCAATGGAACCCCCGGTATTTTTGAAGTCACTTTGTACCAAATCACCCCTTTATTGATTGAACTGGCATTTACTTGATAGAACTCCATAAAAACACGCTGGAAAAAATATCAATGTATTTCAGTTCTACAGAAATTGTTGATAGCTTTTTCGGCTTGCGCCATCGTTAGAACTATCTGACTTTGAAATAGCTATCAATAATATAATATAAAAAAAAGTTTCTGTAGAAAACAAAATACATTGTTATTTTTTTTTCACCGTGCATATCCTCTTATTCACCTAGTAATAATATATGCTGCAATATAAGTAAAAACTGAAATATTTATATTTTATTTTTTTCCATTAGCTATGTTAGGTTTTTTTTCAACCATGTCTGCTCCCTACATGGAGTGTATGGACTCCTCACGGAGTTTATCCCAACATGTTTTTCTACGAGAACTGCTTACTACTCAGTTACTCAACCTCTCTTTTTCGGAGAGAGTAGGGATGGGAAGGATAAGGATAGGACTAGGACAGGACTAGTGATTAGCTAATCGCTGTCACTATGCCTCGCTTTTTGGGATCGGAAAGCTGGGAAGGAATTTTTAACAACACAAACACCCATGCCTTTGAACACATTTATCGACTGAAAAAATCCGCTCGTACCGGGAATCGAACCCGGGTGGTCCAGCACGCAAGCCAACGCCGTTGAAACTGCGTCACGGACCGGACCAAGTTTAAATTAATATTATTTAAAATTATTAAACAATTGATTCACACAAATTTGCGACTTCATACCCTGTTCCTTTGCATTTAACGTTAGCTATAAAGAGTTATATGGAAAATGTTATACCTACAGCAAGAACAGCGTGAGAATTGTATCAGTTGATAGCAGTAAATCTTTCCTGGAACCTTTTCCTCCCGATAATTGGTTCTTGGTACTCACCTGGCATCAAATCAATTATAATCGAAGGCCTATTTCTTGTCCCTCTCGACTTAAATGATAGCACTCGAGTCTTATATATTTGTGCTTAGGGGTCTAGATAAATTAACAGAGTCCATAAATTTCCTTAAACAGACTAGAGAAAACTCAATGTTTTTTTTTACCCCTGGGATATATTATTATACATAAGAGCAGTGACGGCTGGTGACGGGGTGCTGGGGGGTGCAAAAGGAAGATTCAACTATTTTTTCGTACTACGGAAGAGAAACAGTTGGTATTGCGAACATCTGACTTGAAAGTCCATGCTATAGAAGTGTTTTAAAATCCAATGAATAGGAAAGAACTCTTACAAAAATGGTTGAATCTTCCATTGCACCCCCCAACACCCCGTCACCAGCCGTCGCTGCATAAGAGAGAATATCGGTGAGTTTAATCTTCACTATGTTTTCACCCATAGTTATGATAAATTTAGAAGTTGTTTTAATTAATTAGATCAAAGTATTTTATCACTTTTAATGTGTTCACTGTCAATACTTGCGGAATGGCATTATAATAAAAATAATAAAACATTTTTAGTACTTATTCCACATAAAATTTATTGGATTAGGACCGGTTGGTAAAACAATTGGTAAAACGACTAAGCAAATTGTTTACCAATTGTTTGTCATACCTTGTTTTTCATACTTAATTTTTGTATAAATATCACTGTTTTATTGTATTCCTTATCAGTTGACAATAATCGCCATGAGCGAAACCGGTCCTGATCAAATACATTTTATGTGGGGAAAAGTACTAAAAATGTATTATTATTTTAATTATAATGCCTTTCCACCAAGTATTGACAGTGAACACCTTAAAAGTGAAAAGTCATCAGTTGAAAATGCTAAAATAAAATCTACAAACCCCTAATGCATAGTTAGAAACGTGTCCATAAGAAGTAAGTGCAGTAGTCATTCATTTAAATTTACATGATTTCGTTACTTAAAAACTAATTTTGTAAAACTACGCAGTTAAAATTATAACCAGGGCTGTGGAGTCAGAGCTTTTTGGCCGGAGTCGGAGTCGTCGCGGCGATTTGGCCGGAGTCGTACTCGGAGTCGGAGATTTTGAAAAGTTTGAACTTTTTATTTTTGCATATTATATGTCAAATTTGGCTATTGGCTGGATTGGTAGGGTTGATATTTAATTGAAAACACATAAGTAGGAAAATTAGGCAAAATAAAGTGACGATATTAAACTTTTTTAGTCGGAGTCGTGTTTTTGGTCAATGTTGGAGTCGGAGTCGGAGTCGTGGTTTTGGTAAATGCTGGAGTCGGAGTTAAACTTTTTTTACCGACTCCACAGCCCTGATTATAACTAATTAATACACTTACAAATGAAGTAAATAATTTCCATAATCCATTATTATTAAATTAAAGAACAATATTAAAAAAACAAAAATGCCACAAATATAAATAAAATGGTCCGTTGTAAAAAGTTGGTCTTTATCGATTAAATATCAGGGCTGTGAAGTCGGAGTCGAAATCTTCGCTGTGTTTTAGTCGGCGTCGGATTCGGAGTCGGATAGTTTGAACTTTTTATTTATGCAAAACACATTTGGCTATTGGCCGGATTGGTTGGTTGATATTTAGTTTAATAGACATACATAGTAAAGGTGGGGAAAAAAATGTGCGAAAACAGGCTCGCCTGTAAGAAAGTATTTGGAAATATATGTAATAGTATAAGGATTCTAAAAATTTGCACATTTCAATTCAAAGTTCATGAAGTTTTAAAGTATCAAGCATTACGATTAAATTATATTCTCCAATAATAGACCTTGCATAATATTGTTTTAAGCAAAATGAAATTTTTTTTCAGGTATGCGGTTCGTTATTGATTGTTTATTTTAAATTATTTTACTGAAAAGTTTGGCGCATTGAAACAATTTAAAATAAATAATCAAAAACTGAGAAAATCTTGAAAAAATAGGGCTCTACTCAAAATGTATGAATTTTCAACGTCAAATTTAGTAAGTATTTTAATGGTGCAATTAAAATATGCCAAGTCTTCTCTTTTCAAAAAAATGGGCTAGTAACCAACCTTTGAGTAACCCCTTGTGTGTTACATTAATCTTTATTTTTTCATCAAAATTTTGGAAAGTGAAGTAATTGGTATTTCATTGGTATCCCGGTCCGTGGTGCTGTGGTCAACGTCGTTGGCTTCCGTGACAGACCGCCCGTGTTCGAGTTCCGCTACTAGCAGATTTTTTCAGTCGGTAAATCGAGTCTTTCCGAAGGCAGTGGGTGTTGTTATAAATCCCTTCGCACCTTTCCATCCCTACAACGTTGAGCAACTGAGTAACAAGCAGTTCTCGTAGAAAAAAATATGTTCAGATAAACTCCGCAAGGAGTCAATATGCTCCAAGTTGGGAGCGGATATTATTAAATAAATGTCTGCTATAGTAAACTGAAACAATATTTTCAAACAAACTACAAATGTACACTGTACTTCTATAAGTAAGTTAGAATGCAAGCGCTGAATAAATGGCATTTGGTTTGAATCGTGTGCAGCCCCCTGTCCCAAACAGTTTAAATTGAAAATAAATCAAAATTTATTAATAACAGGTATTAAATGTGTAAAATTAATGTCTGCATTAGAAAAATGAAACAATTTTTGAAATCAAAATAAGAATGTTCATTCTATATTTGTATGTTCTAATTTTGAAATATTCCACATTTAAATAATAAGTTCTTAGTCAATCTAAGCTTGCATGATATAAGAGTATAAAATAATCTAATTTTCCGAAGATTACTGAGTGCATTTACCATTTATCTTCGATAATCGTTCATTTGTTCATATTTCTTGTCTTACTGGTTGCCAGCGAATACATCCTAAATAATTAAATAATTACTCGTTGCTAAAAAATCATTCTGTGGTTCACCTGGGTGGCTGCCACCCACAGATTAGGATTCCTGGATCTATAATATTGAATCTTTATTATTGAAAAAGATTCTCCGTATAACGGGACGGAATTGAAGGTTTGAATATTATGAAAAAAATATTAATTTGTAAGTATTAATCCAGACCTTGAGATTTCTTGGAAGAAGATTTATTAAGTTATCGGTATATTTTATGATACTGACTAAGTCCAATGCTTTATACCTAATTGTAATATATTTTCGATAGAAGAACCTGGAAGAGATAACTTGTTAGAATCTAACAAGATTCAAACTGGCTGAAATAAAAATAGTTTTTTGTCGTAGTACTTACTACTTCCACATCGCTCGTCGCAAGTATTCTTACCCCGTGTCTTAGGTAAGCGACGCGAACCGGCAAGAGAATTTAGGCGAATCCAGTCAATTTAAAACGTAGTTGATCAAAGGTCTTATGTGCCATCGCTCGGCCAGACGCAATTAACGCTCTGGTGAGCTTGGACCGTTTCATATTTTCAAGCGATTCGCGTGCGCCATGAGTGCGCACTTGAGGCGACTTGCGACATATGCCGTCCTGACCGGACCGCTTCGCTTACGTATGACACTTGCATGGGCGAGGACCGTTTGATATTTTAAAACTCTGCCGCTTTCAAAGCCGCGCCGGAACGCCTCGCCTAGATTCGCCCAGCTAAGACGACCCGTTACCCCGTGTCTTAGGTAAGCGACGCGAACCGGCAAGAGAATTTAGGCGAATCCAGTCAATTTAAAACGTAGTTGATCAAAGGTCTTATGTGCCATCGCTCGGCCAGACGCAATTAACGCTCTGGTGAGCTTGGACCGTTCATATTTTCAAGCGATTCGCGTGCGCCATGAGTGCGCACTTGAGGCGACTTGCGACATATGCCGTCCTGACCGGACCGCTTCGCTTACGTATGACACTTGCATGGGCGAGGACCGTTTGATATTTTAAAACTCTGCCGCTTTCAAAGCCGCGCCGGAACGCCTCGCCTAGATTCGCCCAGCTAAGACGACCCGTTATTAACTGATGAGCATCGCGATGAGTCTAAACCAGTGATCGCCAAACGGTCGCTCGCGGTGTCATTTTCAAAAGCTCGCGTAGGATATTGTACCATATTTATAACTTTGCCTAGGATCAAATTTTTTCAATCGTTTGGGCGCAAAAACAACATTCTTGAAAAATTTAAAGCAAATGCAGCATTTTCAACATTTATAATTCAAATATCTAAACGGTGGCAAAATGACTGGATTTTAAAATAAATATTAAGTTTTTAGCTCTATTTTTACATATGTAGGTAAAGAAATCAAGATCCTGAAGTGTGATGATTCCTGATCATTACTTAGGGAAAATCAAAATTTTGTATCGAACATACCGCCTTTAAATAGTTTTTATGCTTTTTTCTAAAATGATTATTGGAAGAAAACATACTTTGCTTCCAAAGCCCTCATATATATTATATGGAAGTAGCTCATCAGACAATTTCAATTTCTGAAAGTAGCTCACAACCTTATTGAGTTTGGAGACCACTGGTCGAAACCGATCCTAATATTTATAAGAATATATTATATTGTGGAAGTAGAACTAGAAGTGTTAATTTATTTAAAAATGTGCCTTTCCACCGAGAAGTGACAGTTAACACATTAAAATGATTAAAACTATGTAATCAAATATGAAAGAGTTATATTATATAAAATAATCTATACTATAACACTAATTATTAAAAAATATAAGTAATGCGTGAAAAATCTGCCACAAATATTGGGCAGCGAGATATACATTAAATATAAAATTTTGTCGAACATAATATTGTACCCACAAAATGCAAATAACATCAAACACATTTTATCACTTCATGAGCCTTTCTAAGCGTGTGATAGTATTTTCTCATGCTCATTTACGTAAACATAAAAAATAGTACACACATGTGCGCTGTAAAAAAACAACACCGCGAAAAGTCAGAGGAGCATTTTTCATATATCCGCACGGCCGGTGGCTCCATCTGATCGGCCGAGAGCGGCGCGCACGCGCAACCGAACGCTCGCGGAGCTGTCCGACAGATACCGAGCGATTTGAACGTTCGAGCGCGTAATCGCTTTCGGAACGGAACCTTCGTTTCGGTTTCAGTCTGTGTGCGCCAGCTCGCAGTGTGGTCGCGTGTAGAGGACGTGGCGCTTAATTAATAATTAAATTTACGTCTATTACTACGCAGCAATACACCGCGACGAAACCGCGTGTTTTGTTTACATCTTCGAATAACAATACTAGTCGACCGTTTCCAGTGCGAGAACTAAGTGTTCGGTCGTCCTGTTCGATTCCGCGCATCCTCCGGCGGTGACACTTCCCCGACGAGTTTTCTTCGGGAGACGAGCGATCCGTAACGCGATCGCGCTCTCCTACGCGCGGACGCCTCTCTTCAACGGGACAGCGGCGTCTCCCTGCCGACGGACACCGCGGTCAGGCCCGGTCCCGAGGAAGGCGAAGTCTCGAATTCGCGTCGCCGCTCCGACATGAAATTACGCAGCGCCGACGGCGTGTATATTTAGCGAAGAAGGAATCGGAGCGCGGGGCGACGAGGGGCCGCCGCGGACCGGTCGCCGGCGTGCCACGAATTTAAAATCTCCGCGCGAGCGAGACCCGACAGACAGGGACGCAGCACAAACAACGCGACGCACGCCATCTCGCGCTCTCGCCGCGGCTCTGCGACCTCCGAGTCTCCGGTGTCGTCACCATAACACGGGCCTTCCCGAAGACGTCCTGAACGTCTACTCCCAGAGGCCGCCGAAGCTCCAGGACCGCCGGCGCGGACCTCGCGAGTGACGTCCTCCGCTCTCGTGCGGAGACACGTGCGCCGTTGTTTACGTTTGCCCGAGTGAGCCGACGCTGCTTCGAGACGCCGAAAGAGAGCGGCGATCTCGCAGAGGCCGTCGAAAGTTTCAAGTGACGAAGGCGCGACCCGAAACAGTCCAGTTCGGCGTGTTCCGTTAATGTCGTTTGCGAAAATTGAAATTCAAATTCGGCCAAACGGCCAAAGCCCGAGACTGCATAATATCTCCCGTTCTACATAATTTGAGAAACGATCGACCCCGCCGCGTCTGGTGATCAGGAATCCGCCGCGTTAGAGATAACGACTCCGATCGCAGGAAGCGAAAGACGAGACGTCGTCCGCGGACGCATTCCGCATTCCACCCGCCGATTCAGCGCCATGGAAAGACAGTCAGTGCGAGCATCTTGAACTCTCGAAATATCACGCTCACAGTTAATCGTAATCTTACGCGCGAGTGATAATAAAAACACTAACCCTCCAAGTTGTGACGCCGTTTCCGTGTTTGTTTTTTTGAACCAAATCTATAATCTTCGATGGATATGCAAGGCGGAGGATACGGAAGCCCGTGGCAGACTCCTCCGGGAGACATGAGCGGGATGGGCGGACTGGCGGGCCTCGGCGGAATGGGGGGCCTGGCCGAGCTAGGCGAGCTCGGGGAGACGGGATTCGAGCCTCAGACCCGAGCCAGGTCTAACACTTGGCCGCTGCCCCGGCCCGAAAACTACGTGGACCCTCCCGAGGACGCCGGCTCCAACAAATGCTCCACGCACCAACTCTCCGGCATGGGTAAATATAAAATAGTTCACTTATCCGTAATTTATTGTGACGTCGCGTTATCTATCGATAAGCGTCATCACAAGGCTAACTGTTTAATTGATCATACAAAATTGTTAATGCGCACATTTCAGTGGTTTTCTGGAAATCGTGGAAATCTAACGGGAAGCGCTTGTACTATTATACCTTGTTATTATATATTACTTTCCTTGTGCGTTGATGTCACTTTTACGAACGTGTCTTTTACGAAGTCTTGCATTGAAAACATTAACACTTGGTATTAAACTCAGCTAAGAACTGACCCTTCGAGTTCTGATTACTTTGATACGAAGCCCTACTAATAAACACTCCATTATCAAATTAACACAGAGCCTTATCATCAAATACAAATATCAATTTTCGTTAAACAAACGAGTTATTAATATGATTGTACGCATTTTCAAAATGTTATTTGGAAAACATTAATATGTTCTTGTGAATGAAAACTGCAATACGTGAATTTCAATAATAATAATATAAACGTAATAAAGTGACACCAAATAAGAAGGTGAAATGCGTCATTGATGTTATAATATTTAAGTACCTAGCTATAATATTAATTATCATGTAGATCTGTAACTGCAACCTGTTCCCTTATGTATTATAATTGATATTTGATGGTACCAATTACCTGCTCAATTAAGTTTAATTACTTCAATTTCTAACACCTTCCTTTTCTAAATGAATATACTGATTAGATACATTCTAATGTCAAAACGAATGAACGGTCGTACATATTTTCGATTAACTTGACAACTAAATTTGGAAAATGTTAAGTAGCAGGAATAAAAGGCAAATACATACAATCGAATTTCTGAATTGAAAACTTCTTATTTCAATCGTTTGAATTTTGTATTTTTCCATAATAATTGTCGCAAATGACCCGTGTTTCGCCATTCGTCAATTTCAGTTATTTCAAGTCAACGGATGTACTGAACTGATAGTTCTGTCAGATAATTAAGTCAAAACTAACGTTAACCTCAGTGCAAGTACATGCGTGCACTTGAAAAGCCTGAAGATGCCGAAATACGAAACCCGGGTCATTAGGAAAAAAGCTCATGGAAAAGTACAAAATTCAAAATTGACATTGAAATACTATCAAGCACCTTCAGTTAAAAGTTTTAGTTACATGAAAATTTCTTATTGTAAGTAGAACCATTTTTAACGAAGATACGTAAGTAATTTACAAGATTATCCAACCTTTACCAGTTTATTATTAATAGACCACAAATCCTTATATTATAGACCGTAAATCCTTATATTATAATATAACGAGATCCTTTTCCAGGAACGTTTACTTAATTTATTTTATTTGTGTATTATTGGATACAAAATAATCTGATGTCTGCTCGTTTTTATTGAGATCAAATGAAAATGCTCGCAATGAGCGAGTCCTGTGACCGCCATGAATTGACAATTAAAATTAATAAATAAAAAAAGGTTTACAATTTGAATATACCGGAAAATGTATTGTAAGAGAATCACATTTTTATTTATCCGTGCTTAAACATGTACGACAGTTAATTAATTATATCTCTATTGACTGATAAAAGAAAGCGATAATTTTAAAAAAATATTTTTGTTTTCTGGGTACTAGAGTACTATGCATAATATGAACAATTTTTATAAATAACTAGTATTGCTATCCGGCGTCGCTCGTACTAAGCGACCAATAATTATTTAATGTTATATCATTCGACATAATTATATCACAAAATCTAACATCCAAAAATAGTGTTAAAATAAAATCACAAACTTTATTTAATTTGATGACAGCCCCATTCTCGCCCATTAAAATGTCCAAATTCAAGGAAAAAATCTAATTTGCTGTCAAAGAAATGTCAAATAATACCTTCACGTAAATAATAAACATTATTATTAATAATAAAAGCCGGGAAAAGTTCAGTAGAAGACTAATTTATTACATTTTGACTAAATGTCTTCGCGGAAAAAAATTTAAACATATTTTCTTTCATATTCGTTTTTATGGCAACTTAATGACCAACAATGCAAAAGGGAATTACAGACCCACATACATACATACGCCGTTTCGGTTTTATATAAATAATAATAGTACCAATGTAATTTTTATGCGTAACTTACCGCATACGAAATAATTTAATAATAATTTCCAATATTGTCTTGTTAGTATTCAAAGTCATAAAATTTTAAAATTAACGATGTTTTATTCTAAAAATTTACGGAATTAAATTGATATTTAAAAAACATACTAAAATTCTATCCTCATATGTCTTATGTCAAGCATTCCCTTTTGCCCAACTTCCCAAATGATAATAACTATTGAATCGGTAGATGAGGTTTAAACATAACGTGTTTCGTAATATGATGACCCTAAGACCATGTTCTGTGTACATCTAGAAAAAATACGTACATGTACCTTCTACAATTCACACTCCGTATAAGTCATTTCACATAATATTAATTATAAATAACATAACTTGAAAAATATATTTGAAAAAAAAGTCATCATAACATATACCGTCGATTACTTGCAAAGTGGACATATGTCATATATTCAGATAAAATGAGATGGTTCCCATTTGATTTGCTCTATCCGTATATTGTATAGGTGTCTTCAGAGTTCCCTTCGCAAATCATAGAATAAAATTTTGCGATATAATAAATTGTCAAGCATAAATACATATTGATATTTCACTATATCGCAATCTATGGAATATATTATATAATCTAGTCTAGAATATTCGTCTGTCAGCTAGTAAGGTCAAGTGTGGAAGAGTTCAAGATGAAGATACAGCTAGTTCAGATCATTTTATCGTGAAATAAACATTGCAATTTGGAGAATACGTAATAAGAGTCAGCACTAAATCATTTTAGTTGGTTGTCCACCACCCATCCGTGCAGCCGTTTTTCAATAAACATTGCAATTTGTAATAAAAAAAGAAATTGTACATGTAAATATTTTATATTAAAAACGAGAAATAACGTACTAAATGTACTTAATATATTTGACATAATGATTCTTTTATATGATGTTGCAAATTTATCGTCAATTGGCCTTGGTTGAGATCAAGTCAGTGGCATATTGGGCCCGTATGAGGACGGACCGCAGCAAAATTTTCAGCTCGTTCGGCATTCATCTGGGCAGTCCCACAGTACGTGATTAGCGTCCTGATGAAATAAATCAGATGCGGCCTTGGAAAAGTACCAAAAATAGTTTGCCGTTGAATTTGCCATGTCCATTTTTAAACTTATTTGACATAATATAAACTGCCAATAGTGCAGGTAAATTAACTTTCAAAGTGCATATTCGTTGACACGTTACGTCGACGATTAAAACATTAAACGGCTGAGTGCAAACAATCTTGTAAACGCCTTCAACGGAGATACCGTCTTTCGACTTAGTAAAGCGGTGCCATTGTACAATAATTCCACACAATCACGTAGGGCTGTTTTAAACATTTTTTTCTATTTTAAATACCACACACCTATAAAAAATTAGAACATTATAACATAAGTGTGGTAAAAAAAATAACACGTGTTTACGGTGATCGACGGTATTAATTATTTGTAACTAATATATTCACTATTTTACGCAAAACTAGTATCGGCACAACCGCGGCATTTTTTACGCCTTGGTAAAATTCTACAGTGTGGCTAGATCTATTCCTTGTTTCCTTAGCGATTTGCCATCAATAAGCGTCGATTAGAATTAATTTTCTCGCGTGTATAATAAGTTTGTCATTGGTGCAGATTAGTTGCTCTTGTTTACTTTATCAGTTTAAATAATATGATTGACACTAAAACCTAAACAAATATTCACAGAATCTCTTCTTTACTCGAGGAACCTTGTCACTAGCTTCCTTGTTATAAATTATTTTAATTTAATATGTATACATCAGCAAAACAGTACTGTATTATAAGTTCGCACTAACACAATGAGTTTTATATTATCACTAGTATTGCTACCCGGCGTCGCTCGGACTAAGCGACCAATAATTATTTAATGTTATATCATTAGACATAATTATATCACAAAATCTAACATCCAAAATAGAGTAAAATAAAATCACAAACTTTATTTAATTTGATGACAGCCCCATTCTCGCCCATTAAAATGTCCAAATTCAAGGAAAATATCTGATTTGCTGTCAAAGAAATGTCAAATAATACCTTCACGTAAATAATAAACATTATTCTGAAGAAGGCGTAAGCCGAAATAGCTATCAACAAATATATAAAAAAAATTATGTAGAACTAAAATACATTGTAATTTTTCTTTCCGTATTATTATTATTAATAAAAGCCGGGAAAAGTTCTGTAGAAGACTAATTTATTACATTTTGATTAAATGTCATCGCTGATAAAAATTCAAGCATATTTTCTTTCATATTCGCTTTTATGGCAACTTGCAACAATAATGCAAAAGGGAATTACATACATACATACGCCGTTTCGGTTTTATATATAAGATGATTCATGATCATAAATCCACGCATAGGGTCTGGAGTATGTTTTGTTTAGGTTACCTAACATAAGCATTGGTTTATCAGAAAGTGTGTATAAACGTTAACACTTATTTTGACAGATCTAAAGAAAGAAGGAAATTAGTTTGAAAAAAGAACACTTTCTTGTTTTCATATTTATTTGAAAATGGATCAGGATAAAGCAATAGATTACACACGTAATTAAAAATATCGTTTGTTCCAGGCGTAAACTTATGAAAGAAAAACATTGTGAAAGTTACGCTTTCATACGTCAACTAAAATTCTAAATAATGTTGTGATTATCAAACGTTTTCCTACAACAACAATAATAAATGGCAAACCACGACGCGTGGGGAAAACATCGAGTGTTTTTGTCAACAAAAAACAAAATATTTATATACCACATACTGCAATGAAAACCAGAGCTGCGGACAGATCTCGAGTCGTGGTTTATGGTAATTTCGGCGGGTAGTGATTCGCTTGAAATCTACCGAATCCGAATCTTTGACCTATCAATTATTGAATTAATTTTTATTTGTGTACTTGTGTTGTTTTCCATAAACAATGAATGTGTAGAATGAGAGATGGCAGGTACCGTAAAACGGGGTCAATTGAGACACTTTTACCCTTCACGACTATGTATATTCATATCTGCGTCACATAATTCAAATATGAATGGCTTGAAATTGTTTCTCTGGTCCTACTACACATTCATGACAAAATTTTTCAAATATTCACTATCGTTATTAAGACAGAGTCAATTTTGTTAGATGAGTTTATTCTCTTGGAATCGGGGTGAATAGAGACGGGAGAGGGTAAATCGAGACTTGGCAGGTGAATAGAGACAAAAATACAGATTGTAATGATTGGAATATATGAACATCTATTCTATACGAGTCTCTATTCATTCCGTTTTACGGTTCTTGTTAACCAAGAAAAATATGATTTATTTTAATTTTAGTGCAATAAAAGAGATGTTTTTAAGGGGTCAAAAAGTAAGGATGCACAGTAGAGACTCCAATTCGAGTATCGAGTACTCGATACTCGAGTATACTCGTCTATTTTTCTAGTACTCGAAACTCGAGTATTTAGAAAAATACTCGAGTAATACTCGTAATTTATAAATGAAGATTTATTTCCAATATTTTATTTACTTATTTGAAAAAAAATATTGGAGTCTTATGCGTGAATTTTACTGTCAGGTAATATATATTTTTGAATGGTTTTGCCGTTGACTATGTATGCTATGCGAACATTTCTTTTATAACTCCTGATATATTCCTTACCCAACTTATCTTAAGAATAATAGATTTATGATACGACACAAAATGAAATATTGAAAAAAAATCTTTCGTTTCGCCTTTTATTTTGTTAAAGTCAAAAGTATCAGTCATAAACCAAAATCTTAATCCCTTAAAAACTATTTTAGCCAGAATAAAAAAAAAGGTTTCAGAAAGTCATTTAAGCACCGCAGTGCAATAACAGATGAACATTTTTAATTCATTGAAAAAGCCGACGTTCAACTGAGAGTTTTTTCATCCGTGGGAATTATAAAAACAACACTTCGAACCAATTTAAAATTTGAGATGTTTAACCCTCTATAATTTTTGAAATATATGTTTTATAAATGTATTAATGCAATTTAATAACCTTCTTTATTTTTTTATATACATACATTTCAATTATTAATATATATTTAGCTATAGAATAATAAATATATATCTAGCCCGGGATCGATTGCCGGTACGAGATAAATCGTTTTTGCTGAGGCAATGGGTGTATGTGTTGTTTAAAATACCTTCCCACCTTAGTGACAGCGATTAGCTAACCACTAGTCCTATCCTAGTCTTCGTATCCTTTCCATTCCCCCTTTCTTCGAAAAAGAGAGGTTGAGCAACGGATTAACAATCAATTCTCGTAAAAAAACATGGTATTAAAAAAAATGGTACATCTGTAACTACTCGAGTATACTCGAGTACTCGAGTATTTTTAAATTTTGCTACTCGATACTCGAGTAGTTGAGATGTCGAGTAATTGGAGTCCCTAATGCACAGGCATCGAACTTAATTAAACACGTTTGTTTCAATTTTGGCGAATCATTTAGTTGGTTTGGTTTTGTCATTCGATAGATAGTATTATAGTCATTGTAAAGAATTATATATACATACAAGTTAAAAAAATACATTGGATACTTAGTAAGGTTGTGCTAAAGTTCAATCCTTGTTTTTGTCTCTATTCATATGCCAGTCTCTATTCACCCCGTTTTACCGGTATATTCAAATATCATGCAATGGTTGAAATCGCTCGTATCGTGATACTGATGATAATTATGAACTTGAATTAGATATGTGACGTAGTCATGACGTGTGCGTATATTTGTTCTTCCCGTGCAATAATATTATTTAATAGAGGTGTTGAAAATTAGTATAAACATCAAAGACTAATAACGAATATCTATTATTTACTATCAACGGTGCCTAGTACAGTCTGCATATTAATTACCAATGTTTACAATTTTCATTGAAGCCAACGTGTATAATAAAAATATAACTGGTAATATATGTGTACATAAAGAATTCTATAAATTAAAGAGGTATCATTAGTGGCAATTATTAAGCAATGAAATTTTTACCACGGACAATTAAAATGCACCATAAACAGTCATATTTTTAAATAAAGAAAATCATCTGTTTTTAATATCTGAAGACTACAGATTACAGTTTTCTGTTTTTTGGTATATTAAATAACTAATAAAGCATTCATGAACATGTTCATAATTCTAAGATGGTTGCTGTGTTCCATTTTGATTAGCTCTTGAAGGGATCCGCATTATAATGTTGGCTGAGTAATTAGGCTGTAGTTTTTACTGAATAGTTTATTTTGTACACAGATAGAAGATCAGTTGAATGATAAATCTATTACCTGTTCCACACAAAATATATTATTTTGACGTATACAAGATATTACACATAAACCGTAATAAATTTAAGCATACGCAATTTAGGGAAGCCCAACTGTATACATATCATTAACTGTGATAATTGATTAATTTTCACTTCAGTGTATATAGCAAAAAATAGTGTGTTAAAATATTTTCGCGGGAAAATTTGAATTATTGAATAAAAATTTCTGGCAATTTGAACAGGAAGTTATTTTCATTTATCAATTGCCAACTATCACAACCAGTGACGGCTGGTGACGGGGTGTTGGGGGGTGCAAAGGAAGATTCAACCATTTTTGCAAGAGTTCTTTCCTATTCATTGGATTTTAAAACACTTCTCGCAATACCAACTGTTTCTCTTCCGTAGTACGGAAAAATAGTTGAATCTTCCTTTTGCACCCCCCAGCACCCCGTCACAAGCCGTCACTGATCACAACCAATCAAGGCATTTATAGTGCTCACGGCGTCATATGTTGAGTGAATTGTTCTCGACTATTAAAAGCTCTTCATTAACTTTTTCACTTTCTGCATACATCAGTGCATCCAATTTAAACTCGGATATTTGACGTACAAATTTTAAACGCAAATAATGCTGTCACCTTGCGACTTACACTCGTGAAGCGTGGTGTTGGGTACAACAAGCGACTACACTATAAAATATAAAATTACTACAAGTTGATCATATTTTGTAACTACATCCCGCAATAAAATGAGTATTCAACATATAATGAAATATTTGCTTTGATGATGACTTATATAAGCTTGCCGATGCGTTTTCGTGGCCGCTTAGTGAACAAAACTTTCCCTTCACAGCCCCCTTTCCCGTGTCGTTATTTCAGTATGCGGTACACTCAAGTGTTCGCTCATATATATGTCAGTTTTTCATAGTGTTTGAAGTCCAACGAAATTGGAAGAAAGACATTGACTTAACGCTCTATGGCTCATCGGCCACCTTATAGAATTTACAATATAGTGACACGCTGTCAACTTACTCATAAAAGCAGTAAATAACTAGTTTGTAAACAACACCTAAATTATAGTAGAAGAAAATGAGCTATTGCTGTTAGATTCAAGCGATGAAAACCAACAAATCAAGACTGCGTGGTATCATCGTCGGTAAAGTTTAATCACAAACCTTACTCACCTTTTGGCGAGAGTGCAAAGTTTTTATGTTTATGCAAAAAAAAGGTAAAATCTTATTGAAAAGCGGCGTTCGTTTTTAACTCTGATCTGGCAACCCGCCACACTATCCGTGGCGCGAAATTCTTACGTACTGGCATAATTATCATTTTTTTAATGTAAGTTGAATATCAACTCTTCATGTCTCTCAATAATAGCTGGCGTGCCGATGTCTAAAAGAATACATCGGGGGTACAAATTCATGACAAATTTTCTGCGAGATTTCCAATTCGAGACGCCACGTGCGGGTAATTAAGATTTGATTGATAAAAGGGCTTAAGTATACCGCATTTAAATACGCGAAAATCTCTATATATTTTTTTAATTATTATTGTTTTATTTAACCTGTTACCAGCTAGAATAATTCCCCACTTTTTGCTCTGTACGCTACGATTTTTTCAAAAATTAAAAAAGGACAATACCTTAAAACTACTGACATTATTTAAGGAATATTATGGAAGCAATGTTAATAACCATACCACATAACTTTTAGAGCGTATTTACGAATCCTCGATAAGGGTTGTCACACCCAGTTTATAATAGTATGTCAATTTTGTACCCCGATTGACTATCATAAAATGATTTTTTGTTGAATTTTTCTTATGATTTTATGAATATTTTGTATTTATTTTATTGGTTTGAAACATGTATACATGCAAAATAATATTTACGTTAATATTGTGAATATTTTATGAAAAGTTTTGACAGCCCTGATAACCTCTCTACACTTCTTGTTGAATATCTTTTAAGAAAACTATTAAAACTAAAAGTTTATATTCATTTTGTGAGCCTTAAGAGATGTCAGATACATATTCGATGTGATTATTTGAGAAATATAATTTTTTGGCGCCTTAAACATAGTTGCCCACCGGTGAGTTCTTAGCTGTCACAGCCTTTTCTTATGCGGCACACTCGTGTGTCGTTAGCTTTAGAACGGTTAAAAAAACTCAAGAAGCTTTTGCATTCAGTATTAAAACCACAACAAATTGACACTTCTTCGGCCTTGACCTGTATCTCAACGAAAATAACAATGCTTACATACTGATGTCGCACATATTTTGGTGCGTTTTGATTACTGAATAGACGGCACTTAATTATGTATTGCATACTTTAACAGTTTTAACATTGCCTTCCCGGTGGGTAAGACAGTTTCCCACCACTGCACTTTATCTTAAATATCTATATTAATATTAGTGATACACTGTGAATACTTTTGTTATTCTTAAATCATTGTTTTTTTACACTTTGTCCAGCAAAAAAATATGTTTTATCGCCTAGTTTTGTCGCAATTAAATAAAAAAGAAAATAATTCTGATTATTATTGACTGAAAACCATTTTTATCGTTGCTACAAATTGCAAGGATTTAAACTTCACTGCCCATACGCGATAAGATAACGTTATATTATCTCAAACACGCCTCGTTCAAACGTAAGTTTCAAATTACATGGATGCTTTCTACATTAAAAGTCTTAGATAAGCTCTCACGCTCACAGTTTTGATTACGCCAGTCTATCATGAACACAACACTTACTGACCGTCCGTCCGTCCGTTCATGTGCGGCTTAAACTAATGAATAATTATAGACAAACTATCGATTTTTTATATATTTTTTTAGAGCGATGTATAAAGATGCGTTAAATCATACAACAACATTTTTTATAGCAATCTATACCAATGAAGCAATAACACGGGTATTTTTAGACCACTCTTCTGATTACACGTTATTTTTCAGGGACCGTCTTTCGAGGGTAAAAACTGTCGATCCTAGGTTGAAAAGCAT
Source organism: Himalopsyche kuldschensis (assembly GCA_028554975.1). Lineage (NCBI taxonomy): Eukaryota > Metazoa > Arthropoda > Insecta > Trichoptera > Rhyacophilidae > Himalopsyche > Himalopsyche kuldschensis. The sequence continues at coordinate 1,305,105 of JAHFWI010000076.1, forward strand.
TATATTTCAATATCTAAGACAATTATTTCTTCTACATATTTTATTTTGATCTGGACTGGGTTCACTCAGCGCGTGCACTATCAATTGATGTTATATAAACAAAAACATGGCAATTTATATCAAATTAAATACTAACGATAAGATATATCAAACAATTGGCGTAAGAAATAATATTTGTGAAATTTGCCCACTAGTCAATTTCGTTACTGATTATTTTATAATTATTTTTAAAAATCTTAATCAATTTTATAAATGTGGTATACAATTTTGGTCACATTATGTGTTTTTATTCTAATCGCCAAAAGTCGTTTTAATTCTATCAATTTGATGTCTTTTAAGTATAATTTGTTTGATTAATATTGATACCGCCTGATATTGTAGGTCATCAGGACTCTTTCGAACAATCTTATTATCACCTCAATCAATGATAATAAGACCTAAACGATTAATATAACGCGAATAAATTCACAAAATCTTGTAACCGACTTCTAAAAACGACGTCTCTCGTTCAGTTCAGGCGCGACCGCTTCACGTCGATTGGTTGAGCTCTTTTGCACACTAGAATCGTAGGGTATAAATATGCCGGTTTAAAGCCAACTTTTCTCAGTCGTTATCGTTCATCCGAAGTCAACAGACGTTTCGCTCCTGCCTGTCGGCAGGCAGGAGGTCGCAATATAATCGTTTTGGTCTTACGTTTTTAACCGCGATTGTAATCCTGTAGTTTCAACTGCAATATTGTGTCTGTATTTTTTTTTGTAATCTAAAATTTGAAGAAAATAAACTAGCCTACTCTGGGATGGAGTTTCGGCCAAGAGAATACCGATTGTAATCTTTACAAGAGATACCTTTCTTCCCATCCTGTCCCTAAGTTCCGTCATCGAACGCTATGGAGGATGCTGTCTGTTGATGTCAGATTGAATAAGAAACCCTGGTCGTTTCAATATTAACACAAGCTTTGTTTCCCGTAAAAAGGAAAAATCCCAAACTACATTTTGTAATTTTATCATTTTCAAATATTAGAATCAATCTTGCTTTATTACTTAAGCAAACTTTGCGATAGTAAGTCTGAAGATGCCTCTGAAAGAGGTGAAACACGTGTCTTAATTAGTATCACAATACGTGGAATAATAATTCATAAATATAATAAAAGTTATTTTAAATTTTATAAGATGAACTTCCGAATCCATCGAAAGTATTAACACAAGCTTGCCAAATACTAAGCTTAATTGATTTCCCATCTTGTCGGAAGTACAAAAAATAGTTCAACAAAATGTGTTTATAATATAATATTTTCGATGGAAAAATGTTGAAAAAATCAATATATGTTAGAAGGCATATCAAGGTTTTTTTTTGTATAAACCAGAAACCATTTAATTGTTCTGCAATATCCGTGGATTTTTTACCGTTTTAACTGTGTCGAAGAATTCTGTCTGTTTGATTTTTTTTGCATAAAAAAGGCATTATTTAAAATCGCGTAATACGATCTGCGTTAATTTTGTCGCCGTTAAAAACAAAATATGATAAATTAATTTTGTTGCGTCAGGTCATGTCAAAGAATGCGTTTGCGAAATCGCGGCATTTTCATCAGAAAGAATTAAATATACGCGCAGTAGAAATACGACATTTAGAGAAAATACTAATGTAACGTATTATTGTTCTTGACTTCTATTTCAAATTAATGCAGTGTTGCCATCCGACCGATTTCCGTAAACCGGTTTTATAATAACATTGGTGTAATTCGGTTGCACATGTTTTGCTTATTTTTTTTCGCTAAATTATAGTGTATGCCACACTAACGATTAAATAAATAATTATGTATATTCGTAGCAAATAGGGTACGAACATAATATTCGCTATTTGTCTGAATATAATTTTGGTGAAATGTCTTCTCATAAATCATATTCATGTAACTGTGTTAAAAAAAAGACTACTAATTATTTGGTCAGTTTCTAATTCGATAAATGCTCAGTTATAAATACTTAAAACGGTCAGTTAAAAATAATTAATGGTCAGTTAAAAAATAATCTATAGTCAGTTTACACTTATTAAAATAACATTTTCTGCTTTCAAATACCTGAACTTAAGAAATTATTTCATTTCATGCGCTTATTTTTCATAGCTGATGTCATAAATTTGCCTCTTACGACCATATTTGATAAAATTCACAAGCTGTCAAAATAAAACTTATCATTTTTTTTAAATTACTGACCATTTAAATTAAATACTGACCGTTTTATTAAATAACTGACCACATTCACACTGATACAATGACAACTGACCGTTTATAATATTAACTGACCATTTTGATTTTTAACTGACCATTTATTTATTTCACTGACCAAAACTTGAATTAGTTACTGACCCATTAAATACATGCCTAAAAAAAACAGTTCATTTTATGCATAAAAGTGTATATTCTGTTATTCATTATTTTTATGTAAAAAAAGAAATGTTTTTTTTAACCCTTGGCACTCCTCAATATATGCTTTTTTCCTTCCAGCAACTCCTCAATAGATTTGATTAATTGATTGATATCATTAGGTTTACGTATTTATTAGTATGGTATAACGAAATACCGAAAAATATACCACATAATGTTACAAACATTAACTAAGGTAAACAATCCAATAAATACGATTTTTAAAATAAGGATAATTTAAAATTAATAACAAATTATTTTCCGATCAAGTTTTAAAATGTCGAGAAGGACTCGATATAGGAGTTGTGTAGATCATCATCATTGTCACACTTTGACGGTTTAGAGGGGAAAGTGTGTTACAAATTGTAATGATGTATCAGTGTTAATTTGCTTGCCATTTGCTTTGCCTCATTGAAAATCGTTCTCAGATTTGATTAATAAGACGCATATATAGAACAATATATAAATTATCTCTAGCTTTAGGGTTTGGTATGGGGAAACATTTCATGACGGAAGGCCGCAATTAATTGTCTATGATCTAATAAGAAGATCAGTGAGATATATGTAATACGGTAAGAAAAAGATATGTATATCCGATAGAACTAACTGTAGTTCTGACGAAGGCGTAAGCCGAAATAGCTATCAACAAATATATAAAATAATTTATGTAGAACTAAAATACATTGTTATTTTTCTTACCGTATTATAATGGAGTTCTACCAAGTAAATGCCTACTCAATCAAGAGATATATGTACTTTAAAATGTATAGAAATTCTTTTCTATGGATGTTTGAAAAGATTTTCTTGCGAGAGGGTCGCATCTGGGGCTTAAATGTAGACTTGGAGAAGAAGGAAGAAAGTCACCGCTTGCATTAATATTTACTTGAGAAGTAATTTCGATGAATTCAAATTGAAGAGGAGAAAATACACAATATGTAAAGGCCTATTATGCTTATTATCGAAGCGTTATAATAATTGTACGGCATTTATTTTGAATCCTTTACTGTAATTAATTGTTTCTTACATTTTGCGGTCGCATACTATAGATGTACCATTATAACTTGACCGCTTGTGACGGCGCCACCATCGCGTAAAAACTGTGCAATACTCAATCAAAATTGTTTATTTACTAACACATTTTTATACGCAAGCTATAAATGAAACAAAATCGTCATGAAAATATTTTTTTATTAAAACAATACAACGTCGAAGGCTTTTAAATGTATCTACTATATGGGGACAAATTTAGTTCCGAATTTGAACGTAGGTCAAGTTATGATGGTACATTTTTAGCCGCAAGAACTAATCAAAATATGATAGAAATACAGATATGTATATCCTTTAATTAACTCTGTTATATAAATGCAATCCAATATTTTAAAAAATATATTCGATATTTGAATACAGGATTTAAATAAAGAACGCTTAATAATAAACTAACGCTTATATAATTTTGTATAATACCTGACTTATAATTTCACGGCAACACACCTGTTCTTTAAATGCAATTCAAAATACGGAAACGATATGAGTATAATCATTATATACTAGTATTTTAATGTTATGTTCTGTCAATTGCATCTTTATGTTATTTTAATTTCTAAAACTGGTTTCAAGCAAAAGCCGTTTCCATCTTTTTAGGCGCTATCGGCCGAATAGGCGAACACATTAAATTGGCACTTTTTATGCGGCCCGTGCTCGAGTCTACTTTTACTCGTGCAATTAAGGTAAATGTACCATTAGCTGACGGTTTAAGAAACAATTTCAACAAAAATAACGATTAAGGTATCGCATTGTACCGAATGAAGGCAATGCAAGTATACTCATATTGGATCATATGTCTTAATTAATATTACGTAACAAAAATTGCGAAAGGGCCTGTTGAAAAAAAGTTGTGTTAAATTATTTGAAGTCATGTTTTTGTTTCAGTAGTTGACCATCTCACATATTGAAATCTCTAATCAGGGGGCATTATAGTAAACTTTCTGTCAGATTTGCCTTTGGACTTTCAGTCACACCACTCTTGGTTGAATCAAGTAGCAATGGGTGATTCAGGAACAAGGTACACACCGTTTCTAGATTGATCACTTAAGAAATTTGAAATAATACACTTTGATCACTAGGTGTTGTTTTCAAATGGCCACTCTGGCACTCCATTGGCTATATGGTGATGTGCTAGTGGCTTATTCCGACCACATATGCCTTAACTTGTCTGAACTTTACAATTTAGAGCAATCCCGCATTTGCATTTCTTATTTTGCGCCATTTTATACTCAAAAGGTCAACTACTGGTACATGGTCAACGACTGGTACATTTACCTTACTTTTTATTTATCATTGTTTACGTTTCATATGAATTTTAGAATTGACAAAGTGTTTCAAACGAGTCAAGATAACCAATGTAAACAAATCGGTCACGTGTACACTACTGAAGTCAACACGTGACGCTCAGAGACTTGTAGAGCCTAGTAAATACACTGATTTTGGCGCGAGATAATTTGACTACCTAATTTGATGTTTCCTGTCAAAAACATTTATTGCTGTAGTATTATGTATTATATATCAGAGCTTCAATTTGTAATGTCGGCGTCTTACGTTGTGTGAAGTACACACACACGCCGCTAGGAGAAAAGTTTAAGCTATGTAAATATATGAGTGCATTAAGGATTCAAAATCTACAACGTGCAGCCATATATTGTCGCACTTTTGATGGAGATGATAATGATTTATTATTTTTTTTGGATTACGTAAAAAACATAAAATAACAGAAATTGACCTGTTTAAAAGTAATCGATCTATATATTATATAAAAAAATAAAGAATCTAAACCGTTTAATATTTCGTTTACCATAAAAAATAGCAACACAATAAATCTGCAACAAAGGCATGTCATCTATAAACACTACGTGACCACGCTAAATGCTATCTTTTCTAGGAAGATCTCAGCACCGAATGTGCAAAACACTTCTGTAAAGATTGTGCGTGTGGCGTGGTAAATACTGGCGTTACATCACATTTTTTCCCGTATCTACTAATTGAAATCTGGTACATGACAGAATATGCACCTCTTGCTTCATCGGGCTAACGCGTAAGAAATAAAATGACTAAATTAGGAATATAAATGGGGAATCAGAGCACTATTGCACCATTACTAGAGCCGTAACAGCTCTCCACAGGAACTCGTGCCTACAATGCATTCGATGTGAAGATTCTTCTCAAACGAGTATAACTTTTTAAACACAAATAGTATAATGTTTATAACATCGAAACCTTACTTTGAAATGGTTCTAACTGCTCTTGACACGGTTTGTTTTTTTTTACAACTCTTGCTGAGAAATAATGATCTATAAGATCTATGGATGACAATCTTAGAACTTTGTCAAATAAATTTAGTAGAAAAAGTGTGCAGATGCAATGCAACTCTGGAATTATGCAAACTCCGTTATTCAACCATAGATAATTCTGAAATTAATATACGTATATTATAAGAATGCGAAAAATACAAGCTTTTCCAACCAAAAGGTCATTTGAGGCAAAAATCTAAATTAGAAACATTTCAAAGTAAGGTAATGGCATTCTATTACAATTGTACACAATTAAAAAATATAAAATTAATGATATGGAACTGCTTATCGATTTGTTATCTTCGCACTGTATAGTAGTCACAAAAATACCCAGATCGATGCAAAGTTTTCCCATTCATTATTTTACGTACATTTGCAATATTATAATATAAATCATGCCGACCTAGTGACGGGGCTTTGCGTGGCCAGCTGTGTTGTAAAAATTAATAATTACAATAACCGGTTTTGAATTATGTATATTATAATATAAAGACTCTTCTAGATGTACCTGCTTTGAACGATGAACAAAACTTGAAAGATTAGAATCAGTGGTGCACAAGCTTTTTGAGAGAAGGGCCAATTTATCGATTTAAAATTTTTCGCGGGCCGCAAAGGGTAAAAGTGAAAAAAAATATTGATATATTATACTAGATGAGATATAAATTTTATTTTAAATTTAATAATTACATAATTTTATCAGCAACTTCGATCCTTCTCCGTTCCACATTACGTGCAGATTTTCACGATGGAACTTAAGAGAGATTTCTGACACTGTATACTGGCAGCAAGCATTTTGATGTCGGGTTCAATGTTTGTGGTTGCTATCCTCAGTACAGCACTGAGATTATCATTGTTCAAGCGGTTTCTGTGTTGAGACTTATTTAGTTTTAATATGGAAAAGGCTTGCTCGCAAATGTAGGTGCTTCCAAAAGACTTGCACAAAGCGCAGCCTTTTTACGTAGGGTAGGAAACTGCTCTTCGGGGAGATATTTGTAAAAACTCTGCAGATCGCCTTCCTGATATTTCGATCTCAATTGATCATTGTTCTGCAAATCGATCAACTCTAGTTGCAATGATGAATCGGCCTCATTGGTGGATACTGAGAAGCGGTTGATTTTTTTATATACCGTTGCTACTGCATAATTTGTTCACATATCGAATACTATTTTTTATCATATTTAATGAAAAAAAAATGGATAAAGTATTTGTTATTTTGGGCCACATGCGGCCCGCGGGCCGCATTTGTGCATCACTGGATTAGATAGATGGCTTGAAAACAAAACGACAAACTCCGCTTGTGCTGAACACTACTATTGAATGCATAATTTGTGACTTTTAATCCGAATATCAATGTTTTTTTTATTTAAAAAAAAAACTAAAGCTTACTCCTTACACCAGGGGTTCTTAACCCTGTGCCCGCGGAGCTATTATCGTGCGCCCCCTACAATGTATCAAATAACGAAAAAACCCAAATTTTATCAGAATTATATTTTGTTTATTGAAATTATTTTTCAAAGAATTTTTATTTAAATGTAGCTGTATGGTTTTTTTCGATTTATTTTTAAAAATTCAATTAAAAAATGGTTTATGGATGTAACACATGTAAAGCTTCCCAGGATACAATGATAAAACTTAATATATGTCTACTACTAAAGAATTGTTTTTTTAAAAATCCGGCCTGCGCCCTTCACTATTCTCCTCAATCTCAAATGTGCCCGGAGTCACAATAACGTTAAGAACTCCCTGCCTTACACCGTAACTATCGCTTGGAGTACAGACTGACCACGCTACTTATGCACCCGAAAGAGTGGCGCTGTGAGAATGTCCTGAATGACGCCCACAAAAAAAAATACCAGAGTTCGAAAATTTTGTATTCCCTAATTTGATATATACCTGAACGCGTGGGCTAAGTGCGGTAGGTGAATTCTTATGTCAGAGGGGAGAACAATTATTTAGTATCAACGGCTGCCGCACACTCGAGTGAACTGTTAAAGAAGTCAGAGTGATGTTTCTTAGCGGATAGGGATCAAAAGCCTCATAAATTGGTCAAAATGAAACACACATTTTCAATAGTTATTCCGTAATGTTATAATATGATCATTACCAACAAATTATATTGCTATAATATGCAATTCAATTGGATGGCGCATAAAACTGACCATAAACTATTTATGTCTTATTATAAGTAAACAAAATAATTGGTTTGTGATTAGGAAATGAATTAACTGTATGTCAAAAGTATTCAAAACAAATAAAAGTATTTTAGTAGTTTTTAATATCGTAATTTGTCACTCATTGCAAAATAGTTTGTACTTATTAATGATTATCTTTACAAGCATTTGAAAAATGCTCAGCGAATAAGAATTTTCTACTTTCGATGGATTCGGCGGTAACTTTGTGGAAGTTCATTTGAATAAAAAATATGTTTGATTATTCCACGTATTGTGCTACTAACTGTGACACGTGTTTCGCCTCTTTCAGAGACATCTTCGGAGGAAGTATCGCAAAAATTTGCTTAAGTAATTAAACAAGATTGATTCTAATAGTTTAAAATGATGAATTACAAAATGGAGTTTGGGATTTTTCCTTTTTACGGGAAGCAAGGAGAAGATTATAGAAATAAATAATGACGTAAGCATTACAAAATTTTAACTAATGAGATGCAATCAATTAGGAAGGGTTAGTCCCATCATTGGAAATAATGTAAGCAGTGGCGAGCAACCTGTTCCTATTTAGGATATTATTTAATAATACTTCTTTACTGTTAATACTTTTGTTTATTTCTAAAAATTCTTTAACTATTCATTTTTAAACCCTATTTTTATTTATTGATTTAATTGGCATTTACTTGGTAGAACTCCAATATAATACGGTGAGAAAAATAACAATGTATTTATTTTAATTCTACAGAAATTTACTTATTTGTCTATTTTATATATGTATTTGTTGATAGCTACTTCGGCTTACGCCCTTTTTCTTTACTTAATCGGGGAGGGACAAACCCATTGGAAATAAATTTAACAGTGGCGAGCAACCTGCCTTCCTTATTCAAATTATTCATTCCCTGACAATAAAGGTGTTTCTAGTTATAATAATAATTTATTCACATGAACAGGCTGATCGCTATTTGAATTTGTAATCATTAGCGGTCGCCATTCTCGCTAGGAATTATTACTATTGTGTGCAAGTAGGAATGTATATTGTTCTATAAAAAAAAATGTTCTCAGCGTCATTACCTCAAGGCTCTCGCCATGGCGGCCACTGATTTGATGTAACAGATAATTCCTCGGACAACGTCGAATCTGTTACGAGACGTGATCTGTTGGGCCAGTTTCTTCGCTGTGCATTCGTGTCACATAAGTGCATAAAGTTATTTAGACCGACGAGACAATTTATCGGTACTATGAAAATATAATTCTTAATTCAAATATGTAATTAAATGGAATGGCGTGCCAAAATCATACCGTTAATTTCCGACAGATTGTATTCGCGATGAATAAAATAGCCCATGTGACATATTTGACGCGATCAATTTTTTTTTTCCACAATTTACTAACTGTGGTTAAATCACTTATTACGGGGATTATAAAACTGCTATGGCAACTAAATCCAATTGGTTTCTTCCGTTTATTCGATTTGCTTGGAAAGAGAACAATATCAAAGAACAATTTTTTTTTCAATCAATTTAGATCAGGACCGGTTTCGCTCATCGCGAGCATTTTCCACTGAAAATAAAAAACAATTTTTACAAAAACTAAACAAGACTGGTAAAGGCGTGACAAACATTAAAAGAAATATGCAATGTCTAATTATTTTTTTAAATGATGCCTTTCCACGAAGTATTGACAGTGGCCACCAAGTGATAAACAACCTTTATCAAAAAAAATGTGGCGTCATGCGGAGAGCGATTAGACCTTAAAATATAGAAGTTTCTTTGGAATCTACAGAAATTGATTTTCTGTACATTTAAATGAACGTTTCGGGCTGTTGCTCCTTAGATATTCCAATTTATAGAAAATACTGTGCCGAATGGGACAGGAACGGTGGCGGGTAGAAGGGAAATGTATTTTTGAACACATACACTAAAGGATTAAAATAATGATTTTGAACATCATACGAGAACAAAGCAAAGTTTTAATAATATTCAAAATTAACTGCTAATCCGCTGAAAGATGAACCGATTAAATGGAAATTGGTGGTGTGCGAGCGCTTGCTCCATGTCGTCGTTTTATTTGATAAATCTAATTTTTCCATTTGGCACTATCCCAATAATATTTTTATTTATTTTTAGTATTATCAGCTACAAAAAAATACTTAATCCTCCTCTGAACAAACCGGAATAATTCAACTTTTACATACACCTGTGAATATTAAAATACGATACGAGTCAACTCAATTATCAGCTGTATCGACTCCACCTCCCGAGGCTTCGCTGTCTCTCTCAGGCGTTCGTGCTCTTTCTCGTTCACACCCACGAAGAACAATACATAATCACTAATGGATAGATAAGACAGCAAGGTTCTTCCGCCGGTCTGTATTTCTTCTGCCAATCCGGCAGAATTCGGCCCTGGACAACGAACGCTCTTGACAAGTCATAATTTTGACATTCAAACTTGCCACGTGTGTGCAACTTATTGTCTTATAAGATATCGAAATTTGAAACGTATAATGGCGCGCACTCGCATGTGAATTTTTATTTCGACTGTTATTAACTAAGGCAAATTATATTCAATCTTATAATGTCGTGCACACATTCTGGGAATTCTAACCTCTCTAAATAATTGTGGATTTGAAATAATTCGTGTGTTCTCTTAGTTAGTTGCAAAGGCATACGAAATCTAGCCAGCATCGAGTTCCGTATATGTTTTATAAAACCAAACAAATTTATTGCGCTTTCTTAACCGTTCTTAAGCTAACGACACACTGGTGTGTCGCATATGAAAAAGCTCCGGCAGCGAAAAACAACTGGCAACTATGTTTAGGGCGTCAAAAAAATATATTTCTCAAATTATCACATGGAATATGTATCCGACATCTCTTAACGCTCACAAAATGATTATAAACCTTTTGCTTTAATAGTTTTCTTAAAAGATATTCCAAAAAAGTGTAGAGAGGTTATCAGGGCTGTCAAAACTTTTCATAAAATATTCACAATATTAACGTCAATATTATTTTGCATGTATATATGTTTCAAACCAATTGAATACATACAAATTATTCATAATATAATATGAAAAATTAAACAAATATTCATTGTATGATAGCCAATCGGGATGCAAAATTGACAAAATTGTCAACTGTCTGTGTCAACCCTTATCGAGGATTCGTAAATACGCTCTAAAAGCCATGTGGTATGGTTATTAACATGGGATTGCTTCCATAAGGGACCAAAGACATCTAAGCCCTTAAATAACGTAAGTTGTTTTAAGATATTGTCCTATTTTAATTTTTGAAAAAGTCGTAGCGTACAAGGCAAAATTTGGCGTATTCTTCTAGCTGGTAACAGGTTAATTTAAATAAATTATTCCTCCTGTATTCTGTCACTTTGACGGCAACATTATAATTTTGAATCGAACGCTATGAAGTTCGAAACATGGACGACTAGTTTACCGTTTGAAAATACGAATATAAATTCAACCGAATTGTACCAACACAAGGACCATAAACATAGCAAATAGTTCACAAATCGTCCGCGAACTGTCAGAAGTGTAGCAATGTGCACCGAAACTGACATGATTATATAGAATCCCACTGGGTCACACTGAGATAGATTGTGGTGGTTATTCTTTGCCATTGTACTTTGCACTTTTATCTGTGTGCACTCTGCATTGGTATGTGTGAGATAAGATGTAATAGACCCCCATTGGTTTTGTTCCAAATTGTTATTAGTTGATAATTGAAAAGCGGAACAATGATTATAATTATTAATACTTTACGGTGTGTACCGTTATTTTTCATGTGTATCAATTAAAATGAAATAATTTGAGATCACATTAGCTTTCTGATAACATAAAATGAATTTCCACAATGTTGTGAATTTGTAAATGTAAATTATCTGAATGAAAACTTTAAATATCTACTCCATTGCACATATTATAGTTCATATTGGGATAGTTGGTTGAATATAGATTATAAAATTCCTTTTTTGAAAAGTTTCTTAAATATTTTTACTCGACTTTGCTTTCCGGGAATACATATTGATTTATTGTAAAAAAAAAAAAATACATGCCATAACAGCTGGCGCCATGCATTTGACAAATTAATAAAAATATCACAAAACATATTACACAAAATTAAAAGAAATAATAAATATATGAAACAGAAAGTGACATATTAGTTACATAAAAAGAAAAAAAAACACAAACAAAGCACCAAGTTGCATTCATCTGCCGAACAGCTCTTGCGACTGGCGACTTAAAAGACCTACGTGACAAACATATGACAGTTATCAGGACCAGATTAGGAAGTTTAGTAAAAAGCCAAAGTGTAAAGGCTGAATTAAAATAGAAAGGGATGATTATACATATAATAAATATACGTCATTGCCGTTGTATATACAAACGTTATCTATTTGGTGATTCGAGCTTAATCATCGACGATTAATTTTGAAGTCCCAAAAAAATGTTTAAATTTTATTTATTTTACGTTCCTAGAAAGCTTTAAATCCGCTGTAAAACGATTCCTCGTACGGTGAGGATATACAGTATAAAACATAGGATTCCAACCTTTTTTGAATGGCGAACCCTTTTTATGAAAGCCATTAGACCCGCAACCCCCAAGGCAATTGAAAAAGGCATTTTGCATAAGGTAATTAAAAAAAACCATGAAAATGCATTAAAGTGAATATTTTTTGGTTCACTGTATAAGTTGGCGTCAGAAGTAGTCAAATTTATTCAACTGACAATAAACATCAGGTGTGGTGAAACGACGCCCACTTTTTAGATTTGAATGGAAACATTACAAAAATGTAAATACGTAGTTTCTTCAAATCAATGGACTCGCATGAGTTTGAATTTTATCTTATCAAAAGCTACCGATTTAGATAGCAGAATAATTCTTTGATAACACAGATAAGACCAATGTTATCTTTGAGTTTTCTAAGAACATACAATTTATAAGATTTTTGAGAATATAGAACTTAATATCACATTTTTTTAAATATCACAATTTTCGATCACTCGAAAATTGTTTTAATTGAAATATGGTATAAAAAATCACAAACGTGTTTTATGTACGTACATTTCAAGAAATGATTTAAAGTTATTCTTACCATGGCTTATATTCATTTTGTTTTTTAAATTGTTTGTAATATTGTGTTGATTTAACGTAAATTTTAAATATATTTATATTTAATTTAAATCGTTTGAACTGACACGTAGCTTTAAGTTGTTATCATTGAATTGAAATGGTTGAAGATGCCGAAAGTCAAAACTCGGGTCAATTCAAATGTGATATTGAAATGCCATCCAGCAACTTCAGTCGAAATCCTTAATTATGTTTATTTCCCCACTCAAAACAATTCTTGTTTATGGCACCTAGTGTCAATTTTTCATGTGAATTTATATTTGAAATTCCATTTTTGAATTTTTATTATTCTTCATTTTTTAAGAGCAATTTATAAAACATCTCTGGCGTTATCTCTTCTCGCTAAACAATACTCCACAAGGGCTACATATATTTAGCAACAATACATTTATTTATAATGTTATAATAATTATGATTATCAATCCTTTAATTAAATCATCACTTTCAATGTGAAACATGAAGGGTGGAGATTTACTGGACCAAAAAACTATGGCACTGGGCACGTCAAAAGTAGATGTGGAATAAAAAACTATTGTTATATGTACCATTATAACTTGACCGCTTGTGACGGCGCCACCATCTCGTACAAACTGTGCAATACTCAATCAAATTTGTTTATTTACTATCAAATTTTTATATGCAAGCTATAAATGAAACAAAATGTTCATGTAAATATTTTATTATGAAAACAATATAACCTCGAAGGCTTTTAAATGTATCTACTATTTGGGGACAATTTTAGTTCCTAATTTGAACGGCGGTCAAGTTATGATGGTACATCTCTAGAGATATACGTTCACCATTGGCAACACCATGATAGCCAAAAAAATCAACGTGTTAGAAGGCTTGATTCATGTTGTTGATTTTCGAAGCATTGACGATTTTCTCATCTTCGGAATTAACAAATATTCTATAGCAAAAAAAATCGTAGAAAAATGTTTTTTTAACAATGTGCTATAGTGAACCTGTATGTCATTACACAATATCCTTGTAGTATTTTTAATGTAAGTTTAATGAACACGGCTTCCTTAGATAATACATACAATATAAAATGGATTATAAAGTATTTTATACTGCCCCACTAACCAGATCTATTAATTCTCACCTACCCTTACGCCTTAAACATCTATAGCAGGGGTTCTTAACCTTATTGCGACTCTGGGCGCATTTGAGATTGAGGATAAAAGTGGCGGGCGAAGGCCGGATTTAGAAAAAATAACAAATCTTAAGTTCTTCGTACATATTTATTAATTTGTATCATTGCTTACTGAGAAGCTTTAACTATGTGTTACTTGCATGTAATATATATATATATATTTTAACCATGTCCGCTCCCAACTTGGAGCATATGGACTCCGCACGGAGTTTATCTCAATACATGTTTTTTTCTACGAGAACTGCTTGTTACTCAGTTGCTCAACCTCTCTTTTTCTCCGAAGAGAGTAGGGATGGAAAGGATACGAGAACTAGGACAGGACTAGTGATTAGCTAATCGCTGTCACTGTACATCGGAAAGGTGGGAAGGGATTTTCAACAACACAAACACCCATGCCTTTGAACAGATTTATCGACTGAAAAAATCCGCTCTTACCGGGAATCGAACCCGGGCGGTCCGGCACGCAAGTCAAAGCCGTTGCCACTGCGCCACAGGCCGGATATTTTTTTTATTTTACCTTTACAAATATAAAAACCCCATTCAGTTGAATAAAAACTTCTTCGAAAAATAATTCAATAAACAAAATATAATTCTGATACAATTTGGGTTTTTTCGTTAATTGATACTTTGTGGAGGGTGCATGATAATAGCTCTGCGGGCCCAGGGTTAAGAAGCTTTGATTTATAGTATCGAAATTATTGTTGGGTTAATTATTTCCGAACGGGTTAAAAATCTGTTGAATTGTGCAAGGTAAGCGCGTTATCGCATCAGTGGATTGAACGAAGCGAGAAAAAAAATTGGACAGGCCGATTCGGAACGAGCGCGAACTCAAAACTCGACGCACTGAAAGCGTCGGCAAGGTCGACCGCGAGTTATTCGGCTGACTGGCCTTGTCGTGCCTCTGTGGCCAGATACCCGCGAACATCTTGTTCCGTTCGCAGGGACGCAGCCCGCCTCCGGCCAAAGTTCCGACATGCACTCATAAAAAAATATGATTAAGAATACGAATGCTGCCATTATATCTACGTTTCATTGCACATAACGATCGAATGCTTTTACTTTCCAAACAAATTATGTACACTTTTAAGGTGTTCACTGCCAATACTTGGTGGAAAGGCATTATAATAAAAATAATAATACATTTTTAGTACTTTTTCCACATAAAATTTATTTTATCAGGACCGGTTTCGCTCATGGCGAGCATTGTCAACTGTCTGAGTAACTATGATGACCAAGTATACCCAAGTCCATGGTATATACATATTTTTTTTTCGGAACGTGCCGTGTTGCGAGGGGTGTCAAAACAATTTTAAATATTTCATGGTTTTGATTCGTCTTATCCGATCACATAAAAGATAGGAGATTTAAAATAATCAATTTTTAAATCTACCTTATATAAACGAAACAATGTCATTTAAAAAAGCTAGTGATCTGAATACTGTAATACATTCGCGATCAAAATACATCTGTGTTTCTTAGCTACTGAAATTTCTTTTAACGACTGCTTTGTCTGCTATAAAATAAAAGAAAACCAACTTGGCGATATCTTACATGTATTGGTGAGATTGCACTAGATTTCCATAGTGGCATATGCTAACTCGCTCTTTAAAATGCAAGATAAGATTATGCGAGAAACCATGAACCAGACATATTCCTAATCTAACAAACCAAAGACGTTCTGATTGCTGAATATTTTTAATGAACATAGTTATGTATTCTGGATTTTCTAAATATTGACTTATTTCTGTACAAACCCGATTTTCCGGTGCTGGTGATATCAACTCGCTATTTTCGTTGCACTGAAATATTATGTGTTACATGCATGGGGAGATTAATACTTTTGGCAAGCTGAGTAATGCCAGCCCTGGCAATTTCCACACAGAGTAACCGAGACCGGCTATTGAAAATCACAGTTGAATTTCGAATGCAATTTGGCTATTTTATTGGACGAAATAAATGAGTGGTTTCAAATACCATTTGTGCAATAAAATGAGTTAATTTATCGATTTGAGATTTAACACTTGGCAGCGTGAATTGATTGTGCAAGGTAAATGTTGCAAAAACATGCGTATTTTTAAAAGTTTTTCGATTGTGCCATAAAAATCATGTTTGATAAACATGCCACTTTCGATAACTAATAATAATAACGAAAAAGGGCGATTTTCTTGTCCAAGAAATGGAAAATATAAGAAAACTGGGGTGTTAGTTTGGCGCCCCTTCTAAGGTTGCGCTGCATTCGGTTGCACCAATTGCACCACTCCATGACCGACCGCACCTGTGCGTATACATCCGCTAGTTGTGCAACTAATTTAGCAATTAAAATAGTTAAAAATGTTTAAAGTTAAATTTCGAAGTGAATGCTCAATTATGACCTTGAAATACGGAAGTCTATATTGGTGTGATTTTATGATTTTCCTTTTTCTTATTTTCAAAAATGGAAATATATGTATTTTTAATTTATAAGTAATTTATTTATCAATGTTCGAACATTTATTTTAGACTGCATTCTTTTTTTTTGAATCGTTCGCTCGCGAAAAGAATGCATTCTTAACATGTTGATTAATTTTTTCGGCCGTCTAACTGTATATAACCCCTTAAGCGGACGAAAAGAAAAAATACTGGAATAGATTTCCTGTTCCGGTTTGGTGAGAAAAGTCAAAATATAACTGATAAGTTTAAAAAGAATGTTCTAATATCAACACGTTTCGGTGTTAATTAAAATTATGACTTGTGACAACAGAGCAGCTTAAACATTTATGATTTTGTAATATTTTCGAATTAATTGTGAAAACTTCGTTTTAATGACATGACAAATTGAAACACGTACATATTTTAAAGGCGACTAGTCAAAAAAACTACTTTTGCTATTCTTGTTAATATATCACATAAAAACCCTTCCGTCATATATACATTTGAATGTAATTTAAAATTTGAGTCTTTGAAATAAGAACAATATGCTACTCCCATCGTTTTGGAAAAATATCTCTATAAAAAATAAATGTGCACTGTAAAATCGTAGACGATTTTTACATAAAATTTCTGATGTTGTCTGTCTGCTGTTTTGTGATGTGAATGTTTTATATACACTCACCTAATTGTCTTAAACTTTTTAAATTCTTTATTCTGGACAAAACGTTTTGTAGAGTACAGCTTTTGGAGCTAGACCAACAATATGGGAATATATCATTTTTGTAATTTAATTCAAGGTTAATATTATACCAACGCTTTCAATGATTTTTGCTTGTGTCATCCATCAATTATAAAGATGCTTTAAATTAGTTAATTTTTGTGAAAAATAGACATGGTTCTAATTATTTTTTCATCACTTTAGGTGGTATGGCAGTGCCCTCCCCAGCGTCAGTTGCCGCATCAAAGAAGAACAGTTCCCGTCGAAACGCCTGGGGAAACCTCTCATACGCTGACCTGATCACCCAAGCCATCACTTCCTCCCAAGACAGTAGACTGACACTGTCGCAAATCTACGAGTGGATGGTGCAGAACGTGCCCTACTTCAAGGATAAAGGAGACAGCAATTCTTCAGCCGGATGGAAGGTAAGTCATTCCTATAAATTTCATTTCACCAATCAATATATCAGTATATTGGAAATAATTAAATCATCGACAACAACGTTTCTCAACCCCTTTACAGATTAATTGTAAAAATAGGGGAAATATTGAGAATATATGTAATTTACTTTTTATTATTCGACATCTCAACTACTTGAGTATCAAGTAGGAAAAAATTTAAATACTCGAGTAAAAAAGTAATTAATGAATTAAATAGTGCTATCTAGTTGTTCTGTCCGCTGTTATAAAAAAAAATAAGTTCGGAAATAAATCTTCATTTATAGATTACGAGTATTACTCGAGTATTTTTCAAATAAATCGAGTATCGAGCACTTAATAAATGGACGAGTATACTCGAGTATCGAAAACTCGAAACTCGAATTGGAGTGTATAATGGCGACCAATGTTCAGTTATTGTATAGTCATTATTTTTTCAATCAGGTGTACCTTCAAAATGTCATTTTTATTATATATCATAATATTATTTTTACCCATAACATATTTTATCAATGGCTGCGTTTTTGTAGTATAGGATTTTTTTTTGGAATCGCTGAATATTTAATTCAATAACTGACTTTTGTATAAATGAATGTGCGTTTCATGTAGTAACATACCACGTATAATGGTTGTGTGTGTACGTACTGACAAATTATTTAATTCACTGTTCAAAAAAATATTCCGGTAGATAATGAATAAAGGCTATTTTATATTATAACTATATGGTCTCTATTAAGTCTTAATTGATTTAAATCGCGAATATTCTCATTAAATTACGACCCATATGAATGAAACCGACAGCGGTTCTAAAACCACGTGTGCTTACCACTATCCGGTGTATTCCCAAAACAATATTTCTATATCCTTGAGATAGTTTTCCCTGTTATATTGTAGCGATATTTCACACTTAGCCTCAAGTTTTAAGGACCACGTCGACATATTCATTAGTTTCATTAACCTTCCGGTGCCACGTGTCATTCGGTCTCCAACGCTTAAAACAGGTGGATTCCAGATTTTTTAATTGATCAATAAAGCTTAAATTAATACCGACTGTAAATCATTATTAATTCACTCGTTTTAAAACACTCTGTATTAATTCTTGAACTACCGGTTTATAAATTTTTAACTATCAAATGATTGCGCTTAACTTTTCAAATACCATTTTAAATTTATTACTGACTTCAAATAAATTATTAACACGTTCTTCGGGCCATAGTTTGTGCATTCCATTATTTTGAAGTATCAAGATGAATACTAAGTATTACGGAATAATTTTACCTCATCCTTTGATACAAGCCTCCTATAAAATAGGCGGAGCGGCTGATTTTAACCCGCGGCGGACGAATGTCTCATATGCTGAGACAGGAAAAGACAAGGCCCGTACGCGTCTGTCTCAAGGTATGAGACACCAACTTTCAACTGATGATAAAACCAGGGCTGTGGAGTCGGGGCTTTTTGGCCGGAGTCGTAGTCGTCGCGGCGTTTTGCCCGGAGACGTACTCGGAGTCGGAAATTTTTAAAAGATTGATGTTTTTATTTTTGCATATAGTATGTCAAATTTGGCTATTGGCTGGATTGGTAGGGGTGATTTAATTGCATACATGTAATTAGGAAAAAACTTTTTTTAGTCGGAGTCGTATTTTTGGTGAATGCTGGAGTCGGAGACGAACTTTTTTTTTCCGACTCCTGCCCACTACACAGCCCTGGTAAAAATACTCTATAAGGAGTAAAATTTACTCACTGCTTAAACAGTAATTTTCTAGAGGTTGTTTTTAAGAAAATATGATTTATTTTTAAATTTGCATTTTCAAAAACCGTGTAACTTCGAAATCGCAAAAGAAAAGATTTACTGTACACATTATACCTTTTTTTGTGTGGTAGATGCGATCCGCGCAAAATCGCAAAAAAATAGATATGACTTAATATGGGAACCTATCATGTACAAGGACGCACGTGTCAAGGTTACATTGTAATAAACAGGTGAAACACTGGATTTTGCACGTACACTATGTGAACAATGCGTTGTTAATTACGTTTATATAGTCCAAAAATATATGTAAAACATCATTAAAAAAAACCGCATAATTTTGAAATCGCACAAAAAGAGGTTTAAGTGTATACTGAATCGTAGAATTAATTTAACTTTTTGTATACTAAAATTAACCATGCATGGGTATTGGTACTTGTTTGAGCAGTAAGACACAGACAGCAAGGCGAACTAAACCACTATTCATTTTGATTGGCTAACTTCGAATGGTTATACTCACTTAACATTTAAACGCATTTGACATTGTTGATTTTTTATTATTATTTCTCGAATTATATACACCATTATACTGATTAACGACACTGCCGAAAAAGTTCAAGGCTTGAGATTTCGTT
Source organism: Himalopsyche kuldschensis (assembly GCA_028554975.1). Lineage (NCBI taxonomy): Eukaryota > Metazoa > Arthropoda > Insecta > Trichoptera > Rhyacophilidae > Himalopsyche > Himalopsyche kuldschensis. Next base: position 1,325,275 of record JAHFWI010000076.1, read on the forward strand.
TTCGAATTTAAAAGTTTTTTCTGCTATTGATAACTCGGCAAACGTTCACCACAGCAAATTAAATCGAACTGTCTCGGCATTATAATAAAAAAAAATAATCACGTTGATGCTTAAATATTTCTTTGACCATGTCCGTTCCCAATAATAGACCATTTCAACAAATTAATGTTGAACTGGTTTTAATTATATCGCCTCACTTAAAAGTATGGCGACAGGGTACGTGAGAATTAATAGATCTGGTTAGTGCGGCAGTAGAAAATACTTAATAATCCATTTTATATTATACTAGTATTGCTACCCGGCTTCGCTCGGACCAGTTTGTGGTTATGTTCACCTCGGCGCGTAAATTCAGACGGGCCAAGTTGAAACAACTTTTTTCAAAATTCTAAAGTCTAGGTCAATTAAAATGGAATTAAAATGAACATTTCAGACTGTCATTGACATTTCACAGCCCCTTTCATATCTTGACAGCCCCATTCTCGCCCATAAAAATATCCAAATTCAAACATATTTTCTTTCATATTCGTTTTTATGGCAACTTAATGACCAACAATGCAAACGGGAATTACAGACCCACAGACATACATACGCCGTTTCGGTTTTATATATATGATTATCTAAGGAAGTCGTGTTCATTAAACTTCCATTAAAAATACTTCAAGGATATTATGCAATGACATACAGGTTCAACTATCGCACATTGTTAAAAAAACATTTCAGAAAATTTGTTGATTCCGAAGATGAGAAAATCGTCAATGCTTCGAAAATCAACAACATGAATCAAGCCTTCAAACACGTTGATTTTTTTGGCTATCATGGTGTTGCCAATGGTGAACGTATGTCTTGATAGATATAAACCATCATAACTTGACCGCCGTTCAAATTCGAAACTAAAATTGTCCACATATAGTAGATACATTTAAAAGCCTTCGAGGTTATATTGTTTTAGTAAAAATATATACGGCCCGTGGCGCAGTGGCAACGGCTTTGACTTGTGTGCCGGACCGCCCGGGTTCGATTCCCGGTACGAGCGGATTTATACAGTCGATAAATCTGTTCAAAGGCATGAGTGTTTGTATTGTTGAAAATCCCTTCCCACGTTTCCGATCCCAAAGAGCGTCGCATAGTGACAGCGATTATCTAATCACTAGTCCTAGTCCTCATATCCTTTCCATCGCTACTCTCTTCGAAAAAGAGAGGTTGAGCAACTGAGTAACAAGCAGTTCTCGTAGAAAAACATATGTTGAGATAAACTCCGTGAAGAGTCCATATGCTCCAAGTTGGAGCGGACATGATTTAAAAAAAAAAAAATTTATTTACATGAAAATTTTGTTTCATTTTTAGCTTGCATATAAAAATGTGTTAGTAAATAAACAAATTTGATTGAGTATTGCACACTTTTTACGCGATGGTGGCGCCCTCACAAACGGTCAAGTTATAACGGTACATATATGGCTATTGAAAAAGACACAGCATTTTATATGACTCTTTATTAAGAACACGAGAGGGTCGTAATCAAGTTACTCTTGAAAACTTTATAAAGAAAATGTTCGACAAATATTTAAAAATACAATTCTTGTTGCCCATTTTTACACCCCTCTTCTTTCGAACATTCAACATTCGCACACATTTTCAGGAATCAATAACATATGTGCGAAAGCTGAAGGCTGTCGGTATATTATTTTGTTAATGAATGAAAACCATGAAATGTCAAACTTGATTAGAGTCGAAAGGCCGCACTTGAGGGCATAGAAAGCCGCCGGTACCACCTACGGGGACTGGTTAATAATTTTTCAATCACCCTTTCTTAGTTGTCCAGGGTATGCTTGTTAGTGTGGCTGTCAACTTGAAAAGGATTTTAAAAAATAGCATTTAATTTAATACCTCTAGATATGATTCCATAAATCAATAAAATTTTAATTTCCAATCCCTTTCCTCCCATTTTCTTACACTTAAGATCAGTTCCACATACCAGTTTGATATCCTGACTAATCGTGGAATTTGTACTTCCAAATTTCTTAAATGTAAATCTTTGAAATCTTGGCGTTTCCAATATGGGACTAATAAATGAAACGAAACCTTTTTTTCTGTTTTACTAAACAATTTAAGGAATTAATAACTAATTAAAATTCTCTACTGATGCCGGAACGTGTCGATTTGTTTTGTTTTATTTGAATCTTTAAACGAGGACATTTTAGAACATGTTATTTTTATAACCGAATAAATAATTTAACGCCAATACCACACGTGGTATAAATTACAGCGTATGGTATGGTTTAGTAATGATTTAATAAAAACAAATTAACCGATCGTTTTTTTTTAAATAGTATTAAGAATCTAATGGCTACGAAAATATTGCACTCTTTTCAACACGTCTGGGAATTTTGTGAATGTACTTACATAAAATATATGAAACATACTTTTTTATAAAAATATACTAGTCAAATACTATTATACTATTGTATTAAATATGACGAGTTTCGTGATATATTTTTAGTTTGATACATACAGACTTTCATTGAACTGTCGTAAAAAGATAATAATTGTAGAATTTAGAATTGAATTGGGACGAATACTGTTTTATATTTTTATTTATTTTGACTCCATGACAGACTTCTTTGAATAGAATGACAAAAAAAAGATCTGCGTCAAGACAAGTATGGCTGACCTCAATATAGTACGGCCCTTTGCCTGTCGTACTAACTATTCAACTCAATAATTTGATACCTTACTAAGCCAAAAGGGCATCGCTGGCATTAATAGGTGTGAGTTTTTTTATTGAGCGAAAAACCACAACAGGCATCTTTTAATAACCATTAGTAGTATAAAGTAGTGTACCACAAGATTGACTAAACATGCAAGGAATAATATTTTAATTTACGTTATGTTTACAGCAAAACTATTTAAATATATGGCTTTTCCACCAAGAATTGACGGATAATACATTAAAAGTGACACTTCAAAGATTCACATTTAAGGCGCCAACTATCAATTCTTTGTAAAACATTATATATTATTTAAATAACAAAACTATTGTAATGCTACTTAAAATTTATTTAATCTTTCCTTACTTAGTATATTTTCAAGCGGGATTATTATATGATTCGAGTGTGTAAAGTGTAAACATTTTCAGTATATGTATGTAGATTCCATTTATGTATGAAGATCTGTAATTTTTTATAATTTTTCTTACACTTATAATACCTTATTTTGTCTTTCCCTATTTAAAGTAAATAGTCCTGTTTCTATTTATATGCCGAACCGATCCTAATATTCATAAAATATATGTGGAAATAGCACGCACAAATTTGTTTTTTTTTTTATTTTAGAAAATCAACTTAAAATTTATAGAAATCATTTTGTAGCTACGTAAAGCAGTCTATGCAATGCCAAAAGCAACTTTGCTACTACAGCGGTTTTATTTTGAAACTATTTAGTATACATACACGATAAAAAGCTTAAGACAGGAATATCCAACTCACGGTCCGTAACACTATTCTATTGCAGAAAAATTAGTCCAATAAACTCATTGCGCCTAAGCTGCAGATCGAGGAAAATGGCGAAGATTCCAATGTGTGTGTTATATATGTATGTTACAGTAAAACTGTATTCTCAGTGAAAATGTATCAAGTAATAGATTTGTATGACAACATGATTTCACTGGTCACGATCATTGGAATTATTGGCCCAAGTCGATGATTTGCCGGCCTAATTTTTTGGTTTGTTTCAATGAAACAAAATCAGCAAGTAGCCCTTTCATAAAAAGAGAACCAAAGAAAAACACAGACAAACATTGGGCTGAAGATAGGGCGGTCAAATTAATTTTAATGACAGCTTGGGGAAGAATATATTTTCACTGAGAATACAGTTTCACTGTAACATATATAATATATGTATTTCTTTCATGCCCTTTTGTTAATAAACTGTTAACTAACAGTATTTGATGTGGGCCTTCGATTATGAAACACAATTTCACCTTCAAGCGTCAATATTAAGACGATTTATCGCCATTTTTGTTTTATAATTGATATACTGAGGCCGTGGCAGTCAGTGTCACGATGATAAGATTGATAGCAGTAACACCTCCAAGAATGACAGCTGATCATATTTCTGTGCATGTAAATATTTCCTATCATCATTTCAATTTAATACAAAAATCGCTGCAGTTTTTAATGGGAAATCATTACAATATAATTTAATATAAAATTTAAAATAACTTTGTTTATTCCACGTATTGTGCTACTAACTGTGACCCGTGTTTCGCCTCTTTTAGAGGCATCTTCAGACTTACTATCACAAAGTTTGCTTAAGTAATGAAGCAAGATTGATTCCAACATTTTAAATTATGAAATTACAAAATGGAGTTTGGGTTTTTTCACTTTTAAGGGAAACAATGAGGGGGGTTATAGAATCGACACAAAGCAAAAAAATAATTATACTAATGAGCTGCAGTCAATCAGATTGGGATTTGTTTGAAGTTGCCTCTGAAAGAGGCGAAACACGTGTCACAGTCAGTAGCACAATACGTGGAAAAATCAAAATTATTTTTAATTTTATATTAAAATAAACTTCCACAAAGTTACCGCCGAAACCATCGAACGTATTAGGGAAATCATTACTTTCAAAATACACTCAAGCCACTGACGTTACCCTATTCACCGATGACGAATTTATAAAGCTGTAATTTTTTAAATACCCACTTCCACTTCCTAATATAGAATTGTTGGTGCTATCTATAGTATTTATACTCGGTAACCGTGAGAAATCGATGTAAACGTTTGTTAGTAATCTCGATAATATTGGGTTTTCAAGGGGTCGATATTACTCAACTCCAAACGCATAGGAGACAATCTTTTTGTAGATGTTTAATCAGGACTTTGGAATCGGAGTCGTGGACGTGAAGTCGCGGTTTTTTGGCCGGAGTCGGATATTTTGAAAAGATTGATAATATGTAAAATTTCATCGCGATCATTTTAAATTTAGTTGATTTTATAATATATTTGAAGTTTATTTAGTTTTAGGGCCTTATCTAAACTTTTAATGTAATATTTTATCGTGTCAATGATGGTCAACACCTGCACCGTGATCATTACGATTAGTTAAACATTTTTTTAGTGTACACATTTTCAATATTAATAAAAAATTGGTTGTCTGTAAAGTCGGTTTACGGACGACAGTTTAACGTGACAACGTCATAAGAAAACATTGATGAAATGATTGCATACTTTTATGAATAAAATGGAATCATTTTTATTGAATTATCATTATTTTGTATGGATACGAAGAAGGAGTGAAATGAAATCTACAATTTTTTATTGATATATTTTATTCGCACTCATTAATTCAAATATGTTTATTACTTTGAACATTTCACTTCATTAACATTTCACTTCACTTTATAAACAGTTGTAAACAGATCACGTGTAGGTACTGTAGGTGTATAAGTTGTGTGCTGCCGCTGTCTCTTTTCTACTCAGACGCATCGACCAATCGAGAGGAAGAGAGATAGATGCGGCACAATCCGAACGGTAGGCCGATCGTGACTCTTTATCGCTTATCCGCGCTCTCGCTCGCACGCTTGCCTTCGGCGTAACGCGACAAACGGGACAATGAGTCATGTTTTTTCGTGCGTGCAGCGGGCGTTCATCGATTTATAAGACGTTGTCACGTCAATAAACTTCTGCACACTCGAGGTTTTAGGTTATGTAACTTGATATGATATAATGCTTGCATTATCGTATTTCATACCGATAAAGAGTGTTTACAGCATCACTTAAACGCTCGCATACCGGATGGGGCAGACTTCTGAAACTGGGTGGCCACTTATCGAATGAACATTGAATGATATTTGTATCATCATTAATATGAAACCAGGTCTTTGGTATATTGAAAGATTTTACTTTATAACCTAAAAGTGTACGAATTTTACATTTATCTAAGAACTCATATGGTTGATTTTTTTTTTTATTAATTTTAAATTATCCTTATTTAAAAAACTGTATATATTGATTGGTTTGTGCGCTTTAGTTAAAGTTTGTAGAATGTCGTATATTTTTCGATATTTCGTTTTACCATACTAATAAATCCGCAAACTCTGTGATATCAATTTCTCAAATCTATTAAGTTGCTGGAAGGAAAAAAATAATATATAGAGGAATGAAAAGGGCAAAAGTATTATATTTAAATACTAACTTTGTTGTACTACTGCGTATTTTATAATGTTCGCGATGAATAAACAATTGTTAATACAATTATTCAAATAAATAAAAGTTGAATAAAACAAAATAGACTATACATTGAGAAGACCTTTATTCCGGCTCCCTCGTAAATCGAAAAGGAGCCTCCTATCCGACACTCAGGAGAGGGATTTTGGGGACGGAGTAGGAGAAACATGGTACTCTTATAAAGAAAATACGATCTCAAAGCGTTATGTGGGTGCGGTTAGCATCCATTATTTAATTGTTTATAGTTTACACAGACTTTACACACGGATTTAGCACAGATAGATTAACAATACACGTTACGTTCTACAACACATAATACACGACTATTATTATTATTATTATTGCGAAGGCGATATCAGGAATTTACTAGAATTTATCCTTAGGGAGAGGATTAGGAGCTTGCAGGCCACTTCCAGCGCTTACCACAACTGTAAGACTTCTCTGGCAAGCGCGTGCTCTCTCCCTGCTACCCAGTCTCTCACTGCTGTATGAAAACAAACGGTTACTTTAGAAAGAAAAAACAATGGCCGTTTCAAAAATAGTTAACACGTGCGCCCGCCGATAAGGGATTATTTATCGCCTAACGAACTTTTTATGAAGCACATGCACTGTCGGGTGTCAAGAGATAAGAGAAATTGAAATAACTCTATATTGAATCGCTATAGATTTCAATATAGATTATTATAAGAATGAATTTATTTCCTGATATCGACTTAAACTCATAGACTGAGGTGAAAAATAGATCGTTCGAGAGAGTTCTGATGACCTACCACATAAGGCGGTGTCAACTTAAATGTTGCAAAACCTACATTGAAAACCAATGAAGTAAAAATGATCATTGACATTGTAAAAACCACCGGGTGCATTAAGAAAAATGGGGAATTTTATTCATAAGAGTCCGGCGCAAAGTGGGAAAAAATGCTCTTTCAGCCCTTACTATTTTTTTTGTGTATTATATATTTAAATATAAAAAGTCTTTCCACATTCGCAATTTTAATGATTGGCGATATTTTGATATAGCTGTAAAGAGGTAAATTAAATTATATTGACTCTAGTCACAATGAACCTCTTATTAATTAAATCGTGATCGTTTAAATTATTGATTCCCTGCAATATAAATGAATACACTTAATCAGCATTGAAATTGCCATTATTTATCGCAATAAGCACTACGATACGAGTGGAAATAAATTCCCATTTAATGCATTGGATTTTTCATTAATATTCAATTAGGCACACCTTCGTTCCAGTTCAGTGTGAATTTATTGCAAATGCATTAAATTCATGCATGCAGTGTACAAGGGCAAATAAGTGTTTTATTTGAAAATATTGTCTATGGCAGGGGTTCCCAACCTAATTGGACCCCAAGCCGCATTTAAAGAAAAATGTAGGGCGGCGGGCGCCACCTACTTTTTTAAGGATATTATAAAAAGATAAATATTTTTTTCAACCGCGTCCGCTCCTAATGTGGAGCATGTGGAATCTTTGCAGTGATTATCTTTAAATATGTTCTTTTCTACGACAACTATTTGTTACTCAGTTGCTCGACCTCTATTTTTTGAATAAAGTAAAAACTCGATTATCAGTGTAATTTTTTTCTAGCTGTGGCTTTTCTTGAATACAACCTGCAAAACATTAAGCTATTCATATTGTGTTTAGTTAGCAAATAAAAGGCTTGACAATAAAGTATTGGTTCGATAGTCGTAAACTGCAGAAATCTGTCTTCAAACTGTTTTTCAAGCACTTGAATGTGTATGACGTTTAATTCACTGTTATCTACCATTTCCTTCATATTTGGGAAATTCATCGAGAGCCTTCACCTGTCGATGTGATATCCACAAAACTAATTTTGCAATAATATAAAGCTAAAAATTTTTCGAGCTTACGTTGGTGGGCGCACAGAAATCGATCGGCGGGCGCCATGGCGCCCGCGGGCACACGACTGGGAACTCCTGGTCTATGGTAAAATGTCGCCGCGAATATTGTGATTCTCGACTTCTTCATTCGTAAGTTTGTATATTATTTAACGCAAATTTGTTATAATGTGCTGTCGAATAATAAAACAAATTTATTCAATATTTTACTGTCTTAACCTGTTACTTAATGATATAATTATAAATTTATTGCCATTGAATATAATTATGCAAATACACGTTTTACCAAAAATAGTTTATTATGCATATATATTAATTTTATAATTGTATATTTAAAAAAAAAATATAGACATGATTTTTGATTCTTATTAAGTTGTCTTGGTGCGTAGAAATAATCTCTCACGATTGAATCGAACACTCATTGATACGTTTTGCTATACAAGTTCAATACATGTCCATTAAATCTGAATTTTAGGATACTAAAGGGTCTTTTTATAAGGACGCTTAGTTTTGAAATGTAAATAAAACAAGTTGTTTGTGAGATTTCGACTAAATTTAATTTCATTTGTAAGTATATTTTACGGCATAAAATATGGAATATAGCATCAAATGTCTGCCAATATCCATTCATTATAAAATGGGCCATGTCGCTAAAGTTGACTTTTTTGACAAATTTGGGTAAACTTCCAACTGCTCCAGAACCCAATCAGGCGTTGTCTGTGGTCGTTCACCTGAAGTTCCTTGGTTAGTTGGATTTTATACGGGTGCAGACATAAGGCCCGATTCAAAATTCGCCAAGTTGAAGTCGCAGAAAAGCCAAGTTCTTGTGAACAACGAGAAATAAGTTGCCTTGGGTTTTCCTGTACACTTTCACACACAGCAGCAATGTTTTCACCAGATATTGTATTTTCATGACGTACAGGTAGGTGTTGGCCGATTATTTACCAAACTGGTTGACTCAAATTTGGCCACTAAACAATGAATAATCTACTCAGCAGGACAAAGTAACATATTTTGAGCGTCCCTATTGAAATACCCTTTATTTAAATGACCTAATATGATGATATGACTCTTTCGCAAGGGCGAATTTTTGCGAAAACCCATATACTTATATAAGTGCTTAATTGAAGTTGCTTGGATACGGTCTTATTAGATAACATATGGCCTTCCGAGAGGAAAACTTAGCCTCATTCTTAACCTCTTGTCGGCCTTGTAGTCTAATCCAAAAAGTTACAGCGATCAGGTGGTTCCGCGTGTCAGCAAGTTCAATATCATTTTTTTTTTGTTTTTGTTAGGCGTAGCGTTGTATTTTTCTGCTCGCGTTGATCTCGAGTGGCTTTTGGTCCCGAATCTTATTTGATTTTAAGATTTCCGTGCACATTGACAATTATTAAGTGAAAAACCCAGCACGGCTTTCTTTTCTTAAAATTGCCGCTGCACTTAAAGGCAATGTATCAAATTTTATTATAATACTTTAAACCCCATGGGGCTTTTCTTATTTATATTAAATGACCGCTTCTGGTCACTATGTAGAATTTAGTTGATATGAATATACATATAGCTTTCTACGAGAATTATTTGTTGAACATCTCTTTTTCGAAAACAATACATCGATTTGAAAAAATATTGATGAAGCTGTCCGTACTGGGAATCGAGCCCGTGAGCACCGTTACCGAAGCCCGACGGAGCTGTTCTCTCTGATGTTCAATCACATAAGTATCAAACAAAGGTGTCATTAAAAGCGTGAATTTATAGGATTATCAAAGGGTTTCAATTACAAAAAAAAACTTTTGAAGGTTTCAAAGGGCCTTAATCAATCGGTGCAGCCTTGGCAATTATGTCTTAGTACATTATTTGTGTTCGCCTTGAGTTTCTCTTAAACCTGAATGAGATCTTTTGTACCTATACAATTGTGGGCATGCCTTCCACGTGAAACATTTTATAATAATTTTTCAATGTCAGAGGTTTGCTAACCAAAATGACTTATGCGTTACATTGTTAGTAATTATTTAGTCGATTATTTCAATAATGTACAATTTACTTACATTTACTAACATTTTAGGCAGGCCTAAGATTATGTTTTCCAGTAACATTACAAAAGAAGATTCAGAATTCAGAGAAGGTCAGAATTGAAGTCGATCAAAAATCCCATCCTAAACCTGAAAAATATATTTGCAGCGTAATGCAGTGGTTTCCAAACTTTAACCTACTACGCCACGCCTTTACGTGTTATTTTAGGAAAAAGGTTGAATTGTTTGCCAAATTTATTTTGGTGCCTCCCTGAAAAGAACCCACGCTTCCCGGTTTTGAAACCGCTGGCGTAACGTATTTACTGTGCACATGGATATATTGAACGGACCAACGCAGCAATTGAGTTGTTGGCACGGAATGATAATTTAATAAATTAACTATTATTTAAGGATTTCGACTGAGGGTGCTTGATGGAATTTCAATATCAAATTTGAATTGTTTGAATTTTGTACTTTTCCATGAGTTTTGTCGCTAACTGTCGTTTAGTCACTTCAAGTACATCCGTGCACTTGAAATGCCCGAAGATGCCGAAAGGCGAAACCCGGGTCGTTAGCGACAAAACTCATGGAAAAGTACAAAATTCAAACAATTTAAAAAATTTAATAACTACTAATTTCTCAATATAAAAAAAAAACAATTGATAAGGGTATGTATTCCAACCAATTTTAAGTTAATCGAGTTTACAGCTACGGCCGTATCTCGCAAACGATTCATAGTTCATTATAGAAGATCGGAACCAGACCATTTAAGAAAGCCCATACAAAAAAGTACGCTTCTGATAGTATATTATATACATTTTCCAATTATAAATCTATCTAAAATAGATTCCAATGGATTCGTTGTAAAACAATTGTAATGGTGTCTCTATGATGCATTATTTAAGTCAAGTATTTAACAGTAAACGAGTGCATTCAGGTATTCACGTCAACTGTTAAAGATCAAACTAATATAGCTGCAACTGCTTTTTATGTTTTTACACCGATATAAAGTTAACATTAAAAAGTGAAATCGTAAGAAAATTGATCAATTATTAATTTTATTTTATTGTATATTTCAAAGAGTATGTAAAACAAATGAATACATCAATTAGTAATGCGAACAATTCTTATATTGTAAAAATAACGAGAGTAAAATTTAAAAATGGAACAATGTTTTTTTATACGATGCGGTGTTCGTACTTTAATAGCCCGGAGATAAATAGATTATTCTCGTTGCGCTCTTATCTCGGGCAATCGAAGCAGCATATTGTACCACAGATTGATGTACCTGCTCGAATTGTGACGGATTGGACGTAATACGTACTCTTGTCACGTATACGTTTTTCAAACATGGCGGTTAGAAATACGCGGAAGCAATAAGCTGCTTAATTTACACACGACGTAGTGTGGAGTAGTATTTTTATTGTACAACGTTTGTTGTATTGAGATTTACTGAAGTTGAGCGATGAATTATCGCTTCTTATGCACTGCTTGCTTGAATTAATAATTTTAATATCTCTTGTTATCTTTTAAGCACAGTTATATGTCTCGACAATTCCACACATATAATATAACGCATAATAAACAACTGGTAATGTTTATCAAGAATGTTGTATACGTATTTACTCTTATTCGTACTCTCGCATTGAATTGAGATATTAATATTTAATTGATGGCAACAAAAATTACTAATATTAGCATCTACGATATATATACACAGCTTTACCAAATCGGAAACACAGTTAAAAACTGTTGTTTTTACTTTCTATATTTCACATCCATTTAAGTGATGTAGTAAAATAGAGTTAAACATAATAATATAAAATTTAAAATAACTTTGATTATTCCACGTATTGTGTAACTAACTGTGACACGTGTTTCGCCTCTTTCAGAGGCATCTTCAGACTTACTATCGCAAAGTTTGCTTAAGTAATTACTTAAGTCATTACTTAAGCAAACTTTGCGATAGTAAGTCTGAAGATGCCTCTGAAAGAGGCGAAACACGTGTCACAGTTAGTTGCACAATACGTGGAATAATCAAAGTTATTTTAAATTTTATATTAAAATGAACTTCCACAAAGTTACCGCCGAAACCATCGAAAATAGAGTTAAACATAATTATCTAATGACATGCCGATAAGTAAAATAAATAAAACTTCATTAGGCAAACATAAATGTTTTTCTCAACTATCTAATTCATAAAACAAAGTCTGATGTGTGTTGTGTAATTCGATTCTGATTGGCTGTAATTAATTATATTTTTTTCGTATAATTCAAATAAATTACCACGGCAAAATAATTTTGAATTCATTTTTGAATGTGTTTTCGTAGTACATTTATTACAAATTAATATTGAGTGAAGCCAAATGGAACCTCTAGTATTTTACAATTCTTGTTGAGCTTAATTCTTTACCAAAGTTCAGTAAGTCTACTAAGAAAATGTACATTCAATTAAAAAATAAATATAAATTAATTACTTTTATGGTAAAATATCATAAATGGATCTCCACGGTAATTAATTACTGTTGTTTTTCAGGGTAAAATAAAATTCAACTCTGACTCCAGCATTTATCAAAACCACGACTCCTACTCCGACTCCAACATTAACTAAAAACACGACTCCGACTCCGACTTAAAAAAGTTTAACATCGTCACTTTTTTTCATAATTTTCCTATTTATGTGTATTCAATTAAATATCAACTCTACCAATCCGGCCAATAACCAAATTTGACATATTATGTATATGCAAAAATAAAATGTTCAAACTTTCCTTGTACGACTCCGGCCAAAAAGCCCCGACTCCACGACCCCGACCCCGACTCCACAGCCCTGGTTTTTTTATTGGTGTTATTTTTATGAACGATTTCATCTGATTGTTTTATTAATATTGTTGAACGCTCAAGTTTTGTTATGCGTATCATAATTTTAAGCAGCGTGTTCCACTCGTAAAATCCGCGCTGTCAATCCGATTGTGATGTAACAAGCAGACAACGGAGCGTCCAATTGAAATATCTCGATTGACTAAAGCTGACCTATTCTAACATTCACACTCCAACTAAACTGATATCATTATTGAACATGTAAATATTGTAGTATCGAGCACAGAAGTAATCTTTAGCAGCGTTATATGTACATATGTATTGTAAAATCATATAAATGTTACGTAATTTTGTGAATTCCGGCGATTTTTGTTTTTTTATATGTATAGCAATAATGATTATAGTTAAATTAAATGATAATCATTTTATATAAATATGTTTACTAAACATATTTTATTTATCACTTTTAAGGTGTTCACTGTCAATACTTGGTGGAAAGGCATTATAATAAAAATAATAACATATTTTTAGTACTTTTTCCACATGAGATTTATATCAACTGATAAGGAATACAATAAAACAGTGGTATTTATGCAAAAGTTAAGTATGAAAACAAGGTATGACAAACAATTGGTTAAACAACTAACGGGTCGTCTTAGCTGGGCGAATCTAGGCGAGGCGTTCCGGCGCGGCTTTGAAAGCGGCAGAGTTTTAAAATATCAAACGGTCCTCGCCCATGCAAAACGTAGGCGACGGTAAAAATAAAGTCGTTCAAGTGCGCACTTATGGCGCCCGCGAATCGCTTGAAAATATAAAACGGTCCAAGCTCACCAGAGCGTTAATTGCGTCTGGCCGAGCGATGGCACATAAGACCTTTGATCAACTACGTTTTAAATTGACTGGATTCGCCTAAATTCTCTTGCCGGTTCGCGTCGCTTACCTAAGACACGGGGTAAGCAAATAAATTAAATCAAATTACAAGAAAAATAGACTAAAAATAAAATGTTCAAGACCTCTTAGCAATGCAAAACTAACACATCAAAAATCAATTAAGTATGAATTAACATTAACAAAGTAAAAGCTCAAAATTAAGTGCATTTAATAAAATAAATAAATCTACATGTCTGTCAACCATAATTAGATGGAAATCCCGGTAATGAGTTCAAATGAGTCAGTTCCTGTAACAGAATAAAAGCCATATCAATTCTGAAATTAAAATCAAACAACGGAAAATAAAAATTATCAGAGATAAAAGTTGGAAGAAATACAATAAGATTAGGTTTAATGAATTGGGTATAGCAATGGCGAAGTGCAATGACCCGGTATTTTCAATGGATTCGGTGGTAACTTTGTGGAAGTTCATTTTAATGTAAAAAAAATAAAATTAAACACGTATTGCGTGTATCTGTATTGTGTTTTATTGAGTCGTATATTTTCCCTACGCATTCATAGAGCCGTTGCTGAAGATTAATTCACGAGACTATTTTTCTAAATTATTTTAGCTTTATGGTAAGAACTTAGTACAGACGGTTTGATTTTTAGTTCTCACGATGGCGTGATGCCGAAATAGCCATCAATTATATAATATAATTTGTTTGAACTAAATACTGTGATTTTAATACAGAAGTGTTCCGGTGTTAATTTGATCGTTACAGAATATGTGTTCCAATAATTATATAACTATTATGTCATTCAAAATCAAATTTCCAAAACAACGATGAGCTTGACTTGATTCATTACATGCTATTCACATTGTTTTGAGTCGACATCAAAGATAAGGTCCTGATTATGGTATTTTAGACGCTCCATTTTCGTTCTTATGTATTCAATTTATAATTCTGATTCATAAATCTACAAATTATAAATGTCGGCAGTCATAGTTGAAAACAAATCATTTTCGACGCAGTGTCTCGCAGTGTCGGTGGCATTGTGTCTCTATCAATGTAATTTATAAACTTGGGATACAATATAAACTTTAATATACAATCTACGAATTTTACCGTGGTGAGTTTTTTTCTATCGGCGCATATAGCAACTGATGCCAACAACGTTGACCACTGGGCTACAAGCCTAGAATTCCCTCGGGGAGCGTGGATAACTACCAGTCCTGCCCGAGCGTTATTTTCCATTTCTTATTAAAGAAGATTTGTCGTTGCACAACTTTTGTTGAGGTTAGCTTCATTAGGAGGACATACGCTTTACTTAGGAGCGGTCATGGACTACAATTTGCATTTTATAGTATTTAAATGAAGTTATTCTTTGTTAAATGCAGGGCTGGGGAGTCGGGGTTTTTTGGCCGAAGTCAGAGTCGTAGCGGCATTTTGGCCGGAGTCGTACCAGGAGTTGGAAATTTTGAAAAGTTCAAACTTTTTATTTTTGAATATTATGTGTCAAATTTGGCTATTGGCCGGATTGTTTGATTGATATATAATTGAATTCACATATGTACAAAGGAAAAAGAAAAGAAAAAAAACGTGACGAAATTAAACTTTATTGCAGGGTTCGGTACAAAAAAGTCCGACTCCAACTCCGACTCGAGCATTTACCAAAACAACAACTCCGACATTGACCAAAAATACGACTCCGACTCCGAGTAAAGAAAGGTTAATATCGTCACTTTTTTCCCTTATTTTCCTATTTATGAATATTCAATTACATATCAACCCTATCAATGCGGCCAAAAGTGAAATTTAACATATTAAATGCAAAAATAAAAAGTTCAAACTTTTCAAAATTTCCGACTCCGGCCAAAACGCCGCAATGACTCCGACTCCGACCAAAAAGCTCCGATTCCGACTCCACAGCCCTGCTTTTTTGAGTCGTGTTTTTGGTATTTTTTTTAACGACACAGCCCTGGTT
Source organism: Himalopsyche kuldschensis (assembly GCA_028554975.1). NCBI lineage: Eukaryota > Metazoa > Arthropoda > Insecta > Trichoptera > Rhyacophilidae > Himalopsyche > Himalopsyche kuldschensis. The sequence continues at coordinate 1,341,061 of JAHFWI010000076.1, forward strand.
TAATGATCTTTATAGTTACTTCCGTTGATATTGCAAAAAATACTTTCGGATTTCTATTGGAAATGAGAGTGCGTGGTATATTTGTTATTACGTAATGTGTATTTTAAGTGTTATTTTTTTCCCGCTCAATTAGGATGAATTCGCTTGTTTGCATATGAGCTAACTTTTTCAATATGGTATCGTTCTATATTTAGAATTCAGTTAGCGTTCACTTATTGTGAATTTTGGTAAGAAACTCGATTAGCGAGGCGGCCTTGCCACTCTTGTCTTCTGCACGGTCCGTTTCGCCGTTTGGGCGCCACCTTCTACCATTCTCGCTTCCTCACCAAAGCTCTTCTAAAAAAATTCTATCTGCCTGCAAATTATTGCGTCTCACCACAATTCAGGTTAAATTTACGAAACGAAATCTATTGATATTTGGATAAATGTTCATTATTATACGATGTACATGTAATGTTAATATACCGGTAAAACAGGATGAATAGAGACAAAAACAAGGATTGAACTTTAGCACAACTTTACTAAGTATCCAATTATTGTTTTACTTTTATATACATATAATTCTTTACAATTACTATAATAATATCTCTTGAATGACAAAACCAACTAAATAATTGGCCAAAATTGAAACAAACGTGCTAAAGTTCGATGCCCGTGCATCCTTACTTTTTGACCCTCTTCTATTGCATGGCAATTAAAATCAATCATGTTTTTTTGGTTAATAAGTACCGTAAAACGGGATGAATAGAGACTCTAAACATTAGAACCTTGATTATCCGGACGAATTGGGGATGGAGATAGTCCGGATAGAATAGAGGTTCATATATTCCAATCATCACAATCTGTATTTTTGTCTCTATTCGCCTGCCAAGTCTCGATTTATCCTTTCTCGTCTCTATTCACCCCGATTCAATGTGAATAGAGACATCGAAAAATATTGACTGTGTCTTAATAATGGTAGTGCATATTTGAAAAATATTGTCATGAATGTGTAGTAGGACCATAGAAACAAGTTTCAAGCCATTCATATTTGAATTATGTGGCGCAGGTATGAAGATACATAGTCGTGAAGGGTAAAAAGTGTCTCTATTGACCCCGTTTTACGGTAATTTGTATCTTATCTGACTTGGTACATATAATCATTTTTATGGTGACAAAATCTTGTATTCCAAATTTTTATATTCTTTTTACGATATCCATTTTCAATGCAGATTATATGGACTCATGATAGTTCATCTCGACTGGATCTGTTTATAAAGAGATCTGGTTGTTATTCAATTGCTCAACCTCTCTTTTTCAGAGTGGATAATGACAGAAGCATGTGAATCATGACAGAAGCAAGGAAAATGGTCTTAAGAATTTTGTTTGATGGCGTGGATGACTAATGTAAAACAAAATCCTCAAACGTGACTTAAAAAAGGACGATTATTTTTACCACTAGTCCTGCCCTAGTCATGTACTTAGCATCGAAAAGAAGAGGTGATTGAGCAACTACTAAGGAACATGGAGTTTCGTAGAAAAATTGGGTTGAGTAGTCGACATGGTTTACTCTAGGTGCGGACATGGTTACATATGACATATTATCCATTCAACATTATAGATTAAAAAGGCGAATTGTGAATGGGATCATGATGTCATTAATAAAAAAATTGATGTATTTAAAAAGTGTAATATTCTATAATGATATATGTTTGAGAAACATTTGTATGCCAAAGTCATTGACAACATTTTCCGTCCGTAGGCGTTTTTGGCATCCACCTGAAACACATTAATATCCAGTTTTCACATCACATGCCGTTCCATAGTCACATGCGAAGTCCAATCAAAATCACCAAACAGTATACGCCGATTTGTCTAATTTAATCGAATTATTGGAATAGTTCAGTACTTAATTGTGCATTGCTGATTTAATTCAACTATTTCATACTTTATTTTATATAATGAAGCAAATCACCATTAAAGCGTAGTTTTAGATCAATTAAGATTATAATGGAAATTGAAAGACATAGAATTGAAACATTCAGGATCCATGCCTTAAATTAATTATAATATGCCCTCAAAAAGGGTAAGTAAATAAAACTAGCTGCAAATTTGTTTTCGGTATTAATAGAAAAACTGTCGAACTACTGAGACCCCTTCGATGGATTCGCCGGTAACTCTGTGGAATTTCATTTTTATACGACGGAAAAACAAACAATAATTATACTATAATACTTGTTTCCATCTTCCCCTCCTTGCTTTCCGTAAAAAGGAAAAATCGCAAACCCCATTTTTGTAATTTATCATATTGGAATGAGTCATGCTTTATTACTTGAGGAACCTTTGCAATAGATAGTCATCAGATGTATCTGAAAGCGACGAATCACGTGTCACAATTAGTAACACAATACGTGGAATCATCAAAGTTATGAATATAGCAACAATTATATTACTGAGATCACGGTTACGGTAATACCGGTATTGCAATCCCTAGCTGTGAAGTGTCGGAACAGGTGTCCGTACACCCCGGATGTAGGATGTTCGAATCCCCGAAGGCTTAACCCACACAGATCGGTCGGAAGCGAAATTTTCAGAACGGCGACTCTTATAAATGAGTAGGTAGGTAACGATACGTATACCTATTCAGAAAACCTGTTTTTTTCTTATGTGCTAACCTGATTTACTACTGCTTTTATGATAAGTACTGCATACAATAAAGACATTAAAAATGAGAAATACTCGTCCGATACTTTGGCACGGGCCGAACCCATGCCACCCCTCCCCCTGTCTTTCAAATGACACACAAATTGGGTAAAGGATAAATGCACGCTGACTTAAAATATATTGGATTAATTAAAAAAATACCCACCATGGTTTGACGCTATGTATCGAGAACACTTGATTTATTCGCTCAATTGTTATAACAATTGATTGTTGATTGAGTTGGCATTTACTTGGTAGAACTACATTATAATACGGTGAAAAAAATAACAATGCATTTTAATTCTACAGAAATTAATATAAAATTTAAAATAACTTTGATTGTTCCACGTATTGTGCTACTGACTGTGACACGTGTTTCGCCTCTTTCAGAGGCATCTTCGGACTTATTATCGCAATGTTTGCTTAAGTAATGAAGCAAGATTGATTCTAATATTTTTAAATGATATAATTACAAAATGGAGTTTGGGATTTTTCCTTTTTACGGGAAGCAAGGAGGGGGTTATAGAATCGAATACAATACACAATACGTGGAATAATCTAAGTTATTTTAAATTTTATATTAAAATTAACTTCCACAAAGCTACCGCCGAAACCATCAAAAGTCTAAAGAAATTATTTATACATTTGATGGTCATACCTTTTAAGTTTTGCAAAAATATGAGCGAAACCGGTCCTGATCTAATAAATTGAACGTGGAATAAGTACTCATTTTAATTATAATGCCATACCATTGAGTATTTACAATGAACACTTCAATTGTCCTAGATTGCTAAATCAATAGTTAACGTTCTTAAGAAAGTCTTAAAATTTGAACATTACCGCCTGTCAGAATTCGCACAACTCAAATGCAGGCAGACAAAAACTGGAAAAACCGTATTTATTGGATTGTGCGCCTTAGTTAATGTTTGTAACTTGTCATAATGTGGTTTATTTTTCGGTACATCGTTTTACCATGCTAATAAATACGCAAACCATGTGATATCAATCAATTTCTCGAATCTATTGAGGATTTGCTGGAAGGAAAAGATAATATATTGAGGAGTGCAAAGGGTTATTAATTTTAAGTAAAAGTTGTCTTGAGTTTTTCCTGACGTTCATCTTAGAAAGAAAATATTTACCTCATTAGTTATGACTATAACGGAAAATAGAGTAAGCATATTGTTCGTCATTTCATAAAAACAAAGACCTTCTTCGATGATCTCGTTATCAGGAAGAAACATGTACGTCAGTCATGTTATGATACCGATGTGTGCCAACGATGCGCGCATTGAGCAATAATATAATAATATATAAACACTAATTTTCCATTCTTGCAATATATCGGCGAATTCGAAAACATCGATTTACTTCACATACACAAAAAAATCGAACAATGAATATTTCGTTTCATGCGTTTAAATTTAGAACCATTTTATTTTAAGGAAAAGTAGGTAGTGAATGGTAACACCAATTAATTAATGAATTCCATTCTCAAAAAAAAAGCGAAATCTCTGTCATCAAAGTTTCGCTAAATCATTTGATTGTTTTGGTTTGCATTTATATTATTATACTGCCGCACAGTTTTAAAGGTTTATTGTAAAATAAAATTGTGTTGATAAATATTAACCTTGTTTTCTTATCCATCAGTCGATGATGGTCACTGTCAGAGTAATGTATAATGAGACTAATGGCGAGTATTTCAGAGGCGGACAAGTGAATTTTTACACGATTTTTTCGCTCGCAAGTGTCGCATCTCTAATCTATATAATAAAAATAATAATACATTTTTAGTACTATTTCCACATAAAATTCATTTGATCAGGACCGGTTTCGCTCATGGCGAGCATTGTCAACTGATAAGGAATACAATAAAACAGTGATATTTATACAAAAGTTAAGTATGAAAAACAAGGTATGACAAACAATTGGTCAAAACAACTAAGCAAATAACAAGAAAAATAGACTATAAATAAAATGTTGAAGACCTCTTAGCAATGCAAACTATGTAATACATCAAAAATTTTATGTGGAAAAAGTACTAAAAGTGTATTATTATATTTATTATAATACCTTTCCACCAAGTATTGACAGTGGAAAAGTGATCTAATCTATATATTGGTCCCTTTGTTACGCCTAGTTTTTGGTTCACAGAATGCTTTATTTTGCCTTAAGGAAAACTTCTTTCTACCGATTTGACATCAATTTATTCCAAGTCGTGGCATTTCTCGCGGTCAACAATGGCCGATTTTCCGTCAAGTTTCGTTGTTGCAGCAGCTTGACAAGCATGACTTTGTTATTATATCATTCCGTGCCCTTCCATTATCGGTTTCAACTTAGCATTGTCGGGGGCATTAGTCCAGTTTGGCCCAAAGCCGTGTTCACGCATGCGTGGAGAGATTTCACCTTGTCGAACGACCAGAACCGAACGCGGCGTGCGTGATAGAGGGCTGGATTAACACATTCCTCGACAGCTTGCTAGGCGTGCATTAGCTACCTTCCAAACATTAAAAGCTAATCCCAAAAATGCCACTCCTTCCAGGTTAATTAATATTTTTTTCATTCAAGTTCTTTGGTGGACACAACGTCGAATAATTGACTTTGTTTTCACGTTCATATAATACGACGTCTATTACACACGTTATGGGTAGAGAAAATGTTGTTAAAACGCCTATGGGCGGCATGAATTCTGTAAGTGTATTATTCATTTCGTACTCCTGTGTCACAGCATGAACATCTCGAGCTTTATGAATGAAAATTCAAACTACAATTCATTGCTAATATTTCCACCCCGAATGGATTATCCAGTGTCGGCCGATGCCTGATTAAAATAAGACATTACTTCAAAAGTTTCAAAACTTATTTGAATGATTTATAAAAGTAAAACACATTTTTTTAGTATGCACAAGAACGATTTCACTGATTTAAGGTGCACTTTCAAGCATGCCTCATGTGTAGCAAAAACTCTCTTGATTATTCTAAAAAGTTGAAGAATGAGGAGGTACTGTAAATTGTGTTATGTGTAAGTATTTCCACCATAAACTGACATTTCACACCTTCTATGCCAAGCCGTGTACCTACTTCTATATTTCGACCAAAAATATTACATGGCATGGATTGTAATACTGATAAAAAGCTCGTGTAAGCACGTAGAATTCAATATATGAAGTACTACCAATCCTAGGTTTTTCGTCTCGCCAAATTTATTATTTCCATCCAAATCATGTCAGCCTTAATCGACATGTGTGTGGCAACCCAATTTTGGACGAAGTGAACAATTTGATACAGCATACGCTATATTAAAGCTTACCGGATAGAAATAATACAAACTATTTATATTATGTATTTCGTAATAAAGACTATTTATAAAATAGTTATCATACAGTAGCGAATGCATTCTAAGTACTATCTTCGTAAAGTTGTTAAAGTCTTACTTAGGACAATAGATGAACGTACTGAGAAATAATAATAAATAAAGATTTTTTCATATATTGTAGTTGAGCAGAAAAAAGGTACATTTTCGTATTCTTTTAATTATCAGTTTCACAACATTCGTATTTGTTTGATGCCGATTCGTTTTATTCGAGGAAGTTATTTTTCAATTGAGTTTTCCGTCTGTAGATTCCATGTTTTTATTGCAGGTCTCAGAATTTGCCCTCAAAATGTTTGCTTATTTTACACGTTTGGGGTCAGTTATCATAGCTGACAGTCATACGTCACCACTGGATGTGTACTATCTTTTTATGTATATATTATCTGACCCCTAAAAGCACTTATTGCAATCATAATCGAGCTCATGTTCGATAACCAATCAATGCTTGTGTTTCAAATACCAATGCTAAATTTAGGATTTTATTTTATTCTTAATTCAAATCCGTCAATTCTATATTTCAATAAGTATGTAAATAATTTGGATGAGCATATTACAGAGATTTAGTATTTAAAATTATCGGACTGCGTTATAATTTTAAGCATGTGGTGTAGAGGCTCCAATTCGAGTATCGAGTACTCGATACTCGAGTATTTTTTAAAATACTCAAGTAATACTCGTCATTTATAAATGAAAACTTATTTCCAAGTTTTATTAACTTATTTAAAAAAAATACATATAATGTTTAACCGTTGTGTTGAACTGAGTCTTACACGTGGATTTACTGTCAGGTAATAATTTTTTTAAATGTTTTTAATGTTGACTATGCAATGCAAGAATTTCTTTTGTTACTTTCCATTGGGTCCTGCTGACTTATCTTAAGTTTATGATAAGAGACAAAATTAAATATTGAAAAATAATGTTTTGATTTGCCTAATGACTAATGGATGCAGCTGTGGCATAATCAATTAAATAAGCTTATTTATGAATTTATATACAAAATTTTTATTTAATAATATATATTTTGGTATATCTTAAACTACTCGAGTATACTCAAGTACTCGATTATTTAAAAAAAAATACTACTCGATACTTGAGTAATTGGAGTCTCTAATGTGGTGCCACCGACACGAGTTTTGTTTTCAAAGGTGATTTCAGACACATTCTTTTGTGTAGATATTTAGTAAACTTGGCCGCAAATCTGCATCGCTTTTTTATCAGTTTCGGTTCGTAACCCACATTCAAATGTAATTAATCGAAATACAATCGATACTGATTCCAGTTTCATATTCATAAAAAGTTGCATTGGCTAGTCTTACGCCGGCAACATTGTACGGGCATGACTATCACAATAAATTAATATTAAAATACCCAGCGTTGAATGTGTTTGAGATTGTCCCCCTCCCCGCGCCGCGCCGGACCGACACGACCGACGAGCTGTGAAAATTCTCGTGGTTCAAAATTCGCCCGAGAAAGAAATCTCGAGCCGACCTGCTGCCGTTTTATGCTCGCTCTGTGCGAGGCACCAATCTATACAATTAGCTTGCTAATGTGTGACTGTGTAATTTTTACTGTACAAGGTTGCCAGGCTATAAAACCTCGCAAATTACATATTTGCCATTCTGCGCACAAATTATTCAAGAATTTAAGTTATGATAGGAATAACAAAATATAACGAGGATTAGAAACTCCAATTCAAGTATCGAGTTCTCGATACTCGAGTACTTTGAAAAATACTCGAGTAATACTCGTAATTTATAAATTGAGTTTTTTCTTCTGCGGGAATTGTAGAAAAAAAATCTTCGAACCAATTTAAAATTTGAAACGCTTAATTCTCTATTATTTTTGAAATACATGTTATATAAATTGAAATAAATAATGAAATTAAATATTAATTTATTTATCATCTATTTATAGAAAAAAAATGAATTAATAATATATATTTTGGTACATCTGAAACTACATGAGTACAAATTTTACTACTCGATACTCGAGTAGTTGAGATGTTGAGTAATTGGAGTGTCTAGTGAGAAGTAATATCAACGACTCATTGCGGGAAATACGTTTTTTTTGCACTGGTGGGAGGTATAAAGTATCGTATAATTTTTTATTTGTCTATAATTTTTAAATATTGTAATTTTTTAAAGTCCGTCATATTTCATATCTATCATGTTTTCATCTTGTTATGCACACGTGGCCGCTGGCAGATGCTCCATATTGATAAATTTATTTTATCCAGTTAATCTTAGCATATGAATCTTTTTTTGTAAATCAGTACGGAAAGTGAATATAAATATTAAACATGGGAAAACCTGTCGTCGCTATCTGGCAACCCTATCGCCGCGAGTATGCGCTGAGATTATTATTATTATTACAAACGTGATTGGTGCGGCGTCAAACTCACGTGGATGATAATTATATGAAGGCACTGCAATATATTTTTGCCTACTGTAATCCTTAGCAATTATCAATAATATATTCTTGCAAAAACCTAATTTCAAAAATTAATAATTACAACCGGCGCGTGTGCTAGCATTTAACTTAAAAAAAAAAACCTATAGGAAGCATAATTATGACACAGTTTTCAAACTACTTTTTATGATACTATTCTCAGTTTTTTAAGGCATTGATTACTCTTATAATGTATACAGTCTACTCTTCTACATATAGCGGACACTTCTATAGAGCTTTTTGCCATATCGTATGCGGCAATTTTTCGTACAAGGCACGTGTTGCTTGCTTCTAAACACTATTCATTTTATTTAAAATTGGAAAAATGTTTGATTTGCTTCAAATCAAAAAATAAAATTGGAAAAACCAAACCCCAAATTTTTTATGGGTGCCTAAGTTTATATAGCGTTTATTTGTTATAGCGTACTCCCAATCCTCCCGCTATAGCAGGGCTGTCTGTAATTTATTGATCCTATTGGTATCATTATATAAAAACATCTAAATTTTGTTTTGACGATTGATCCGATACGACTCTCATACTCTTAATTTTCCAGTAGAGCCGTGAAAACGTGCTTTCCAATGCCTAGATATAATAGTTTATCGATTGTAAGCAATTTCAATGTTTAATATAACTCTTTTGGCATAGATTTTTTACCATCGCGTAATTCGTGGTCACTTTGAGGCGTGAGCAAGATGCCCATATTGGCAGGTCGTATATTTCGCTTTTTTATTAGGGGCTAAGAAGATTGTGTTACAGGTTTTGAATCTAGTTATCGAGTAGGTATATATAGCTAAATCGAAAGGTGACGCCTTACAACCATCCGCAGCGAGAAAGTAAAACACTTCGAATGTTCAGAGAAGAGATTAATTATTATAGTACCGAATAACGGGTCAATAGAGACACTTTTTACCCTTGACGACTATGTATCTTCATACCTGCGCCACATAATTCAAATATGAATGGCTTGAAACTTATTTCTATGGTTCTACTACACATTCATGACAATATTTTTCAAATTTTCATTATCGTTATTAAACACAGTCAATTTTGTTCGATGTCTCTATTCACATTGAATCGGGAAAACAGACGAGAGAGGGTAAATCGAGACTTGGCAGGTGACAAAAATACAGATTGTAATGATTGAAATATATGAACCTCTATTCTATGCGACTCACCATTCATTTCGTTTTACAATACATACTTATTAACCAAAAAAACATGATTGATTTTAATTTTCGTCCAATAAAAGAGAAGTTTTTAAGGGGTCAAAAAGTAATGATGCACAGGCATCGAACTTAAACACTTTGTTTCAATTTTGACCAATCATTTAGTTGGTTTGGTTTTGTCATTCGAGTATTTCGTTATTGTAAAGAATTATATATAAATAGTAAAAAATACATTGGATAGGGTGCTGTTCAATCCTTGTTTTTGTCTCTATTCACCTGCCAGTCTCTATTCACCCCGTTTTACCAGTAACTAGCGACCCACTCTCGGCCATTTTGCCTTCTCCATTTCAGAGTCAATGGTGCAAGTAATTAAATTGATCACGGCAAACGGGCAGGTGGTGTAATATTTCACTTGTTGCGTGCATTAATTAAGTTAATTGGAGATTTTTACTTTTGAATAATTAATAATTCGCGTGCTCGGAAAATGTTACAGCGAATAATTGAGGTTAGTGCCGAATGATTAGTGAAATTAATAAGGCTTTGGGAAAACTGTAATTCGTGCGCTAGCAGCGAGAAAAGCTTTATCGGATTATTTTGGCCCTAATATTTTAAAGCGTGGAATTAAAAACGTTGTAGCTATTTTCATTTATTCGATCTAGTAACATTTCTTTTGTCTTTTATTTCTTTCGGGAGTGGGAGAAACAACGGACTAATTGTATTCTCGATTACAGACGTTCCTTTTTGTGTCTTTATTCAATATGCTTATTAAAATCGATTTATATTTGATTTTCTCACATAATCTTTAACATTTATATTATAATACTACATTTAAGGTTGATAGATTTTTGCATATGTTATGGATCTGGTCTATTTCAATGACGGTCATATATAATATGTTATGTGAAATAAGACTCAGCTACTTATAATGTAATCTTAAAGATGAGGAGTTCCATATTTATTTTTTTGCATTTGACACATAATTCAAGATGGCTGCCCATACAGTTTTCCCTATTAATTAATTGCTGATATTTAAATTATCATAACAAAATAATTTATGTATCAGGTATGATAATTTAAATATCAGCAATAAATTAATATGGAAAACTGTGTCGGCAGCCATCTTGGATTATGTGTCAAATGCAAAAAAAAATATGAAACCCCTCATCTTAAAGATTATATTATAAGTAACTGAGTCTTATTTCACATTATATGACCGTCATTGGACCGTTGAAATAGATCACATCCATAACATATGCAAAAATCTACCAACTTTAAATTTAGTATTATAATATATACACATATGTACATAACAGCCATTTAGATTTTCAAGAGAAACTATTTATTGCCTATGGGCATAGACACCTAGTTTCCTAACTCTGCTTCTAGACGCCTAGTGCTCTTATCAAATTGTAATCTGTACCTACACAGTCTCTAGGCACCAATAATTTATATGATTTTTTCATCTCACTCATATTTTTAAATACCGAGAGATCGCTTCGTTAGCGTCTTTGACAACCGGTTTGACAAGATGGCGAACGCTTTTTTTTGTTTCGGCAAAAAATCAGGAGAAAAGTTGTTTCTCAACTCCAAATATATTAATTTTCGCTCATAGAGTTCACAGCATTTTATGTTGTGCCAGATCAGTTTTGAATGTCGCAATAAAAATTTGAGCGTGGAAATATTATACCTACCTATACGGTAGACACATTTTCAAGGACGTTAAAAAATGTCACCATTCATATGATTGACTTTTGATAAAATAATCTAACAATACATAGGATTTTGCACCATCACTGCAGGATATCTATACAGTGTACAATTTTATTTATTTTCAGTACAAAACATTTTCATATTATGACGTATCATGTATCCCTGTCATAAATTCAAATAAAAAAAGAACAATATAAATTTTGAATGTAGTGTCTATGGTCATTCTTTAATATTATTTATGATTCATTTTTAAATCTTTAGATTTTTTTAAATTATTTGTTTTACGGCCTGGAATTGGCTATTATTGAAAATGATCCTATAATGGAAAGGAGTACGAAATTCAAGAGGGAATTATAAAATAATTTGGAACCTTATAATATGGAAATAAGTAAAGATTTATTTGTACGCTAAAGTAGAATAAAACAGAAAAACATATAGAATTTTAAGTGATAGCAATGATGAATGAATGGTATATTATGCTATTAAAGTTTTGTATATTAAAAATAATAAAATAAAAATCTTCGATATTTTTTTTAGGAACGCACACCCTAATTTTGTTGAACTTAAACCTTGTATAACACGACGTTTTTGTGGAACCACATAACCGTGCAATACGAGGCCCGAGTGTATTCTCAATTTTTTTTTGTAATTAACTCATGTTATGCTGAATGATACCCTAGCCAACTTATTTTTCTCCGATAAAAGTATTAGCCTTTTTTTTATCAATTTAAAAAAATGTCCAATTCTCAACTGATTTTTACTATGAAGTATTATATATTAAGTAGGTTTTGATTATTATTAGAATGTACATTATACGTTTATCTTTACGAGTCGACGTCTCACGATTCCGCTTTTCCATATAAACTTATACTATAATAAGTAATAACCATATATTTTAATATACCTTCGCGTTGCGGCATGTGTATTACTATACCCTCATAGTTGGTAGTCCTGAGTTCACTATGCTTGCAAAATAATTTCGCGCTCGGGAGGGACAGGTTGAGAGGAGTATAGCGGTCCCTCTCATCACCTGTTGCCGGTCGAATTGTTCCCCAAAGTTGCCGGCAGTGCACACTCGCAAAGACGGCAGCCTGTTGCATCGGACAACCTCCTTACGGAGTTCATGTGGCACAGGAACTGTCAAGCTTTTTCTTATTCGGATCGCCATTTACTTTACAAATTATGTTAATTAATATTATTCGCACAATGTTATTGCATGCGCATTGCATTAGCAGATGTAGCGGATTTTTTTATTATGTATTTAGATTGCCTATAAATAGGTTTTTTTTAATATCACAACAACATTAATGGACACATATTTAAAACAATTCGATTAAATATAATATATATCGGTGGTGTTTGGACTAAATCTGATTCTGAAAAAAGTATAGTGGATAGATGTATCTACTTAAAGATTTAATTTTGCTATTCTAATTTTGAATTTATTTGTTTGAATATTCTTTCTGTAATTTCAATATTCTGCAGTTTTCAGGTTTGGACCAAACACCACCGATATTTAAGACGAAAAATTTATAAAACAATTTGATTTACACACCGAACTAAGAATTTCATATTTTTAAAAAGTTAAGTAATAAATTCATCTTATTTTTAAATTCATTTTAATTCTACATAAATTATTTTTAAAAAATCATATCAGAACTATAGTTCTGACGAAGGCGTACGAAATAGCTATCAACAAATATTTAAAAATAATTTATGTAGAATTAAAATACATTGTTATTTTTCTTTCCGTATAATAAATTCATCACTTGAAAATCATATTATACTTAGAACGAAAAGAACACCGACTATTATCCAGTACAAGCACGCTAATTTATTATTTACAATTACATACGATTTTCTGTGTTTAAATATGTTACAGTGAAACTGTATTCTCAGTGAAAATACATATATTCTTCTCCAAGCCGTCATTGAAATTAAATTTGACCGTCTTATCTTCAGCCCAATGTTTGTCTGTGTTTTGTCTTTGGTTCTCTTTTTATGAAAGGGACTACTTGCTGATTTTGTTTCATTGAAGCAAACCAAAATTTTAGGCCGGCAAATCATCGACTTGGGCCAATAATTTCAATGATCGTGACCAGTGAAATCATGTTGTCATACAAATCTATTAGTTGGTACATTTTCACTGAGAATACAGTTTCACTGTAACATATACATTTATAAAACATATAACGCAACTTCAATAATTGTATGATCGATCATCGATCTTATCTAAATTTAAATGTTAAATTGAGATACAAGTTATAAATTACCATGTGGCACTTGCTTACCATGATCTATGCACTCGATGTGCAGACTTACACAAAGGGATTTAATTTAGAGTTATGTTGTGCGTTACAGTGTATTTTTATTGCAACCATGTATATTAGTGCTGCGCGCAAGTTTTTAATATTTCAAATATGCTCTCTCCATAATATCGCTTTTTATGTAGCTGGCAACCATACTTGATTCTCCAAACGACTTTATTTCATAACCACAAGACGACAATGTAAAATTATGCATAATTTAGTTAATTATGTATGCTATCTAATCTACCTACCAATTTTATTAGTCTAATTTGCCTAATCTTCCGTAACTGCCTTCATCGCCCGGTTACATTTGAACTGACCTATTGAACCGTCCGGTTGACATTTACGACTTTCCGCTCAGATTCCCTGGCCAATAAAATTTAATTTCCCTCCCTCTCTCTTGGGCATTCTTTGGCGCTCTTATTTGCCACCGGTTTTGCGACTTGCCGACTGTCATCGCACCGCCATAAAAACGGAATAAAACAAAAATACTACCCACTGTAAAACTGCGCCATCTCCCGATTTCATGGCGGTGGCTTATCGTGAATTGTTGAATAATAATATTATTCGAATCGTATCAAATGCCAACCAGTGAAATCGAACACAATTTGAATGTAATTGCTGCCAACTTGCCAATTTTCAATAGACAATAATAAGAAGCAATATGTTGATATTTGGTCCACTCTATTAAGTATTCGTTACCCTTTTTTTACCGTAATTCAGGCAAACACGATTTCATAATATTTATTTTGTTAACCTTGATTATGCTGCCAATCTGCTGCAAATTATTGGCAATTTTGTGATGAGATAGTTTTTTATTTGATTCAATATATTTTTATTCTCAACTTTAATATGGTTCGCATGTAAACCTTTTTCATCAGCATTAGGACCGGTCTCGTTCATGGTGAAAATTTGAATGTCGAAAATAGTCTTGATATTTGATTTATTTTTACAAATAATTTGGTGGATTTAAAAAAAAACTTTACCATATATTTTTTTTAATATATAACATAACTTTATTATTCAACAAAAAAATGGTACCAAAAATTAAATTGAAAATTCCATCGTTTTGATTATTTGTCCCATTTGTAGACAGGCGAGTTGTCCTTTTTGAGTTTTCTGACACGTCTCGTCGACGGAGTCTAAGTTCAAAGATATTTTAATTTGTTTTACGAGTAGCTGGCCCTGTACAAAATAAATTATTAGAATCGTACTGTTAATTTATATATATCAAGTACCTCACACACGAGTCATCTTTTTCAGTATAGAAATCATTTGATATATGTATATCATAGTCAACACCGCTCTGTGAAAGTTAATTGAGCCCTGTTTTACAATGGATATTTAACCTCAAAATTTTCTTTCGCGATGGTTAGGTGTAGACGTAGGAAGTGTAATTCGAGATGAAAATGTCATTAATCCTTAAATAAATTAATTATTTTAAAATGTTTAAACCCTTGCATACATATTTTGTGTGCCAGAGCAGGAAGTATAGACTTACAACTGACCATAGAATATGGAATAAAAAACATGTGTTTATTCATCTAATGTACGTTTTTTTTAATCAAAAGTATTTATTTAAATTTTCTTTGTTTCAGGTATGAAATCTTCATCAACATTTTACACAGTTCTATTGAAAGAAGTTCCACAGGAAAATAAAGTAAGAAAGTTTATTTCAATGAAAATTCAGGCGAAAGGTATCTTTCAATATTCACAGAAATCAAATTGATTTAAATCACGTGCTGGCGCGTTTAATACATACTTTGCGGTCCCTTTTGTTTCACTCGCACGAAGTAAGTCGCGAGCCGGGATTGGCGAATGTAACGTCCAATAAGGTGCGCCGTATAGATTCCCCTGACATTGAGTTTCACTCGCACGAAGTAAGTCGCGCGCGAGGATTGGCGAATGTAAAGTTTCTTATTTGGTTTTTTTTGACTGTGCGGCCCACCAAATACTAGTCATATTTTATGTGGCATACTAAACGATTTCTATTGGAAATTACTTATTTTTCCACACAGCTGTGTATGATTCGCCATTGTCTGTGTAAGTAATTGTCATATTATATCGCCACGAGATCTATTCCATATTAATTATGGGCGAAGGGCCTTGTGCCCGAAAATTTGACGCGACGACTTTGTCGTGTAGGTTTATTCATGGTTTTTTCTTTTCGAAATCTCATTTGAATAAAAAACGTATTTTTTTAAATTCACTATACCAAGAGGTATATTTGACAGAATCTTATTTCTTTTATAAAACAGTGATGTGAAAATTTTCGACGAACATTTAAATTTTTCTCAAACGTAGGTGCACGATACGTTCATTCCAATTTCACCGGACTCCAAGAGTTGTTTTACATCAGTGACGGCTGGTGACGGGGTGTTGGGGGGTGCAATGGAAGATTCAACCATTTTTGCAAGAGTTCTTTCCTAGTCATTGGATTTTAAAACACTTCTATAGCATGGACTTTCAATTCAGATGTTTGCAATACCAACTGTTTCTCTTCCGTAGTACGGAAAAATAGTTGAATCTTCCTTTTGCACCCCCCAGCACCCCGTCACCAGCCGTCGCTGATCAGAATAGTCAACTTCGTTCAAAATCCCTTCGTCCACCAAGTGAATAAGCGGAGGTAGGGAGAGCAACTAGCTAAGGACTAGTCCTGTCCGAGCCTTCTCCTTTCTATCTATACTTACATCGAAAATAAAACATGTTGAGATACTTACCTCTACTGAAAGCGGACATGGATTAAAAAAATAATAGGAAGAATAATTTCCCTTTTGCATTATGTGTATTAATTGATATTTTGATATAGAAGTGTTGGCATGTTTCCATGTTGGAAGGGGACCAATATATCCACTTTTTAATTCCAAATAAAACTAAAATAATTCCTTCATCAAGGGCATTTTTATTGAAATAGACTCAGCATAAATATTTATATATGTACACATACATACTAACGTCCTTGTTTGTATTGGGTCTTTAAACTTATGACCTTCGTATCAATACCTTTTAATAAAAACTGCATTTTTCGTTTTTATTATCTGTGACGACGACTACTTATGAAATAACATTATTATTTTCATCATTCATTACTATGTAAAAATAAAAATCGAAACTATAATAAAATTGTATTCATATGCGCTTAATAAAGCTGACGGCCATTGTCAATTGACAGCTACCGTGGGTAATATATTCTTTGATCTCACAGTGACTGAGATATCCATAATTACTGCTTTTCCATTACGCTTTATGAGCATTTTCTAAAATCGATACAAGCCTTACTAACTTGGTGTTAAAAGATCAAAGATTAAATATACAATCTCATCTATTCATGAAAGAAATATTAATACTTCTTTAAGACTATAATATCCTAATATGTTTGGGAAGGGCTGTTTTATAATATTACTAGTATTGCTACCCGGCGTCGCTCAGACTAAGCGACCAATAATTATTTAATGATATATCATTCGACATAATTATATCACAAAATCTAACATCCAAAATAGAGTTAAAATAAAATCACAAACTTTATTTAAATTGATGACATGATTCTCGCCCATTAAAATGTCCAAATTCAAGGAAAAAATCTAATTTGCTGTCAAAGAAATGTCAAATAATACCTTCACATAATAAACATTATTATTAATAATAAAAGCCGGGAAAAGTTCTGTAGAAGACTAATTTATAACACTTTGACTAAATGTCTTCGCCGATAAAAATTCAAACATATTTTGTTTCATATTCGTTTTTATGGCAACTTAATGACCAACAATGCAAAAGGGAATTGCATACCCACATACATACACACGCCGTTTCGGTTTTTTATATAAGATTACACCAACCGAAGACAGCATTTTGTTGGAACAAAAACCGGAACAGAACTGAAAATAAATATTATATTTTCGATTGGGTTTTGACGTAATCAATACAATATTTTTTATGTTCGACGCTGTCATCAATGCATAACGCAGCAAATAATTTATTTTTCACGTGCATCCGGTGCTCCTTAGACGACACGAAATAATACGATTTTTTTTAAAAATACTTCGTTTGAGCCAGAATAAGTCAATCCCGGAAATTTCGGGATTATGTTTTCTAAACCCGGGCCCCATCAGGTATTGAAAATTTTCGGAAACCTTTGTGTCAACTAACCTTTGAAATGCCAAAGCAAAGGATAAGCATTATAATTTATTTGTTAAGGCTCCTTGCCGTAACGTAACTGAACTATAGTTCTGACGATGGCGTAAACCGAAATAGCCATCAACAAATATATCAAATAATTTATGCAGAATTAAAATACATTGCAATTTTTTTTCACCGTACTATAATGGAGTTCTACCAAGTAAATGCCAATTCATTCAATAAACCGAACGGATTTGCTTATTTTCTACTTGCACTGGAACAAAAACCAAAACGAAAAAAACCGGCTCGAAGCCCTGCTTTCAATTCGTAGAATGTCATATATTATTCAATAGATTATATTGATAAAAATAAATAGCTTACAGATACCATCTCTGCTTTTTTGTATCGTTCAATAATTTAATTCTTATATTCGACTTTACAATCTAATTCAGTGTTGAAATGGCTACCGTTAAACTTAATATTCTATACCTATAAAGATTAATAAAAAACACTAATATTGTCCCAGATATGATTATATTATAATTATCGGATTGATTGGTATCGTTTGATTATTTCAATATACAGTAGGCGCAAAGTTTTTATAGCAATAATTATCGAGACTGAAAAAAAACCAGGCAAGTGACTTTATGTAAATACAAAATACACTTACGGCAGCAATTTGTGATATTTTCTTGCATAATATTAAACACATTGCCAAGTTTTAGTATTATAGGCCTTGATAGCAAAAAAATATAACACTTTCGATGCCGGCGCTGTTACCACACCGATTGCGATAGTGTTTATTTAGATCAGTGTTTCTAAACTTCATTGAAGCCAACGTTCGCTCCTTTACCCAAGTAAAAACGTACTTAAAATTACATCGATTATAGATGTATTTTAAATACCAAAATTGTTAAACTGAAAATTTTTGTAATTATTTTTAATGCAGAAGAACTCGGGTACAAAAAAAAACGAGCACGTCTCAATGGATTGACAGATAATTTATTTCACCATCGCAATATGTTATAGTAAAATTGCTCACCTGCAACTCTACACCGCCATCAAAACGAATAAAAATATCAATATGTCTTATGCCATGTACTAGAATTCTTAAGCGGAGAAAAGTTTTATATTTTTTTAATGCAGAAGCACTCGGGTACAAAAAAATCGGGTAAATTATGGATATATGGTCACTGGACAGAATCCCAATCCTCTCGAGCTAAGCTCAAAAAATTTATAAATACTGGCTTATAATTTTATGTTTTGACTTTACTCTTTGAGTTCTTATGGATTATTATAAAATGTGGAATCAAAATGATTAAATCTGAAGAATATTACTGATTATTGTATGAGTTCTGAAAGAAGAATTTGGTTGTGATATAATTGTTCACCTACAACTCAATAGTGCCAACAAAAAGAACAAACATATCAAAATGTCTTTCTGATGATTTGTAAGCCCCTCTCCCTTTGAAACACTGATTAAGTTCATGAACACATAATATATAAATAAAAATTCCATAGATACTGTAACATTTATAAGATAACTAAATTTTGTTTTGATAGAGTCAATACATGCGCATGAATCATTTAACTAACATAAAAAATCGAATTGAATATAAAAACGGTGGGTTTCAGTAACTGAAGACCGCCATTTTTATTTTTAAGTAAAATATTATGCGGTTACTCAAAAATTTATTAAAAATAAAAACATTTATCTACTGGCTAGGATTGGAAATTGGTAGCTCGGAAACTACACTATGCGGGTGCCACTGTGTTGCACCAGTTAATTATGTATACGATTTAGTAAAAGTTTGTACTTTCACTGTACTTTGTAATTTTCATAGCGAGTTTTCTTTTCTTATATACGTGCCTGCGAGAGCTCTAGTGAAAATGAATTCACCAAACATTCTGATACATTTTGAATGATGTCAGGTTTAATTTTTTACCACTTTAGTTAATAAAGTACCAGCAAGTAATTTGAATTGTATTAAAGTATCAACTTAAATTTTGGTAAAAATAAATTATAATTTAAAAATTTAAAACATTTTTTACTAAAGATAAAGCAACTAGACTACTGATACCAGACTAGACGATTTTATCACATAATTACCAATTTGGGTAGTAACAGTATTTTAATATCACTAAACTTTTTCTAAAACTCTAGTTAAACTACTTCAAACCTTTTAACTCAATTGTCAATACTTAATTCATTACCGGTTTCGCTCATGGCGAGCATTATTAACTGATGAACTTGCCATAAGCGAAACCGGTCCTGATATAATAAATTTAATGTGGCATAAGTACATACTACAAATGTTTTATTATTATTTATTTTAATACCATTCCAACAAGTATTGACAGTGAACTCCTTAAAAGTGACATTTTGTACTACTATTATTCTGAATAAATACAAACAAGGTACAATTAATGTTTTTTTTATATACATACATATGTATGTACGAAAAAGAATCCTCATTTGTTTTGACATTGTTTCAAATTTCGAATAAGAAGACGAATCTTATCAATGGTGGGACTTCATCGAAAATAATTATTGATATAGTAAAAACATTTGTGCATTCTCGCTTTATGGAAACGTATTAATGTATTATCGATTGACCTGTGTCTTGATTAAGTCGCTTATCGCATTGGGGTCAGTTGACCTCTCGTCGGAGATTCGCGATATTGAAATTTCTCTTGCGTTTTGGATTGGCGCAAATTTTACGTCGCCCGAATCAGGGTTCGCAATACCGGACGAATACACCGGTATTACAATAATGGCCCAATAAATACGACTCAATTGGAACATAACCAGGGCTGTGGAGTCGGAGTCGGAGCTTTTTGGCCGGAGTTGTAAGTTTTGAAAAGTTTGAACTTTTTATCTTTGCATTTAATATGTCAAATTTGTGTGTTTTGGCCGCATTGATAGGGTTGATATTTAATTGAATACAGATCAATAGGAAAATTAGGGAAAAAAAGTGACTATTAACCTTTTTTTAAGTCGGAGTCGTGTTTTTGGTCAATGCTGGAGTCGGAGTCTGACTTTTTTTTACCGACTCCACAGCCCTGAAAATAACTCCCGACGTATACATCAATATTAACTGCTATTTCATATTATATGACTTATTTTACAAACAGTTTTTTTTGTACCGTTGAATTAAATTATGACATTAAAAAGCCGACTCCGACTAACAAAAGCTTAATTTCATCACTTTTTTTCCTACCTTTCCTATTTATATGTATTCAATTATAATCCAATCCGGCTAATAGCCAAATTTGACATATTACACTTATATATATGCGAAAATAAAACGTTCAAACTTTTAATAATTTCCGACTCCGAGTACGACTCCGGCCTAAACCCCGCGACGACTCTGTCTTGATAGAATATTCTCGGAAATATGTTCGGCTGCGGGAAAACTCTGATAATAAGATAAATAGCAATTTTCCTTAATATTTGAAATGAGTTGAAAATAATTTCATTTCATGACAAAGTGATGGTGCCTTATTTGATATAATGGTATGTGATAAAAACACGGTATTAGAACCGGGATCTCGGACTTGGTAATACCGGTATTGCACTCCCTAACACGAATAATCAATGGTTTATCGGTTTTGTAAAATTACCGAAATCATAAAGTCACAGCATTCGTGTCGGTAAGGTTGTTGACCCCAGGTCA
Source organism: Himalopsyche kuldschensis (assembly GCA_028554975.1). Taxonomy (NCBI): domain Eukaryota; kingdom Metazoa; phylum Arthropoda; class Insecta; order Trichoptera; family Rhyacophilidae; genus Himalopsyche; species Himalopsyche kuldschensis. Next base: position 1,362,543 of record JAHFWI010000076.1, read on the forward strand.
GCAGGCTTTGGACACATACGAGACAATCACAATTTGCATGCTGAATATGTAAATGAAGATGCGAGGCGTTTCCCAGATCCACTCTTCTTTTGTCACGGATATATTAAAATCGGTGTCTTTGATGAAAAATTACACTGTTAAACGTACAGCTTGGCAAAACGATATGACTGTAGAAATAAATAAAACTAGTAACAAAAAAGAATTAATAGGACAGGTTGCCGCCACTGCTTACATTATTTCCAATTAAAGGGTTTAACCCAACCCTATCTGATTGATTGCATCTCATTAGTAAATATTTTGTAATGATAACGTCATTAGTAGTCTAAATATTTGTTTGCTTTGTTTTGATTATATAACCCCTTCCATTCTATCATTTTAAAATATTAGAATCAATCTTGCTTCATTACTTAAGCTAACTTTGCGATAGTAAGTCCGTAGATGCCTCTGAAAGAGGCGAAACACGTGTCTCAATTAGTAACACAATACGTGGAAGTTATTTTATATTGATATGAGTGTCAGTTGTCAAAAAGGGTGCCAAGAGAATAGTTTTACATGTGAAAAGCTTGCAGCATATTGAACATCAAAATGTTTAGAGTAAGAAAAAAAAATCATGTAAGAGTTGAAGGCTGCTGGATGTTAAATTACATTTTTAGAATACTATAATGCCTGAATAAAAATCTATCTTTTCCTCGTGAAAATGAACTCTTCGTGCAATTCACAAAAACTTACCAATTAACATTTCGATACGAAGTTAGCCATCAATACATTAGAATCATGTAAAAAACTAAAGATGAGTTTGCTAACGGGAATCATAAAGAAACAGTAAGGATATGGGAACGGGGCTAGGAAAGAATCAGTAGTTACATGCAAGGTGTCCGTGCCCACTGTCAATACTTGGTGGAAAGGCAATATATTGGAAACTATTGCTTATTCTACAATTAATTTATATTTTTCCACCATCTATTTTTTAGGCATCGAAGGGTGGGATGGGAATTTAAACTTAATCTAGACCAGTGTTTCAGAGTCTTTGTTGACAGAATCACTTGTAAGACTACATTTTTTAAAATATAAATATTGACAATATAGCTGTTCGTGGCCGCACATGACAACTACTGATCAAGATCGATCACCAGAGTATTTTGCTGCGGCTACCAAAACAGCTTCATAGTTAATAATAGTATTTTAAGAAAATGTGTATTTTTCAAGTTAATTTGTCAGCAAAGACATTGAAAATTGGATATTTCGTATGTATTTTCTTGTGCGTCAAGTATTGTTCGTTAGCAAAAACTCAAAAGCATACATTTTTTGGCCTTTTTGACTCAACACAAAAATTTGGTGCGGCCACCAGACATTTCCGCAGGACCTCGGATGTTCCTAATGGGGCCACAGCCAAATTGTATGTGAGAACCACTGATCTAGATCCATATCTTTGAATACAAATAAAAAAAGGAACAACTAAGCGAAGTGTTTGTACGTCAATTCGAACCCATGGACATCGCAACCGAATAAAAAGAACGCACAATAGCGTTGTCATATGAAATATTATTTCCAATGCATTTTGCAACCTTTTAATAGAGAGAGATAAAACCGTGTCTCTATTTTTGTACTCAAGATCGCAACCGCCTTTTATACATATCGCAGAATTTCGAATGTGTTTGTATTGAACGCGTGTGGGAGGCATTTTTTATAAGTGCCTCTGATAGTGGACGCCATTATCTTTGCACTTGCTTTATTATTATTTCGCCTCTGCGCTATCATCAGCGTACTGATACCAGTGGAAAATCACAGGGACTTAGGCCTGCCGCATACCTCATTAGTTATCTGCAGACTTTTTTTTCTCTGTAATATAGTATCATGAATATAATAAAACATTTTTAGTATTTATTCCACATAGAATGTAGCGGATCAGGGCCGGTTTCGCTCATCACGAGCATTGTCAACTGATAAGAAATATAACGAAACAGTGATATTTATACTAAGTTTAAGTAATAATAATTGCATTTATTTTGGTTTTTTACTTAGCTAATGATTATTCATACCTAATTGCTTTTTGATGTAAGAAATAGCTTTCATTCCTAAGAGGTCTACAACATTTTAATTATAATCAATTTTTCTTAGATTTTGCTTCAACTTATTTGCTTAGTTATAATACCAATTGTTTGTCATACCTTGTAATTATTACTTAAACTTTGTATAAATATCAATGTTTCGTTGTATTTCTTATCAGTTGACAATGATAGTAATTAGCGAAACCGGTTATGTGGAATAAGTACTAAAAATGTTTTATTATTTTTATTATAATGCCATTCCACCAAGTATTGACAGTGAACACCTTAAAAATAATATAATATCTTTGAATATTTTCAATAGAGCTACATACAATAAGCATGCCAGAATGATTGGCAATATCAACTCTTGCGTACCGCATGTATTAGTTTGGTTTTCATTTACACCTCCCTTCTGATCGTACATAGTAACTGAACGTCAAGAGCGAGCGTATGGTTTATATTAAACGTATATTTTATTTCACCATTCTTAGGGATATACGATACATTGAAATTTTTACGAATCTCGTAAAACACTTCTATATTAATAAAAAAAAAAAAAATTATATTAAAATGAACTTCCACAAAGTTACCGCTGAAACCATCGAAAATACTTCTATATTATGTTGGGAAGTCATTAGAATTATATACATACATATATTTTACACATTTTAATTGTAAAGTGTCATGGTTAAATATAAATCACGTTAATGGTGCTAATTGTTTAATTATTAGTGGAAAGACATAATATTTATTAATTTAAAAAATATAAAAACAAAACTCAATTTTTTTACTACCTGTCAAAATTTTATCAAGAGATCAGGACCGGTTTCGCTCTTCGCGAGCATTTTCAACATGTGGCGCTTTAATAGTGATGGATTTATCTTTGATATCGTATTCTGTTACTTATTGGTAGAATGATATAACAAGATGTATCGAAGACATGTATGTTTATATAAAAACATATTTTTCCACCATTTAACCGAACTATTATAATATTTGAAGAATACATGAATCCTTAACAATTGTAGGCTCTGTAGGCACATGCCAAATGTGTCAAGAATTTATAATAATTAATTCCGCTCTGGCCACTGCTGGAATACAAGTATATCCAACCACCATAGTACCCATAACAATTCAAAAAAAAATATGCATATTGTATAAAATTATTTTTATTCCAGTGTGCGCTGACCCTTACGTTGGAACTGAGGCGTCTTTTTGTCAATATTTATACTAAAAACTTTGGCGTACGTGTTGGGATATGCGGCGTGATAACGTTTCCTCGTTTTAGAGAAATTAGCAAATTTGTTTTTGTTTTTATCTCTGCCACTAGAATTTTATGAACACACGTCAAGAGTTTGTTGATAAATATTACTACACATGGCTTAAAAAAAATCTGAAACGTTGCGCTCAGATGCCGTCAAACATTTCAATTTAAGTGCACTTTTGTTTTTACTTTGCTTATGATTATACATACTGAATTGATTTTTGATGTAATAGCTTGCATTGCTAAGAGGTCTTCAACATTTTAATTATAATCTATTTTTCTTGCATTTTGCTTCAATTTATTTGCTTAGTTGCAATACCAATTGTTTGTTATACCTCATAATTCTTACTTAAACTTTGTATAATGTTGACAGTGAACACCTTAAAAGTGTACTATATGTTATAATTAAGTATTTCTAATGAGGGTGCTTGATGGAATTTCAATATCAAATTCAAATTTTTTATAATTTTTTACTTTCCATGAGTTTTGTCGCTTGGTGACCCGGGTTTCGCCTTTCGTTAGCGACAAAACTCATGGAAAGTGACAAAATTCTAATTTGTACTATATGTGTTTTACAAGGCTTTATAATTGTCTATCGAATGTTGCCTCATTCAGAATTTTGCTATAAACCTACCTACCTTACATCAAACAGCTATGGATTTCAATAAAGTTAAAAAAAAGAATTCATAAGTAAAAATATGTTAAACAAACACTTAATATAAAAAGCATCAATCAAAGCCGGTCAAAATACTTCTTCCTTTTTTTAATTTCGCGAATATCTATTCAAATTAAGGGTTACCACAGCACCTTTAATTGTCAAAAAATATATATTTACTATTCACACATTAATACGCAGTACCAATCAATCGAAAATATTTTTTACAAAAATAATAATCACTAACTAATTATATGCATACGCGTCGCGAACTAACGAGCGTCAATGTGTAATATAATAATTAAATGCGGAAACCCTGATCTGATATTCCAGCGATACATTCGATGTATTTTATTTTTGTAGCTTATCCAGGGATGGTATTAAAATTGAAAAAAATATATATTTCATTCAATGAATCGCTCCAAACGGTAGCGCACGTCACGGGCACCAAAAGGATTTACCTGATAAAACATCGCTTTTAGGATGATTGACAGAAGGAAGATGGCGAGCTTATTTGGTTTTAAACATAAATATACGTCATAGAACACCTACCCTTTGCTTACTCTTGAATCTGCATCAATTAGATCGCAACATTTTGTTTCATTTAACTTTTCAATCGGTCTCACATTTAGTTTTATTTGCTTTAATTTACCAGAACGTTAAATTTATATGCATACTTTTCACCTGCTATCTATGCCGATTCGGCAGTCGACTATCGTTCCATTCCGTCCACATAAAACAGCTATGTTAATTGTGAATATTATTGTATTTACTTTAAATTTATATAGATTAATGTAAATCATCAGAAAATAATGTGTGACGCACGGAGTTCTCATCAGGAACAATATCCGATAAGGAAAGGTCAACATTTATTCCACTTACTATTTTAATAAACTAAACTATATAGTTGAATATATATAGACTTGAGTCGTTTTAATATAATTACATAATAATAATTCGGTAAAATTTTGCAGTCCAAGCTGCGAAATTCGTGTGTAAATGTTACGGTTTGCGAAAGCTACTCATTTATGCAGTTATTTATGCAGTTGGTGTTTATATATATAATACGGTAAGAAAAATAACAATGTATTTTAATTCTACATAAATTATTTTTTATATTTGTTGATAGCTATTTCGGCTTACGCCCTCGTCAGCACTTTAAGGAACTGTATATACATACTATTGTTCTACCAAGTAAATGCCAACTCAATCAATAAACATAAAAACATACATTATTTCACTTTCAAGGTGCCCCCACTGTCAATACTTGGTGGAAAGGCATTATAATAAAAATAATAATACATTTTTAGTACTTTTTCCACATCAAATTTATAAGATCAGGACCGGTTTCGCTCATGGCGAGCATTCTCAACTGATAAGGAATCCAATAAAACAGTGATATTTATACAAAAGATAAATAAGAAATGCAAGGTAGTAGTCAGAACTATTAGTAGTTCTGACGAAGGCGTACGCCGAAATAGCTATCAACAAATATAAAAAATAATTTATGTAGAATTAAAATACATTGTTATTTTTCCTACCGTATTATAATGGAGTTCTACCAAGTAAATGCCTACTCATATACATACACAAATGCCTACTCAATTAACATATTATATAATATATGAAAATCAGGTTACTTGTAAAACGAAACGACCGCTATAAGAAACATCTTCAGACTTACTCACATGTCCAACATTTAAAACATACCAATCAAAAAATGGACGGAGAGAAATTTTAAAATGTGTAAATTTCCATTTAATCTATTGCTGTTGTTAGGTAGTGGGGATTAACTTCTTATCAGTATAATACGATTGGATATACTGCGATCGCTTCTCTATCAATGGTTGTGATACCCATCAGTATAGTAACTTAGCTTATTATAAGAAACAAAATGCAACAAGTGACAGTTAACACCTAGAATGTGATGATATTTAAATCAGATGAATCAATGTTGCAATGTTCATCTCATACTACGTGATTTATATAATGATGATGGATTGAAGTTATTCCCGGGAGTACACTTATAAAATGCGCATGATTGTTTTGAATACACTACGATTATTTGGATAATATTTACTTTATGAAATCCTTACAACGATAACATTTTCTTCCGAAAGTACAGATTCTCAGTAAAAGACGACAACATTACAAACCAAACATTAGCACGCGTCTTGATATCTCAAATAAATATGTCTCGTCGCAATATGTATTCCAAATTTGATTCATTGTCATAAACAAATATATACCAAGGTGTGTCAACTTTAAATTTACATTTAATCAACATAACTAAAATTTTATATATTTAATTGAAGCGTGCTTCAATATTAGTACATATATTTCGAGTACATGTTCAGTATTCTTTTATTTTTAACTCTGACTTAACAATATTCGGGCTGTTTTCTTTCTTCGTATATCCTTCTAAGAAGGTTGCATTTTCTTTTTAAAATAGTATCACCAATATGTGTAAAGAACAGTCGGAACATTAAGATTATTTTTTTTTTCGTACGCATAGAACTTTACTGAACAATTTTTTTAAGCATAATCTGGCTTCGCCAAAAATACTTTCAATATTCCTCACTTACATGGAATGGGTTCATTCCACTACTAATCTTTCAAATTGAGTAAAAAGAATGGTACAGATTAACAAAAATCCCTGGTAATGATATACATGGATGTGTAAGCTTAGAAAAATTGTCCTCGATTTTTCGAACATTCGAGGACATGAAGTGTTATCATTTGCGATAAATAGAACGTTTGATAAAGTGATAAGAAAAAAGACCCTTGCATCGACGATATGAAGACCAGCAAAAAAGACTTGATAGTGTGTGACCTTACGGGTCTAAAATCATAAAAGAGAGCATACTACATGATCATGAAATGAATAGAATAAATGCTAATTTAACCATGTTTGTATCATAACCAAACAGAAACATAGAAAATTGAAGCTTTCTCACCAATAATGATCTATGCTACATCGGTTATAATTAGAGAAAAAACAAATGAATCTAGATAGTTTACATTTTGACAGATGCTTATATCAATATTCCAGGGAAGCCAACATAGAGGATTAAATGTTGCAAGACCAAAAAAAAAATAGGTAATGTGACATAGTATAAAGATGACTGTGTATATTTAGTTCAGAACTGTCAAAATGCTACTTAATTGATAATTTAATCTGATAGAATGTATGAATTTTATTTTAAAATTGTTTGCATTATCACTCGTACAATATTATTTCGACGTTTCTTTGACAAATTGTTAGTATCAATTTAGACAACGCTTGTTTTTCGATGGTGTATAACTGTATTTTAGATACTTCATTTATCTCTTTTATGAACATGCATCCAAACTGTCACAGTCAAGTATCGACTTCTGACATTATCAGAATAGGTTATCTCCTACTTTTAGACATACATACTTCTAGCTAATATTGTTCATTCATTTGATAATTGCCATAAACATTTCATTCATGTATCCAGAAATCGATTAATTCTTGGTATAAATACCAAACGCGTAACATGTAAACAAACAAAAAAATATAAATTATTTCTACGAAATTACCGCGCAATTATAATCATGACTCAAATATGTAGTAGTGGGAATTTTTTACAAACTTCTTATCATATGTTTTCTTAAAACGCAATAAGCGATTTTTTGTTGGAAATTATTATTGCTAGCTTTAAACGTAGTATAGCAAAACATACAACTTGGAATTCATTAATATTATGCAGAAACGTTTAATTATATATAATTTGGCAAGGAATATTAAACTGGTTGACTCTTCATCTTCAGAGATTCACACTAAGACTAGTGATGTACAACACACGGGCTAAACATATGTACATTTATGGTGGCTCATTGACCAAATATGAGGTTTTCTTTTAATTTTTTGCTATGTTTAGAGCCCGTAGAGCAATTTTACACGTGAACTGTACCTATGAAGTCTTGTTACTCTCGATATGGTAGGGTCAGCGATATAACTATATAGTTAGTTAACTAAGGTTCTTTTTAGAATATGTACAAGATGCAGAGTGGAGTAACTGATTATAATTTGTATCTCTTAAAAAGTGAGAGAATATTTCAGTTTCAGTAGAATTACTAAATATGTAGGTTGTACACCACTGACTTAGAGTTTGGTCAAATGAATGTTGATAGCTTTTAGATTCGTGTCTTAACACTTCCAGTTTCTATTATACGGAAATTGTAGATTTTAATATGTTAAAATAGTTAATTCAAAACCTATCAATTGTAGGATGTTTCAATATTATGTATAATTTCAAGCGACCATTTCCTATTTGGCCTTTTAAGGGAGAAGTATTTTGGGTAGTATTTTTATCATATTCTTATCAATCCTAACGATATGACGAAGTTTCAAATTACACACTGGAATTTGACGTGGGAAACGACGTATTTTGACAGTAGCTTTTTAACTGGGTAGCCATTTTATATCATATAACTACTGTTATATTTCTACTAAAGGTAATTGGTTTCGAGAATTCTGGTTGTCTATTTGGTCTTATCTTGTTAAACCCTCGCTGAATTGATGTGCCACCGTCCGTCAGTGTGGAGTAGAGACTCCATTTACTTGAGATCTCAACTACTCGAGTATCGAGTAGTCTATTTTAAAATACTCATTAATATAGAGTATACTCGAGTAGTTTCAGATGTACCGAAATACATATTATTAATTCAAATTTGTGTATATAAATATATGATGAATACATTGTTTACTGTCATCCTAAAGTTGTCATTGATCAGATAAGTCAGCAGTACCCAAAGCAAAAGTAACAAAAGATATTCTCGTATAGCATACTAAACGACAAAACCATTTAAAAAAATACATGGCAGTAAAATCCACGCCTAATACTCAGTTAAACGCAACGTTAAAACATAGAAATATATTTTTTAAATAAGTAAATAAGATTTATAAATAAACCTTCGTTTATAAATTACGAGTATTACTAGAGTATTATTCAAAATACTCGAGTATCGAGTATTCGATATTCGAATTGGAGTCTAATGCGGAGGGGTATACTTTTTTTTCAAAGTTTCTTGCACTTTGCGCTGTTAATGGATATGCCATTATCACGGGGGCAAATACCAATCACGAAAAGTGTCTAATGTAATGGATTTTAAATTACGGATGGGTGTCCCAACTATTTCTGTCATTGATTTAACGACGCGCGACCTCAGCGTGTCTAGGTTTCTTACGGATCGGCGCGAAGGTGACACCTAACGTCCGATCCCAAATGTGGTTGATTGACATTGCAAATATGCACACCGAAAACCATCGCAACTTGATGGGTCATGCGTTCCGGCTTCCGAGACTATGGCTCGCGGTGCCTGCTATGATTGAATTTGTACCATAATCAGTTTGACTATCCATTTTTGTTACAGTTAAGCCTCTCCTTTCATTTATGCGGTTTCTGTTTTAAACCATTACACTTATGTTCATAAGATTAAGTGCTTTCAGACAAGGTTAATATGACACTTTTAAGGTGTTCACTGTCAATAATTGGTGGAATGGCATTATAATAAAAACAATAACATTCTCAACTTTTGAAAAAATAGCGCTATATCTTTATATTTCTTATCAGTTAATAATTCTTGCGATGCATGAAACCGGTCCTGGTCTTAATAAATAAAATGTAGGTAGAACTGTATACATATTAATTCAATTGTTGCTTGTTATATAAACATGAACTACCTAAATATTTTGGTAGTTTTGCTGATCTTTAGATTAACACTGTATAGTTTCGGCTAAGTACGGTTTTTATGTGTACTATATTTTCATAGATTTTAAACATAACAACTATTTGCGAGTTTGTTTGAGAAACCCCTTAAAAGTTTCTCAATGCAGTGGGCCATCATTGTTACCTAACTATATCTTACATTCTTCTCAATGGTCCTCCATAGGTGAAAAGATAAAGTGAGCTGACCTCTTGAACTGACTTCACTATGGATTGCTCACAACTACAGCGATCGCACTCTCTTGTCAGCAACGATAAGAAAGGAGTGCGACTTTAACATGAAAACTCAACTAAGAGATGAAGGAGACGGGAAGAACTTTAACGTACCATCAAATAGATATCCAAAATTATATACATACATTCGTATATTACATAATCTTCAAGATTATTTAAAACGCTTGAATCGTTTCTTTTCTGATTAGAATGTACGAAAAAGCTAAAATTTTCATCAAAAATACTTATGGTTTCCATCTGCACAGTACATTAATTTTATGCGATCATTTCAGTCCGTAGAGATGAAAAGAGTCGTTTTAACAATAGTTTATATTGTACTGCTGTAAACAATTTTATCAAATTACTGGGAAGGTTTAAGGTTGTACTGATTAAATTTGATTTTGCAAACACATAATCGCGCATTCTAAATTCGTCAACTTTAGAAAAAATTTAAAATATTAAACTTTTATTCTATCAAAGATCACTGACCCGATTGCGTAAAAGTGACTTATTTTGACACCCTTTCGCAAATCCGGCCGTTGAACCCTTATATTATATACTTAGTTAATTAACTGGGGTAGACATATGAAAAGAAATTTAATTAAGGGTTGGAAAGTTTAAAATCATTCAATGATGCGGAAGTGTTCTATTTTTTTACTGAAAATATTGACCGTCGTTGTTTGTGTATTACATGATCGGTGTTCACTGGAATGGATTAATGTGTTTTTAAAACCAACTGCATTTTATTAAGCTGTCCAATTATTTTTTTGACAGAGTTACGATAAAAAGATAAGTGTAAAAAAAGACATGCACGGAAGGGAGGTAATAATTAGAAACGTTCTTTCATGCCTCTGAATACTAAACAATAAATCGTATTAAAAGTTTTCCGACATTGGCCTACACGTGGTTGGTAACACTGCAACCGAGGTGGACTATACTACTAGAGACTCCACGAGAATATTCGTCCATTTTTGAAGTACTTGATACTCGAGTATTTTGAAAAATACTCGAGTATTACTCGTTTTAGTAATCATCGTCGATTATAAAAACAAAACTTGTTTTAAATTTCAGTCGTTTACTTCTCTATATATGTTGTATAAATTGAAATAATTGTATTATTGAAATTAAATTAGTTTATTTTTTTCTTTATCATCTACTAATATACACAAATTTGAATTAATAATATATATTTTGGTATGAAACAATTCGAATATAATCGAGTACTCGAGTATCTTTTTACTTCTCTATACTCGAGTAGCAGAAGATAAGAGTCTCGGGATACTACCAGCTTGTAAGGTGTTAACTGTAACTTCGGAAGAAAGAGATTATTCAAATGGAGTTAGAGGGTTTGCAACGATTTAATTGTATGGAAAATTAACAATATTGAATACGAGATGGTCTTAATTAAATAATGAAGGGGGCACACTTTGAGAACGGCTGTAAATAGATGGATCTGAGTGGGCTTATCCTCGATTTGCCATTGTGGAAGTATGGTTTCTTCTTCTTTTTTTTGGTTAGTCACTAGCTATCAAAATCACGAACAGCTATTGTGGTATCGAGTCGCAGAAAAAAACGACATTATAAAAAAGATCAAATATAATATACACTCATATAAAAGTATGCATTCCGGTTTTATGTATTGAATATTCAGAAGATCAGATAAGTATCAGAAGTTTTATTACTAATTTTATTTATATTATAATAATTTAACGATTTGAATTCAAAATCACATCATTATATAAACAATTGTTTTTATGTTTTTTTTTTAACTGAACTATAACACTCCGTTATTTAAAATCACATAAAAAAAATTCCAAATAAGAATTTTACACTTTTGATTGTGAATCGTTTGAAATATAATTTTCTCTCTGCTTCAAACATTATTTTATTTCTATAAAAATACTTCACCGAGTAAATGAAAAGGGTTTAAAGATGAATAATTTTGATTTCTTAGAAATAAATAAAACTCTTAACAAAAAAGAAGTATTATAAAATAATATTCTTAATTGGACAGGTTGCTCGACATTACTTACATTATTTCCAATTAATAGAGTAATCACTAACCTATCTGATTGATTGCAGCTCATTAGGTTAATAGTATGTAATGTTTAAAGTCATTAGTAGTATGAGTATTTGTTTGCTTTGTTTCGATTCTATAACCCACTCCTTGCTTCCCTAAAAAGGGAAAAACCCCAAACTTCATTTTGTATTTTCATCATTATAAAATGTTAGAATCAATCTTGCTTCATTACTTAAGCAAACTTTGCGATTGTAAGTCCGAAGATGCATCTGAAAGAGGTGAAACACGTGTCACAGTTAGTAGCCCAATACGTGGAATAATCAAAGTTATTTTTAATTTAATATTATTTTATTTGATAATCTGTATTAGGACTCTAAATAAGACATGAATGCATCGAATCGTTTATTTCATTGAATTATAAACCGATCTCTTTCATAGTGCGTTCAATGTATTGAACAGCGCATCCCGCGTATATAAATTCTTCAAATTGTTCGCGTAAAATATACATTAAGTGAAATCCCATCAAACTTGATTTAAATTGCCACTTATAATCTCGCTTCTTGTTGCCATCCGTGAATGTTTTATTTTACCATGTATAAGTTTACGAGCTATGCATTATGTATTATTTATGACGGTCGTTTTATAGGGATTTTATTAATGCTTTCATGATATCGACATGCACTCGTCGCTGTGTCTTGGATTTGGAATATCAATATTTTGTACTATTTGTGTGTTCCTGCAGTATGATAAAAATACTAAAAACAGTCTGTTTTATAAGACTAAATAGTTTTTCATTGATCAGTGATCGCTAAACGGTCGCTCGCGGTAGCATTTTCAGTAGCTCATATAAATACATACATATGTTAGGAACAAATTTTATCAATCGTTTGGGCGTAAAAACAGCAGTCTTGAAAATTTTTAAGTAAATGCCACATTATCAACATTTATAATTCAAATATATAAACGGTGGCAAAATGACTGGATTTTAAAATATATATTATGTTTTTTACACTACATACAGGGGAAATACAAATTCTGCATTGAATTTTACGGCATTAAAAAAGGTTTAGAGTTTTTTTTTCTCCCAAATGATTTTTTTGGTAGATAGCTAACTTTACTTCCAAAAGCCCTCATGTATAAGAAGCTCGTAACACAATTTCAATTTCGGAAAGTAGCTCACATCCAAGTTTGGAGACCACTGATATAGATCAATACATTTATATATTGATTAGCACTCTTTTAAATTTTGTATTGATAGTGAATTTCCACTAAGCTTCATGTGCATCGATTACAATACTAAATGAAATTCAAGCAAAAATTCAAGATGGATTCGGAATTTTGATAATAAATCAAAATCATTAATTGAATTAAATGAATCAAGTATCAAAATTCCATTCAATGCTAATTTTCACATGTATAATACTTTGTTCTATAATAATAATAATCAAACATTGAACTAATACTGTTCCAAACTAATTGTAGAACCAAAATTTGACATAATTTGATAAAGTATATTTACAAAAATACTTGAGAATACCTGCTTTTGAAGTGGCAGCAGTATTTCTGATGCTCCGCCTCTATTTGTCTACGCCTCGTAGCAAGTTCAGTGAAGAACTCTCGTAGCACTTGACGCTGTCTACGAGGCCTCTTCGTAGCCGGCCGCGTGACGTAGTAACAAACCACCTGTTGGCCTAATGTTTACATTTGGTAGCGTTTAAACAGATGTTTACATGGAATTCATTTGTACATGCCTTGGTATTATAAATTTACCGTCTTGAAAACTTGTTATGTATTCTTTACCAACTAACCGCGAGCGAATAATGATATTGGTTATATCAAATATTAGAAGATATGTTCCGTTTTAAAATTTTGAGTATACTTACATACTCCGTTAATATAAAATATGTAAAACTGCTAGAATTGTCGTTCATTATTTAAAGTCCAGTTTTTATGGACATGCGTTAAAACAATTCTACAGTTAATACTGAGGTACATAACGCGTAACTTAAGTTTAAATTTGTACGATTTCATACGTTTTGTCACAGCGACTATAACCTTCTCAAATATATCGCAAACAAAATGAACAGATACGTCTATGTATCACTGATTTTTTTAGGAAGTTGATTCTGTGACTTTCAAAAATCCTGTTTAACTGTGATAAAATATCATCTAAAGAAGGTATTTGTGGAAACATAGATTTCTAGGAATGAAATATAAACTGGTATTTGAAACATAAGTCCATTTTTTTATCAAATATTTGCATTAGCGATATAATCACACATATAGATATTAAGTAAAAATGCTGTAATCAAAGTTTATGTACAATTTTTCAGAATATGAATTAGGTATTTCACCATTACCTTATGGCGGAGGTTGTTGTACGACCGACGCACTTTTGTAATACAAAATTATTAATATTTTCGATGGTTTCGGCGGTAACTTTGTGGAAGTTCATTTTAATATAAAATTGAAAATAACTTTGATTATTCCACGTGTCACAATTAGTTACACAATACGTGGAATAATCAAAGTTATTTTCAATTTTATATCAAAATTATTAAGTTTGTGAATATAAGCTTAAAAGCTCATTATTTTAAAAAACGATTTCGATGTCAAAGCAGATAAAGTAATCATAGTCAAAATTTACGCGTTATAATAACAACCTTATAATTATTATTAATTAACAAATTGATTATTCTCGTACGAATACTGGCTAAATTATATTCTACTCTGTGGAAGTTCATTGAAAAACTGCTCACGGCGTGCATACAATTGGCCATCAAACGGTAAACAATCTTCTAATTACCACAGCAATTAAATGGGCCCGTTTGTTATAAAATTGTAAATTTTGTTATTCCACATATTGTGTAAAAAATAGTGCACGTGTTTCACCTTTTTAAGAAGCATCTTCAGTCTTACAAGAGTAACCTTGCGACAAGTCTTAATATGATACAGTTTACTTTTAAGGTGTTCACTGTCAATACTTGGTGGAAAGGCATTATAATAAAAATAATAACACATTTTTTAGTACTTTTTCCACATCTGATTTATTACATCAGGACCGGTTTCGCTCATGGCGAGCATTATCAACTGATAAGAAATACAATAAGACAGTGGTATTTATGCAAAAGTTAAGGATGAAAACAAGGTATGACAAACAATTGGTAATGCAACTAAGCAAATAAATTAAGTAAATTACAAGACAAATAGACTAAAAATAAAATGTTCAAGACCTCTTAGCAATGCAAAACTAAAACATCAAAAATCAATTAAGTATGAATTTAACATTAACTAACACATCAAAAATCAATTAAGTATGAATTTAGCATTAACAAAGTAAAAGCCCAAATATTAAGTGAATTTAATAAAAATAAATAAAGCTAATGTCTGTCATCCATAATTAGATGGAAGTCCCGGTAATGAGTTCAAATGAGTCAGTGCCTGTAACAGAATAAAAAGCCATATCAATTCTTACAAATTAAAATCAAAGAAAGGAAAATAAAAAATAAAAAATTAGAAATAAAAGTAGAAAAAAATACAATAAGAATTGGTTTAGTGAATTGGGTATAGTAAAGGCGAGGAAACGAAGACTAATTGATCATTTAAAAAGATTACAATTATTCATAAATTTATGTCGGTTTATTTCAAGGATTTCTAACTTATCTAGTTTTACAGATTTATTAATAATATGCAGGATTTTAAAGTTTTTAGTGATATCAAAAGTATGCTTATTTAGGAACAGATGGTTACCAAATGAAGATACTTCATTCCCTTTAATTGAACAAGCTAGATGTTCTTTAAATCTAGTATTGAAAGTTCTTCCCGTTTGACCAATATACTTGGCTCCACAGGATTCGCAATCAAGTAGGTAGATCCCACTTTGGTTGAGAATATTAATTTTATCTTTGGAATTTACTAAAACATTTCTGAGATTGAAAGGATTGTAAAACGTTACATTAAAAGATTTTTATCAATTTTCCTTGAAATCTTTTCTGAAACTCTACCTAAGTAACATAATTTCACCCACTGTTTATTAACAGCAGGATCATTAGTCACCAAACTAGAGCTTACATTTAACAGAGCTAATTTTTTATTTTTTTTAAATAAAAGTCGATCAATTAAATCCGAATCATAACCATTATTCATTGCAATTTGTTTTTATTGTATTTAATTCAAGATCGTAACTTGCTTTACTCATCGGAATCAAAAGGAGACGATGTATAAAGCAATGAAAGGTAACTAATTTATGCGAGATGTGATGTCTGGAAGAGTTATTAATGATGTTATCACTATATGAATCTTTTCTAAAAATACTGAAAAAATGCCGATTATTAATAATCTCGATCGTTAGATCCAAAAAGTTTATTTTATTCAACCCCAACTCCATTGTAAATTGGATATGCGGGTTAACACTATTAATATGTTTTAAAAATTGATTAAGTTGTCTCTCCGTACCTCCCCAAAGTACTAAGATGTCATCTACGTATCTATACCAATAAATGACATTTCTAAAGAGATCAAAACTACTGATTTTAGATTCTAAAAATTCATGAAAATTTTAAATATAAAAATATATAAATATATATATATAAAATTTTAAATATAAATTAAATTTTAGTCCTAAATTTAGTATTAAAAATTCGATTGAATTAGTAAATAAAATTAAAAACATTACAGTGCCTTTAAATTCCAAGCTTGTTTCTTTTGATGTAGTGAGTTTATTTACGTGTGTCCCTATTCCTGAGTTAAAATTAGCTTTTTTAGACTTTGTTGAGAGTAAAAATCTAAATCCCTTATTAGTTAAAGATATTATATCTATTGTCAATTGTTGTATTGACCAAAACTTTTTTAAATTTGATGGTAAAATTTACCAACAGTTGAATGGGTTGGCTATGGGTAGCCCTTTGTCTCCTATTTTAGCTGATTTTTTCATGAATTTTTTAGAATCTAAAATCAGTAGTTTTGATCTCTTTAGAAATGTCATTTATTGGTATAGATACGTAGATGACATCTTAGTACTTTGGGAGGTACGGAGAGACAACTTAATCAATTTTTAAAACATATTAATAGTGTTAACCCGCATATCCAATTTACAATGGAGTTGGGGTTGAATAAAATAAACTTTTTGGATCTAACGATCGAGATTATTAATAATCGGCATTTTTCAGTATTTTTAGAAAAGATTCATATAGTGATAACATCATTAATAACTCTTCCAGACATCATCTCGCATAAATTAGCCACCATTGCTTTATACATCGTCTCCTTTTGATTCCGATGAGTAAAGCAAGTTACGATCTTGAATTAAATACAATAAAACAAATTGCAATGAATAATGGTTATGATTCGGATTTAATTGATCGACTTTATTTAAAAAAAATAAAAAATTAGCTCTGTTAAATGTAAGCTCTAGTTTGGTGACTAATGATCCTGCTGTTAATCGAGTTTCAGAAAAGATTTCAAGGAAAATTGATAAAATCTTTTTAATGTAACGTTTACAATCCTTTCAATCTCAGAAATGTTTTAGTAAATTCAAAGTTAAATTAATATTTCTCAACCAAAGTGGGATCTTTATTTAACCTGTGGAGCCAGAAGTATATTGGTCAGAAAGGAGAAAAACTTTCAATACTAGACTGAAGTGTTCTAGTTTGCTTCAATTAAAAATAATTTTATCAATTTCAACCATCTGTTCCTAAATAAGCATACTTTGATATCACTGTCAAAATTTTTAAAATCCTTTTAAATAAAACTAAACAGATAAGTTAGAACTTCTTGAAATAAACCGACATAAATTTATGAATAACAATCTTTAAATGATAACAGTTCATTGTATTTTTTTCTTAGGGGTTTTAATTTTTATTTTTTATTTTTCCTTTTCTTTGATTTTTAATTTTTGTAAGAATTGATATGGCTTTTTATTCTGTTACAAGTATTTGAACTCATTACCGGACTTCCATCTAATTATAATGACAGACATTAAACTTTATTTATTTTATTAATGTCACCATTTCTTGTTAATGCTAAATTCATACTTAATTGATTTTTGATGTGTTAGTTAATGTTAAATTCATACTTAATTGATTTTTGATGTTTTAGTTTTGCATTGCTAAGAGGTCTTGAACATTTTATTTTTTAGTCTATTTGTCTTGTAATTTGCATCTAATTTATTGTCTTAGTTGCATTACCAATTGTTTGTCATACCTTGTTTTCATCCTTAACTTTGCAAATACCACTGTCTTATTGTATTTCTTATCAGTTGATAATGCTCGCCATGAGCGAAACCGGTCCTGATGTAATAAATCAGATGTGGAAAAAGTACTAAAAAATGTGTTATTATTTTTATTATAATGCCTTTCCACCAAGTATTGACAGTGAACACCTTAAAAGTGATCAATGAAGCTAGTACGGCTAAACTTACTGTCTTATTTAAGAAATATAAATTAAAACAGTGTTTAGCGTCTCAACATATTTGGTTCAATCGAGAGTGTCTACGGCTCAAAATTGTTCCTAAATATGTTAATTTAAAAACGAAGTCCAGATCTCCAGCCGCGATTAAAGCCCTCAAGGTGGCCCAGTTGACATGGATCAAACTGGAAATGAAGAAATGGTACAACGTCAGAGATTCGGTGAGTGTTTACTTGTTCCATATACATTCTTTATTAACCAGTAAACTTCACCCCTTAGAATTTGATTATTTAGACCGTAATATTAGATATGATGTTAACTTCCTTGTGCATAAAACTTTTATGAATCAGAAACAAAAATTAATTCGGTTAGTTTGCGTTGAAAATTCTAAAAATGCTGAGATTACCGTTGTTGATGTTGATAAAATTACTTTTGCTAAGCGTGTAGTGAACACTTCGTCTATTAATTTTGATTCAAACGAAATGAATTTATTAAATAAAGGTTTAAAATATTGCCCAAATATTAAATTAACTACGAAAAATTTAGAAAACCTTGCAATTGACGTAGATATTGCCATTAGGTCAGATATGGCGGCCAAATATCTATGTTCAACTATTTTGAAGAAAGAAACCCGTTCTAACTTAAATATTAACTTAGTTGAAATGCGTGCTTTGAAGTCAATTCAATCGAAATCTAAAATTAATAATTTAGTCATTTCTAAAGCTGATAAAGGAAACACGACAGTTATTATGGATAGGAGTGATTATGTCACAAAAATGAATGATGTTTTGTCAGGGCCTTCTTTCGTTATCATAAAACGTGATCCCACTACATTCAGTTCAGATTTGGTTAAAACTGTTATCAATGATGCTAATGCGTGTTTCCCGACAGAACGAATGAAAAAAATGTATAAACTTATGAACCCTCAGTGTCCCAGATTGTATGGTTTACCTAAAATTCACAAAATTAATACTCCCTTAAGGCCAGTAGTTTCGTTCAATTCAGCACCTTCTTACAAATTAGCAAAAGGCGAACCAACTTTTTAAATATAAATTAAATTTTAGTCCTAAATTTAGTATTAAAAATTCGATTGAATTAGTAAATAAAATTAAAAACATTACAGTGCCTTTAAATTCCAAGCTTGTTTCTTTTGATGTAGTGAGTTTATTTACGTGTGTCCCTATTCCTGAGTTAAAAATTAGCTTTTTTAGACTTTGTTGAGAGTAAAAATCTAAATCCCTTATTAGTTAAAGATATTATATCTATTGTCAATTGTTGTATTGACCAAAACTTTTTAAATTTGATGGTAAATTTACCAACAGTTGAATGGGTTGGCTATGGGTAGCCCTTTGTCTCCCTATTTTAGCTGATTTTTTTCATGAATTTTTTAGAATCTAAAATCAGTAGTTTTGATCTCTTTAGAAATGTCATTTATTGGTATAGATACGTAGATGACATCTTAGTACTTTGGGGAGGTACGGAGAGACAACTTAATCAATTTTTAAAACATATTAATAGTGTTAACCCGCATATCCAATTTACAATGGAGTTGGGGTTGAATAAAATAAACTTTTTGGATCTAACGATCGAGATTATTAATAATCGGCATTTTTCAGTATTTTTAGAAAAGATTCATATAGTGATAACATCATTAATAACTCTTCCAGACATCACATCTCGCATAAATTAGCCACCTTTCATTGCTTTATACATCGTCTCCTTTTTGATTCCGATGAGTAAAAGCAAGTTACGATCTTGAATTAAATACAATAAAACAAATTGCAATGAATAATGGTTATGATTCGGATTTAATTGATCGACTTTTATTTAAAAAAATAAAAAATTAGCTCTGTTAAATGTAAGCTCTAGTTTGGTGACTAATGATCCTGCTGTTAATAAACAGTGGGTGAAATTATGTTACTTAGGTAGAGTTTCAGAAAAGATTTCAAGGAAAATTGATAAAAATCTTTTTAATGTAACGTTTTACAATCCTTTCAATCTCAGAAATGTTTTAGTAAATTCCAAAGATAAAATTAATATTCTCAACCAAAGTGGGATCTACCTACTTGATTGCGAATCCTGTGGAGCCAAGTATATTGGTCAAACGGGAAGAACTTTCAATACTAGATTTAAAGAACATCTAGCTTGTTCAATTAAAGGGAATGAAGTATCTTCATTTGGTAACCATCTGTTCCTAAATAAGCATACTTTTGATATCACTAAAAACTTTAAAATCCTGCATATTATTAATAAATCTGTAAAACTAGATAAGTTAGAAATCCTTGAAATAAACCGACATAAATTTATGAATAATTGTAATCTTTTAAATGATCAATTAGTCTTCGTTTCCTCGCCTTTACTATACCCAATTCACTAAACCAATTCTTATTGTATTTTTTTCTACTTTTATTTCTAATTTTTTATTTTTTATTTTCCTTTCTTTGATTTTAATTTGTAAGAATTGATATGGCTTTTATTCTGTTACAGGCACTGACTCATTTGAACTCATTACCGGGACTTCCATCTAATTATGGATGACAGACATTAGCTTTATTTATTTTTATTAAATTCACTTAATATTTGGGCTTTTACTTTGTTAATGCTAAATTCATACTTAATTGATTTTTGATGTGTTAGTTAATGTTAAATTCATACTTAATTGATTTTTGATGTTTTAGTTTTGCATTGCTAAGAGGTCTTGAACATTTTATTTTTAGTCTATTTGTCTTGTAATTTACTTAATTTATTTGCTTAGTTGCATTACCAATTGTTTGTCATACCTTGTTTTCATCCTTAACTTTTGCATAAATACCACTGTCTTATTGTATTTCTTATCAGTTGATAATGCTCGCCATGAGCGAAACCGGTCCTGATGTAATAAATCAGATGTGGAAAAAGTACTAAAAAATGTGTTATTATTTTTATTTTTTTTATTATGATACAGTTTCATAAAAAATAAATCAATTTTCATTTATTTTACCCAACGATATCTACTATCTTTGTTGAATATTTAACATTTTATACAATATACATTTATCTCTGTATACATAATCTGAATTTTGATACGAATAAAATTGATAACAATGCAATCGCTATCCAATAAAATTTGTCGCATCTAACAAGAACACGACACATACGCAGTCAGAAATATAAATCAATTGGTATTGGATAGAGGCCCGCCCGAACTTGTCATTTTTATCAAAAATTATTGATTGATATATTTTAAATTACTCGATGAACCGACGTCAATTATACCTAAATCTTCTATCTCGGTCTGTCCTTATCAAATAATCCACCTTCATTGTATCGATTATGTAATCTTTTAACAAACGACTTTTTTGCAAAATTGATCGATATTTGATTGAGATAGAATTAATCTATTTCCTTAATTCTATAATTTACTATATTATACCGACCGTTTCGATTTTTTTTTATAAAGATATTTCCCAGTATCTTTCATCACGAACATTGATACTTCCTTGTCATGTATCAGCTTAAACTTTAACCCCTTGCATTCCACAATATATTATAAATTTCCTTTCATCAACTCCTTAATAGATTTGATAAATTGATTGATATCACAGGGCTTGCGTATTTATTAGCACAGTTAAACGAAATACCGAAAAACATATTATATATTACAAACATTAACTAAGACACACAATCCAATAAATACGGGTTTTTGAATAAGGATAATTAAAAAATTAATAAAAAAAAAAACAAACTAAGTTTTACAAAGTCGAGCAGGACTCGCGTTCAGGAGTTTCGCGTTACCTATACGAGTCGAGCAACCCTCGACATATACTTGACTTTACTTGTCTTGATAAGCAAGGCAAACCGCTCTATACCAACCACTACAGGGGGACACTTAATTAATATCGCTATACTCGTTATAAATAGAAAAAAATTATTAGGTATGTGCTGCAGGAGATATTTTACAATTAATTGTTACCTTAAACACTATTCACTATTAAGGTGTTCACTGTCAATACTTGGTGGAGTGGCATTATAATAAAAATAATAAAACATTTTTAACACTTATTTCACATCAAAATTATTGGATCAGGACCGGTTTCGCTCATAGCGAGATTGTCAACTAATAAGAAATACAACGAAGCAGTGATATTTATACAAAAACTACTTAACTTTTAATATTTTCGATGGTTTCGGCGGTAACTTTGTGGAAGTTCATTTTAATATAAAATTTATTATTTAAGCAAACTTTGCGATAGTAAGTCTGAAGATGCCTCTGAAAGAGGCGAAACACGTGTCACAGTTAGTTACACAATACGTGGAATAATCAAAGTTATTTCAAATTTTATATTACTTAACTTTTGTATAAATATCACTGTATCGTTGTATTTGTTATCAGTTGACAATGCTCGCGATGAGCAAAACCGGTCCTGATCCAACAAAAAAAATATGTGTGAAATTTCCGCTTGAACCTTCACAATGGTACCTCCGAATATTGATGATTAGGGTAGATCCCACCCCCTCGATACGGTGGTAGGCATTTTATTTAAAAGTATCTCACAATCATTCCGTATTCACATGTTAACATTCGTTAGTTATTGTTGCCAGCTATTGTTTTATATTTTTGCTACGACAAGAAATACATTATTCGTTGACATATCGCACCTCTGGTGAAATAATGTCGTAAATCTGAAATAAGTCAGTTTTATTCTGCGTATTTAACTAGAGATTTTATATATATCGCATTAAGTATCTGTCTTTCGCACACACAGCGCGTTACATGACCTTTTGTGAAACTATTCGATTCATGTCATTTTCAGCGTAAAAAGCAAGGGAATTACAACAAAACTAGTTTCGAACCATGTGTAGGGTTTCCAATCCCGGGTCAAAATTTCGTTCCCGGGATTTCGGGATTGCAATAAGTCGATCCCGGGTTATAAGCCATGTTTATGTGTCATTAAAAATACTTGTTGTGGTTTTATAAATATATATGAATATTATATTTCGGTTGTTTATCCATAACTGAAGAGCGAAAATATACGATTGAAATATAATGTCCGAGAGTATCGGTCTAGTTCATAGGTTCCCAACCTTTCCCGCGTGGCGACCCCTTTTTATAAAAACTATGCGACCCCGTTATGCGTCGTGCGGCATGTTATTGAAAACGGCATTTTTTATAAGGTAGTTAAAAAAAACGACGAAAATGCATTGTAAAGAATATTTTTTTCAGTTGGCTGTATAAGTTGGTGACCCCGCAGAAACACCGTCGCGACCCATGTGTTGGGAACCCGTGGTCTAGTTCGAATGCGTTCTGATAACTAATTAAAATTATAAATATGACTGGTTTTGTACAATTTAAAAAAAAAATCACATTACAGTGGAACCCCGATCTTACGTTCTTGCATAATACGTTTTCCTGCATGGTGCGTTCATTTTCTATAGTCCCGGCATTTAGCTAATTTACAAAACTTTCCCGCATTTATCGTTTCCCGCATTAATCGTTTGTTTTCTACGGTCCCTTGAAAAACGTAGAATCGGGGTTTCACTGTATTAAAATGAGGACCTATTTTTGGAAATAAATAACGCTTTTACTGATGAAAATTCAATCCCGGATTAGATTTTCTAATCCCGGGAGTCATTAGGTATTGAAAATTCTCGGGATCCCGGGATTGGAAACCCTAGACATGTGCAAATAGATGTTTATCATAACGGACGGAGACTCATTTGGTAAGTATGCCAAACTTACCGTTTTCTCTCTATTTTATATCATGCCAATGTTCTATAGTTATATTAAAATATACGTTTTTTTTAAATAACTATGAATACATTATTTTTAATGTCCTCATTACAGAATATAGATTGCGTTGATACAAGTGCAATTCCACTCATTTCCATGCTAGCAAAGTAAAGCACACAATTATACAAATCGAAACCAATTACTAGCGTTGCAAGTTTTGCTAATCGAAGACAAAATATTTAACTTTAATTTTGATTAAAACAAGAATTAGACAAAGTAATCATTGGGAATTTAAGGTAATAATATAAATTCGACTATTGCATGTTTATCAAAATTATGTTTCAAAAACAGCACAGAAATATACTGATATATTTGCTATTTTTATGCATATCGATTTCAGGTTTGAGTATCTTAAATACTTCAAGGGAATAGCTGTATTTTTTATAAAAATAAATCATAATGTATGCATTATTAAAATTGAATCATTTGAATAATTGTGTCCTTTTCCGTGAGTTTTGTCGCTAACGACCCGGGTTTCGTCTTTCGGCATCTTCGGGCATTTCAAGTGCACGGATGTACATACTTGAACAGACGCGTAGTAAACAGTTTGTATCGGTTCTATTATCCAAACTGTTACTACGCGTCAGTTTATACTGACTTCAGGTACTTGATTACAAGACTAAGTATCTCAGTACATCCGTGCGCTTGAAATGCCTGAAGATGCTGAATGGCGAAACCCTGGTCGTTAGCGACAAAACTCATGGAAAAGTACAAAATTCAAACGATTCAAATTTGATATTGAAAATCCATCAAGCTCCCTCAGTCGAAATTCTTAAGCATGTATTCTTATAAATAAGTTGCACATTGAACAAGTACACGTTTTCCATTTAAATACCGACTGTTCTGGTATCATTTGAAATATACAATACTTTCTGTTTTATCTCAATCTATCTATTTGAAACGAAAAGAATTTAATTAAATATTAACTTAAATTAATTACAGCATATCGTTCACCTCTCGTGAATATTTAAACTGGCACGCAGAGCACACGAACACACCGATTCATTCACCAACATTAACAAACAAATATAATTAGCAACAAGATTTTAGTATACCCACTGGCACTAAATTTTACATAACATAGATGTGAGCTTGCATGTGTTTGTTATATTATTATTATTATTATGACAGTGTTGGAGTAAAGTCGACCTGTGACGTCACCACAAGGTCGTTTCGCAAAGTGTTGGCTATAAATTTAAATGCTCTCCCAAGCTGTGTATTTTATATTTCGATCGGCGCCTGATCGGAGTTCCACGCGTTGATGACTGCCTGCGTCCGAGTATTCTCGTGTACATCTCGCAAATCTTGAAAGAATACTACGGCTGTATGATTTAACCGTTCTGAAGCTAACGACACACCGGTGGGCAACTACTTTTAAGGCGTCAAAAACTAATATTTCTCAAATTATCACATCGAATATGTATCCGAGATCTCTTAAGGCTCACAACATGAATATAAACTTTTCGTTTTAATAGTTTTCTTAAAAGATATTCAACAAAAAGTGTATACAGGTTATCAGGGCTGTCAAAACTTTTGAAACAATATTCACGTAAATATTATTTTGCATGTACATATATGTTTCAAACGAATTGAATAAATATAAATTATTCATACAATCATATGAAAAATTCAACAAAGTTCATTTTATGATAGCCAATCGGGGTGCAAAATTGATATAATATTATAAACTATGTGTGACAACCCTTATCGACGATTCGTAAATACGCTCTAAAAGCCATGCGTTATGGTAATTAACATGGGATTGCTTTCATAAGGGATCAAAGACATCAAAGCCCTTAACACATTCAATGCTGAACCTGTTTTTTAGGATGCAATTGAACACGCTAGGCGTGTTCTCAGCATCCGATGTGTTAATTAACGTAAGTAGTTTTAAGGTATTGTCATTTTAAAATTTTTGAAAAAGTCGTAGCTGGCAACAGGTTAATTCAATTCAAAACTTATCTTATCTTCGTTCAATTGTGCCTTGTTACCCTCCTTTCGCTTTGTACTTTCCCAGATTATGCCAACATCACTAACAGGAGGAATCATTAGTGGAATTACTATGGAAAACATTATACTAAGCGAAGATGTCATCATATTTGTATCATATTGGTTTCCTCTGGTTTTATTTCATATACTTGTCTATGGTTTGCGTTTGACTTTTCTTTACAATTTTTTATTTCGGTGTTAATTATCGAAGTTTGTAAACAATGCGTGTTAACTATAAAAATATCTAATATGCGTGCAAACTACACATATAAACGTCTAAACTATAAACATATAAAATCCATGCGTGAAGTTTAGGAAACCGCATTATATTTCACAACATTTAACCGTCTTTCAGGAAATCAAATCTCCTCGATGGGAATAATGCGTTGTAACAGGTTTACTTACGTACCATACTTCAAAATACAGTCAGCCCTGCTATAGCGGGAGGATAGGGAAGGGAGGGAGTATGCAATAACAAATAAACGCCATATAAACTTAGGCACCCATACAAAATTTGGGGTTTGGTTTTTTCAATTGTATTTTATGATTTGAAGCAAATCAACATGTTTCCAATTTTAATATTTTTAATCGCTGGAAACAATGTGACACCAAAAAGAAAACGGTTGAAACTGAATAAAACATTAAATATGTAATAAATAAGACACAAATTTCATATTTAAACAGCTATACGAATATAAATTCAACGGTTGTCTGAAGAATTCACTAAACACATTTGATGTGATAATTTCATAAATAAAACCAGTTTTTTTTTTGATAAATCGAGAATTGCTCGGAAACCTTGTGTAAATTAATACCTACGATCTTCAACCTTCAAAACTGAGGTTAATATGATTCTCTATTTGAAACTAGAAGTGAAGTTTTTTTTAAATTTATAATTTAACAGCTGTTGCGTTTTAATTTAATACAAACTCTTATGTATGGTTTTCACTTGTTTATGTTTACGACGTGCCTTTAAAATGTTCCATATTTAAAAACAAAAGTTCTGTCAAATCTTAAGAGCTAAATATAATGCCAGTTCGGTGTTAGTTTAAAAGAAAATGATTATATTTGCATACACATACAGCATATCAAAGATAACGTACGTGCTAGCCAAATCTTCACCTTTCGGTAACATCTTGAAGAAAGAAAAGAATACCCCACCCTTGATAATACGAAAACCACATTGTGCTGACATCAACGTACATCACGGACATTAGGAATCATTATATTTTGGATAATATCGTTTTTTAAATTGGCCTATATTGTATGCAATAAAAATGTGCGGTATATGTCATCCTTGTGGTTTTTTAAAAATATCAATATGAAAGTTGTTTTGATTTGCGAAACATTATTTTTAAACTAAGTCAACCCTCGTCCCAGAGGCATAGTTACAATTGGGAGGACGTGTTTAGTCGGAGGAAAAACATATCGATGGCTTAAAGAGTAATTTTGTTAACTCCACTTTTGGCTGAAAATGACCTAATAATGCCATCTTGTTGTACATTGCGTTGTCCATGTCCTGTAAAAATTTTATGACTAAAACTTATTTGAGTGCATCGGAAAAAACGTTTTAGGAAAATTTGATAACTCCATTGGCGTTCTAAAACCTACACTGCTAATTATCCAAATCCGCCATTTTCTATTGTCCCTGTCATTCATTCGTTGTTTTTCAGCGACGGTACAAATAAATCGTTCGAAAGTCCTATTTGAAATTTTCCCGATCGGTTTAAAAATACCAAAATAATCAGTTTTTACCCTCTCCTGCACGATTGACAAAGACGGAGATAGCAAATTTACTCTTTCAGCCATCGGTATGTATCGTTGAGCACATATTCGGGGCGTTAAACATAACTAGAAAAGATATTTCAATACCACTCGATCTCTTCTATCATAGATTTTAACTCTACTAGTAAAATATGTATCATTGTTATGTGTTTAAAATAATCTCACATCATTTTTTTCGATATATATTCGAAAATCGTCGAAGATTGATAGCAATTAATATGTTGTCTGTCTCGGTCACTCCTTAAACCGCGCGGTGTCTGACGCTGCAAACACGTGGCCATCATATTAGTAACAAATATGTAATTTTGCGGTAAATATTTATAACTTATTAGTGTCAATTAACGTGACACATGTCTAGTTTCTTGGAGCTTCTTTTTTTGAATATCAATGACACATATATTATGTGATATTTTTTTTGTCAACGAATTGAAATAGTTCCAACCTAATCGTTATAATATTATATAGTAATCTTGGCTCGGTATCTAATCTTAAATTGATTATGTTCGTGATATAGCTTGAGTGTTCAGTTGTTAAATCATTTTATTTAAGTTGGCGCCAATTTTTTCAATCCAAATCAATTTGAATTTTGAAAAATGATTTCATTGCATCCTGTTAATCTATTATAATATCTGAACAGTTAACAAAAGTTTAGTTGAACTAAAAAATTTAAACATGTATTTGATAACGCTGCGCAGGGAACCACAGCAAATCATTATATTCTGCATGACATGTTTTATTCATTTCATAATGTAATTGACAATACATGGAATTGCAGCTGATTTCAAAAATACGCCAAGCATTAAATAAATTAATAATACACCAAAGAGAATTTATGTTTTATTTAATATTTATTTTTATCTAATGCACAGTGCGATCTTTTACGGTCCACATTTCCCATGGTTTTTCAATCATGGCAATATGATTTTTTTCCGATACAATTTGAGGTCAACATTTGTATTGTGTGAGCCATTTTATTCGACGATCTTTTGGATGACTCTTGATATCAAAACCTTCAAAAACTTTTAAGTATTTTATTTAACAATTATTTATTATGCAGTTGGTGTTACCCAGCGGTTGGTAACCCAGGATATTATGTTTTTTTTTAATATTGAAATTATAGCTTGAGTAATTGCCTTCCGATTGTCGTACGTGAAATCATTTTATTAAAAACTAAGGAATTGTTGATTGGTATATAAAATTGGCAATTATTAATTGAATTTTTATAGCAAGCATTTAAGTATGTCATCGATTAATCATAACAGGTACCCTGCCATGATTAATTCTTATCTTCGCATGGAATTTGATAAGGTAATAATAATAATACAAATAATTTATAGTATCACCAACCTTGCGAGTGCGCTTATCTGTCACGTGCAACATATTAGAACAGCGAAGTTGATACGCATTATTAGAGAAAGGGGGCGCCCTTGTGGTTTGGCGGAAGCGTATTGGTCAAATTTTGACACGGCCTCCGCGAATGAACAACTCTGCACTGGCGTAAAGTGGCCGTTTTAATATAAAATTTAAAATAACTTACTGATTATTCCACGTATTGTGCTACTAACTGTGACACGTGTTTCGCCTCATTCAGAGGCATCTTCGGACTAACCATCGCAAAATTTGCCTAAGTAATGAAGCACGATTGATTATAATATTTTAAAATTTAAGATTTTTTGACAAATTACGATATAAAAGCGCCTTTTTTTCCGCACTGGCTTTTTTAATACTTTCGATGGTTTCGGCGGTAACTTTGTGGAAGTTCATTTTAGTATAAAATTTAAAATAACTTTGATTATTCCATGTATTGTGTTACTAACTGTGAATGATGCGAAACTAGACAGAAACTGGACTAGTTGCCATGTGCTCTAAAATGCTATATGTAGTAGGTACGGTACACTCGTTTTTTATGTTTATTTCAAGATTTCAGTCTCGTAATCTATATTATCAACAGTCCATACAGTCGAACTAGGTGCTCTCGATGTTAAAAACAATGCATGCTTATCAAAACTTTTTTCCAACCGTTTTGACCGGAGTCGTACTCGGAGTCGTACTCGGAGTCGGATATTTTTGCATATAATATGACAATTTGTCAATTGGCCGGATTGGTTGGTTGATATTTTATTGAATACACATACATAGGAAAATTAGGAAAAAATAGTGATGAAATTAAACTTTTTTTAGTCGGAGTCGGAGTCGTGTTTTTGGTAAATGGTGGAGTCGGTGGGAACAACTCAGACACAGCCCTGGTAAATATACATCTTGTAATGATCACCTTTAAGGTGTTCACTGCCAATCCTTGGTGGAATGGCATTATAATAAAAATAATTACACATTGCATTTATTGAGATCGGGACTGGTTTCGCTCATCGCTCATCGCGAGCATTATCATCTGATTAATTAAGAATTTCGACTGAGGGTGCTTGATGGAATTCCACTATCAAATTGATGAAGATGAAGATGACGAAAGGTAAAACCCGGGACTTAAGCGACAAAAATCATGGAAATGTATACAATTCAAACGATTCAAATTATCATCTGATTAGTTGATAATGATCGCGATGAGCGAAACCGGTCCTGATCTCAATAAATCCAATGTGCAATAAGTACTTAAAATATGGTAATATTTTTAACATATGTAATGGTTAATATGTATATCTATATACATAATCATTCCTATTGAACTACATATATTGTCTCCTACATTCAGGTTTTTCTCAAGGTACAAATAATTTGAAAATTTGACGCAAGGTGAAAGTTTGATAAGACGGTAGAAAAAAGAATGATGGAGCAAGTAGGCAAGTATTTATTTATGTGATAATTATGCATAAGAATGTGTGTCAGTTATTTTATTACAAAATGCACATAATTAAATCGTACTTCAACATCTTTATTAGTGTTTGAATGGTATATTAGTTATGAATAAAATTGAAAAGTGGTTTTTAAAATAAATAATTCAAGAGTGGAACAAATTAATCTTTATGATGTAAGTTTCTATAATAAAATTTCCAATTACCGTAATGAATGAGTTTAAAACAAAATTGTTCGTTTATGGAATAATGAAGTATTTGAAAATACTAATGATGAATTCAAATATTATGTTCTTTTTTCAAAATAAGAATAGCGGTGATAATATTGTTATGTACCTGTCATTTTTAAAATGGTTCATTTATTTTTGAGTTTGAGTATCACTAAATTTACAATAATTGGCAATAGTTGGCTTTGTATATAAGATAAGTAAGTATTTAATAGGAGCAGGAAAATGAAGGTTTTTTTTAACAACTATATTGTGTTAAGTTAGTAGGTGGATTGACTATCTGATCAAATTTATTATAAGTAAGAAAAAATTGGCTTAGCCGCAATTTTGATGATGGAGCGATGTCGAAACAGCTTTTAACGCCACTTGAAAATTTTTATTCAATTTTATTTATTTTCAATATACATATTTTTACGATCGATAAGGCATGGGTTTTTACCAGGGCTGTGGAGTCGGTCAAAAAAAGTCCGACTCCGATTCCAGCATTTACCAAAACCATGACTCCGACTCCGACTAAAAACAGGTTAATATTGTCACTTTTCCTATTTATGTGTATTCAATTAAATATCAACCCTATCAATGCGGCCATATGCCAAATTTGACGTATTAAATGCAAAAATAAAAATTTCAAAATTTCCGACTCCGAGTACCACTCCGGCCAGAACGCCGCGACGACTCCTACTCCGGCCAAAAAGCTCCGACTCCACGACCCCGACTCCGACTCCGACTCCATAGCCCTGGTTTTTACAGTGTTGTTTAAAATCCCACTTTCCGGATCCCAAAATCTAACCACTAGTCGTCATATTCTTTCAATCTCCCTTCTTCCTTCGAAAAAGAGAGGACTGAGTTACAATCAGTTTTCGAATAAAAAATATATTTTGAGAGAAAGTCAGTAAGGAGGACGTTGGGAGTGGACATGGTCAAAAAATACAATTGAATTTGATATCTTTGTTAGTATATTTTAATTAAAATAATTATGTGTCAAAAGGTATTTCGAACCAAATATGACAATTTTTAAGGATCCTTTTATTGATATTTTATCCTTGATAAATAATAAGATTTTTTGCTTACTTTGCGATAGTAAGTCCGAAAATGCCTCCTGAAGAGGCGAAACACGTGTCACAGTTAGTAGAACAAACGTGGAATAATTTTTTGTATTGACAGTGAACACTACAGGAATATCAATATCTACATATATACAATGATGGGATTACTGTATGGAATTTAGTTGCGTAATCCAAATTGTATATTATAATAATTTTGCCTATCCTCTTGTCTCGGCAACGTAATAAATTTATTGGCAGTTCGTAATGAAAGATTCCTTCTCAAAGTTGTGAAATTTCGCTCTGGGAATTATTGTGTGTGCGTAGATGAGACACGCACAGCGAGCTGCGGATTGGTAGGTGCTTAGGTGGGTTATGCTTCGACATGATTAGTATTATCACGCTTCAGGTATTTTTGATTTGATTTGATCGAATTGGGTTTCCTGGATTCCATTTCCGAGATGAGCAGCACGAGCTCGAGCCGTCCCCGCGGACCGCGACACGAATTATTGCCTCGGAGCAACCTGTTGCCATTATGCCACACTGATACATGTACACATCCATATGTCATACATAATATGTATTATAAACACATTAATAGATATACAGTTCTCATCGTTCCATTGCTGAATATTTTTGTGCTCGATCCACATTAGGGATTCCAACTACAGTAGAACCTCGATTATCATAATTGACAGGAAAAGACAAGTACATATATTCAGTATAAATCATTTTTATTTTTTTAGATTAATACATAGCTTTAATAATAAATTATTTTTTATTGAAAAAATCAATTATCGATTTCTGCTAGCTCGAAACTAGCTTTTCTTTTCGATGCTACAAAATCACGAATACTTTTAAGTCACATTACACAAGACACAAGTTGTCTTAAATAACACTCTTCTTGACTCTCATAAAACAATTGGTAAATTTCAAGATTTTTTCACTTTGTTTTTTTATATCCGAGATCGTTGACAACATATTTATTAGACAAAAAATGTCCCGATTCACCCCGTTTTAAAGCATCGATTATATCCAATTTGTCTTTTAATGAAACTACGACACGTTTTCTTTTCGTTGACATATCGGTAATATTAAAAATAAATATTTAAATCGTGATCAATTTTTCAAGAAACAAACGTTCAATGCGTATTGTTAAAACTTATTGTTAGAACATGCGAACGATCAAAATATTAAGACTGCTGTCCATCACGTACGTAAACAGTGGACGCAATTCGCCGCGTGCATATCAGCAATCCGGATAATCGAGTTTCTACTGTATATTAAAAAATTGAAAAATAATGCGTGCGCCGTAATGCAATTGGTGCGTCCAAAGACCAGACATTGCGAGAATTTTGGAAAAAACTATAAAATATCTCAGAAGGATGGTCAAATGTAACGACATCGTATGAATGACATATGGAACAAACTATTAAAATGTGATAATAATATGAATTTTAATAGAGAAAATAACGAATATCATTGCAAAATTTGCTCAAAAACGTTATGTGGAAGTTGACAGTGAAGATTTAATTCAATTTTTAGAAAATGATGTCGAAGAGATCACATGAATATACCACAGAATAATTTTGTAAATACATATTATTTATTTTTATTATTATATTATATGTATGTATAATAGTAAATATTCTGAAATAAATTCCACTAACGTACCACGCACTTTTTATGTCTAACCAGTCCCTTGTAGCTCTGTCTCGGGTCAAGTAAGTGAGAAGTCAATTGGTTTCTTTTCTTGGTCGTATAGCGTTATGGAAGGCGGCTGTGAAAAACGGCTGCACACACATAACGGAAGGGTGGTGAGAGAACCAACTTGTTCACCCAAATATATACCTGATTGATTGCATCTCATTAGTTAATATTTTGAAATGCTAACGTCAATAGTAGTATAATTATTTGTTTTGATTCTATAACCCCCCTCCTTCCCGTAAAAAGGAAAAATCGCAAACTCCATTTTGTAATTTTATCATTTTTAAATAAAATGTTAATCTTGCTTAATTACTCAAGCAAACTTTGCGATAGTAAGTCGGAAGATGCAAATGACAGAGGCGAAACACGTGACACAATTAGTGACACAATATTTGAAATAATTTTTATTTTAGCAAAACATATTTATGTAAATATTTTTTTTCAATGTTACTAGTAAATATTATGAATATGTATGTTTATGTCTAGTAAAATAATGTAAGTGCTACACGAAAATATTTTTTACGTTTTTCAAAAGATAACTGTTTAAACATGTTAATGAATGAAATGCGTATACTTTGGGTTTATTGGAAATCTTTTCAAGCTTTCATCTTTGATATTTGTTCATACCTGAATACAATATTGAAATTTTTGACTGTAACTTCTGTTATTTTTGTCAATTTAGAATATCTCGTACCCGGAAACACAAATCACACAAGAACTTGTTTTTGAGTCCCTAAGCATATGAGTTTTTTTTCTTTATATTGAAAATTCAAATGAAAACTATTCACGTTCATATTATATATGATATATGAGTTTGTTCTTGAAAATTCTACTCAATTGAAAAAATCCAATAACTCTTCATATATTGTGAGAGGGCACGATAGCCGTGATGGATTCCCGTATGAAACTAAAACCAACGTCTTCTTTCTTTTCTTTCGTTTATATTTTATATCATGGTTACTTGAACTATTTATTTGTTCAACTCAATTGGTGGTCATATAATTTCACTTGGAACGAAATATAGACTGAAACAAATTACTCATTCAAAGTATTAATATTTATTATAATCAATTAAGCCAATTCTTTTATCAAATAGATATAGGTTGCGTGTTATTGATTTTTTAGTGATCAGTATAAAAAAACAGTGCATTTTAGCTCTACATAAATTATTGTTGATATCTATTTCGGCTTACGCTATCGTCAGAACAAAGTTACACTAGTTCTATATTATCTATATATATAAAAATGAATGTCTTTATGTATGTCCGCTATGGACTACTAAACCGCTCGACCGATCGATGTGAAACTTTACAAATTTATTGAGTGCACCCCCGCGATGGTTTCTGGCCTACCAACCCCTCCCCCCAACCAACCCCCCCCAAATTTTTTTTTTAAACTTTAAGAATTTTTCGAGTTCAATTCTTCGAAGGTTTTTGGCATACCCCCCCCCATACGCTCCACAAACCCCACCCCGCCAAACAACCCCCCTCCCCCCAAAAATTGATATCGAATTTTTACAAATTTCTCGAGTACACTTCCGCGAAACTTTCTGGCGTTCACCCCCTCCCCTACCCCAATCCCCCCTACAATTGCTGGCGTAGCAACGCGCGCAGGGTACAGCTAGTAACAATATAAAAAATAGTGCCTGCAGAATTAAAATACATGGCTATTTTTTTTTTCATCGTGCTATGATAAGGTTCTACCAAGAAAATGTCAGTCAAATTAATAATATCAGTGTTTTTTGGTATTTATGCAAATGAGTAACCGAATGGAGTCATTCAGAAGACAATATTTCTTCGTTAGAAGTATCTTTGCCTCCACAGTAGGTGGATCTTAGATCCCAGTAATTAAAATATTTCTTGATGATTTTCCTGATTGAATGAAGACTTTTTTGTAATCATGTATTTACAAAAATTGTAAACATTGCTTAAGAATTACCTGATTTGATTATTTGTAATCATTTTTACTATCTTCTACTACATATAATTATCTATTAATCTATTATCGCTTAGTGCTAAAATTTAATAACTATACACAGGTTTCTTAAATATTTACATATATTCTGACTTCCATAGTAACTTGTATATCTTGGAAATTTATTATCTTACTATAAAAATTATCATATCAATGTAAATAATAACAATAATATACTACTCCAATATAATAAATATGTATTTTATTTTTGGTGTGAACTGTTCATTTTCGTTAGAAAAGCATTTTATTTACGGAGATAATAAACATTTTTTTATACTGCTTCCACATATTTTACAATGGCCAGGACCGATATCACACATATCGTGATTTATGAACTGATGATATGTATAAACAGGTACATTTATATGAAAATGAGTATACCAATGAATCGGTATCAAAAATATGACAGGAATAATAATTTACAGACTATAAAGTTATAAAATAATAAAAATTTTGACGACCTTTTTTAAGAGGAAATTGATACATAAGATATCATTAATTTAAACCATGTTAGAAAAAATATAGTAAGCAAAAGGGTTATGTGATTTTATAAAATTCTTAAATGAGCGAACCGGTCCTGATATTTTTCAAATATGTATGTGGTAACAAAACAATTGTTTCATTTATTTGAATGAAATTAAATTCACATGCACATTTTAAAAAATTTTCCATGTCACGAATTTTTATTTTATCTTTATTTAGGATATGCGAGGCATTAATAGCGTAACCGATTAGTGAGAAACCTTATTTTTGTGATATTATATATTTTGTCAAATAGACCAATAGTGAAAAGGAAGGGCATAGATAGAGCTTGACGTGAAAGATGTAAAAAATAAGATACGAAAGCTTTGTGCCGATTCTTTACTACCCCCTCCTTGCATCCTGTAAAAAGGAAAAATCCCAAACTCCATTTTGTAATTTTAAAATATTAGAATCAATCTTGCTTCATTACTTAAGCAAACTTTGCGATGGTGGGTCCGAGGATGTCTCTGAAAGAGGCGAAACACATGTCACAGTTAGTAGCACAATACGTGGAATAATCAAAGTTATTTTATATTAGGTACATGTGAGGTTATAATATATATCAGGGGGGGGGGGGCAAACTTTTCGGATGAAGTTATTTAAAATTTTATATTGATACGAAAGTATATCAATATTTATTATTTTTTATTTCTACCTTAAACTACCACCACTGATCCCGCGAAAAACTCACCCGTCCCCTTGTGTGAAATGAATAAAAAAAATGCTTGTTCAATGTTGGAAGCGGAAGGATACTTATAAGGCGGTATATATTCTTAGGTAAGCCATGTTGCTATGATTGATTTATCTGAGTTGTTTGTCACAGCCGAGTTCTTTGGACTTATTTGAATTTTTGCCAAGCTTCGCGGCGCTAGGGGGGCGTCACCATTCGCGACGTTCCGATATTGGATATATTTTTTCTTTTTATTTAAAACCGAGCCGATTTCACCTTCGAATAAGACATCGAAATTTCACGTCATGTTTACAAAACCATAGTCCAATCTATCGGTCCCTTTCCTATTGGGCCCCATGCCAGTCGTCTAAAAATATAGTCTTATTTCAGAAAAGAAACTGAGAAAGGACCTGATCGGTATATTTTTCTGTTATGTAACAATTTTAATTAATTGCCATCTAATTATTAGATTAATTAATCTTTCATGGCTCGATATTAACACTACTGTGTTTTAGCAAACATAATTAATTAAGCAGCTACGCTTTAAGATGACAAACAGAACGACGTTATACTCTTCTTCAGCATGTTTTGCCGTTCATTATGAGTATTATGACATCCCTAAAGTCAAATTTGAATCTTAATTTTCCATGAACGACACGGGCTTTGCCATCGGACATATTCATGCATTTCAAGTGCACGAATGAACTTGAACTGTCACTTGGCAACGAAACTCTTGAAAAAGAACAAAATTAAAACGATTTAAATTTGATTTAAATCTTAAATTTTCCTGAAAGCTACTTTTTTTAAATTCTGAAATTATTATTATTTAATTGCTTGAAGTTAAATACCCAATACAAAATCGAGTATAAATAATGAGGTATGATTTTTTAAATCAGGGCTGCGGAGTCGGAGTCGTGGTTTCGGAGCTTTTTGGCCGGGGTCGGAGTCGGCGCGGCGTTGTGGCCGGAGTCGTACTCGGAATTAGAAATTTTGAAAAGTTTGAACTTTTTATTTTTGCATTTAATATGTCAAATTTGACTTTGGGCCGCATTGATAGGGTTGATATTTAATTGAATACACATAAATAGGAAAATTAGGGGAAAAAAGTGACGTTATTAACCTTTTTTTAGTTGAAGTCGGTGTCGTGGTTTTGGTAAATGCTGGAGTCGGAGTTGAACTTTTTTTTACCGACTCCACAGCCCTGTTTTAAGTTCATGAAACATTTAACTATTCTGATTAACTAACAACAAGTGTTCGTTAAGAACTATGACAAAAAAAAACTTTGAAATAACATTAATAATGCAGAGGATTCAAAATTTATTAACCCCTCGCACAATATTTTGTCAGTACCGCTTAAAATGCTGTGATTAAATGATAATCTATAAAACATACAATAAAAAAGTATTGACAAAAAAAAATTGGTTGTGGAATTTTTATGACGAAATTTTATGAAAAAAATGTTCAGTATCACAGTTCTCCGTGTCAAGTTTGACAGGTAAAAAAATGTAAGTTTTGTCGAGATTTAATAGAAGTGGTTTCGATAAAGTCAATGGCGATGGGGAACACACCGAATATATTCAGAAATACGGCAATTAATCATAACTTTAGTCGACAAATATTGTCACCGTGATTAAAATATACGAAAACTTTTGGCGAGGTGTCTTTTCCGATACCTTTTTTGAAAGTTTTTTAAGGCGACGCGTGTTCACCTAAAAAGTCGTTTTATAGCCAGAAAAGCGTGAGCCGTTTATTCTCGAAACTGAGATCTGTTTTGTGACTCATTATTTATTAAGAAATTTTTGATATATTATTTCTAATTCTAACTATTGTTTTTTTTCATACTATCGCTAAACTTATTGCAGTAATACGTACTTGGAATGATACGTCATGTGGGTGTTCGATATTTGAATATTTTTTTATGTAAATATTTAATTGTTTCATTTATGAACACTTATTATTCCAAAATATTTATTTACCATATTCAAGAAAATATACCGAAATATTGAGTAAGTTACGAAAAAAAAAATGGTTTAATAATAAGCAACGGTCCTTGATAGGTATTTATAGAGATCAGGGCCGGCTTCGATCATCCCGAACATTATAGTGTGTATTTTGTATGACTTTGTTTTAACATTAGCTGCTAGAACAGTGATTCTCATGTGCGGCCACCAGAGTACTTGGTTGCGGCCACCGACCGCTTCATAAAAATATTCATATACAAATAAATGTAGTTTTACTAGTTAATTTGTCAACAAAGTCTCTGAAAATTGAAAATTTCAGGCGCAATAACATAATATCAATGGTTGAATTATACAGGGCTGTGGAGTCGGTAAAAAAAAGTTCGACTCCGACTCCAGCGTTTACCAAAACCACGACTCCGACTCCAACATTAACCAAAAACACACCTCCGACTCCGACTAAAAAAGTTTTATTTCGTCATTTTTTTTTTCTTTCTTCCTATTTTTGTGTATTCAATTGAATATCAACCCTATCAATGCGGCCAGAAGACAAATTTAACATATTAAATGCAAAAATAAGAAGTTCAAACTTTTCAAAATTTCCTACTCCGAGTACGACTCCGGCCTAATCGCCACGACGACTCCGACTCCACAGCCCTGGTTGAATACCAATAATCGAAAAATTTTAGGTCCATTTAACATACCTCACACACAACAGAAGACAGGCAAAAGAGAAAAAATTTACCAACGATGTAATTTCCGTAAGAACCAGTGTGCTAGAGGCTGTTCGTCATGAGAATTTACGTCATAGTAAATAATATTTACTAATTTTTCAGTACAGTTTTACAATTATTGCATTTCCGTTTTTTTGTTTAAAACATTTAGGAACATGAAAATACCAGGGCTGTGGACTCGGTGAAAAAAAGTCCGACTCCGACCAAAGAAAGTTCAATATCGTCACTTTTACCCCCTAAATTGCTTATTTATGTGTATTCAATGAAATATCAACTATAATTAAGTATTTCGACTGAGGGTGCTTGATGGAATTTCAATATCAAATTAGAATTTTTTGAATTTTGTACTTTTCCATGAGTTTTGTCGCTAACGACCCGGGTTTCGCCTTTCGGCATCTTCAGGCATTCCAAGTGCACGGATGTACTTGAACTGACGATGCCGAAAGGCGAAACCCGGGTCGTTAGCGACAAAACTCATGGAACAGTACAAAATTCAAAAAATTCAAATTTGAAATATCAACCCTATCAATGCGACCAAAAGCCAAATTTGACATATAAAATGCAAAAATAAAAAGGTCAAACATTTCAAAATTTCCGACTCCGGCCAAAACGCCGCGACGACTCCGACTCCGGCCAAAAAGCTCCAACTCCAAGACTCAAAAAAAAATCACTTATATTGAATTCAAAACGACGTTGTGACCTTATAGCATGGTTTCCTTTCAAATATTGAGTATATTTCAAACAAGTTTTATAATTATTATGTATTAAATTAATGTTTTTCTTATCTTTGTTTCAGGTAAGATTCATTATTCGAACATCATCACAAGGATATATATTAAACATTTAGGAGTTGGTAAGTTTGTGATATAAAATAAACTTATATATTTTCAAATTTCGTTACTAAGAAAAAAATAGTTGAGAAAGCGCAATATTGTGCAATTTTACTTCATGGTTGGAAGTCGACACTCAAGACACTTTGAAAATTTGTATTAAAATTGTAATATTTCATACTTCAATCCCACGATTTACGCAGACGATACGAACCGCGGAAAACCGCGTAAATGGAAACCCCATAAAATTGGTAAGCACCTACATATATAAATACATGTGTAAGGTAACATGGTATAAAACCGTATAAGTAGAAACATTATCGATA
This sequence comes from Himalopsyche kuldschensis, assembly GCA_028554975.1. Taxonomy (NCBI): domain Eukaryota; kingdom Metazoa; phylum Arthropoda; class Insecta; order Trichoptera; family Rhyacophilidae; genus Himalopsyche; species Himalopsyche kuldschensis. The sequence continues at coordinate 1,403,243 of JAHFWI010000076.1, forward strand.
CATAAAAAAGAAATGGAAAATTATCAGGATAATATGCGTAAAAAATATAATATTATATAAGCGTAGGTAAACCAATTCGAAGAAATATTTTGATTTTTTTTTTACCATGTCATGCCATTTTTTTTAACCATGTTCATATGGACTCCTCGCGGAGTTTATCTCAACATACATATTTTTCTACGAGAACTGCTTGTTACTAAGTTGCTCAACTTCGAAGAGAGTAGGGGTTGGAAAGGATACGAGGACTCGGACAAGAGTAGTGGTTAGCTTATCGCTCTCGCTATGCGTCGCTCTTTGGGATAGGAAAGGTGGGAAGGATTTTTAACAACACTATCACCGATGCATTTGAACAGATTTATCCGCTGGAAAAATACGCTCGTACCGGGAATCGAACCCGGGCGGTCCGGCACGCAAGACAACAACATTGACACTGCGTCACGGACCGGACAATTAATACTTTATAAATATATTATATCAGTTAAAATTACTATTCCTTCATCCTCAATTGTTCTGTTCTTATCTACAATACGCAATATTTATCCCTCTTACACGTTTCACAAGAAACAATCTTTTATTTAAAAAAAAAACCTTTTCTCGTTTTTATTTCAAAATTCCTTTATCGATTATTATTTCGTATTTTTTGTAGTTAATTCTTTACGTAAATCTTTAAAACAAAACTAACACACTAATATTTTTTTCGTGTAAACTGCAAGTAGGCAGGAGAAGCGGGTGGGGGGGGGATTCGTCGCCATAACCTTGACAACGGCATGTCCGGAGCACGGATAATAAGATGCAAATAACATTTAAATTCGAAATGCGCGTAATCAAAAAAAAACATTGCTTGACCGCGTTAATGTGCCGTATAAAATTGCGTTAATCTGGGTATGGGTTTCCTTCACATGTATCACAACTCTGCCAGAACCCGTCATGAGTTATCTGGTTTCAGTAAAAAACCGGATTCACGATCGAGTATCAACGTTGCTGGCTTCGAACGCGGAGCTCTCTTGCTCGAATCTCAGTACATGTAGTTTTATTTATTGTTTTTTCAATCGAATTCTGCAGTGTCTTTAATTCTCTCTAACCCACCCGGTTCTTAAATGCTTAGACCAACTAAACCACTTATCCTTCTCTCACATTATCTTCGAAAATGGTGAGCAACTGGGTAGCAATCAATTCTCGTAGAAAAACTTCAAACCTAAGATAAACCAAATGTTGATTCTATATGCTTTCCCTTCGGGAGCGGACACAGGAACACAATGTTCTTTTTTATCGTAAATTATATGGATTCAATATTAGATTTACTAAAGATACTCAGATAAAACTTACTTTAAATAAAGAATACGATGAAAAAAAACAATGTATATTAAGTCTACAGAAATTATTTTATATATTTTTTGATAGCTATTTCGGCTTACACCATCGTCAGAACTATAGTTGTAATGGTTCTGAGGATACATTGTTATTTTTTTACCGTATTATAATGAAGTTCTACCAAGTAAATGTCAATTCAATCAATTAAATAAAGAAAAACATTTATTTCCAATGGGTCTCATCCTTCTAAATTGATTTTATCTGAGTAGTGAATAGTTTTGTAATGTTAACGTCATTAGTAGTATGAATATCTTTTTTTTTGTTTCTATCCTTCCTTCCTTGCTTCCCGTAAAAAGGAAAAATGCCAAACTCCATTTTTGTACTTTATCATTTTAGAATATAAGTATCAATCTTCCCTTATTACTTTTGTAACCTTTGCAATAGTAAGTCAGAATATGCCGTGAATAGGCGAAACACGTGTTACAATATGAAACATAATACGTGGAATTATCAAAGTAATTTTATATTCAAATGAACTTCCACCGGTTTCGCTCATCTCGAACATTATCAATTGATGAAGTGTTTTGTCTTAATCACTAATATTCACCCTACTTCTGTTTTTGCAAAAATGCCGGGTTCTCCAATCTCCGACAGGATGACAGTATATATCACAGCTAATAATGACGGACTACCTTAAAATAATAAATTTATATTTCACGGGATACTAAGTTATCATGAATGAAATGACGCGTTCAAACTTACGTGGTTTGGTTATAGTAAAACGTTCTAGTCATAATTTTTCAACGAACCAATGAACGTAACTATTTTTATTAATGACATCCACACACAACGCAACAATACACGATTGTATTAACCTCTAAAAGCCCTACGTTTCCGTAAGGTACCAGTTATTATGGTGCACTTCGCTATCGGATTACACTGATTTATGATAATAGTTTTCAAGATATGAATATATGCATAAATAATGTCTTGCCCCATACCGATCTATAATTTTATTTTCGTTAAATATTTTTGTCATCTGCTTTAAAATGTTGACTTTTGGGATATGCGTTGTATTATTTCCGGCGGACCGTAATAAATCAGATTTATTCACACTATACAATATATTTCAATGCTGATACAGATTTTTTCCATACCCAGAAATTTTGGTAAATTATGCATATATGGTCAAAGGACATAATCCCAATCTTCTCAAGCTAAGCTCAAAAAATTTATACATACTGACTTACAAATTTATGTTTTGACTTAACTCTTTGAGTTCTTTTAGATTATTATAAAATGTGGAGTCAAAATGATTAAATCTGAAGAATATTACTGATTATTGTATGAGTTCAGAAAGAAGAATTGATTTTTTAATATAAGCCTATAATAAAATATTCTTTTTATTTTAAACAAATAATAAACTTATGTGACTGTCTCTATCTGTATAATATTATTATTTGTGTAGTTTGTAGTTGCATTTTTGCTCCTGTAAATTAAAACAACTCGATTTTATACTTATTGCGAAGTATTCTTTAGGATATTCTATTATAATAAATTTAAAAATTATAGACGAAATATTTCAACAAAAAATCGTAAGCCTTACATTCATTTCATTTAATGTGCTTATTTTTCATCAAGCTTTACAAAAATTCGGTCCCGTGACCATATATCCATAATTTACCGAAATTTATCCTTGGGGCTGACCGATTCTTTTTTCAAAATAGTTGTAGCTAATATGGATTCGTTTATTTGTTTACATAGATAATTAGAAAGCGTATAAGTTGCGGTGCTTGTTTTTTGTTCGTAAATGATAAGCAATCTTTTATTTTGCTAATGCTTTTTATTTTACCCACATAGGCTCACTTGTTTAGAGATATAATTATTCTTATAAGAGCTATGGGTCGCGCGGATATTTCGCGAAAAATGCTCGGGCACTTAAAGGTTAATTTAATCTTTGCTCACTGTAATAAGAATCCGATAAGTCCTGCTGCAAGAAATCGCATTGAGAATAACAACGACTGTAAAAATATTTTAACTTGTTTGCCAATATACATTCCTGTAACTGTGCACGACTCTCCGATATCGTGTGACGGCTTTTGATAAGGATAAATCTTATTTTTATCGCTCCCTTATTTTTTGCGTGCATTGCGTGCAGTTATTGAGTGCTTATCAAACCGTGAAACAATAAATACCGATACTTTTCGCCCACTCGTTAATGTGAGACGGCTGTGACCTGGGGACTAAATAATGTCCAGTGAAAGGTATTTTCTGATCAAACAGATTATTTTTTGTACCAGTTAATTTCATAGCACTTTTTGACGGCTTTGGCAGGAATTTAAATTCCGATATTATATTCATTTAAATGTCATCAAGGGAACTGGCACAGCGAACTGTGAAAATTCACTTTTATCCAGAGTTGTCTCGTACAAAAATCTGTGTCCATTATGCCATGTGTTCACGGGTTCCCAACCCAAGCGACGGGTTTTCTGTGGGTCACCAACTTATACAGACAACCAAAAAAATATTCACTATAATGCTTTGTCGTTGTTTTTTTTAATTACCTTATTAAAAATGCCTTTTTCAATTGCATCAGGGTCGCGGGTCACATAGCTTTAGTTAAAAAGTGTAGCCACCCGGAATAGGTTGGGAACCTATGGTTTTGTTTGACAGATACGCATACGCGAGTCTATTCTTTTTAAAGATGATATTAACATAAAAATAATAACAATTTTTTAGTACATTGAATTTATTGAGATCAGGACTGGTTTCGCTCATCGCGAGCATTATCCTCTGAGATAATATTATCAGTGAAAATGTTTTGCTATTAATTATTTTCCTTATGGTGAGGAATGTAGTTTTGGTTTTAACGTGCCTAAATTCATTTATATAAACTGCTATAAATTGTATCATTTTAATTTGTATGACTTTTTCATATTATTATATTAGTCTCTTTCAATATGTTATTTTCAGGGCTTTGGAGTCGGTGATCCGACTCTGACTCCAGCATTTCCCAAAACCACGACTCCGACTCCGACTAAAACAATGTTAATATCGTCACTTTCCCCCCCTAATTTTCCTATTTATGTGTATTCAATTAAATATCAACCCTATCAATGCGGCCAAAAGCCAAATTTGACATATTAAATGCAAAAATAAAAAGTTCAAACTTTTCAAAATTTCCGACTCTGAATACAGCTCAGTAAGTATTGTTAACTTACGACTTGCTATGAATCGTCGCTGAATATGTTCTACAACAGTGGTTCTCATGTGCCGCCACCAGAGGATTTGACTGCGGCATCAATAGCTTCATATAAAATATTGATTTAAAAAAAAATGTGGTTTTACATGTTAATTGCTCAAGAAAGACTATAAAATGAAATGTTTCGTATACAATTAGAACCAATAGTAAATTGTCAACCATGTGTAGTTCTATTTGACATACCTCAATCTCGACAAACTCGAAACAAAAATTTGGTGCAGCCACCATACATTTTTATAGGAACCATTGTGTTTACGATGCGCCCACGGTGCAATTTTCCGCGAGAACCACTGCTTCTCCAGGCATTTGGTTAAATCGAATTAAAATTTATCGCTTGTTTTTTCACGTGTCGTCAACCTCAGCCCTTGCGATGGCGTATGGTCACTCTTGAAGGTGCCCAGCATGGGGAAAAAACAAATTACTCCTAAGGATACTGTAATTCGTATTATTATTGCTCTGGCAATTATTTTGCATTCAAGTATCTATTGCCCTAAAATTATTTATCGTCATTGAAAACAGTGTGACCAATCGGGTGATTGTCCTTTGCAGAGTAATTAGGGGTTTGAATTGACAGAACATTTACATGATGTCTGAAAAAATATGTATAGTACATACATACAGTCAATTCGGGTAACTTTGGACACATTTCAGGTGTTTTTTTGTGATATTTTTCTTTTCAGACATAGTAAGTTGCATTTTTTAGACTATTATGTGTTCTTACCACTCCCCTTTTATAATTTTGAATTCAAATATTATGAAAATAACTTAAAACTGCTTTTACGGGCGGTCCAATGTTAAATTTATAATTGAGTAACATTGGACACCACCACTTTCGATGAGCGAATTTTAGCTCAATCACCCAGCTTAGTGACATAGAATTGAACTTTTATAAAGATAGATAGTCTGTGAATGGAAAATATTTAACTTTTTGCCCATTCCCTATCCGTAACACCTGGCTTAAGCGAAGCTACCTGTTTCGAATAAATAAAAAAAGTATATTTTCATAGTTTTTTCTGTTTATTTCACAAAATATCATAACAAGATAAAAATAATTTGAGAGGTGAATGTGGCTCTGTTTTTTGACCACGTATAAGACAAAAGATCGATTTGTTATATTCATCAATCGCAAGAATGATCACGATTATTTGCCAGCAGAAAAATAAATAAACGGTACTCGCTCAAGTTTTGTCCAATGTTATATTGAAGTCCAAAGTTACCCGAATTGATTGTACTGGAATTGCCACGAAGGAAAACACATCGGTCAATCTAGATTTAGAAGACAGTTGCACTTTAAAACATTATCAAAATTCTTTTAATGCTTGTTACTATCTGTGTAATAGCGCCATGATTTTAATATCTGTAGGTTGATTATAATTTCTGTCTTATTACAATTTACTATAGTGTATAGCTTTTAACGTCAACTCTCAATTATTGGTGGCATAATACCTTTTAAATGTTTGGCTTTATCCTCCGTACTACCAGGTTCTTTTCAGGAGTAAATTTTTTGATATTTAGAATTGCATACTCACGTTCACCAGTTTGGATTTCTTTCGGCTTTTCCGATGCCAAAATGAGAATACCACCATTTTTGACAATGTTAAATTGAATGTTCCTGATATTTTTTTTTGAGGAATTGTGAACATGAGTCGTTTGTTCTTTGAGGGGTAGAACCTGTCTGCCAATGGGGATACCACTAGGAATAGCTTCGGATGAGAGTTCAGACGAGTACTATTTGTTATGTTGATTTTGTCGGCCTCATTCGGTTGACTTATTTGCCAATTTCTAATGTAATTTTATTTATCACTTTTAAGATGTTCACTGTCAATACTTGGTGGAATGGCATTATAAAAATAAAAATAATAACAAATTTTTGATACTTATTCCACATTTAAATTATTAAGATCAGGACCGGTTTCGCTCACAGCAAGCATTCAAATAATTTAGGATTTTGATTGAAGGTGCTTGATAAAACCTACCTAGCTCAAGTTCATTCGTGCACTTGAAATGCCTGAAGATGCCGAAAGACGAAACCTAGGTCATTTGTGACAAAACTCATGGAAAATTACAAAATTCAAACGATTCATATTTAATGTAAAAATTGTATCCAGGCATGTGATCCGACACCGCAATGCTCTCGGTGATGCATTCAATTCTCTTGTATTGTGATGTATGCATCTATAAATTAACCGTAGAATGTCATATGGTGGTTGTTATATATTTCCATGAATCTCTTAGAATATTGAATTAAGTAGATGATGAATGCTCAAAGAAAGTGCAAGGTGCATTTGGCTCACACTCTCGAACGCTGTGCGATACCTGAATATCCCTTTCCTTGAAATGTAGGCTGTCGCACATTCGCTGCGGTTTCTTTGACACATTAGCCTTTCTCCGGTATAGAAATCGGTAACCCATTTTTTTACTCCCAGGTAAACAAATGTCTGGTATATCGATGAACTGTGTAAACTTTGCATGTGTGTATGTGTAGACACTTTGATTCTGCTAATTCCTACCTAAAATAATGTTGGAAAACAACTAGAGAAATGAGAAGGCTGTTACACAAGAATAATAAAATACAAAAATAAAATTTAAAACAACTTTGATTATTCCATGTATTAAAGTTATTTTAAATACGTGGAATAATTAAATATTAAAATGAACTTCCACAAAATTACCGCGGAATCCATCGAAAGTTATCAAATACTTGATTTGTGATTAAAAAACTAAATGAGAATTCGACTGAAGGTTTTGAATTTCATTCAGTTCAAGTTCATTCGTGTACTTGAAATACCATAAGATGCCCGAAGGTGAAACCTGGGTCGTTAGCGATAAAACTCATGGAAAAGTACAAAATTCAAATTAAAAAAAAACCTTTCATAAAAAGATTTTATTAAAAAGAAACATAATTCCTGCATGAAAACCATGAGATAGAAAATAACACCTTAAAGGTGTTGACTGGCAATACTTGATGGAATGGCATTATAAGAAAAATTATTAAACATTTCAAATACTTGAATAAAAGAACACATTGAATTTATTAAGATCAGATTATTTAAGATCAGGACCGTTTTCGTTCAACGCAAGCATTATCAACTGAGCTAACTAAAAATGTGTTGCTATTTTTTCATAGTACTAAATGCTTGACTAGTACTTCTTAATCTTGTGTTATTTTGTCTAAAGCTACTCGAGTGTTAAACCCTTCGATTTAAAAACCCAAAGTAATAATTCATATTTTTGGCTCGTATATTGTAGGACAAGACTTCCCATGTATAAAAAAGATGCAGATATTGTATCCGAGAGTCGTTCCTCATAATCCTTTCACTCCACCGCAAAAAATCACCAGCCATCCTTACATTTCGCACAGCGGGTTGTCCGCAGTAGATAATTGTCTTCTTGGGTTCGATTATCGATCGGCTACGAATGCATTTGTACATATTTTTGTAATGCGTTTTTTATAAACTGGATCGTAACAGATGACGGATGTTCATAGATCAATCAGTATTCAAGTGCATGTTTCAAAATCAGTCCCGTGAAAACCTACTCGGGCAATGAATGTGAGGGGTAAATTCCTTTTTTCTATTGATTGAGTTGGCATTTACTTGGTAGAACTCCATTATAATACGGTGAAAAAATTTCAATGTATTTTAATTCTACAGATTTAAAAAAATATATTTGTTGATAGCTCTTTCGGCTTACGCCATCGCCAGCACTAGGTTTTTAACCTGCATTTACTCATCCTTATATACAATTGTAGATAAGGTACACAATACATCTTTTCTGTTCCACCATCCTAGTTTTATATGGTTTTAATAAGTTATTAAATTGATGACACATTGATGTGATGTATTTCTCGAAGTGAAAGCTTATCTGGGCGTGGGGATAAACGTAAAATTAGTATTGTTTCAAGTTGCTTTATTTTAAATTGCATTAACGCTTATTGATGGCTTAAGAAGTGGTGAGGATTTAAAGCAGGTCTGCTCGTTAAACATGTCATTGGATTGATTTTACTTAATGATTTCTAATTGTTCCAATGCATTTAGCTTAGGGCCCTTATTACAAAAATGTACTTGTCCTTTTTTCTATGTCGATAGCGTTGTGATAGGCGGCCATGAAACTTTGGCTGCATATATACACAACGGGTGTTGGTTAGAAACACCAACTTGTATTCTTTGATTTGGTAGAAATCCGTTATAATGAGGCAAACATAGCAAATTATTTAGAACTACTTCTGACGTTGGCGTGATGCCAAATACAATAGATATTAATGTCTGGTTGTTAATTAAAGGGGCGCCACTTTAATAAGTGACACAGAACGGTGTTTCAAATACAAAGTACGCATGCGTAATAAGTACTTTAATTTAACTGACAAACAGGTTCTATATTTTTTTTGTGTTTAAGGACACATTTTAAATATGGAATTTTACTACACGTGTGGGTTAATGGAATCTTTCAAAATCTGTTCATTTAATTCTTTTTGAGAATGACAGTTCTGAAAAAATAGCACTACATAAATATATCGCAAACCCCAGTTTCCGCTATGCTCAAGAATGATTTCAAACATATCTGTTATATTGTTTTTATCTTGAATTCAACTGTATAAACGAAACGAAACATTTTTTAAACAATATATTTAGTCACTTATAAGGTGTTCACTGTCAATACTTGGTGGAATGGCATTATAATAAAAATAATAACACATTTTTAGTACTTATTCCACATAAAATTGGAATTGGATCAGGACCGGTTTTGCTCATGGCGAGCATTATTATAAGAATACTCGCATGAGCTGATAGACGACTCAGTTGATCATGCTCGCCATGAGCGAAACCGGTCCTGATCCAATACATTTTATGTGGAATAAGAACTAAAAATCAATTTTTTTTTCAAATATTTATAGTGTAGTATTGTTAGATAACTTAAAAATTATCTTGATTCAATATTACCATATTGCAATTATTGCGTCACACCAATCCGTTTGTTCTTTTAAATAATATTATCTTTTTAAATTGAAATACTTTATTATTGTATTGGAAAAATATCGAGTATAAACACGTTTGTAAAACATATGTTCGTAGCTCATGTTTTCGAAGTCTCATCATACTTAGATACATCATGTGTATATTTTGAAAAAATCCATTATTTGACATGGTAAATAAATGCCGACAAAGATTGTAGTAGCTGTTGCCAAATGGTGCATTTTATGCAGACTGCATTTACCTCAAGTTACAGCTGAATCTCCATATCAGTAATATTTAAATATGAGATACATAATGAAAATATTCCGTTTTTTATTACAAACGATCAGAATATCGAACATAAAGGGTATTTCAAAGGGACGCTCAAAATATGTTACTTTGTCCTGCTGAGTAGATTATTCATTGTTTAGTGGCCAAATTTGAGTCAACCAGTTTGGTAAATAATCGGCCAACACCTACCTGTACGTCATTAAAATACAATATCTGGTGAAAACATTGCTGCTGTGGGTGAAAGTGTACAGGAAAACCCAAGGCAGCTTATTTCTCGTTGTTCACAAGAACTTGGCTTTTCTGCGACTTCAACTTGGCGAATTTCGAATCGGGCCTTATGTCTGCACCCGTATAAAATCCAACTCACCAAGGAACTTCAGGTAAACGACCACAGACAACGCCTGATTGGGTTCTGGAGCAGTTAGAAGTTTACCGAAATTTGTCAAAAAAGTCAACTTTAGCGACATGGCCCATTTTATAATGAATTGATATTGGCAGACATTTGATGCTATATTCCATATTTAATGCCGTAAAATATACTTACAAATGAAATTAAAATTTAGTCGAAATCTCACAAACAACTTGTTTTATTTACATTTCAAAACTAAGCGTTCTTATAAAAAGACCCTTTATTATCCTTTATTTGCGTTTAAAATGTAAAAAAAATCTAAATGTTATACAAAAATGAAGTACATCCACAGATGATAAACTCTATCACGTCCCCGTATTTGTTATACTATTTCTAGTATCTACCTACCATACGATAATATCTTTTTGCACATGAAGGTAGCATTGTCCCATCGTAGTTTATTTAATTAAGTCATCTATTGTCATTATAAATTAACCAGTAGTCATCTATCTGCCTTCAACACAGGAATGAACGTACTCATCAAATTCTTGCTGTAAGGAAACGAATCCAAGTACATATTGTTATTATTTCAATACAAAACGTACGCATCATAAATGCCAACAGCGGTGCATTAAGTACTCGACAGTATTTGCCTTTTGAGATAAATTATTCTTAGGCTACGGCCACAGTGACAGGCGTAACTTCTGGCGTGGCGCAGCGTCACTTGCTTCATGATCAAAGGTTGACGCAATGGCTTTAATGATGGCGCCGACTGAGAAACGCACCGTAAAAGGCAAAGTCAAATCGGTTTGAAATTTAAGAGCGCTTGCATCGGCGTACAGATTGTTACGCTGCGTTTTGGCTTCTCAGAGGCGCCATCGCGGAAACCTTTTGATTATGAAGCAAGTGACGCTACGATAGATGTTACGCCTGTCACTGTGGCCGTAGCCTAATGATTGTGACTATTTTAGCGTTGTCGTTTTGAATCTCAATAAGTTATCATTGAACTAATTTTATATTGCAATATGTAATACATATACAGATGGCTTCCGTTGTATTTATAAAAGTTTAATTTAATTGGTAGAACTCGATTATATTTATATACATAGTAATGTATTGATACTCAAAAAGTATAAAATATTTCTAACGCTATGGTAAGATATAGTTTTTGAGATAAAGCATGCATATCATTTGTCAGATCTACAGGCCCAAAAAAAAACAATAAGTTGATGAAATTATTGTACAGGATTGGCCGACATTCATATTGTTATCCTAATTAATTGCTTATCAATTCGAATATTAATAAAATATTGATCAATTGGTCCATATACCTTATTGTTTTATGTGATACTAAAAGAGAAATATAATTTGTCTCATTCTCCCAATGTTTCTTATATTTTCTACGATGTAATTACAAGGAACTAAAATAAATATATACGATATAGATTTTGACGATACTGTTAGTCTGGGGATGATTTTGAAAGAAGTAAACACTCGTCTCATCAAGTTAACAGTGTTTTGAGGCTTTCTTATATATATATATATATATATTTAATTGCTTTTAATTGACATATTCTTCATTCTTTTATATGCATTTTCTATATAGGTTTAAATGAATGAAGGCATTTTAACTATAGCCATTATTTCTCTGTACATCACGTTAATAAAGTGTAGTCATCAATTCAGCAATCAGACACAACCATCGCATAGTTCAGTATATGTATGTATACGATGCGTCACATTGTGATCTTCTATGTCGACAGCCGCCCATGCGAACTTGATTACCCCTCGTCGCAGGCTGTCGTAGGGTTGCCAATTTAATACGGCTGTTTTTCCCACTTGATAAAACTAATCAAAAATATAATATGTATATAGTGGAACCCCGATCTAACATTCTCGCACTATCCGTTTCATTTTCTATAGTCCTGGCCGAACACCCGTAAGAACAATGTTAACAAATCCCGCATTTATAGTTCCCCGATTTATCGATTTATCGGTTATAAATATTATGCTCCCGTCACAAATATTATCCCGACTGACCGTTTTTGTTGAATATTTCGCACAAGCACATTCGACCCCATCCGATAGGCTCGTAGAAAAAAACAATAAAAGAACCCAATAATGAACCTGTTATGACATTGGGAGGCCTACGAAAAAACTTTAATATTTTTCTAATCCAAGGATATATAGATGAATCTGTTGTTAGCCAAATATGCGAATTTGAAGGGTCTTTGTTAAAATTGAAGCAACTTAGCTTAAAAGATCTTTTTGAAAAATGAATGTTATAGCGTAGAATCAGGGAACATGTCATGGAATAAATATAATATGTTCGAATTGGAATCATTGTCGAATTGCTTGATGCCAGGTACATAATTGCTTTGTTGGGGAATTTTCGATATTCAAATATTTGATCAATTGTTCGAATATATACTTTTTTTATTATTTAAACACCAGAATACCTCCTGAAGACACATTCTGGCTATTATATTATGTGTTAACATGTAATATGTCTCGCTATGAACATGATTAAAAAATAATGAATATTAAATGTTCATGGTCATAGGGTATAATTTATTATTCTTATACATATATTCGAATATTATAATGTTTTATTATTCGATATTCAAACTATTTCTTGATCGTGGCTTTTATCAGTGTTACAACTATGATGAAAAGATTAACATAATTGCGAATATAGTTTACTATATGGACGCTTTGAGTCTTTAGTTTAGTTTGTCATTTTGCTGCTTTATTGGGAGAAAATTGTCTGAAATGGCAACCCTGCTTCCAGCATCGTCACAATAATTTGTGAGGATTCTACACAATTTCCGGGGTTACCCTAATTGGAAAACGCTGGCGAAATAATGTATCATGAACGGCGGGAGCACTCCGTCATGGAGTCGGAATGAATGTCCTGAATCAAGGCTTCGGGTAATTTTCACGGAGGGATGTTCAGCTGTATTAGATTATTTGCATATTACCTGGGATATATTATCAAAGGTGTCGTGATCTCGTGATGAAATTAAATCTATGTGCTTGTCCTGGGGTGTAATATTTAGAACTATCCACGAATATTTATATAACACTTTGAACATAAGTTTTATCATGTTTTATATAATTAATACAGTACAGAATCTTTATCATCAGTCGCACACACTAATTTCGCAATAATCACATTGTAGCATATTCATTTTGGAAGTCGATGTTGGATATTTCTCAAATATGTATTCAATAAATCATGCTCACTACAAATCATTCACAACTTTTTTGGGAGAAGGGCCAGATAATCAATTCAGTTTGAGGGCCGCATGGGTAAAACTGCTAAATTATCGATATTTGTACTGTATATAATATTTAAATTTTTATACTTTTCTTCCATCGTCCGAAAAATGTTTTGAAGAAAAGGGGTAATTGATATTTGTCATTGTGGGCCTCATGAAATATCATTGAGGGCCGCAGGTTGTGCATCACTGATGTACACAAATTGTAATATATGTATCGCAGCTTCTCTTGTATTTTTCCCACGAAAGATGCGTTTATATTCCTACATATTAGTAGCAAACAAAAAAATATGTTTGATATAACTTGGAAGTATAAGGTGGAATTTCAATATCAATTTTGTATCGCTTGAATTTGACTTGGTTTTCTGTGAGTTTTATCGCCAACAACCCAGGATTTACCGTTTGACATCTTCAGGCACGAATATGAACAGTATCAGGCGACAAAACTCATGGAAACGTACAATATTCAAACGATTCAAACTTCATATTCGTTTGTTGTTAAGAATGAATTATTTAAAGACTGATACATGTTCAACAATAGAAAACCAATGCATTTAATCAATAATTAATATACAAGTGATATCACATTTTAATTATGAACACTGATAACGTAGTAGATGAATTTACATAATATTATCAAATATATAATTAAATTATACACAGTGACTGAGATTAATGTTTCTAGGCGGACACATTTATAAATAAACACAACTCTATCAATGTATTTATTAGTAGATAATATTAATGACACTTCGATAAAGGGAGGCGGTAACATACATAAATATGTAACTGTGATTAAAATATTATAGTAGAATGTTATGCATTTGTTCTTCTTTAAGACGGACTTCTTCCTCGCTGCAATAGACTACGAATTAAACGGCGAAATCTTAAGCATCATTTGAAAAATGCTAAAGCGTATATACGGGAAATTTTAACGCGTGCTGACTGATGATTTGAGTGCGTTAAGCCACATCTCATCCTTCTATAGAAACTGAGCTGTATGCCGGGTTTTTACTTTTCTTCCTCACCCCCCGTTCCTAAAAGGGAGAATAAAAATCTGTCACGTAAAGTTTGGCTGTGGCCGCATTAGGAACATCAACGGTCCTACGAAAATGTCTGGTGGCCGCACCAAATTTCTTTTTTGTCAAAAATACCTAAACTTGTATGTATTTGAGTTTTTGCGACCTGACAATTCTTGATGCACAATACAATGCATCCAAAATATAAAATTTTCAGTGTCATTGTTGACAAATTAATTTGTAAAAACACATTTCTACCAATATTAATTATCAAGCTGTTTGTGCCGCAGCAAAATCCTCTGGTGTCCGCACATGAGAACCACTGTTCTAGATACATTGTCACATACTTTCGATGGATTCCGTGGTAACTTTGTGGAAGTTCATTTTAATATAAAATAACCAAAGTTTATTCCACATATTTTGTCACCAATTGTGACACGTGCTTCGTCTGTTTCAATTTTCTTTCGCTCAGAAATGTTTACAGTTAGTCCGAAGATGTCTCTGAAAGAGGCGAAACACGTCACAATTACAACACAAAACAAGGAATAATCAAAGTTATGCAAAATTTTATACATCGTTCTTTTCCGTATCGGAAAAGAAGATTCATGTTTAGAAAATCTTTTTGATTATTTTATGTCACGAATTGTATCTACCTTCCTCGAAAACATAGTGTTTATGTCTATTGGTCTAACGTAAGCCGTTATTTCCATACTATTTTGAACAACTTTCAGCTCTCGGTATTGAATTAATACTCATATATACATCTAAATTATAGAATTATATAATGCTTATATACATTACTTAATTAATTATACAATTATATAATGCTTAATACTCATTATTTTTTAACGAAACTTAACTCCGTTGCTATCTATTCAACTGTCAAAGTGACTAACCTGTTCCAATTTTAAAAACAATTACATATTTAAATTGAAGATACACTATTTTAATTTTGTGTGAAATGCAAGTCCATCCAGCTGGACTTGGGCTATTTCGTACGGCATAGTTTTGACCCATGACTCCTGAAATCCCACGTGGATCGTCAACCATCACTCCCGGCACGTGTGGCAGGTCTCATTGCTTCATTGCACGCATTCTACTACTGTTATTTCAAGACATATCGCGTAGCGAACAGGCGGTCAAGTTAATGTTTTTAAAATATCATCACTACCTAAATAGCTTGTACCTTTTATTTATCTATAACTGAGTCTGACGTATTTACTTATCTAAATATAAGTATTTTTAAGATTTAGGATAGTGAATGGGGTAAATTTATCGAGTGGGATGAAAACATGTCAACAAGTTTTGTTTCTCCTTCTATCGTGCCTAAAAAAAGTTACACTTTACAATTCTACATGTTACCCGTATTTTATATAGATTTTTTTCAAATAATCGGAATCAAAAATAAAAAATACGATTCGTAATATACTTTTAGTTTGGTTGGAAAACTATTCACAAAGAGGTGGACCACATATCACCCCCATAGTTTCACAAATAGTTAAATAAAACTGTTTTTTACATTTTATGTATGAATGTTCGACTACTACCTATATATTTGCCGGGTCCGTGGTGCGGTGGTCAATGTCGTTGGCTACCGTGACCGATCGCACGGGTTTGAGTCCCTGGACGAACAGATTTATTCAGTCAATATGTCGCTCGTGCTCGAAGCCACAGGTGTGTTGTTAAAAATTCCATACCGCCCACTCGATCCCATAATGCGACAGCGATAAGCTAACCACCAGTCCTGCCTTAGAGCTAGTATCCTTTCAATCTCTACATATATCTATGTACTCTATTCGAAAATGAGAAATTGAGTAACAAGTAGTTGCTCCACATCGGGAGTGGACACAGTTACAATAAAAATATATTTATGCTTAATCTTATATATAAAACCGAAACGGCGTATGTATGTATGTGGGTCTGTAATTCCCTTTTACATTGTTGGTCATTAAGTTGCCATAATAACGAATATGAAAGAAAATATGTTTGAATTTTTATCGGCGAAGACATTTAGTCAAAATGTAATAAATTAGTCTTCTACCAACTTTTTCCCGGCTTTTATTAATATAATAATGTTTATTATTTGACATTTCTTTGACAGCAAATTAGATTTTTTCCTTGAATTTGGACATTTTAATGGGCGAGAATGGGGCTGTCATCAAATTGAATAAAGTTTGTGATTTTATTTTAACTCTATTTTGGATGTTAGATTTTGTGATATAATTATGTCGAATGATATAACATTAAATAATTATTGGTCGCTTAGTCCGAGCGACGCCGGGTAGCAATACTAGTAATATAATATAAGTAATGCTGTATAATTTAAATTTTAAATTCCATATATGAAATGAAATAATCTAAATATTGAGAAAGTATAACAAAATAAATAACAATTATATTGCGTTGAGAGCATATCGTAAATTTGAATAATTCGCTTTGTAGACAATCGTTTCGCTTTCGTACGCCGGCCGTGACTTGGCAACTCATGCGTTCAAGCAACAATAAGTAAACTTAAAATAATTATTGCTTCAGCTCACGCATAAAGTTTTAAAATAAAATTTAACACCTTAGGGCGTTACGCGGTTATATTATATTGAACCACTTTTTATGTGGTTAAAAAACAAGAATTGCATTTGATACAAAAACAGAAATCCATATTGGAATAGTTTATATGCACTTAACGCATTTAAGCAAGCGTATCATAAGAATTGTTATTTTATTTAATAATTAAACAGTAAATTGTTTTTTTTTTATTTATAAATTGGTTAAAAATTTTCTAAGGCTTGAAATTTTATTTGCACTTGATATAATTTACCTGAATATTTTTTCTTAAATTGTCATGATCATGCATGACGATTTTCTTTGCTCATTTCTCATTCGTTATTTAATCATTTTTTTTAAGGCATCTTTCTATTTTAAGCTTTGAAATTACTTTAACTGTGTAATCAATCGTTCAAGCGAGCGTTTCCCAAACTATATCATGCGAAAAATTGGTAATTGTAATTCAACATTAACATAGTATGTTATTGTAACAAACGTCAAGAGAATTTTTAATTTAGTCCACAATTGTCACCAAAAACAATTTTGTATGTAATTTTTTTTCTCTCCTCTAGCTTAGATTCATTAATATTCTCTGCCATTATTTTTTTGGTAAGTTTGGAAACCTCTGGTTTACTCTATATTCCAGTTAGATTCATTAATGTTCTCTGCCATCAATTTTTTTGGTAAGTTTGGAAACCTCTGGTTTAGTCTATATTCCTTCATCGGAAATTCAAAAGTAGTCGTTTAATACATTGAGCATATTATAAAATAAACAAATTAATCAAGTCAATTATGACGTACACTGAAAATGAATCAGTAAGAGATTTTTCTTAATTGTTTTTATGCTTACAGTATCTGTAATAATTCAGTACTAGAATACATACGGGAAATGAATTTATATATTCAGTCTGAAGCAATTTTTATATAAAAATAGTCATACAAATGAGAGCTCGCATAGCAGGGTCCACATCAAATTAGTAAGTAATTCTGGAATAGTAGAGAAACTTTTAAGGTGTTCACTGTCAATACTTGGTGGAAAGGCATTATAATAAAAATAATAATACATTTTTAGTACTTACATAAAATTTATTTGATCAGGACCGGTTTCGCTAAAAATGTATTATTAATTTTATTATAGTAGAGAAAAGGAAAAAGTGAAATAGCTATGATAATATTTTGATAGTCAGGAGCTAATTTTCAAAAGTGGTCAAATCCATTTGTTGAAAAACTGAGAATGTGAGATATTTTCATTACTTTTTCCTCATAAATTTGTGTTTACTATCAATATTATTAAAATATGTCTTATATTAAGGAATTACGGATAATGTGTAAAAATTCAAACTTTTCCATGTGAATAAAAAAGGTCTCAAAAGTTTATTCTAAAACTGGCAGTTGAAAAAAAATATTTTGGAATTGAAACGTTTGAAAATTAGCTTCTGATATAATGTTTCTTATCGTTTGTATTTCCAGGTGAGATTTTTTGCTTGTTTTGATGTTTACATTAAAAATGTAGTTCAAGGTCGCCGTGAAATGTTTTGTTAAAATCTGTTTATGTTGTAATTAACGTCTAGCATTAACTATTTCCTTTTTTTAGGTATTTACATTGAGTATTTCCTTACAGATTTTTCCACCCGAGCAACATTTGACAATTCAAAATGTATTTTATTTGTTCACCTCGAGGCGTGCAATTCTGTGTATTTTACGTTATAAAACATGAACATTGATTTTCAATAGGGTCGATTTAAGATTGCAACTCCCGAATTAATACTTTGTGTTGCCAGCCCGTGATATAAATAAATAGTTGATATGAATTGAGAAGTCCACAAGGCTGTCCTCGGCTCGGAGTGGCCGTCGACGCGCCGAGCTCGATCCCCACACGTGGACCGTAGGCGCGGGCAAAAGTGGGTCGCGAAATTACGTGCACCCGCACGCGTGTAGTGGGTCACGTGACGTCACGGCGCCCCGCTGCCCGCCCGTCCCCCCCTGACGCATCGCCCTAGCAACAGGTCTATTTTCGACAGTCCCACGCGACAGATGAGTACGCCGCGACCAATTATTGCGACAGGGCTGCCAGATATAGCGCTTGATTATAATTTCCCTCTCGTTTGCTTTAGATTTACAGCAAATGATACGACTTGACCGAAAGAATGAAGAAATTTTACACACACTTATGTATATTGCATAATTACACATAACGTTGTTTCAAATACTAAGTACGTCACGCATGCGTTATAAGTGCAGCAGTGTCAACGGTGTTGGCTTGCGTGCCGGACCACCCGGGTTCGATTCCCGGTACGAACGGATTTTTTCAGTCTATAGATCTGTTCAAAGGAATGGGCGTTCGTGTTGTTGAAAATCCCTTCCCACCTTTCCGATCTCAAAGAGTGACGCATAGTGAACCTAGTCCTCGTATCCTTTCCATCCTTTCTCCACTCCCTTCCACTCTCTTCGAAAAAAAAGGGTTGAGCAACTGAGTAACAAGCAGTTCTCGTAGAAAAACAGATTCAGTTTGATAAACAGTTGAGATAAACTCCGTGAGGAGTCCATATGCTCCAAGTATGGAGCGGACATGGTTAAAAAATAAAGAATTATAAATATTGAATTTTACTATACATACATATACATGTGTTTGAAATCTTTATTTTTCACTAATTCTTTTTGAGAATGAAAGGTATTAAAAAATAGCACTACATAAATTTCCGTTATTTCTAACATATCTGTAATATTGTTTTATGTTAAATTCGACTGTATAAACGAAACGAAAAGTTGTTTTAAACAATACATTTAGTCAGTTTTAAGGTGTCCACTGTCAATACTTGGTGGAATGGCAATATAATAAAACATTTTTAAGTACTTAATCCTCATTAAATTTATTGGATCTGGACCGGTTTCACTCATTGCGAGCGTTATCAACTGATAAGAAATACAACGAAACTGTGATATTTGTACAAAAGTTAAGCAAGAATGACAAGGTATGACGAACAATTGGTATTACAACAAAGCAAATAAATTCAAACAAAATACAAGCAAAATAGACTATAATTAAAATGTTCAAGACCTCTTATTGTTTTGTTATTTTTATTATACTGCCATTCCACCAAGCATTGGCAGTGAAATCAGTGAGTTGTGTAATAAATAAAGTACCCATAAGCTTCTTTATCAGACACGTTGATTTCTTGAAGCATGATTTTTTTAGGATATCAAAATTAGTCTCACTTCGACATCCATGAGCTCGAACACAGGTGGGCGACACTTCTTTAAATTGATTTGCATCTTATTATCAGCGATAGACATCATGGTTATCATCAAGACTAGGTGTATAAAGTGTCGGACTGATCATTTGACAGATAATCCAACATGGCCGCCGCGGCATACTATGGCACACTTTTATATATTATTTAGGTATTTTTTTGGCGGAATTCATGCTTAAAAATTAGTTTAATATCGAACACTGCCGCAGCGGCCATGTTGGATTAGCTGTCAAATTATCGGTCAATCACTTTATACACTTAGTCTGGTTGATTATCGAAATCTACATAAATATGGGATATAGTTTTTATTTCGCCTCGAAATAATATGTGCTGCTAATTGCTTCGGAAATTCATTATGCTCAATCTACTTGGTTGAAAGAATATTTCACCTGCGTCGCTGTTTTAACGTAAATTAAGCTTGTGCGAAGTATATAAATATAATTATATCATTTACATGATAAGTTCTATTATATTTAAGTTTATATTTACTTAAATCAAAAATGATTCTCTTTTTCTGTGTCATGTCATCATTCCTAAGTAGCCGTTTTGAACTTGATATATATTTTTAAAATCTGCTAAATAGGTCATTAGGAAAATTACGACGGTTACTTGGGCAATTATAACGAAGTAAATTGTGTAAATTTACATAATTTGTTATTGCAATTAGTTAACTAGAAAATCTATTTGTTTTGAATGCACTGTCCCACTAAACCCTTATTGACCTTACAGATAGCATTATCAAATAATGTTAGTTTTTAATAGTTTTACCAGCAACAAGGGGACCGAAACTTATCCCATCTAGTCGATAGGAATGTAACGAACAACTTGAAATCATTGCATGCTGCTATCTGACCGTTATTAGTTACACATATTATGTAAAAATACTACAATATTATGTCTACAAGAACATTGATTGCTTTATATATATTGTAAAACAATTAAAACTTTTAAAACTTTTATCGTGAATATTTACTAAACACATACATTTAATGTTTTCAATTCATTATATTTAAAGTTTTCAATTTAAGTGTTTTTTAACCAGGGCTGTGGAGTCGGTAAAAAAAAGTCCGACTCCGACTCCAGCATTTACCAAAACCACGACACCAACAAAAAAACTTAATATCATCATTTTTTTTCACTAATTTTCCTATTTATGTGTATTCAATTAAACATCAATCCAATCAATGCGGCCAAAAGCCAAATTTGACATAATAAATGCAAAATTTAAAGTTCAAACTTTAAAAAAATTCCGAGTACGACTCAGGCCAAAACGCCGCGAGGACTCCGACTCCGGCCAAAAAGCCCCTCCACAGCCCTGTTTATAACTCTAGATCAGTAATTCTCACGGAAGATTGCACTGTACCCACATCGTAAACATTAGCGGTTCTATAGAAATATCTGGTGGCCGCACCAAATTTTTGTTTTGAAATTGTTGTGTTTGAGGTATGTCAAATGGACTTATACATATGTATTTGTCAATTTGCTACTAGTATTAATAACATACGAAATATTTCATTTTCAGAGTCATTGTTGCTTGTAAAACCCCTTTTTTAAATACAAATCTTTCCTATGAAGCTGTTGGTGGCCGCACATGAGAACCACTGCTCTAGATCACTGTAAAATAATGAGAATGACAAAATTAAAATAGCAAACTATTATAACCGGTTATGCTTTTTTGTAAATAAATAGAAAATACAGCTCAGAAAGTACACCTTATTGAATGGAAAAAGTGGTCCTGATATCTAAAACACAATTCTGAGAGATCTAAGAAGATTTTGATTTAGTCCTAACAACAACAGCACTTTTCTCTGGCTCGTTCTTACACAGGCCCCATAGGCTTCACCAGATCTCAACCAAGCTCATTTTACAAAGTAATTTAGTTATTATTGATAAATTTAAAGCGATACATTACCAATATGGCTGATTCTCTGTAAGTATACGAATATTCAATAATGTACGGCCGACAATTGTGATACAGTTTAATCTGCATATTGTTTAATCATCAAGGAAGGTGGATCAAAGGGTTTTTGGTGGAGTAACTAACTCCTCTATAGTTCAAGACTCGCTGGCAAAACAGTTTTTTTTTTATCTTGTTATCCTTAAAACGTGACACGTTTTTGCCATCCTTGAACTAAATGTAGAAATGTAGTACGGCCGTGGTGTCTAATAAATTGGTTCTCGAGTGTAGTAAGTACATCCTTATCGCAGGGGGACAATAAAATGGGGTTACACGAGGAAAATGACTGACGGAAAATAGCGCTGAAAAAATCGCACAAACTGTCTGGTAATATTTTCCTTATTATCAATATGTGTTTCATCTTAAGCATACGTCAATATTCCACCGTATTATTAAAGACCTGGCAAGAACCTGTTAACTGTATCGATCAAGTTTCTTAAGTGCTGTCTGTGTATTTGATTCAGTTGATTATTCATACTTTTAGTTAGCATAATATTTTTTCGGGTTCTTAAAATTTTTATAATTAGCTAGAAATTATTTTATTTTGCTATGAAAAGGATCTTAATAACAATCTAACCTAATGTTGCAGCGGAATGTCAAAACAAGAAAATCTACTCTACTTAAAATCTATATCTCCTAAACAGTTTCATGTAAATACATCAAAATTTTGAAGAAAATCGAAAAAATGAACATTTAATGAAAATTTTAACCCAAATATATAGAAAAAATAATAACACATTTTTAGTACTTATTCCACATAAAATTTATTGGTCAAGGACTGGGTTCGCTCTAGATGAGCATTATCAACTGATAAGTATTACAAATGTATTATTATTTCTATTTAAATGGCATTCCACCAAGTATTGGCAGTGAACATCTTAAAAATGATCAAATATATAGTTTTATAATAGCTAAGCTGACCTGAGTACTGAGGACCTACTGAGTCCGACTGGCAGGGTGCGTATCTTTTGAGAGTTTAAACTAAACTAAAGGTTTTCCGCCCCTTGTCTAAGCCTTGTGTGTATTTTCCTAATGTGATTCTAAGGGGCCAGAAACCACTTATGGCAATCGATACATCTTTAAAATACTATAATACTGGATAAGAATTCTGTCGAATGTACTGCAGCGGCCAAAGACGAAGTTGTAAAAATAAAATGTCATTTTGAACGGGATGCGAACCGACAGCTGTTACGCGTATTTTAATACCACGAGGCAAATAATTATATCAATTCACTTAACACAATTTTGCTAGAAATTTATCTGAGGGGCGGCACATCATGATGATTTCGCTAGCAAATTGTATTGAAAAAATGTAGTCAGTTTGAGAACACATTATAATAAATGATTTCACACGTTCCGTAGCAAGATATACATAATACCTAGTTGCTACGCGACGACTATTTGGAACGGTTTCTGTTGACAGAGCGCTGAATATTTTACTACATTTAGAGATGTTCACACTTTTTTATGTCTAACTATCGCAATGTTT
This sequence comes from Himalopsyche kuldschensis, assembly GCA_028554975.1. Classification (NCBI taxonomy): domain Eukaryota; kingdom Metazoa; phylum Arthropoda; class Insecta; order Trichoptera; family Rhyacophilidae; genus Himalopsyche; species Himalopsyche kuldschensis. Next base: position 1,426,946 of record JAHFWI010000076.1, read on the forward strand.
AGCGTATCCATTTTCATACTAAAAAACAGGTTCAGCATTGAAAGCGTAAACAACTTCAGTATCGGACTATATTGTCAATATAAACATAAACCGCATAGATGCTCGTGGAGCATATGAACCCTTAGTGTGGTACATATCAACAGATGTTACTATACGACAGTGATGCACAACTTGTGGCCCACAATGACATTTCATGCGGCCCAGTATAACAAATATCAGTCATCTCGTTTTCTTCAGAACATTTTCCGGACGATGGAAGAACAATAAAAATTAAAATTTTATACACAGTAAAGAAATTGATAATTTAATCACATTTACAAATGCGGCCATCGTACTATCTGAGGATTGATTATCTGGCCCTTCTCCCAAAAAGATTCTGCATTTAGACACTACGAGAACTGCTTGTTTATAAGTCGCTCAATCTTTTATTTTCGAAGATAGTAGGGATAGAATGGACATGACTGGGAAAGAAAAAGTTTCAAATTTATCAAACACTACATCCCATTTGTAATTTGGAGGGAATTTAGACAGCACAGTCACCCATGTCTCTGAACAGAAATCTATACGCGGACTGGTAAAAGAACCCAGCCCATGCGCTCTGCAATCAAAGATAGCCTAAGTACATTTTCATCCCGATCCGAGTATTCATCATTCGTATGTATAATCAGGAGGTAGTTTTCAAAAGTGAACAAATACATTTTTCGAAAACTTTTTACTTTTTCCTCATAAATTTGTGTTTACTATAAATATTTTTAACATATGTCTTAAAATTAAGGAATGACGGATAATGTCTGACAATTCAAACTTTTCCATGTGAATAAAAAAGGTCTCAAAGTTTAATCTAAAACTGGCAGTTCAAAAAAGTATTCTGGAATTGACCACTTTTGAAAATTAGCTCCTCATATTTGCTGTAATCTCATGGTTAGCACTCAGTCGCGCAGAATTATCCGCGCACTAATATGTGTTAACAATTAATAAGTCATGTCAGAAATATGATAAAGTGCATTTACACGATGTTCAAATAGTATAGTGTTCGAATTTAATAATGTTTAAAATTTGAATTTGTAATATTATAGTCAGCACTCGTTCTCGTAGAGTTATCCGCACAAGACGACGACAGGTAAAAAAACCGTTCATGTCATGGCCGTTCAAACGCCAAAAAATCGTCGGTGTTTTTTTTCGACTTACACAGAATTCGACACTTACTTTTGGAATAACATAGTGCTTCGTTTTGTCAAATATGATTTCTCTAAAATAAAAAAAAAACAGTACGAGTACTGTTTAAATCGAGAATTCTACACATTATTGTATCGTCGCTCTGAAGGACGCTCAGGTATTTTGTCAATCGTCGGAAAATGGAAATTGTCTTTACTTATTACTTAAGTGTGTGTTACTTCGAATGAATAGAGCGTCAACTAAATTTAATTGTATCGCTTTTATGTCAGATTTTTTTACGTTGGAGTTTGATTTTGCTCAAAATAATTATGAATAAAAAGAGTTTAAGATAATGTATTCATATTTATTCGATGCTTTACCAAATCACTGATAAATTTATTACTTTGTTATTCCACTGATAAAAATGAATTCGCACTTAACCTTTAAAGGAGTATGGACGCACTTTTGGTTCAAACAGTAGAATGAATTAAATTCAATATAAAATTTAAAATATCTTCGATTATTCCACGTATTGTTTTAACTAATAGAGATATGTGTTCCGCCTCTTTTAGATGTACCTTTTGAATTACTATCGCATTGTGTAATTAGTAATAAAGCAAGACAATGTTGAATTAAATTCAATATAAATTTATCACTCCTTTAAAGGTTAAATACCGCCGAATCCGTCGAAAATAATATATTATTCTGTGCTTGAACTTATAAATAAGTCAATGCTGAGCCAGCTGAAAAAAGAATAAAAAAATACGTTAATTTTGATAGAATGAAAAACGTTCAGTATTCGTAAGGGATTTTATTTTTATTGCTTTCCGTTGAATCCTCGGTTACATGATCATTATGTTAAATGGTTGCGGAAATAGATTGGAAGTCGAAGTGTTATAATTGGTTAGGAAACTGAAAGGGTTATAGTACATAAAACAAAAATAAATATTATCGAATGAAATAAAAATAATAAAACATTTTTAGTACTTATTCCACATACAATTTATTGGATCAGGACCGGTTTCGCTCATGGCGAGCATTATCAACTGATAATAAGTACAATAATAGGCAGAATAAACGGGATATTTTTGTATATAGATTTGATTTTTAAGTCATACACAGTCCGTTTACTTCGTGTCCGAGATCGAGTGTATAATTAATTAACAAACCTCTCCCATCGTTTCTGACGAAGTGACGTTATCTCTGTAATGGTGAGAATTCCATAGTGAAGCCAGTTCAAGAGTTTAAATTATAGCAAATCCATTCTCACTAACGGACGATCAACGTTTTTCGAAAGTAATAATTGTTTCGAAACATCCAGGTTTAAAATTCTTCAACTGTCAGTTGCTGCCATTTACGAAAAAGAATTTCAATTCAATACTCGCGTTGCCTTCCCTATTAATTATTTCGGAAAGGTGTAATGTACAATTTACATAATATAATTATTATACAGTAGGTATTTGGGAAATTTTGGTCATAGGCCGGCGCACGCCGCTCCAACGCTTGACCTCTCGCATGTTGGATGCCATTAATTAGTGCGTAAGGTCACAACCGCGTTAAAACGTTACTCGACCGCGTGAAGCAAAGCCGGGATATGCCACTACTCATTCACTACGCCCACCTTTCAAGCTCTATCATTAAATATTGCGCCATTATATCTTAGAATTAATTATAGGGGGGCATTTAGTATTTCGTGTACAGTGGTTCGTCACTGGTATATAACTCAATCTGAAAATAATATTAAAATAACTTGCAACACTGATTGAGTTTCAAATGAAAATGTTAGCGACTTGAAAAACTTCGTCCGTATTATAACATAAGAGTTTGTGAATTTAGAAAATGCCTTTCCACGGTAAATATTAGAGACCCCAATTACGCAACATCTCGAATACTCTAGTATCGAGTAATAAAATTTTAAAATACCCGAACAGTTTCCGATGCACCAAAATATATGTACATATATAATTCTTTCAAATTTATGTATATTATTATTTTTCAATATTTTATTTCGTCTGACTCTCGTCGTCATAAACTTGTCATCGATAAGAAAAGTCAGCAAAACCCGAAGCAAAAGTAACAAAAGAAATTCTCGCATAGCCGTAGTCAACGGTAAAAATATATTTTCTGACAGTATAATCCACGCCTAAGACTCAGCTTAACGCAACGGTGAAACATTATTTATATATTTTTTTAAATATGTAAATAAATCTTCATTTATAAATTACGAGTATCGAGTCCTTGAAAAATGTCCCTAGTAAATATGTTACGGTCTAAACTTAAAATTAGTTTCTTTTGTGTTGGCGAACTGAATTCAGTATGGAAAACTTAAACAGACTTTTTACATGCGAACCTGGAAAACGGATTTTAGCAAAATAATACGTGTGTGAAGTGGCGTTTAAATTTTTAAATCAGTCGGCTTTGTCAAAATGAAGTTGTTTTTTCTGCTATGGTTTCGTGGAGTAAATATTTATTTGACAAGACATTCGCTCCTGGTAAAATTGTATGAATACATAGTCAGGACCGTAATGTTAACAATGTCCAGTTTATTCTGTCGTCTTCATAAATCCTATTAACTATGTTTTGTTATATTTTCCTGTCCTCTTGCCGTATTCTTTATTTATACTCATAATAATTCGTATTAGTTACCTGTATTTCTGTTTGGCTTTGTGAAATCGTGTTTAATCCGAATCATTTCATTTCAAACCACTGTGAACCGTTGTTTCAGCTGTGCAAAGCCCCTTAAATATTTATAAATTCGATAAAATTGCCGAATCGCTATCGGCATCTTAATATTCCAAGGATTTTTATTTATAAATTTAACCTGCATTAACCCTTCAAGAATCAATTATTTCGGTTATGCCACAAGCATGTAATCGTCGTCATTGGCCATTGCGAGGGAATTGCGATTCGAAATTTGGCTTTGATGATGCTCGCTAAGGTAACGAAACACAGGTGACATTTATTCACACAAGAAAATGGTGCTAAAAAGTAATGCGTATTTCTTTCTGTGCTCATTTGTGACCATATGGACTCCTACTGGAGCTTATTTCAACCGAAAATTTTCTACAAGAGCTGCCTTTCACTCGGTCGATTAACCTTTCCTTTTTCGAAGATAGTAAAGATAAAACTACATAGTATGTTTAAGATAGTAATAGTGATTACCTTATCACTTTTGCTACACCCAGTTTTAAATATCAGATTAGCGACAGGGTGTCTTCGAACGCAGATCCATAAATCGATTATAATTTTAAAATGTTAGAACTAGGATTCGAGCCCGTGGGCATGGGCATAAAAGTAATACGTTTATATTTATATTTCATCAGCTGATAATGCTCGACATAAATTTAAAATATGGTCGGTTTTCTATCAGGTACACTTGGGCCGCGTATAACACGGTTATATGTTACCACAAAAAAATCGTTTTATATAAGGCTTGATGTTTATACAAAATTAGGGTTTGTGTTCCAAAATAAATATCGAATTACGTATTTTCTTATATGGTTCCAATTTTTTTGTAATTCCCTCTTGAATTTCGAGCTCCTTTCCATTATAGGATCATTTTTAATAAATAAAAATCTAATTTAATAGCCAATTTCAGGCCGTCATTTATTGTTTTTAATGAGAAACATGTAGTTAATTCGCTGCAACTGCTTTCTGAGTCATTAATTGTGGTAGGTTCATCCAACATTTCGACTAAATCTTCGTTCAACGTACGATCTTCCAAAATTTCTTGGATGTCATGAATATCCATGTCATAAAATCCTTCTCCACCAGTACCACGACGACAAATGTTTATTGTAATATTATTTTCCTTGAACCGTGTTATATAAAGCGAGTTGTATAAAAATATGTCACAATTTCTACATCCCTGTTCATGCAAAACTTAAATGAATCTTAAAGGAATTATAATATGTAAACGTGCATCCGTTTGAAGTTGAGAAAAGTGTAGTTTGCCCTTTTCTAGACGTCGCGTCGGTCCTATTTTCCCCAATTAACTGACGACTGTCTCGTAAATTAATTTGGTTCAAGTAGCCTTATTAATTTGACGCGCCGTACTAGCCTGGCTATACAACGAACAGACTTGCATGTAGATGGTACATTTGACGCTCCGATTTAGATGTCTTCTATATCTATTTTCCCCTTAAATTTATTAATAGTTTGAAAGCAAAAGGACCACAGTACATTTCGTTGACTTGAGAAAATGGTGATGTTATCTTTATTACAACATTGGTGAATTTTGATTTATTAAATTTGAATCGTTTGAATTTTGTTCTTTTCTATGAGTTTTGTCTCTAACGACCCGGGTTCCGCATTTTCGGCATCTTCAGGCATTTAAAGTACACGGATGTACTTGAACTGACAAAAATCATGGAAAAGAACAAAATTCAAACAATTCAAATTAGTTTCATATGCAACAAAATTTTGAAGCTAGCAAATTACAGCTGCGAAATACATTTGCAATTGCATGAATGATCTTGAGCTGAATGCTTGAAGATGCCGAAAAGTGAAACCCCGGTCATTTTTGACAAAGCTCATGGAAAAGTGCAAAATTCAAACGAGTCAAATTAGATATTGAAATTCCATCAAGCAACTTCAGTTGAAATCCTAAATTGATTTATTTAATTTCACATTGGAAACAGTAAACCATAGCAATATATTTTTCAAACCAGCCAGTTTAACCAGCGTATCAATTTGAGTACACTCGATGTAAAAATATTATTTATTGGGATTACCGTAGCTGTGGAACATACTACTTCTAGCGTGCATGATTGCCGTCTCCCATCTCGGCGAGAAGACCGTGTTCATAATATGACAATTGATATTGTGCTGACCATTTGTACGCACACATAATCTAAATGACAGAAGTATGACAGTGAACTGTGCCCAGTGTACAGTACATTCTACGTCTTTATTTTTTTAGAACAATTCATGCTGTGAATGAACATTCTAGTTGTACTCTTATTAATGAACATAATTGTATTCAAGTGAGTTACTGTTTTCAGTAATTATAAATTGGCCCGGTGTAACTGACAATTTTTCGGTAACTCTTGAAACTGTTGCTTCTTAAATTGTAAGGTCTATGGTTGCAGGGCATGAGCCTGGGTAGAAGTATGTATATGTTGCATTGAAACTGTATTCTCAATTAAAATATATTCTTTTCCAAGCTGTCGTTGAAATAAAATTGATCACTCTATCTTCAGCCCAATGTTTGCCTGTGTTTGTCTTTGGTTCTCTTTTTATGAAAGGGACTACTTGCTGATTTTGTTTCATTGAAGCAGGCCAAAGTTTTAGGCCGGCAAATCATCGATTTGGGCCAATAATTTCAATGATCGTGACCAGTGAAATCATGTTGTCATACAAATCTATTATTTGATACATTTTTACTGAGAATACAGTGTCACTGTAACATATATACAGTGAAATTTATATCTATCGTTTTTGAAGGGACCAATAGAAATAAACTATGGATGCGGGAAAACAATGATTGCGGGCATAGAGAAGAAAGCACATTGATATTTAAATGATTAATATGTACATATATATTCGAAACATAATACATACATAGTTCAGGTATAAATCAATTTGTTAAAATAAAAAATATCATAATAAATAAAATAGGAAGCATCTAATCTAGTAATTAAGATAAAAAGAATACTCAAAATGAATTTAGTTCAATAAATGTGCAAAAATCAAAACTTGCCTAATACTTTGGGATGTTTTAATACTTTATCTGCTATTCGGGACGGTGATAAAGCCAGAAAATCAAAGATCATCAAAATCGATACAGCCGTTCTCGACGTGTAACTAACACTACTTTTTTTATATACATACATATGTATATAGGTATTTAATTTTGTCAGAAGTTTATGGAGCTCAATTTTTACAAACCGCATTTTTTATTAATATACACCACTCACATTGTTTTTATATTGAACAGATTATTAAGAATTTGGTAGAGCTACATCTTTACTCTTGACCTATTGAAAGTTGACGAAAAATGAGTAAAAACGATGAAAAAACGTCCGCCTCATTTGACATAAAACTCTTGTTTCTCGACAGCCATTGGTGTAGTTTTGACGTTTTGTATTTTATTTAATACATTAATTACCCAATTTAAAAACGTGGAAGCTCATTATCATTGTTTAATTATGGTCGTTCCGTCATATATTGGCCATGTTTCTGCGTCATTTTATTACACTTCTGTTATTTTAGCATTCGAAGGTTGAATTTTGGCAAATATATTCCATGCACACCATTTAGTCATATTAACTCGATAAACCGCGAGGTGTCATCGCAAAAATTTGCATACAATCGAATTAAAAACTTGCTAACATAAAAATTGAACAAACGTCTGTCGGTGAATCGATTGTTTATACTAAATGCGAAACTGGAATATAAAGATTTCTGATACACAAAAACTCAACGAACTGAGCTTATGACTTTTGTCATATAAATTAATATACTCACTAAAAGTATGAGGTGCGAAAATTTTCCACATATATGTTACGACGAAATCAGTTCAACCATATAATATTACATTTTGAACAGTTTGTGTCTTTACAGGGACTTGATGCTGTCAATATTTTGCTGTATCTGCCTTTCAGATAATAGCGTTCCATTTCCGATCTCAATATGGATTATATGGCCTCCTAATAGAGATATTTCATCATTTTATTTCTATGATAACTGTTTGCTTCTCAGTCGCTCAACCTTTATTTAGTACGATGGAAAAGATAAGGCAACATCTATGTGTCTGTTTCTTTATAGATGTTATTAAATTCATGGTTTCGACGCCGTTATCAGATGCTATCATTGCAGACATGGTTGGGAATCTTTCGCGAAAAATATCTGCAGCTTCAGAAATGCCATTTGTGCTCGGTTTCCAGATCTTATGAGGGTTTTGTACAAGCGAAGTTTGGTGATTAGGCTGGAGTAGTTGAATTTTTTATACAGTCCATAGATTAATATTACTCACTTTTTAGGTGAGTTGACTGGCAATACTTGGTGACAAGGCATTATATTAAAAAATAATATGAAGAAATTGTACTTATTCCACAGTTACTATTAAGTGAGCATTTTACACTGATCTATTACTGCTTGATATTCTAAAACATATGATCATAATTATTTTATACTGTAACCGTATAATTCCATCCGTTTTCATAGAGTACCTCAAAACAGGTTTTGATAGGTTTAACTATATACAATAATATAATATTGAAACTATCAATGTTTATGGGCAAAAAAATGGATGCTCATAAATAGTGCATTGACTTAATTTTCATTATTATCTGGTATTTTGTCTATTCAGTTATAAACAATATACTAACATTATTAAGTATCCATTCATCTTTTTTGCGGTCAGGCAGCACCGCCCGCCTGTTCGATAATTGTACGTTGTCCTAAACTATTTCACATTGCAAAACGCCTCGAGCGATGGGTCTGCGAGTGACTTTACGAGCAGGTACCCGTGTCCATAATGATTATTGTTATTAATCGCGTCGTATCAATAAATAATGCTAAGTAATGTAAATCAATTGAAATGAAAAATGCACAAATGGCCTTGCATTGTGTAAGAAGGAAATGAGATTATTTATTAAGGACACGGTAATGCATACATTATTTATGACCCGGCATCGTGTCTGTGCGCCGCCACTGCTTTAAATCGAAGGACATAAATATTTTTTTTTGCATACAGTATTGTGGAATGTAAACCTGCTTTTTTTAAATTAATAATATAAGCATTTATATGGGTGTATTTCTATTGATATATAGATACAAGTAATGGTAAGTCTTAATTATTTATCAAACGAGGCACTTGTCTGTGGTTTGAGTAATAAAGATATTTTAAATTTTTTTTGCGCTTTAGAGAATTTATTATCAATTGAATACGTCGTATTATATTTTTTATTGTCAAATTCTACGTTTGCGGACGTAGAACAAGTCTCCGTTATTCTGTTTTTTTCTGATTTCGTTGATAATTTCAAAACTTATTTGGTTTTTCTATGAAGTAAAACACACGTATGAAATCTTTCTGCGTCTTAGCTAGTTATACATTAATTCTTAGGTTGGGTCATTTACAAAAAATCATCATTTTTTTAAACCATGTCCGCTCCCAACTTGGAGCATATGGAGTAACATAACATGATTTAACCTTAACATGATTTTTCTAGGAGAACTGATTACTGAGAACTGTTACTCAGTTGCTCAACCCATCTTTTTAGAAGAGAGTAAGGATTGAAATAACACGAGGACTAGAGCAGGACTAGTTTATCGATCTCGCTACGCGCCGCTTTGTGAGATAGGAAGAGTAGAAAGGGATTTTTAGCAACACCGATTTATCGACTGAAAAAATTTGCTCGTACCGGAACTCGAACTCGGCGTGTCCGTCACGGAAGCCAACGACGTTGTCCACTGCACTACTACCTGGGCAAAAATCATCTATCAAGTCATAATAGTAAAGCGTAGTCGGACGGAAAAATATTATATATGACGCATGAAATAAGCAAATAACGTCTAAATAAATTTCAAAATCGGCAAATTTCCCGCTAACCGTGTTCAAACGGTCAATTCTTCTTCTTTATTTTGTCGTGAAAATAAAACAATGAAAAAGAGAAGAAAATCGTAAACGAAAGAAACAAGCGGTAAAGCCGTGAACAGCGAACTGAGTTTATTGTGAAATCTCAATGGAGCAATGAGCATCTTTTTCACCTGTTGCATGTTTAGAGTTGCGAGTGTAGCAGAATAATAAAACGAAACCTCAATTCGCTGGTAGGTAGGCATCCGAAGTGTCAACTTAACTTTACAATGTCTCATCATAAAGTTTGAGCGGCAGATGGCACTTTTAACGGGGTGCGACAGTAAGCTCGCTCACTTTATGGGCCATAAATTTTACCTGCTTATTTAGAGCTACACGCTGCATAGAAAACGGTATCTCAACCGTACTCATAAAAGAAACAATTCGCTTAGTTAACTTATCCGTGAATATCCTATTCTTATTGATTTTATTTGGGCAAGTTCACCAATGATGTCATGATATTTGACACGCCAGTTGCAAGGGTTATCTGGTTGATCAATGCATTGATTAGGGATGTGGAGATTTTCAGCGGTGTAGTGGTAAAAGCTTCTGGGTCCAAAGGCAGTAGCTCGCTCACTTTATGGGCTATAAATTGTACCTGCTTATTTTGAGCTACACGCTACACGCAGAAAACGGTACCTCAACCGTACTCATAAAATCTGGTTGATCAATGAATGCATCGGTTAAGAATGTGGAGATTTTCAGCGGTATATTGGTAAAAGCTTCTGGGTGTAAGCCGTGTCAAAATAAATGTATTTTTTTTTAGATAAAGGCATGGGTATTATTATGTATTTCTTTTCGAATGAATTCAAAAAAATCTCTTTGACTTTATTTGTATGCTTCCTAATTCGTTGAATCTTATACATGGTCTATTGTATTGTGTAATTATTTTATGTTGTTAATCACTTCCCACCAAGTCATAACAACGTCTCATAGCATAAAGTCCATCATCAGGGGTATTTTAGAACCACATACTCCAACCCTTAATAACAGCAGCACGTACTCGCACAAGGTCCATCGCCACCTTTAATTGTAATCCTTATTATGTGCTTTCACAATCAAACCACCTGCTCCTTAGTTCAGAATTATAATTGATTTTTTTTAATGTAAAGAAATGACATTCCAGCGTCTTAAAATAGCGTTTAAAATCATTTTTAATCAAGTATTAATACACTTGTTCTTTTTTTATTCTAAAAATACATGATCCACGTGATGAATCGTATTATTTATGAAGAGGTAACCTTCAAAATAAAGGTACTTTTTTGGATACCGTGTTATGTCGAGCTCCGTTTCGTAAAACGGAGTTTTCCAAGTCTACGCAAAGCATAACGCTCATGAATGAGACTCCGACAGAGCCAAGCAACAGGTTATGGTGTTGTTCTACCCCCCACACCAAGATGCCTATATAGATTTATAGCAGCATGTATATCTACACGCCTGCTTTTAGAAGCGTACGTAGTTACATTACTGTGCATCACTCAAATAGCTTGAAATATTGTATCGAGGGAAATATAACTAACAAAGATCAAATTTTATTGTACTGTTCAATATTATTCTTAGTAAACGTCAGTTCCAAAGCTTTCGAGATGAATTTTGGATATTATACGCACGCTCAAGAATGTATCATTTAAATTTTCATATGAAACCTTTAACATATGTACATATGTTAAATTTGTGCAAATTACTTATGAATTCAATTACAATTTGGTTTATAATAAAATATTAAATCAGGACAACGGTTCGCTCTTGGCGAGCATTGTCAACTGATAACGAATACAACGACACAGTGATATTTATACAAAAGTTAAATAAGAATTAAGAGAAGAATTAACTAACTATATTTTTTATTATATTGTTTTAGTATTATTTTTATTATAATGCCATTATTGACTGTGAACACCTGAAAAGTGGATAATTTGGTTTATCAAATTATATTTTTAAAAAGTAATTACCAGTACTTCGAATGTCTTGAAACAATATTCTTTTATCATCTGAGTGACTCTTAAAAAATATTGACAGCAAAAATCCCTTACTAATTATACGATCCTACATGCAGCTGTTAGTTTACCATTAGCTGCTTTCTAGCAACAAATTAAATAAAAGGTTGGATGGCCTCGGCGGTAACTTTGGGAGAGTTCATTTTAGCATACAATTTTAAATAACTTTGATTATTCCACTTATTGTGTTACTGGTTATGGCCCGTATTTTGCCTCTTTCGTAAATGCTTCTAAAACAGGCGAAACACGTGTCACAGTTAGTAACACAATACGTGAAACTATCAAAGTTATTTAAAATTTTATATTACAGGTCACTAAATTATTGCGAGCCATATTCCATTTCATGTGGGTTCTGCACAAGTGAAATTCCTCTGGAAAATGTGCTTTATGCGCACAGTGCACGCTTAATACCGCTTAAAGCAGACAAAACTTCTAAGTTTAGTGAACACTGGGACCCGCCGATTGATATTCAGAATAGCGCTTATTATAAAAAACCCTACATGGTCGCACACTTACATTTCCTAAATAGGAGCTCAAACATCGAACCGGGAAAGTGATTTTTCCTTGTCTGGCTATCAATTATAACTGCGCGTATGCACAAGTATTTTGTATCATCTTATCTTGATACTATATACCGAGAATAATATTTGTTTGTTACAAAAAACATAATGCTTATAAATAATATTTATTGTTTCACTCATGTAATTCTTATTGACAATAAAAATTAGATTTTTTTCTATTTCGTAATCTTAAAAATAGATCCATCTATTAAAAAATTCAAAACACGATCTTTTTACAATAAAAGTAGTATATTTAAACGCTTTCCATGAAAATCTTGGTATGGTAATCATATATGTATCTATATTTTAATAACAGTTAAATATAATATACTAGGCTTAAAGTTTTTTTCATGTGATCATTGATGATTTTCAAAATCTGCAACTATACTTAACTTGTGATTTATTTGTGTATTTCACTATATGTATGTTCGGTCCGTGGCGTAGTGTCAGTGATGTTGGCTTGCGTGCCGGACCACCCGGGTTCGATTCCCGGTAGGAACGGATTTTTTCAGTCGATAAATTTGTTCAAAGGCATGGATGTTTGTGTTGTTGAAAATCCCTTCCCCACCTTTCCTATCCCAAAGAGCGACGCGTAGGGAGAGCGATTAGCTAACCACTAGTTCTGTCCGAGTCCTCGTATCCTTTCCGTCACCACTCTCTTCGAAAAAGAGAGGTTGAGCAACTGAGTAACAAGCAGTTGTCGAAGAAAAAAGAAGTCTGAAGTCCATATACTCCAAGTTGGGAGCGGACAAGGTTAAAATAAACTATCTTTACCAGTATTGGATGTACGTACATAGAATCATGAAGATTAATTTGCACCGTCAAAATGTGTAAACTGTTTAGCTGTTTACACATTTTGATAAATTGATAAAATTACTCATGATCCCCGATTTCGCCAATCGCCAATAACGTTTTTATATGTCGTTATTATTCCATATTAAATAGATCCTTCTTATTTCACTAGTAAATTTGCATTAATATGCGTTACATATTATCATTTTATTTTCAGCTCAATGAGTAGTCGATATGAAAATATATTAAAAAAACGTCAATATATTACACTTTTTCAATATAAATCATTGATGTTTCGGACACAATATTTTTTTTTTAATAAACACTTTAAAATGTCGTCTATATTCATCATATTTAATTTGCCCTATAAAGGGCTAAAGAACTATCCAAGCATCCAATCCTTTCGTCGCATTGCAAAAAAACCATCTTCTCTAACGAAATAGTCATTCACGTTCGAAGTGTACAATACAGACATGTAGATATGTATGTATTACACGGGGAAAGCTCGTGTTGTCCTCGATCCTTTCAGCCGGTCTACGTCGTAGCGCGTAGCTTTGCTCGGCGCCTCGGGCGTCGTGGATACGTCACGGGGCATCGCCATGGCGACGGCGTCGTGTAGCTCGCCCCCTCCGCCCCGCGTCCCGCTCCTCTGCCCCTCGCTCTCCTCTTCAAAGGTCGTCGGGGGTGGTCGTGTGTGATAAGGAGTATTAACTCTCTTACTCCAGGGCTGTGCCACATTCTACATAATTGTTCATACTTATGTTTTTTAAATATATCTTTTTGATAAAAATAATACTTTACGTAAGATACTTCAATAGAAGATATATTATATTTAAAAGTAAAATTGTATTTTTTGGTAATTAGTTTAATATAGTTTAAAATACAGCGACACATATGTCGTCTTTTAGATGTTTTCATACTTGGTAAATTAAAATCATACTCATTTACATCGATAAGAGTTAGAAAAATTATGTTACTGATTAATTGGTCATTTTTAACGGTGAAACAGATATATCAAAGGACTATATCACTTTTAAGGTGTTCACTGTCAATACTTGTGGAAAGGAATTATAATAAAAATAATAATACATTTTTAGTACTTTTTCCACATACAATTTATTGGATCAGGACCGGTTTCGCTCATGGTGAGCATTGTCAACTGATAAGAAATACAATGAGACAGTGATATTTATAAAAAAGTTATGTAAGAAATACAAATATGGCAAATAATTGGTATTACAAAAAAGCAAATAAATTGAAGCAAAATACAAGATCTTAAAAATATATCTTAAAAACAGTGCATTTGGCAAAGCAATTGAAAAACAGTCAGCGTTTTTAAATAGTATCATTACCTCTTCCTAAGAAGGCAATGTTGAGATTTAAAATTTGAAAATAAAATACTTATAGTAAATTTGAAAGGTGATATACATAGGTTATCGCACAATTTTAAAAAACAATCATTTTCTGTTAATTCACATAACATATAAAACCTATGGTGGAATTTCAATATCAAATTTTAATTTTGTACTTTTCCGTGAGTTTTTTCGCTTACGACCCGGGTTTCGCCTTTCGGCATCTTCAGGCATTTCGAGAAAAATCATGGAAAAGTACAAAATTTAAATTTTATATTTTTTTAATTTGATTGTCAATTATTTATATTTTTGTCATTGTAAATATCTTGAAAACAATGCATTTAACAATGCTATTGAAAAACAAAAATGCGTTTTTAAAATAGTATCATTATCTCTTCCTAAGAAGGCAATGTTGAGATTGTAAATTTAAAAACAAAACACTTATAGTAAATTTAAAAGGTGATATACATAGTTAAGTATTTCGACTGAGGGTGCTTGATGGAATTTCAATATCAAATTTGAATTTTGTACTTTTCATGAGTTTTACAACTCATGGAAAAGTACAAAATTCAATAAATTCAAATTTGATATACATAGGTTATCGCACAATCTTAAAAAACAATCATTTTCTGCTAATTCACATACCATATAAAACCTACCAATAATAATGTGGTATTTATTGTTTGTTTTTCAACGACTGAATATTTTCAATTGAAATAATCGATGTTTTGATGTTACTCTTTGATGAAGAATGCACACTTTTTTACCACGTCCGCTACCAATGTGGAGCATATCACAGTACACTTGTTACGTCCTGTTACTCAATCTTCCTTTTTCGTAGAGAGTTATGATAATAGGGTAGGAAAGATACAGGACTAATACGTCCTGTGTTATGGATCGAATATGTGTTGAAGAGAATTTTAAACGATCCAAACATCCATATCTCGAAACAGGCCATATTTCTTTTGAAAAATAAAACTGCCTGGACTAGAATCCAACGACGTTGAAACCCTACCGCGGGCCTGACTTGACATTTTTTTTTAAACTATTTCCGCTCCCAACTTGGAGCGTATGGACTCGTCACGGAGTTTATCTCAACATATATTTTTCTACGAGAACTGCATGTTACTCAGTTTTGCCCAACCTCTCTTTTTCGAAGAGAGTAGGGATAGAAAGGATATGAGGACTAGTGATTAGCTGATCGCTGTCACTATGCGTCGCTTTTTGGGATTGGAAAGGTGTGAAGCAGTGACGGCTAGTGACGGGGTGTTGGGGGGTGCAAAGGAAGATTCAACCAGTTTTGCAAGAGTTCTTTCCTATTCATTGGATTTTAAAACACTTCTATAGCATGGACTTTCAATTCAGATGTTCGCAATACCAACTGTTTCTCTTCCGCAGCACGGAAAAATAGTGGAATCTTCCTTTTGCACCCCCCAGCACCCCGTCACCAGCCGTCACTGGTGTGAAGGGATTTTCAACTGAAAAAATCCGTTCGTATCGGGAATCGAACCCGGGCGGTCCGGCACGCTAGCCAACGACGTTGACACTGCGCCACGGACCGGACATATTCACTGCCTTATATATTGATAAATAAACATTATTTGGCACAAGTTACTCACCCTTATGTTATTATACACAGACATATCATAAATAATAACAAACGTAATCTTTTTTTGAGAACTTGGCTGATTATTTGCGCGGGAGTTTTTAAGTTATTCAACCCTGGCAAACAAATACGTCGTTGTGCTGTGTTTGATTTCTTGTGTGTGTTCGGTTTGTTTATTTGTATGTCTTACGATTACTACTACGGTAAATTTTTGTTTATAGATTACTCCGCCTAGCACTCGATATATGTTTCATAAAAACAAACTATTTATTTACAACGCAATTACTTTATTTTTCTCCCAGCTTTTCGGGTATGATATATAGATTTATCGTAACTACGTACATATATATTAGGTTATTCATTGGAGTTTAAATATTATTATTAGCTTAGGACGAGATGTGCGAAAAAAGTTCAATGATGAAACTTGTTTCCTTTTACATACGCCACTTTCTTGCAATAGTAAAGTATACTTGGTCTATTTCTTTTTTAGATAATGCATCATTATCACGGATTGCCACTGTTGCATGACTATTTACTAAAATTAAATTTTCGAAATATCTTGATTCATTAAAACATTCATTGAATAAAAGTATCAGCAGTAAGGAAGTATTATTAAATAATATCTTAAATAGGACACGTTTCTCGCCACTGATAAATTGATTTCCAATGGGTTTTATCCTCGCCAATCGATTGCATCTCATTAGTTTATAATTTTGTAATGTTAACGTCATTAGTAGTATAAGTATTGTTTGTTTCGTTTCCATACTCCCTTCCTTGCTTACCGTAAAATGTAAAAATACCAAACTCCATTTTTGTAACTTAGAATATTAGAATCAATCTTGTTTTATTAATTAAGCAACCTTTGTGACCTTCTGAAAGAGGCGAAACACGTGTCACAATTAGTAAGACAATACTTTTATATTATCTTGATTCAATTTAATCGAAGAAAATCCATGTTCATCTGTACAATGCAGTAAGAAGCCAAAAGTTACAGATCGTTTGAAAATGTCTGAAATTCAAACGATTCATTTTCGACATTGAAATCATTTTTTCTTAGTGTTTCATTGTTAAATTATGTGCGTAATTTTACTATGAGGCCACCTGTACAAACAAAACCTCTTTCTTTTTACCTGATTGATATTACGTATAGTATGCATGTTATACATATATTACAATGTAAACTTACACCTTTCAATGTTTTTGTAGACATTCTGTTTCGTCTGTACAAAGTCTCGTAGCACAGTCGCGTAGCGGGAGGTAAAGGGAAAAATTCATCAATTCATATCATTAGTTTCCATTAGATTAGTAGGTATTCAAGAAATTGTCCGAGCTTAGTGTCAAAGTCTGGGTGCATCTTTCTTTAACACCCTGTAATCAATCAGCCAGGGGTGTGAGGTACTGAATTATTATTTATTTTTACACCGTTGACGCACTTTTACTCGGTAATTATAAATATTGTTCGGCGGTCATGTAACACTCAATTTTTATCATTTATAACAGTGTAGAATAAAGGTGAAAAACATACAATGCAATGTAAATATAGAATTTCATTTTTCTTTTATATATTTTATATTATCTATACAAACTTTTTTTGTTTTGTTTTCATAGCCCAAATAATTCAGATCGAACAGTATTGTATGGCCACATTGTAAAATAAGTTTAAATCCGTTTCCGTTTTTCAATCTTCGGATTCAAAGTAGATTTTATATTTATTTTTCTCAAGATGTTGTTTTGGGATCATATCTTATTTGAATACCTCTTTGAATATTTTTGATTTTTTTTAATTTAAAGAAAAAAAATGGCATTACAGCTTACGCTAATGCGCCACATATTCTATATTGTGAAAGTCATACGAGATTAACTCGATGATAAATAATGTGCAGTATCAGTTGTGCACAAAATCAACGATAAATAACATACACCCATAAATCTGATCTTGCCGGGAATTGAACCCGGGCTCCCTGTTCGCTAGGACAAAGCTCTTGCCACTAGACCACAGGGACCGACTATTAAATCATTACTTCCCTGATTAAATATCTCTGGTCCATAGGGTTAAATACGTGACAAAATCTTAAAATACCGATAAAAATGAATAGAATGAGATTCAATTCCTTGCGAACGTTTGATAATTTTAAATTGAATAAAAATCACCGGTTTATTTTATTTCAACTACAAAATATTATATTATTACTTCAATGTAGGTGCTTATATATGATAATTATGACCATACATATTCATAAGATGATATGTAACAATGCAAACATTTTGTGTTGAGTTTGAGAATATATCATTTTACACGTGTCATATAGCATATTCACATGATGTGATGCAATTTAACTTTAGATGAGTAGCTAACGGGAATTGAAACTTTTTGTTTTCTGCTACATTGTACTTTTCCATCTACATTATTTGATATCTTCGAAGGTTGTTAATGATCAACAAAGTAGCTCATTGCCGAGGGAAAGAAAAAATTGCTGTAACGATAATTTTCGAATCTTATAAATTCGATAATACATCCGTTTGGAGTTACAAAAAAGATTATAGTGGAAAAAAATCCGTCAAGGCTATAGAAATTACTTTGACAAGTTGATAATGAATGCACAAAAAGGGAAAAAACCATGTTGCAATCACAGGTGACAATCCCGGGCTGCCTTTTCGCGGATGAAGACGATCGACTGATTCAAAAACATTAAAAACCGAAGCTACGTCTTCAAAACCCGATCCGCTTAGTCGTTTGTACTCGCACTGCTTTTCGGTAATGAAACATGACACGGAAAACTGTTGTTTATTATGAAATGCTTGCAGTAAATGTTGGTGGCGAGATGTTAGAAAGGTTGAAAGGTTGTATTGTACAGTATTTTTCGATGGTTTCATTATGTAAACATTGGACCTGGCTTGTCTGTGTGATGAGTATTGTGTAATTGTAATAATTTGTAATACGGTAAGAAAAATAACAATTTATTTTAGTTCTACATCAATTTTATATATTTTTGTTGATAGCTATTTCGGCTTACGCCTTCGTCATTTTAACATTCGCCTTCGTCATTAGTTCTGACGAAGGCGTAAACCAAAATAGCTATCAACAAATATAAAAAAATATGTAGAACTAAAATACATTGTTATTTTTCTTACCGTATTATAATGGAGTTCTACCAAGTAAATGCCTACTCAATCAATATACAGTAATAATTTGTAATTTTACCCAAATCAGTATCAAGGTATGTATGTCCAATCATCACAGAATTTGAAGGTAAATAAATAAAAATCAAGTCTTAATTATAACATACATTTAATTTTAAAAGCTGCTATTTTTTCTAATTTTAACATAGACTTATCTTTTACCTTGCTCTACGATTAAATTATTTCCGTGCAGTCGTGCCTAGTCATCGATAAGATTTCGCATGTAGGGTAGTAAAGATTAGGTTTGAGTAATTCGTAAATGTTTTAACTTCGAAATACTGTTGAGTTTACCTTATTATTTTATTATGACCTCATATAAAAGTACGAAATATTAATAGTATAATTATACAGCCTCACAGTATATTTAAATAAAAATGGATTACAATTTTTCGGTTATACTTATGTTCACACATATATATGGGGTGAAACTTCCTAATTCAAAAATATTTTGCAAAATTGATGAATTGAGAATCAGCCTTGAAACTGGCAAAAATAAAGCGTATACAAACTTACTTTGTCGTATATGTCTGAAGATTGTATAAAACCTTCAACCCCCGAACGTCTCGAGTAAAAACTTGTGAAAGAGCAACAAGTGAAAATGAACGGATAGAGCGGGTTAAATTTCAGATAGCCTTGGTATTTCTGTTTCCCTGTCGTTTGAAGCTTTTACATGTTTTATTTTCCTTTGTTTCATGCTTATAAATTATTGTTTTTTTTTATAAAGTTGTATACTTTTCACAATTATAAGTATCTGAATAAAGCAAAAGGCATGAAAAATACAAATTACAATTAATTCACGATCTAAATTTACAAAACCTGATTTCTATTTTTAGCGGTTTTTATGAATTAGTCTATAGCAATGAATGAGGTATGTTTAATTTATAAGCGTCTAGTATACATCAAAATTTTATATATTATATATCAATTCAATATAATAAATGTATTATATTATCAAAGTTGCTACGCATTCTTCTAAAATATGAAATCTAGACTGATGATATTATAATAAAACTGTGTCTATCAAAAAAGATGAAGTATTCAAATAATTTGCTTGTCGTATTATAATTATTTTTAACATTGTATGACTTCTGCACGCGTAAAAACATTTCAATGATAATATTCATTTGATGACTGTCTCTCTGAATAAATATTTGGTGCCATACGTAAAGATATTTCTTTGACTAAAATATTTCTTTCTCAAGTAATACAATAGATATTTATTTTTCTCACGAGATGTCATATTATTCTCAATTTATTTAATAACACAGTATTACATATATGTCATTGTTGTCTATTTAAGAAATATTGAACATTTTTTGAATTTGACTAAATTTAATGAAAAACTACTTTCATTGAACCATTTTTATATAAAAACGTAACACGTGATAAAGGACGCTTTAAACCAATTTTTCAAACAGTTTATAAAATCCAAACATAATAATTTCTGTATATATATTTTTTATAGGATACCTGTACCTGGCCTGTCAGTTTTTACATATATAGGATTACTTTTAAAATGTTCGTTCACTGTCAATACTTGGTGGAATGGCATTATAATAAAAATAATAAAACATTTTCCACATACAATTTATAGGATCAGGTCCGGCTTTGGTCATGGTGAGTTGACAATGCTCGCCAATAGCGAAACCGGTCCTGATCCAGTAAATTTTGGGTGGGAAAAGTACTAAAAATGTAGGATTGTTTATTTACGAATTTTGATTTTGTTTTGCTGTCAACCAATGATTAATGATTAGTAGCTTTAAATTCAAATAAAAATATAACATGTGAAACGTTTTGATTTCATCAATAATTTATTATTTGATTGAGTAGGCATTTACTGGGTAGAACTCCATTATAATACGGAAAGAAAAATAACAATGTATTTTAATTCTACATAAATTATTTTATATATTTGTTGATAGCTATTTCGGCTTACGCCTTCGTCAGAACTATAGTTCTGACGAAGGCGTAATGAAATAGCTATCAACAAATATATAAAATAATTTATGTAGAATTAAAATACATTGTTATTTTTCTTTCCGTATAATAATTTATTACTTTTGCACTTCTGCATTGTAATCTTTTTAATATATATCGATGTTTTTCAATCTAAATATGATTTACATGTAATTGTGTAATTTTATAGTACAATGATTATTTTGGTATGAATAGCAACAATAAATAAATCTGATTGTCAATTTAACTCACGTCTTATTCATGTATGTAGAGAAAAAATATTAAATATATGTTGTACTTAGCCAAAAACTTAACCAAGATGCCAAAAAATCGTCGCCAACAGCTGTCATTGTGTTGTAGAGACGGTTTCTTGTTGGATTGATTAAAAGAAAGAATGGAATCCTTGTACGCAGGCAGCACTATAAAAAAAGCCGAGATCGTAATAGTGTCATAATGGGAGACTACACATTTGTAAAAAAATATGAATCTTACGGTTGTAATTAATTCACAATAACGTAAATCGCATTTTGATTTTCTTTCTGAAGAAAGAAAAAGGTTACAATTTTCTGCTTGTTGCTCCGTTTAGTAGTGTCGTTTATACATATGTCTACGATTTCCTGTTGGCATCTACGCCAGCCGACTACGAAAGCTACATACGTAATTGATAGAGCAAACACAGTGCATTGCCTCTACGAACATTATTTGACATTGCTAGATTCACGTAACACATTTATCGTCGATGCTTTTTATTCTTCCGGTTAAAAGCTGTTTGCGCCACTTGTAGCATTATCTAAATAAGAAACAATTTGTCTAGAGATCTTAACGATGTTTGTTTTCATAAATGATGAATATAAACTAGTTTTATTGATGAACGTAAATTTTTAACCGTTCCCAAGCTTTTTTTTAAGCATATAGTATTTTGATTTCTCTGTTTTACCGATAAAAAATATGATTTTAATTACAAACATCATTTTTCCAACTCTTAGTAATGTAAATGAGTATGATTTTAATTTACCAAGTATGAAAACATTTAAAAGACGACAGATATGTCGCTGTATTTCAAACTTTAGTAAACTAATTGACTGAAAAATACAACTTTAACTATAAATATATTAAATCTTACTATTGATTGAGTTGGGATTTACTTAGTAGAACTCCATTATATTACGATGAGAAAAATAACAATGTATTTTTATACTATATAGAAATTATTTTATATATTTGTTGATAGCTATTTCGGCTTACGCCCTCGTCAGAACTATGTTTTAAACGTGCATTAGATCAAGTATGTATATATACACAGGTTACACAATACATCTTCTTCTCTGTCCCACCATCTTAATTTGGTAATAATAAGTTATTGAATGTGACAAATTGATTTTATGTATTCTTGAATAAATTTTTCTCATTCAATAACTTATTATTAGCAAATTAATATAGTGGAGCAGAGAAGAAGATGTATTGTGTACCCTGTCTAAAAGATATATATACTTGATCTAATGCACGTTTCCAACATATTTCTGACGAGGACGTAAGCAGAAATAGCTATCAACAAATATATAAAATAATTTCTGTAGAATTAAAATACATTGTAATATTTCTCACCGTTATATATCTTGCTATTAGAGTATCTTAAGTAAAGTGGCCAACGAGTTGAGTGCGTCGTAGTTGTTGAAAATAAATATTAACTACTGGTCAATGTTTGCGAGATAAATCCTTGCCAACTTCTTTTTAATGAGCTGACCTGATTCTTTGGAAGTCAACGAGTAAAGCAGCTTCCTATTTGCATTTATTGCATATGAACTTTTGCGATATGAGCGATAAAAACTTTACTACTGCCCCTTACTGGGGTGGCAAAACTAAAAATATATATATTTTAATGTGCGGAATGGCCTGGACATCGCCATCGAACACTGCCCTTCTTTCCGTTAATTTTAAACGGCAGAAGCCCTTGGCATTGTAAATGTACAACATATCTACACGGTTTTTCCAATTCTAGGAGTGTCTTTAAAGTAGCAGTCGTTTGTAATGTGGTCGTAAAGATGAAGTTTGGCGTACTGCGTCAAGATAAGAAAGTGATGAACGAAGAACTCCACATCATGAAGATAAGCTCATGCTTCAGATTCAGCAAGGATCGCTGTGTCTATGGTGGACAATATAATTCCCGACCGAATTGATTCCTCTGAAAGACTGCAGAGCATATTGAAGATAATGACAAGGTTGTTCTGTCTTGACAGAAGCCTCTCGCAATTATAACTGTTCCTTATTTTTTATCGTCTTTCAAATGAGGATGGATAA
The DNA here is from genome assembly GCA_028554975.1 of Himalopsyche kuldschensis. Classification (NCBI taxonomy): domain Eukaryota; kingdom Metazoa; phylum Arthropoda; class Insecta; order Trichoptera; family Rhyacophilidae; genus Himalopsyche; species Himalopsyche kuldschensis. The sequence continues at coordinate 1,450,420 of JAHFWI010000076.1, forward strand.
TAATCTCTCCTTTCTGAATATTCCCGGTAATTTTTACTGAGAGACAGCGGTGGTCTGACATAACCCAGGGTATGTTGGGGACAGCTGTCTAGAAGGGGTAAAGATGACCTCTCTTGGCTAAAGTTTTCCCTCGAGGTATGACACTGGAACAACCACTATCAGAATTTTTTGAAGCATGCATCAGTAAAAACACTACCACCTTATGATTAAAAGTATCGTATTATCTAGGTACAGGGCTTTTTTTAAAAAAGGTGCTGGAACTCACTTCATCTCGAGCTTTTTACTAAATTATCTTTAAATATCATTTAAGTAAAATTTCCTCTAATTGATTTTTAAATCTGTGAAAAAAAGTGCCGAAACGCCGTTCCACTGCGATGGGAAAAAAGCCCTGTCTAGGTATAAACTATTTAGATTTTTTCAATAATCTTTCTGAAAAAATATTGCGTATCAGTAAGACTCTACACTATATTATTATATTATATGAACACTTGTTGAATGTGGGGCAAGGTATAGCAAAGTGGAACTAAAATATGTGAGACATAAAAGATTAGGTGTAGTCAATGAGGAGCTTTTCAACATTATCTAGTATCCCATCCGCAAAAGTTTATACATTTATTTTACAAAATATAATTTTTTATATAAATTGATGAACATTATATGAATAATAGTAGATTAATTTCTAGCAACTTGAACTGAGATGCAGGAACAACCAGTTGTATGTACATATGTACTGTACGAGGTATGACTAATGTGACCATTTATTTTTGTCCTCAAAGGACATCTACCAATTTTTACGTAATAGTATGTATATTCAAGAAAACACGTATTTTTTTATAGTTTTCATGTACTAATAAAAAGAAAAGGAATGTTGACAAAGTATAACTGGGTTTGCTTTTAAATAAAAATGGAATTCTTGGTAGGATTTTTTAAACACGTCCGTCCACAACTTATTCATCTGTGAAAAGACTCTTTCTACGGGTGCATTTGTTCCGGGCAAGCATCAAATGTATTCAATGATTACTCTAAAGTTTTTATGGTTCAAATTATTATTACGAAAGTCGATTTTTTGCACTTTTTTTAAAATTGTTACCGTGTGTTGCCTTCTTTTTGAAAACGGGACATTTCGACGCCCCGAAGCTGTATTTGGGGACAACGGGACAGGCTACCTAAAAACGGGACGTATGATCACTTTAGGTATGACGCATTGTATGAAGCAACCCAAACTAGGCCGCCCATGATCATGTACATGTTAATAAAACGGAATATTCGTGCAACGGAAAAAATATATTCAGAAAGCTGGAAAGAAAAGGATCTCAATTTGTTGGATATTATTTCTAACGAATTGAAAAAATAGGAAAAGTTATGAATTATTATATACCAAAAATGGTGTTGGTGTCGAGTGTTGACGTGGTTGGATTGGTTTGCGAGTTCACGGGCTCGAATCCCGATCGAAGTTTAATTTTTCATTCTAAATTTTGATTTCTTATCAATTTATGTGTTGCCTAAAATTCTCCCATTCCGCACATATTCGTTCCTTAAAACTGGACATATCATAGCTCACCTTCGAAAAAAGTAGGTTGAGCAACTGATAAACAAGCAGTCCTTGTAAAAAACATCTGTTGAGAAAAACTCTGAGGGTCCGTATGCCCAACATTGGGTGTAACACAAAATATATATTAAATTTATTTTTAATTAAGCTTCACCAGTTTGAATTAATACCAGTTTATTTTATTGTAGCATTCAACAATTCTCGTATATTAAAAAAAACCATTTGAGTCCCTACAATGTATAGTTTTTTGTCCGGTCCGTGGCGCAGTTGTCAACGCTGTTGGCCTGGGTTCGATTCCCGGTACGAACGGATTTTTTCAGTCGATTAATCTGTTCAAAGGCATGGGTGTTTGTGCTGTTGAATATCCCTTCCCACATTTTCTATCCCAAAGAGCGACGCCTAGGGAGAGCGATTAGCTAACCACTAGTTCTGTCCGAGTCCTCGTATCCTTTCCATCCCCTACTCTACTAAAAAAGAGAGGTTGAGCAACTGAGTGACAAGCAGTTCTCGTAGAAAAAAAATATACGTTGAGATAAACTCCGTGAGGAGTCCATATGCTCCAAGTTGAGAGCGGACATGTTTATAATAGTTTTTAAATCTCTTTTTTCCATAATGGTTAGGAAGAATTTGAAATTCCAACATCAGTTATGATGAGTTAATGCTCTTAGTTCCATATAATATTAAAACATTTTTTTTTACCAAAGAGAAGTTGCCTTTAAGTTCGGAACTAATTCTAAAAGCTTTCTTGTAGTAGATAATATTATACTGAATGGAAAGTAGAACGATTACGATGGGTATTTGGACTTAAACCTTGTCAAATTGAACACTGCTATTTTTCACCAAATTTTACTATACCGTAAAACGTTGTCAATAGAGACACTTTTTACTTAAAACCTGCGCCACATAATTCAAATATGAATAGCTTGAAACTTTTTTCTATGGTCCTACTACACATTCTATTTTTCAAATATTCACTATCGTTATTAAGACATAGTCAATTTTGTTCGATGTCTCTATTCACATTGAATCGGGGTGAATAGAGACGGGAGAGGGTAAATCGAGACTTGGCAGGTGAATAGAGACAAAAATACATATTGTAATGATTGGAATGTATGAACCTCTATTCAATACGAGTCTTTATACATTCCGTTTTACGGTACTTATTAACCAAAAAAACATGATTGATTTTAATTTTCGTCCAATAAAAGAGAAGTTTATAAGGGGTCAAAAAGTAAGGATGCACAGGCATCGAACATAAACACGTTAATTTCAATTTCGGCCAATCGTTTAGTTGGTTTGGTTTTGTCATTCGAGAGATAGTATCATAGTCATTGTAAAGAATTAAATATAAATAGTAAAAAATACATTAGATACTTAGTAAAGTTGTGCTAAAGTTCCATCCTTTTTTTGGTCTCTATTCATCTCGTTTTATCGGTATTTTAATAATACAACCCAATGAATACAATCGCATAGTATGAAGACCGTAATATATATTTCTAGCTCTACACTGAGATTCCAGCGAGTTTAGTACTCTATCGGATTTGTTTTTATTTTGAGTACAGAAATAACCGCGTGCGGATGAAGTGAGTCGCGGGGCCGGCTGCGGGGCGGTGAGGGGCGGAGGGGGAAAACGTGTGGGAAGTAGGACGCGTCGCCATGGCAACATCTTCGTGTTTGTTTAGGTTGGCGGGGCAGTGGCGTTACGAGGAATATTGAGACGTAGCACGAGCCCATGCGCGGGAAAACTTTCAGCGTAGAAAAAGCGTAGCTCAAAGGCGTAGTGAATCGACAATAATGGATCATTTATCTCATATTTCGATAAATAGTTTTGTTATTTATGCAATAAGACATTGTTCGTCATGTTACTAAAGACATTGAACAAGATTGAAGGTATTGTATCAAAACGAAATAGTTATATCTTTTAAATCCTCTTATTGTATGATAAAAGCTTCTATATTTTCACATATCGTTTTTTCAATTACTACACTCTGACTTCTTTAACAGTTCACTCGAGTGGACGGCATCCGTTGATGCTAAATAATTTCCCCCCCCCCCCTCTGACATAAGAATGCACTTACCGCACTTAGCCCACGCGTTCTATATCAAATTAGGGAATTAAAAATTTCTATCAGTCTGGCAATCTTTTTTTTTTGTAGGCGTCAGGAAATTCTCACAGCGCCACTCCTTCGAGTGCATAAGTAGCGTAGCCAGTTTGTATTTTTGCATACACTAATAAAGTACTAATGCAATATATGGGATTTAATAAAGACTCGAATTACTGAAATTAATTAATTACTTGGTGTTCTCGTTTCGATGCCCCTTGAAGATTTTACTGCCAATGATTGGCGTTGAAACACCTGCAATGGGAATGAAACGTCCGATGAAGATCTCTGCTTGAAGTTTTATTGCTTGAATATTATTTTCCATATAGCCTATAATTCCAGTAAACGACATTTTTTTCTCAAAGTAACAGTCGTTAACAGGGTGGCCAAAGTGTCGACCGCGTAACTATTCCAAGTCACTCGTCTGTCTGGTGTACTTATGTAAAGATCTCTTTATCCACTTTTATTGATCAATGATAATAAATTGAATTAATTTTTTGAGTCGATCGCAGCCAAATATTTCAAAACCAATTCCCGTAGTAGCTTAAAGTTTGGCCACCCCCGTTGTATAGCAATGAAGAAAAATTGGTCTACATTCATGTTTAAAAAGTCTTTAATTTGTACTATTGCAACCAAAACTATGTCGCGAAGTATAGTGATATAAAAATGTTATAGCACTGAGTTTTCAATCAATTTTACAAAGTTATGAAAGCTAATTTCACTTTATTCTGTTAGTTTTAATTCATCAACTATTCTTTTAATATGTTACTGTTACTTGTCAACAGTAAAAAAATGAACTATTCTTTTTGCATTACTGCATAATTGACATAATTTTTTCGCTGTCTTTAAAATATTATTTTTTCTGGAAAGACGTAGATTGATTCGTCGGTATATTATAAATTTCATGCTTCGCGTACGTTACAAACAGCTTTTAACAGAGACGTCGCGACGCCACTGCGAATTGGCAATGAAGCCGTCGAGCGTCATATTACCGTCCTTGTCACTCTCGCGCTCAGCCATCGCCACCCCCGCACCCACCGTCTCACTCTGGACCCCCAGACAGGCGATTTTAAGCGACACACCCCTTTTTACCGACGCCAAAATAAACGACGCTAAATAAATTTATTATCATAGCGTTTATGAATTGTAAATGATATGGGTGTTATGTTTCAGGCTCTCCTACAACTCGAACTTTATGAAACATTTAGAAAAAATATTTTTCAACTTTGTTCACAGGATCTTCTTACTACTGTGTCTTTATACTATATTATGTTTGTCTACAATTACAACAGCTGACATTCTTGAATGAGCTTTCAAGGCGTGCTTGCTAGAATGTAGTGTCTTGCTTACTCGTATAGCTAAATGTTTACTATACAAAAAAAATCGTATGGTAAAACAAACGAAACTATACATATTTGTTTGCTACTCTATATTTGGGTATTTTTCTATTTCCATTAAACCCTGAGCTTATTCACGGCCAGGGAATAGGTTTATTTTATTTCCTTTTGGCAAATTCGCGTAGCACAATTATATATCAGCGCGTCATCTATCTGTCGTTTTTGGCTACAATTTACTCTCAAAAGCGAATCTTTTTTTTAATGAAGCTGGTGGTTTGCGGTATATAATGTTACAGTGAAACTGTATTCTCAGTGAAAATATATTCTTCTCCAAGCTGTCATTGAAATCAAATTTGACCGCCCTATCTTCAGCCCTATGTTTGTCTGTGTTTTGTGTTTGGTTCTCTTTTTAAGAAAGTGACTACTTGCTGATTTTGTTTCACTGAAGCAAACCAAATTTTAGGCTGGTAAATCAATGACTTGGGCCAGTCATTTCAATGATCGTGACCACGTGACCATTTCACTGAGAATACAGTTTCACTGTAACATATATAAATATTTCAACATACATAATAAGTTTTATTTTGTGAGTTTTTTCTTTTTTAAATAGTGGTGTTAAATTCGTTCATCTACGGCTTAAAAATAAAAAGTATAAATCAGTTGATAAGTAAGTAAGGAATCATCATAATGTTATTATCATTCTACCGCTCTGTCGTGTCGTAGCAAACCGCAAGGCTACGTCTACGCTACGCGAGCTTAATCGTAGCAGTGACACGAAAGCAGGCAAAGTGGGTCTAGTCCTTAGGGACGTGAAGCTCCACATTGAGGTAGCCTCTTTTGTGGTAGTATTTCGTATATGGAAAATAACTGCGTGTCTTGTTTGCGGTTCTCCTGTTTAAAATGAGTCTATATCAAGTACGTTACCCAATCAAGGTATTTTATTATTAGCTCCATATATGTGTTTTTCGTCCAATTCGTATTTGTTAAAAGTGCGCATTTACGAGCATTCTACTAAAATATAATAAAACGTAGATCTTTTCTTTTATATAATTAATATTCCAAATACAGATTGATTCATGTAATTTCAATCAATCTTATTGCATTGATTCTTATTTTCTGTTTTATTTGTTTCAGGTAAGATTAACTTCAGCTAACGCCGCCACGTCCTTGAAAGATAATATTTGTTGTATGTGAGTTTATATAAATTATTATAAATGTAACAATATTAATGACATGTTCATTATCAGTAACACAATTTTACACGGATTATAATGAAATTTTTAAACTATACAAAGTTACCTTCATATATATATATGTCATATTCTATACAAGAAGAGATTCATTCGTGTTGGATAAAATAATTTGAACAAGTTTATTCCATCTTTCGGAATAGAATATTCACAACATAATCTAGCCAAAAGTCAGATTTTATCTAGGCTTTTCGCTGAATCTATAATACGAAGGGTTAGTTATGAAGGCAAGCATATATTCAAGTATTTATTATTTTGGATGTATTGATTCTTACTTCACTACAGTGAATATATTTATATTCTACAGAAAACCCAAATAAAACTTTTGATGAACATTTCTCATTCATATAATTAGTATACAAAAGCTTCATTATATTCAAACTACAATATCCTGCATTGTTTTTGTACGTGAATTTTTATTTGTTTCATCTTTGTACCTTTTATTCTCCACGTGGCAACAATATACATCATTTGGGTATTCAAATAAAACAATATTTTGGATCTCAAATAAAGAATCGCAACTGTTTTTCGTTTCTGTGATTTCCGGGTTTAATAAACGTACTTCCTAGATTCCAGTTTTGATTTTTTTGTTATGTCAAATACTTCTCCTTAAAGCTAAATAACAATTAAAAACAGGCATTTTAAATTTTCATTGTTGTAGCATATAATAAAGCAATGCATAAAGTTTCTCAATGATTGTCTATTATTGATAACGTTATTTTCAGATAGCACTGTTAGATGCGTATTTTATAATTTCTTGGTGCTCTGTTGTGAATTTATCTATATATATATAAAAATGAATGTCTGTATGTATGTCCGCTATGGACTACTAAACCGCTCGACCGATCGATGTGAAACTTTACAAATTTATTGAGTACACTCCCGCAATGGTTTCTGGCTTACCAACCCCTCCCCCAACCACCCCCCCAACCTCCACCCCCCAATTTTTTTTTTAAACTTCATGAATTTTTCGAGTTCACACCTTCAAGCATACCCGCCCCATACGCCCACGGAAATAATATATGTTTTATTTAAACATTTACTTTAGAACAATAGTATGTATAAGTTCCTTATGCTGACGAGGGCGTGTTTTATCAACAAATATATAAAATAATTTCTGTAGAATTAAAATACGTTGTTATTTTTCTCAACGATTATTGACTCAAACTATACTTATTGACACATAATATATTATTTACAAAATTAATGAATATTAAGCAAAAAATAGATTTTGTAATGTATGATATATAATGAGGATTGAGACAGAAGGTGCTCGATAGAATTTTAATATCAAATTTAAATCTTTTGTACTTTTTCATCCTTTCGGCCCCATCTTTCATAAATTAGGTATCAAAACATATTTGAAATAACAATAAAGAATGCGTATTTTGTGATCATTTAAAAAACAAATATATCGTAAAATCTATTTTGTATGATTTGTTGTTTCTAATTAATTAATTAATTATCAAACTAATGTAAGAATGATCCAATTGAACTGCATTTAATTTGGTTAAGAGAATGCCATGAAAAAACTATAAAATAAATACAGACTAAGAAAAATTGTCATCGTTAAACAATAATTAATTACTGTCACGCTTCGTAAATATAATTGGCATGCACTCTTGTTTCATTTTGCTCACAGTTCACTGCTGTGATATAATGCATTGTATTTACAGCTGAAATATATACTTACTTCCGTATATGTGTGTGTATATTAACTGTCCATACAAGGTTAAGCTACCTGTTGCACTCGCTTCGTAGCACTGTTTGTATCGTTTCCGCTTTCCTCGCCTTCTATTCCGCTGGGAAATCATACGAAATTTTAGCACCGTCTTTCCCAGGCCTGTCTACCGTAGCACAGTTCATGTTCGTCGCCTACGCCGAGGATGATTACTGAAAGTCTATTTAGATAATATTAAGAATGTTCATTGGTCGATTTACATACACTTTCTTTAGAACCAATTTTATTTATAATGAATTAATTGTATTTTACCATTTGAAGTCATTATTAATATCACTTTTAAGGTGTTCACTGTCAATACTTGGTGGAAAGGCATTTTAATAAAAATAATAATACATTTTTAGTACTTTTTCACAGATAAAATTTATTTGATCAGGACCGGTTTCGCTCATGGCGAGTATTGTCAACTGATAAGGAAAACAATAAAACAGTGATATTTTCAAAAGTTAAGTAAGCATAACAACGTATGACAAACAATTGGTAAAACGATTTTTCTAATCTATTTACTTAGTAAGGCAAGCATTGGAATGCCACTCAACGAAAGAAAGTGTTTGTGTTTATTAAAGTGCTTTCGGATGCACAATATTTAAGATAAATAATTTCGATATAATTTCACTAACATTGATCGGTATCGCAGACATTTGCCGTTTGACGTTTGCTGTTTGTCTTTTGCCGATTGTATATGGTACGACACGCGCGCCACCTACTGAAAGTTTATTGTAATATGTCTATAACCTTTGCAGAAATGCAACAATGAGTTGTCAAAATGAACGGTATGGCAGCGCATAAAATATGTAAAAACATTGTTTTTTATATACAAGAGCCTACTGTAAGCTAATTTTATTATGCCAAAAACCTCCGCACAAGTGCAAGCAAAAAGTTTGTCAAAGTATCGTTGCGATCGGATGAACGGTATGGCTGGGCATAGGGTGCGAACAAATATTGATTTTTATATATTACTTTTAGGGTGTTCACTGTCAATACTTGGTGGATAGGCATTATAATAAAAATAACAATACATTTTTAGTACTTTTTCCACATAATTTTTTTTTATTTGATCAGGACCGATTTCGCTCATGGCGAGCAATTAAATATGACTTATCATTAAATGTATTTATTATGTATTAGTTTGCACTGCTAAGAGGTCTTCAACCTTTTATTCTTAGTCTATTTTTCTTGTTATTTCCTTCATTTATTTGCTTAGTTTTTCTACCAATTGTTTGTCATACCTTACTTAACTTTTGAATAAATATCACTGTTGTATTGTATTTCTTATCAGTTGACAATGCTCGCCATGAGATCAAATAAATTTTATGTGGAAAAAGTACTAAAAATATAATGTTTTTTTTTATATATTAGATGAATCAATTGTATTTTACCATTTACAGTCATTATTAATAAGATTAAATAAGCAATGAAAATAAATATTATATATATTTTATTTAAGTAAGTCTTGTATATGTACATACTACATAGCCACAACGTTATATGCTCAAGAAGCGGCGACAATCACTTTAAATATTGCATTTATTATAAATGTCATTATTCTTAAATATGTGGTTAACAATTCTCGGTAAACTCATAATATCATGGTTTCAAAACTTCTTGTGTTATCTTTGTCATGTGACTTAGTATCACAATTATTCAAAACGACATATAACATAATATATATATGCATGACTAATGGGAGTTATTCCTAATATTGTACTGGTGATTAACTTATATATAATATAATTTATATATTACTACAACGCAGTGCCTAATCACGAGCACAATTTTCTATAATAGTTATCACTTAACACATTATGAATTAATGTAAAAAAATAAGAGATTTACTTCCATAAAAAGAAATCCTTTTTTATATAATACAATAAAAAATATATTATATTCAAAATCGGCTCAGTGAGTTGATTCTTTATCCATACTTTACAATTAAATTGATCTACACAATATATCTTTTTGACATACGTGTTTCGCTTATTTTAAAAACATCCTCAGAGTTAATATCGTGAGGTTACTTTAGTAATAGGTAAGATTGATTCATATTCGTATATTATAAATTAACAAAATCGATGTTGGGATTTTTCCTCTTTTATAGGTTGCAAGGAGGGGAGGGCTACAGACAAACATTAATAGTAGCAATGATTCCACTATTTGTAACTCAATACGTAGAATAAAAAAGTTACCAATTTATTTGATAGAAAATGAACTTCCACAAAGCTACCGCCGAATCCATCGAAAGTACTTTCTTATCGCGTTTTTTTCTAAAAATGTAATCAGTTTTAAAATGTGCAATGCATGTCGCCGAAACATAGTAATATAGGAAAAAAAACTATGTTTTATCGGAATTTATCTCAACATCTGTTATTCTACGAGAACTGCTGGTTACTCAGTTGTTCAACCTCCCTTTTTCAAAGATAGTACAAATTTAAAGGATTCGAGGATTAGTACATGACTTGTGGTTAGCTTATCGCTATCGCTACGCGTTGCTTCTAGGATCACGATGGTGGAAAGGAATTTTTAACCATCTAGAAACCCATGCCTTCGAAAATGATCAATAATTTGACTAAAAAAATCTGCTCGTACAGAACCTATGAGGTCCGTCACGGAAACCAACGACGTTGACCACTGCACCACGGACCGACCGATATAAAAGATAATTATAATTTAAACAATAAAATTGTTTTAACTTAAAAATGCTCGTATTTATTATCTTCCGATAAAGACAAGTATTAGGCGACCATGATAACGATAGGGTTAACGATTCAAACCATTTATCCATTCATAGCATATTGACCCTCTCAGCTGTGTGCAATTATCCCACGCGCCTTGTAACGGACGGGCGCATGGAGGTGCGAGCGTGCCGCGGATGGCATTCACAATCTTCGTAATCAGCTGGCAGCTGTCAAAAAAAGGGTTTCGCCAGATTTTGCAACCCCCATTGTTCACTGTTTTCGATCGGATCTATTTTCGCAGTTTCCCCCGAAATCTAATATTTCGGGGATTTAATAGAATCATCGCCACAGAACGGCCGCGAGCATTGATAATGTAATGAAATAATTTATTAGGGGTATTTAAATTCAATCATGGACTTGGTTATTAGATTTTCTTGTAACTCAATATATTAGATCTAATACGCGTAAAGCTTTTTGAATATCGATCACTAGCGAAGGCGGAACATATATATAATAACATATTTATAAATTAACCTAATTTTCACTTTATTATATTGTAGAATAATTAATATCATTGTTTTGATAAAAAAAAATGCTAAAAAAGTAAATAAAAAAACATTATTTTTGTACCTGCTTCCACACATTTTATAATGCTTACAATCGAATTCCCTAATCGTTAGCTTTGACTGTCACTCTTTGGTGGAAAACCGTTATTTTAAATATTTTTTTTTGTACGGCTCCCACATGTGATTTTATAAAAAAATCAGGACCGGTTTCGCGTATCGCGAGCATTTTCAAGTAAAAGCGGGAAAAGAAGAACACGTGATCTTCAAAAAAAATCATTATATATGTACAAGTCCCTCAAACCCTCAAACAAAGATAGTTACAATTTAAAATTTAAAACAACTTTGATTATTCCACGTATTGTGTTACTAATTGTGACACGTGTTTCGATTAAAATGGACTTGCACTTAGTTACTGACGAATCCATCGAAAGTATTAAGATAGTTATATTCTGTGTTCGATAGTGTAAAGAATTGTTGCTTTATTCAATTTTAGTAAAAATGTAGACGCAAGATCTTTTGACACAATTACTAACGTGTTGCAAAATCGTTATTTTAATTTCCGTAGTATGAATTTTTTTGATACTAATCGTAAAAAAAATTTACATACAGATCCAAAATGAAAACACCTACAGAATTCTTTGAAGTAGTCTCATTACATCCTGGGCTTTTTAATTGGCCCTTTATTTTTGGATTTAAAACATTTATGACGTAAGGTTTTCAGTAATTTAAAAATTTACAATGACTGCCATTTCAAATGTCTCCGTCAGAACGGCAACTATTAGTACAATAATAAAAATAATAATACATTTTTAGTACTTTTTCCACATAGAAACGAAGACTAACCGATCGTTTAATAAATTGCAGGATGGAATAAATTTATGTCGGTTTATTTATGAGCGAAACCGGTCCTGATCAAATAAATACTATTTTTCACTTCGGTCTATTGGTCTATCGTGAAACTACTTTGAAGCGTGTGTTGATAGAAACACCTTAATTACTTCAGAACGCATATCTTTTGGAACAAAACGTTAAAATCGTTCAACAGTTTTTCAGTATATCACTATTAAAAAACAATCGCCGAATAATAAAATTAAATATTTCGTTCTAGTGTCGCACTTATAGAGACATATGTGGGACAATCTTTTGGCGAGAGCTTAAAGCGGATAAGCCAGAAGAGGGTACACGAAAGGGTCAGGCCATAACTGCGCCCTCGTCGTAAATCCAACACCGCCTACCTCTCAGCGCCCTCCGTCGCCGTCATAATTATTATTCTCGAGGTAAATGAATGAGTCGATGAATGAAGAGCCACGTGCTTTGCCACCTATAGAAGTACCCATTTACTACTGAGTAATTGCAGTGGCGTTACTACATATCGTGTTACAGAATGTGACCATATTTTTTCTACACTTATAAATACTTATTGATTGAGTTGGCGTGAGAAAAATAACAATGTATATTAATTCTACAGAAATTATTTTATATCTTTGTTTATAGCTATTTTGGCTTACGCCCTCTTCAGAATTAGTTCGTTAGTAGTTAGTTAATTAGCTCCTAGTTAGTTCTGACCAGGGCGTAAGCCGAAAAAGCATATCAAAAAATAAATAAAATAATCTCTGTAGAATTAAAATACATTATTATTTTTCTCACCGTATTATAAATACTTTATCAAATAGTTGTCTTCGTTACATAATACTGTCTCATCCATTAGACGTTTAAAGGGATTAATATCATTTTGTCTCCTTTTAGTTACAATATTGCTTGTTGTCTTAGATCAGTGATTCTCAACCTGCGGCCCAATAAGACAATTATCAATCACTTCTTTTTTCATCAGAAATTTACTGATGATAGAAGATATCAAATAATAAAATTTACAATTTAATATACACTACAAATATCGATAGTTTAATAACCCATGTGGCCCTCAAAACTGAAAATTGATAAGTCAATATGTGATAATATGATAATCACAGCCTTAGAGAATATCTTGTTTTAGAAGCATAATAAAAAAACGAAAATTTGGTTAAAAAGTATCTCAAACCCGCGAGTTTTACCCTTTGTGTATTAAAGTAAAGCTAGTCGGATGAAATCTACATTTAGAGCATTGTTATCACATTGAGTAAGTCAAACTGCGTCAATTTATCCTCCCCTTCGCTTTCCTCACAGTTGGACATCTTGATCACTTTGAAACGACAGATAATGTGTTTCCAATGTAACAGCTAATGTCATCGTTGCTAAGTTCCCTCGGATTTTATTACGGATTTAACTTGCTTAGCTTTTGAATTTGTAGTAAATTAGGTTCAATGTTGAATGATGCACACCCCTGCATAAAGTTCTTTTGAACGCAGAAAGTTTTTGAGGCGCGCGCATTTTCTTGTGTTAAGCTCATTTTCCACTGAGCGCGAGATTTAACGGAGGATTTTGCATGAATAATATTTTCAACAAAACCGCAAGACTAAATTTAGACATCGTTTGTTCTTGACGCTGCCATAAAATATAGACATATGTTGAATGCTCAAATTTGACACAAGATATACCGTAAGCCGGGATAAAGCGAGACTGGCAGGTGAATAGAGACACAAACAAGGATTGAACTTGAGCATAACTTTACTAAGTATCCAATGTGTTTTTCTTACCGTATTATAATGGAGTTCTACCAAGTAAATGCCTACTCAATCAATAAATGTGTTTTTTTGTTTATATACAATTCTTTACAATGACTATGATACTATCTCTCGAATGGTAAAACCAAACCAACCTTATGATTGGCCAATATTTAAACAAACGTGTTTACGTTCGATGCATGTGCATCCTTACTTTTTGACCCCTTAAAAACTTCTCTTTTATTGGACGAAAATTAAAATCAATCATGTTTTTTTATATATAAAATTTAAAATAACTTTGCTTAACTAATTGTGACACGTGTTTCGCCTCTTTCAGAGGCATCTTCAGACTTACTATCACAAAGTTTGCTTAAGTAATGTTTTTTATGCTTAATAAGTACCGTAAAACAGAGTGAATAGAGAGACTCATATAGAATAGAGGCTCATATATTCCAATCATTACAATCTGTTGTTTTGTCTCTATTCACCTGCCAAGTCTCTATTTACCCTCTCTCGTCTCTATTCACCCCAAATTCAATGTGAATACAGACATCGAACAAAATTGACTGTGTCTTAATAACGATAGTGAATATTTGAAAAATATTATAATGAATGTGTAGTAGGACCTTAGAAACACGTTCCAAGCCATTAATATTTGAATTATGATGTGCATGTATGAAGATACATAGTCGTGAAGGGTAAAAAGTGTCTCTATTCACTCCGTTTTACGGTACTGTAACTGTCATGTAGGAATATTTTACAGTTTTTCAATGTGTATTATCAATAATTCAATAAATTTAATGGCATACTGGTTTCCATTGTGATACTTGTATTACATTGTTATCTTTATCTTTGAATTAGATACTTATTGTAACTTATATAAAAATGTATTAATACATTATAAGTGTACGATAAGGAGAAACCGAATGAATATTAAGATTAAATAAACATTGGGTTTTTCTTCGACTGAGTCTATTTATACCACACCGGCTTACTGTGTAAAATACGTCGTAGAAAAATGGAGTCCATTTGGTTGAACGACAAGTTCCGGGAAACTATATTAATTAAAGTACCACATTCAAAAATTATTAACAGCCTATATGTCAAAGAGAATGTCATAGGCATAACGTACATTAATATTTTCGATGGTTTCGGCGGTAACTTTGTGGATGCTCATTTTAATATAAAATTTAAAATAACTTTGATTATTCCACGTATTGTGTAACTAACTGTGACACGTGTTTCGCCTCTTTCAACGTAAGCAAGTTAAACAACTCATAGTTAATAATATTTTTTCAGGAGAGAAGAAAGCAAACGAAAATATTTAACACTGGCGTAGAATTATTTATTTAGGAGACATTACGTCAAAGATAGTTAAGTTTTTGCCAGACAATATAGAACCCGCGTTTTATACAGTAAATAATTTAGGAAAAAATTTATTGAACAGTAAAGATCGCGTAGATTCATCGTCACAGAGTGGTATCTATCGACTCTCTTGTGGAGACTGTCCAGCTCCTTATGCTGGACAGACAGGTAGAAACTTTAATATTAGAATTAAAGAACATATAAGATGTCTAAAGAGTAATAATTTTCATTAATCATTTAATAGAAAATGACCATAATTTCAATCAGACTAGTAATTTAGAAATACTCCACCGAGTAAATAAAAAAGGCGTAAAGATGAATAGTCTAGAATTTATAGAAATAAATAAAACTCTTCATAAATAAGAAATATTATTAAATAATATTCTTAACAGGACAGGATGCTCGCCTTTATTAACGTTATTTCCATTTAATAGAGTAATCACTAACCTATCTGATTGATTGCAGCTCATTAGTTTATAGTTTAATAGTTTGTAATGTTTAACGTCATTAGAAATATATTTATTTGTTTTCTTTGTTTCGATTCTATAACTTCTACCCTCTCTTGCGTTCCTTATAAAGGAAAAATCCCAATCTGATTGATTGCACCTTATTAAATCATTATGTTATTGCATTGTTTTGATTCTATCACCCCCTTCCTTGTTTCCTTTAGAAGGAAAAAAACCCGTAATCCATTTAAAATTTCATAATTTTAAATGTTAAAATCAATCTTGCTTCATTACTCAAGCAAACTTTGCGATAGTAAGTCTGAAGATTTACACAATACGTGGAATAATCAAAGTTATTTTAAATTTTATAATAACGTACATTGTTTTATATTTGTTTTACTACAAGTAATTCGTTTCATATAAATACCAACTGCTATATGGGAGGCTCAAATTGAAACTGTCATATTTGGATTAAATTTCAGGGAAGTTTTAATTGAACAAAAATGTGTAACGCGTTCTTTCAAATTATTCACTGTATTCACTGTTTGTAAAAAAATAGTGCGTGTTTCAAATCAAAACCTTGATACCTTCCAATAGTCAAACATAATTTAAGAGTCATAACAAATCATCAATTAATATTTATCATATTTAACTTAAAATGAACTTAAAATTTCGTGGTGTTCAACACGTTTTTATACTCCATTTCAATATATGCTGTCAACATTGCTTGTAGGTATCACCTAGCTTATATTTTGTATATGAATAATTAACATTAATTTTATCATGTGTCAGTCTTTGATTTAATCTTTTTTTGGATTCGCATACTGATATTGTATCTATGAAATTAAACACTGTAAGCGGTCTATTGAATAAAGGATCTCTATATTCATCCACTCGATAATTGCAAAACATTTGACAGTTGTGTTGCATTGTGTGTACAAATCGGATTTTCCTCGATTCACATTTGCGCAATACCAGCTGTTTTTTTTTATAAATATTTCTCTCAAATTTATTAGAAACAGTGGCGTTCTTCAGATAGTTTATATCTATGATAAATTAATAATCGATACGGTTGTTATATTATACATCACTAAAATAGAATAAATAAGAATTGTATATTTAGAGATTACAAATTTTCCTCTGCAATCTTTATTTGCTAGAAAAGGACGATTATAATAAAATTTAAGTCAGCATGGTTTATAACCTTTTTTTAAAAGATTAGATAAAGCTAATGAGCCACGTGTAATCTATGATGATTTATTACTACTTTTTTTAATCAAGAAAACGTGAGTTCACATAAAATTAATCTAAATGGATGTCCTTTTAAATAATTTGTATTTATAAATCGGATATTATTATGAACTGCAGGATAAATAACGTGACTCCTATCCCAACGTTTTCCATATGGTTTTCCCTGCGACGAGGATGCAACAGCGGGAAGATCGACGGTAATATTTTATCTTGAATTTTCAGTAGTAAAAAGTTTTTTTTTTAAAAATATAGCAAATATTCGTCAGGTCAGTGATGCAGTGGTTTACGTCGATGGCTTCCGTGGCGGACCTCACGAGTTCGTGTTCCAGCATATATCTCACTCGATTTATCGTTGTTCAATAAGTCATTATTGTTGGTATTGTCTTAAAACTACGTGCCACACACCCGATCCTTTAAGCAGGGTGGAGCGAGATCGACTAGCTAACTACGAGTCCTTTTTAGGCACATCATTTATATCCATACTAGCATAGAACTAAAGAGACGTTGATCGAATAAGTATCAAATATCACTTTTAAGGTGTTCACTGTCAATACTTGGTAGAATGGCATTATAATAAAAATAATAAAACATTCTTTGTACTTATTCTACATGAAATTAATTGGATCAGGACCGGTTGCGCTCATGGCGAGCATTATGAACTGATAAGAAATACATCGATACAACGATATAGCGAGTAACAAATAGTTCAATTTAAAGAAATCATCAAAATCGGTCCCGGTCATTACATGCAATTGCGGCATGAGTACAAACTATATACTTTTATTAAAAGTATGCCTTTATGCCAAGAATTGATAACTGACATCTTATAATACTAAATTATTCATATTTTTTCTTAGTAACCTCGCCATGAGTATTTGAGTGCGTCATTGGATAAAAGCATCCAGAAATTGACAATTGATAATAGCAACAATGGTCCAGCGTTAGGCAAAGCGAACGAAGTAGTCCGCATTAAAATTCTGCAGTGACCGTCAACCCTTTGGTGACAATCATGACGGCTGTAAAAACCACCTCCGACAGCTGTTGGATTGCGTTATGCATTATTGGTCGGTGACAAAAGAGTTTTTGGCATTTGGTATTCCGCCCGGCAGCCCCTGATTGGCCGATGACATCGTTTTGTGCAGCGGACAGTGCATATGCTTAACCCCAGCCTGCGGGAAAAGTGCGAAAAAAATGGGATACAACAATTTTCATCGGTCCCATAACAGTTTGTCGCACGGAACACGATATAAATTTCATTTTTTTTTTACTTAAGTAAAACTTTCAGTCCTATCTGAATGGATCGATTAATGCATAGGCTAAATTGAAAAGGTATTTTTCCAAGGCTGTGGAGTCGGTAAAAAAATTTGACTCCGACTCCATCATTTAACAAAACCACGACTCCGACTCCACCATTGACCAAAAATACGACTCCGACTCTAACTAAAAAACGTCACTTTTTTCCCTAATTTTCCTTTTAATGTGTATTCAATTAAATATCAACTCTACCAATCCGGCCAATAACAAATTTGACATATTATAAGCAAAAAAAAAAATTTTTGAACTTTTCAAAATTTCCGACTCCGAGTACGACTCCGGCCAAAACGCCGCGACTACTCCAACTCTGGCCAATAAAAGCCCCAACTCCATGACTCCGACTTCGACTCCGACCCGACTCCACATCTCTGCATTTTTCATTAAGATAGTAAAAAAATCAACGAAAATGCATTAAAGTGGATATTTTTTTAGTTGACTGTATAAGTTGGTGACCCCTCAGAAAACCCGCTACGACCCATGGGTTGGGATCCCGTGGATTAATGAGTTCAAGAAAGACACAATCGATAAATATTTTCAGCTTAGGTTATAATGAGCTGGGCCGGGGGCGGAATTGTTTAAAAAATAATAACAATGATTGAATACTTCATAGGCTCATCATTTTGACTCTTTTAAAGCACAATATTTTAAAGCTTTAACTATGAATGCAACTTAAAAAGGTGAGATTTTTCAGTGGGAACACCACATTATCTACTAACTTTAATCATTGTCATCATTATATTTCTCTATTGAGATATATGTATTATAAACTATACTTAACTTTTTAACGAATTTCATCGGGTGGCCCATTGCTTTGATTCCTAACGGGTATAAATAAATATTCTTGCAAACTTTTGAGAGTATAATTATAAAAAACGTTATATATTTTATCTTTCGTTGACAAACTGTGTGCAGAATGATTTTTCGCATTAATTCCAAAACTCGATGGGACAATGAAGCTATTGAACCCTTTGTGTCGAATATTCGCTTTCGAACGTTCCAATTTTATTTTATCAGGTAAAGTCTACCGCACCTACTTAAAAAAGTTTTGATTTTGGAATGAATCGAACGCACACTGTCACTTTGATTTTCAAATAGATCGGAGAATATTTAACCGTTTTGTTTATATCTACCAGAATAAAACTATACCATTTTGTCAATTGCTCCCATATCATTCTCAAGTTTATATAAATAACCGTCTTTGGATTTATGGAATGATCTTGGTGAAGTTTGAGATAGCATAAAGCTTTTTTATAGGTACAGTAAAACGGGATGACTAGAGACAAAAACAAGGATTGAACTTAAGCACAACTTTACTAAGTATCCAATGTATTTTTTAACTATTTATATATATTTCTTTACAATGGCCATAATACTATCTCTCGAATAACAAAACCAAACCAACTAAATTATTGGCCAAAATTGAAACAAACGTGTTTAAGTTCGATGCCTGTGCATTCTTACTTTTTGATCCCTTATAAACTTCTCTTTTACTGCACGAAAATTAAATGAAATCATATTTTTTTAGGTAATAAGTACCGTAAAACGGGGTGAGTAGAGATATAGAATAGAGGTTCATATATATGCCAATCATTACAATCTATTGTATTGTCTCTATTCACCTGCAAGTCTCTATTTACCCCAATTCAATGTGAATAGAGACATCGAAAAAAATTGACCATGTCTTAACGATAGTGAATATTTGAATATTTTCATGAATGTGTAGTAGGACCATCGAAACATCTTTCAAGCCATTTATTTTTGAAATATGCTGTGCAGGTATGAAGATACATAGTCGTGAAAGCTAAAAGCGTCTCTATTCACCCCGTTTTACGGTACGTAATTTCATTTCAACCATATTGAAAATATTACGCATTTCAAAGAAATGGAAAGGCATAATCCGCTATAACTAAGTAGGTAGCTTCTGGTATTTTTTTTTGAGTGGAAATATGCTAAATGTGCTCATCTGGGCTACAAAGCTATTCAAGCTGCATCGGCGTGAGAAAGACAGCTGACCCCATCGCGAAATGTTAACGCACACCTACTCGGTTATGTTATCTCTCCACATGTTGGCTCATATGACTCTTTTTTCGTTTTGCTACACGAATGTTGTAACATGACTAGTTTTTTTTTTGTGGGAATAATAACAAACTTATTATATACCTACAGGCAAGCTATTAAACTCAAAGAAAGAATTTCATAGTTATCGAGATTAATATAATTTTCCCTTTTATAAATCAACCGACTAATACCTCATTAAAACATCTTATCATACTTCTAACGCCTCCAACATCAAAAATTCACAATTTCCAATGTTGTTTTTTTTTATCATTGACTTTTTTAATGTATATTTATATAATTCTAGCTGTACCCAGCGCGCGTTGCTACGCCAGCAATTGTAGGGGTGATTGGGGGGAGGGGGTGAGGGAGGGGGTGTACGCCAGAAAGTTTCACGGAAGTGTACTCGAGAAATTTGTAAATCTCGATATGAATTTTTGGGGGGGTTGTTTGGCCGGGTGGGGTTTGGGGGGCGTATGGGGGGTATGCCAGAAACTTCGAAGGAGTGAACTCGAAAAATTCATAAAGTTTAAAAAAAAAATTGGGGGTGGAGGTTGGGGGGAGAGCTTGGTAGGCCAGAAACCATTGCGGAGAGTACTCAATAAATTTGTAAAGTTTCACATCGATCGGTCGAGCGGTTTAGTATTCCATAGCAGACATACACACAGACATTCATTTTTATATATATAGATAGAAGATTACACCATTGGATTAAAAGAAATGTCAATTTTACTTTATATTATTATTTAGTTAAAATTATTCATCATTAGATCTTATAATTAATTCATAATTTTAATTCCCTTAAAAAATATGGATCTTGTAGAAACATGTATTCATATATTGAAATCATACCGATATTAATATTGTGAATTCCATTCTGATGCTTTTCTAGGGTTTAAGGAATAGTATTTTATTATACATCCTAACTTTCAGTGGCGATCATATCAATATTTCTTGGAGAATATCAACCTCAAATCTTCACGATACCTCACCGTAACTTATGATGCTTAATAATGGGACTAGGTTTTAACTGTCAGTTTAAATCGAGAAGAAATTGACAGACAATTGTCATCCATATCTTTAATTTGAAATAAGTAAATCGATACGTCAATAAAAGTCAGTTTTTCAAAAATTAAATCACATGTATGGTAGGTAAACACTATTAATTAATATTTGTTCTATTTGTATTGTATTCTTCGCTCTGTCAAACAATGGCTCTTGACATTAGCAAATTCTATTTCCATATAACGTATTTATATCTGCTTTTAATGAAGCATTAAGGAGACTTCAAAACTAGCAAATAAAATTTTGTATTACCAGATGTCTTATTCGGAATGTTTTTTTTTCTATTTTTATAATAAGCGTCATAATACACATTGTATTATAGTATTATTAATATCCTAGTGATGCGTAGTATGTGGTATGGTTAGCGAATCACACTAGCATCTGCAAGGCACATGTAGGAGTAAATATGTTGGATGCAGAATAAAATAGTGTACTTAATTATAAGATGTTTACTATAAACTTACTTCTATACCATACATGCGATCTTCTCACAACGATCAAAATTCTAATAAAGCTGTCTTTGCAGATATCGTCCATTGAAAACAGTGTTTTCAAACGGTAAGAAAAATAACAATGTATTTTAGTTCTACATAAATTATTTTATATATTTATTAATAGCTATTTCGGCTTACGCCTTCGTCAGAACTACAGTTCTATAGTTCTACAGAACTATACCTATATCAACAAATATATAAAATAATTTATGTAGAACTAAAATAAATTGCTATTTTTCTTACCGTATTATAATGGAGTTCTACCAAGTAAATGCCTACTCAATCAATACAGTGTTTTCAGTTTACCAAAATGTAAAATTTTTAGAGTTGAAATACTCGAAAAGTAAACAGTATACTGAACACACAAGAATCTTAGTTAGTTAAAAACGGCCGTTGACAAAGCTCCATTAAGAGCCCACGTAATCCACATTAGGGGCTGGCATGGTTAGTAACTTGATTAATAAAATATCTTACCCTGAGGTAATTCACTCAAATCAATAAAAACCACTAAAACTTTACTAGTCAAACTCTCATTTCTATTACTCTAACAGCAATAATTCGATAAGATATTTTGAATTACAAATCAAATGCATTATGCTACGAAATTTAGCTAAAATATTCTTCGTGATAGCTAAGTATATATTTGACAGCAGTATCACTTTTAATGTGATATCAGTCAATTCGCCGAAGAATTTTTTTATAAATAAAATATTTTATCTTGTTTCCGAAATATATTGATTTCCAATTAATCTTTTGTGCCGAAATTCATAATTGTGGAACACAATAAATCCTATGTGGAAAATTTAAGGAACAATATTCATTCCACTTTGTTTACGGGTAAGGTGTTGTATGTAACTCTACAATTTATAAATATAGTAAAAAAAATTGGTTGTCTGTAAAGTCGGTTTACGGACGATAGTTTAACGTGACAACGTCATAAGAAAACATTGATGAAATGATTGCATACTTTATTGCCGCAATTGTTGTTGTAATATAAACAATGAAAACCACATTAACATTTCACTTCACTTTATAAACAGTTGTAAACAGATCACGTGTAGGTACTGTAGGTGTATAAGTTGTGTGCTGCCGCTGTCTCTTTTCTACTCAGACGCATCGACCAATCGAGTGGAAGAGAGATAGATGTGGCACAATCCGAACGGTAGGCCGATCGTGCCTCTCTATCGCTTATCCGCGCTCTCGCTCGCACGCTTGCCTTCGGCGTAACGCGACAAACGGGACAATGAGTCATGTTTTTTCGTGCGTGCAGCGGGCGTTCATCGATTTATAAGACGTTGTCACGTTAAAAAAGAGTCTTGATTTACACAGTAACAGTTTTTATTGATTATCTCCAAAGATGCTCACAATATCTCCACATAAGAGATAATGTGAGGGAAACGACGATGTAAATTTGGGCTTAACCTGTATGAAGTTAGCAGTAGAAACTAGTAGCTAACGGTTCAATTCCCATTTGTTGCAAAAAACAGACACATCAATAAAAATCATAAGCGATCATATCTATTATATATATATATATTTATCTATCTATCTATCTTCTATATATATAAAAATGAATGTCTGTATGTATGTCCGCTATGGACTACTAAACCGCTCGACCGATCGATGTGAAACTTTACAAATTTATTGAGTACACTCCCGCAATAGTTTCTGGCCTACCAACCCCTCCCTCCAACCACCTCCCGACCTCCACCCCCCATTTATTTTTTTAAACTTTACGAATTTTTTGAGTTCACTCCTTCGAAGGTTTCTGGCATACCCCCCCATACGCCCTCCAAACCCCACCCCGCCAAACAACCCCCTCCCCCAAAAATTGATATCGATTTTTTACAAATTACTCGAGTACACTTCCGCGAAACTTTCTGGCGTACACCCCCTCCCCAATCCCCCCTACAATTGCTGGTGTAGCAACGCACGCAGGGTACAGCTAGTTGTGTTATAAAAATAGTTCACAGAATTTAAATATAGAAGCTGCTGAATCGTTTTTATCTTTGTTAATATTGAGTACTCAAAATGCTCGGTGTAAACGCACTGGCGCTGATATCAGCTTATATTGACTCTCCACATCATAATCGCATAGTCTATTTATAAACTCCATCCACATTTAGGACGCTGCGATATCTTCACTTCGACCTTTTGTTCATAATATTAAATATAAGCACTAAAGTTTATCAAAAGTAATTTTGATATGTAATTTATTTCACCAACACTAAATGATTGAAAAGTTTCAGTGTTTACTTGCATTATTTTTAAATAAATCACACACAATAATTGTTTTGTACCGCTTCAGCGTTTATTTTTGAAGATCGGGGCCGGTTTGTCTCACCGCGAGCATTTCCAACTGTCAGTTCAATTAAAGCATTACAAGACAATTATTGTATCACTTTCAAGGTGTTCACCGTCAATATTTGGTGGAATGTCGCGGTTCTCTCATGGCGAGCATTATCAAATTGATGATAATGCCCGCATAAGCAGTTGAAGAATCATAATATCAACACTTTATGTAAAAATAAAGGTTAAACGGCCGACAGCCAGTACTTACAAACAAATTGTATTAATTTTTAGTACTTTTTCCACATAAAATTTATTTGATCAGGACCGGTTTCGCTCATGGCAAGCAATTTCCTTGTAATTTGCTTCAATTTATTTGCTTAGTTTTTTTACCAATTGTTTGTCATACCTTGTTTTTCATACTTAACTTTTGTATAAATATCACTGTTTTATTGTATTCTTTATCATTTGACAATGCTCGCCATGAGCGAAACCGGTCCTAAATATAATAAATTTTATGTGGAAAAAGTACTAAAAATGTATTATTATTTTTATTATAATGCCTTTCCACCAAGTATTGACAGTGAACACCTTAAAAGTGATCAAATTGTATTGTTAATTGAATTGCCATTTACTTGGTAGAACTCCATTATACCACAGTAAAGAAAATAGCAATGTATATTAGTTCTACAGGAATTTTAAATAATGCATTTAAAACTAAAATACATTGTTATTTTCTTGACCGTATTGAATTGTATTTGTATTTGCTTGCACAATTGAGAAGCAACATGATGTTTTTGTAAATCGCTATTACAACGATTTTGATATCAACAAATAATTACAAATGTACCACCAACTGGCATACTATAAAATACAAATCCTACATATTTTTTTTTATCGTAGGCGTTTGTATCTATAAAACTTATGATTTTAAATCACGTCGTATTATTTTCGTTCAGTATCCTTCAAAAGACAATTTGTCTAGCGGAGTTACTGACAAAGATAACTCTTATCTTAAATAAATAACCACTGGGGGCAAAAGTCGTTTCATCTCCGTCTCATTCCGGTTTGTTTACTTCAAATAATAATATGAATACACTACTCGCTTACCTAATTATCTAGCTGTAGATACCGAAGAAAACCGTCCAGAATATGGGCGCTAGAGCAGTGGTTCTCAAGTGCGGCCACTAGAGGAGTAGGCTGCAGCCACCGACAGCTTCATAGAAAATATTGATTTTAAAAAAATTGTGGTTTTACAAGCTAATATGTCAACAAAGACTTAGACTAAATATTTCGGACGCAATTAATACCAATAGTAAATTGACACACATGTTTAGCTCCATTTGACATTCCTCACACACAATAGACTCAACACAAACATTTGGTGCGGCCACCAGACATATCCTTATAACGACTTATGTTAACGATGCGGCCACAGTGGAATTTTCCGTGAGAACCACTGCACTAGAGCATCGGTTCTTAACCGCTGTTTCGTGAAATCATCAGACCAGTCGTTACCTTACTTTGAAAAGGTTCTATTTGATATTTTTGCCTAAAATGACCTGGTTTTGGTCGAAAAAGCTTGTATTTACCGCATTCTATCATATAGATGAGTTTCAGAATTATCTATGGTTGAATAACGGAATTAGCAGAATTCCGAAGTTGCACTGCATCTGCACATTTTTTTACTAGATTTATTTGTCAAAGTTTTAAGATTGTCATCATTATTTCCATCATTAGATCTTTAAGATCATTATTTCTCGGCAAGAGTGGTGAAAAAATATGCTTAAAATGAGTAATTTGAAACATTTTTACTTGTTCATTGTTACAAGTGAATTTTAATCAATTGAAACTTCAAACGCTCATATTTCAAAACAGTTTCAAAGGAAGGTGTAGCAGTATTAAAAAGGAAATTTTTGTCGAATTCTGCGACACTGTGTCACTCACATCTATGTATCAAATAAAAAAAAACTCAATAATGTTTTATATTCTGTTAATCAAGTATGCACTACTCTATATTATTTAAATATTCCCATCTGTTAAATGATACCGGTGTTGTCATCAAAAGTTGAATACAAGCTGAAAACCCAAATGTGTTTTTATTGCTGAGCATGTCGGATAAAATACATTCTTGCAACGTCTGCAAAATATTTACTACTAATGACCCTTACCTTAAGCTAAGCCTGTTGTGTAGTAACCTATTTAGAGGGAATACCTGATACTTAGCAAGCGGTGACACTGACCTTAATGGAATCCCAAAAAGTTATTGCCTACCACCCCGCGCCGGTTGCCAAAGCTCACCTCTACGACGATGCGAATAATAAAAGCTCCATCTAAATGTATACCCGTGACTCTTGCCATATAAATTCTAGCGTCGGCGTCTGTGTTGAACCGTTGCTCCACGATGTCTTCCTCGGCTGACGTATACACGGTGTCCCAAGAAAGACGCTCCATACGCTGATTATTCGCAATATTTTGAGTACACTAATGTGCTATATTATTTCATATTGTTATTCCGGGCTGCCCCGAGATGAACGCCGAACTAGCTGAGCTGTTTCCTGCGGCCCGTCCTTTTTTTTTAACCATGTCCGCTCCCAACTTGGAGCATATGGACTCCTCACGGAGTTTATCTCAACTTATGTTTTTTCGACTTGATCTCAACCAAGGCCCATGTTGAGGCATTCGATAAATTTGAAACATCATATGGGGAACGGGATACTTACTTTTGATTCCTCTTCAGAGTCAACGCGAAGTAGATTGAACTCCACCGATTCTCAGTATGCGGATACATAAGATACTTAATATCACTTTAACAAAGTGGCTGAGCAAGTCACATTTCTTTTTTTTTTCCTTTCTATTTTTCTTCTCTTTAAGCGCCTTAGTAAATAGTTTAAAAAAACAGTCCTGTGCAGCTCTGTCTCGGGCCAAGTAAGTAAGGAGTAAATTCGTTTCTTTTCTTGGTCGTATTGCGTTATGGAAGGAGGCTGTGAAAAATGGCTGCACACACATAAAGGGTGATGGGATAACCAACTTGTTCACCCAAATATATAGTATTATTCCCGTTGGCTGTATGTTCATTTATGCATGTTTAAATTGTGTCATTTATATTACAGACAATCTATACCTACTGCTTCCAATTACACGTTGTTGATTTGGTCTGCAGCAATGCCATTCCAGGTAGCGGCAGAGAATGCATCTACCGTGCCATAATTATCCTGGCGACGCCTTTTCTAAGTTCCATTCTGTTGTTTACAGTAGTACAAAATGGAATGTATTCACGCCGTGTTGTCAAACAGAAGTGAATAATTCGTTTATATGTATCGACATAAGAATCTTTACGGTGGACAAAGCAAACTAAAAATAAAGGTACCAAAATAAGAAAACAATCATCCTTGAATTAATATTCAATGCGATTTATTGCAGTAGAATGGCAATTATAGTCAACGAAATTGATACTTCTCGATTAGATCGTTCGAATTTCACTTTTTTGTATTTATTCCACAATTTTATATTTATTTATGTATATAAAACTCCAATCCAATTATTTTCATAAGATGAAGCGAAACCATTCCTAATCCTCACCTTGAATTGAGAATAAATATCTTCCTCGCGAATTTTACATATCTACTCTTATTCCGCATTAAAATAATGGCGAGGCCTTTAATATATATATAAAATTATATGAAGTTTGCTGTCTTCGTATGCGCACTATGATTGACGCTTCCGCTCATTGTTTAATTTCAGTTGCGTGGTCGATGTTACAGTGAAACTGTATTGTCAGTGAAAATATATTCTTCTCCAAGCTGTCATTGAAATTAAATTTGACCGCCCTATCTTGAGCCCTATGTTTGTCTGTGTTTTTGTCTGGTTCTCTTTTTATGAAAGGGACTACTTGCTGATTTTGTTCATTGAAGCGAACCAAAATTTTAGGCCGGCAAATCATCGGCCAATAATTTCAATGATCGTGACCAGTGAAATCATGTTTATCATTTGTATGACAATCTATTACTTTGATACATTTTCACTGAGAATACAGTTTCACTGTAACATCGACAAGCTCAAATACTCATACAAACAACGGTGGAAATATTCTCTTTTTCATATCCGATCATAAAAACGAAGCGTAGTGAGATTCATCAGCTTACTACTTGATCTTACCTCATCTCAGTCTTCCATAATTATAATATCTTGAAAATATAGGTGGAGCAAATAAATAAACAATAAACTGAAATTTCATCAATGGTACAAAAAAAACTAGCTTGTCGATTATTTCAACTCCACAGAATAAAAGTAAAGTTAGGCTTATCCGTATAGGTGTTCTGAAAATAAATGTTTGATGGTTAAACTCTGGGTTATTTTGTTGACGGAACGTCGTGTAGTTGGCCGACGTCCAAACGGCTACGATCTTTGGATGCGTCGGCGCCATTTTTCAAATCGCCGAATACTTTTCCGAGAAGTGCCGCGACTTTTTCCGTTACGAAAGCGACGACTTCGACGCGACATCACTAAGGGCATTTTAAATGAATTATTTATAGCACTGCCCCGCTTGTGAAAGACTCGAATATCGGTCCACCGTGCTGACGCGTCGGTTTTCATAACTCGACGCAATTCGATAGAAATTTGACAGCTCCGATATCTTACATTTCAGAACTCTGAAACCGAAATGTCTTGAATTTTAGTTTTTAGAACTTTAAACTGTAACCGTATTTGGATTATACATTTCAGAACATAAACCAAAATACCGAGGTTGCTTGATGGAATTTCACAATCAAATTTTATTTTTTTGTATTTTGTAATTTTCCATGGGTTTTGTCGGTAACGGCCCGGGTTTCGCCTTTCGGCATCTTCAGGCATTTCAAGGACACGGATTTACTTGACCTGACGCGTATTAAACAGATTGTATCGTTTATATACAAAAATAGAAGTAGATCACTAATTTAAATTGCTACTCAAATGTTAATTAGCGAAAATTTAATGTAAACAAGTTTCAATGAATTAAGTGGGTGTGTTATAATTATAGGGATTTTTTTAAAAACTTATGACCAGATAATAAAATACTTATGACATAGGAATATCTAAAATAAATCTAGGGTCTCATCCGACCTATTATTAATGAGTTGATTGATTTCAAGTCTTTGAATTAATACTGAATGATAGTCAGATATAGATTCAAATTTAAACCAATTTTTTTTCCGATTTCTATGTAATGCACAAACAAAAACTATTCACTAGGGAACCGAGCCTTGATAAATCACAGTATTTTACCGTTGAACGCTCCTGCAACTATACGATTCTCAATTACTTGAATAGATCATTTAAAAAAAGGGATTATTTCAATGGTAGACTACAGCCGTTGTAAGCGACCTCATCTTATATAAAATTTAAAATAACTTTGACTATTCCACGTATTGTGCTACTAACTGTGACACGTGTTTCGCATCTTCGGACTTACTATCGCAAAGTATGCTTAAGTAATGAAGCAAGATTGATTCTAATATTTTAAAATGATAAAACTACAAAATGTAGTTTGGAAATTTTCTTTTTTACGGGAAGCAAGGAGGGGGGGGGGGTTATATTATAGAATCAAAATACAAAGCAAACAAATAATTATACTACTAATGACGTTAGCATTACAAAATATTAACGAATGAGATGCAATCAGATAGGTTTGGGTTAAACCTTTTAATTGGAAATAATGTAAGCAGTTTCGATAACCTGTTCTATTAAGAATATTATTTAATAATACTTCTTTTTTGTTAAGATTTTTACTTACTTATTCTCTGACCTCATCTAGTTTGTATGCACAACTCAACAATGTGAATTGTTTAGAATTTGTATGAATGAATTTTCTTAAGTATTTAATACTGCAATTACTTCTGATGGTGTAAAATACAACTACATATGTCTATAAATATAATTAATTAATAATTCAATTCAAGCAAAAAAAGTCGGTACGAAACACTTTCATAAACTTTCGATTAATTCATTCAGGGGAATTTATTAAGTACCGATAGATCGAATTACATCTATGATTTATTGAAAATATTGAATACTACGCCGATCATTTTTTCCACTGTCCATGGATGGGGAAAGCAATAAAACAAAACGGCATGATGTGAATTTAGTGCTCGGACAGGGGGTGTGTTTCTAGCGGCAATCATAAGGTAGCGATCTACAACATTCACATTAACTTTGACAAACCGCCCCTCAAATTACACTTTTTACACGAAACAATGTGGGCTTTAACTAATGTAGCTACCTTTGCACGAGCAATTACCGTTCGGATTTTTTTCCGATCACACGAATGTCTAGTGTCTGTTACAGGGGGGTCATTATTGTAAATGTTCCTCAGAGGCGCCAGTATTTTTTTCGTATCGATATACAGTAGAACCTCGATTATCCGGACTAATTGGCGACGAAGATAGTCCGGATAAGGACAAATCCGGTTAATCGAATTGACAGGAAAAGACAAGTATATTCAGTATAAATCATTTTTATTTCTATAGATTAATACATAGCTTTAATAATAAATTATGTTTTACTGAAAAAATCAATTATCGATTTCTGCCTAAAGCTTGACATTAAACAATTGGTAAACTTCAAGATTTTTTCACTTTGTTTTTTTATATCCGAGATCGTTGACGTTCAGACACCATATTTAATAGACAAAAATTGTCCCGATTCACTCCGTTTCAAAACATCGATTATATCCAATTTGTCTTTTAATGAAACTACGACACGTTTTCTTTGCGTTGACATATCGGTAATATTAAAAATAAATATTTAAATCCTAATCAATTTTTCTAGAAATAAACGTGCAATGCGTATCGAATTTGGACGATGACTGACTCATATTTTGCACAGGACTTATTGTTAGAACAAATGCAACGATCGAAATAGACTGCATTCCATCACGTACGTAAACAGTGGACGCAATTCACCACGTGGGTATCAGCAAATTTGTAATATTTTTGTTTATTTTGACCAATCCGGACAATCGAAAATCCGGATAATCGAGGTTCTACTGTACTTTATATCTAGAACCGATCATTGCTCGGTCAAAAATCGTATACGGTTGGTAAGCTTGTATTTTTTTTTTGTAAGCTTAGTCTGAAACCAATTTGATTTAAGATCATATACATAATGCAGCTTTTATAATTAATATCTGAGTAATGTAGTCATGTTTTACGTGGCATAAACAGGATTATTGTAATCCTTTAAGCGGCTGTCTCGATGTAAAATAATGTTTTAAAACATACTATTTTAATACTTTCCATGGATTCGGCGGTAACTTTGTGGAAATTCATTTTAATATAAAATTTAGAATAACTTTGATAATTCCACGTATTATATTACTTATTGTGACACGTGTTTCAACTCTTTCAGGGGCATCTTTGGACCGACTATAGCAAAGTTTGCTTAAATAATTTATTTTAAGGCGCGTGTTTTGCACACTTGTCACAATTAGCAGCACAATACGTGGAATAATCAAAACAAATTAAAATTTTACATTAAAATACTATTTAATTAAAAAAATGACTTTATTTAATTCTAATTAGTGGCCTCGCTGTTGACTTTAAATCTCAAAAACTGAGACCACTTCGCAAGTAAATTGCCAAACACATTAGAACCTTAATATCAGATTAAGGTTCTAATGCATGGACTCCTAACCCATGTGTCGCCAGCTTATACAATTAACCAAAAAAATATTTCACTATAATGCATTTCCGTTGCTTTTTTTATTACCTTATAAAATATGCCTTTTTCAATTGCACATGGCTTTTATAAAAAGGGATCGCCGCCCAAAAAAGGTTGGGAAACTGTGTTCTAATGTGTTTGACAATTTACTTGCAAACTAAAATAAGGATTTTTTTTTTAATAATCGTTTATAAACGAAACAACTTTGTTGAAACTACCTATGCGTTGGAAGATTTTTTTTTTTTCAAAGAGAATATTACAGAATTTCCATTTTCCGGCTACCTAGGCTCGGTGTCTCCCACTTTGTTATCTAGCCGTATCTCTGCCCGTCCACTTTCCACTCTTTCGATGTGAAAACACTCTCAGGCCACGCGTCACCGTTCCCACGATGTATTGAGCTGTGAATGAATATTAAAAGGTTTATTATCAACCACTGGCCGGTCATTTATTTTGCTGTCTCGGATTTCAATATTACTATCAGGTATT
Source organism: Himalopsyche kuldschensis (assembly GCA_028554975.1). Lineage (NCBI taxonomy): Eukaryota > Metazoa > Arthropoda > Insecta > Trichoptera > Rhyacophilidae > Himalopsyche > Himalopsyche kuldschensis. Next base: position 1,482,703 of record JAHFWI010000076.1, read on the forward strand.
TTTTTCGTCAAACCTGTCATATCGATTGTTTTCTGGTAAAAGAAGAGTCTTCACGCAAATTTCTACGAAATTCTATGATAGAAAGCGAAAGCTTCAAATCTGCATATTTATCAAACGGCTAAATAAATGCAAGCTTGTTCCATTCTCACTTTGTACATTGATTAAATGTTTAAAACTCTCTTAGGTTAATGTGATTATCTTCGAGAGTGGATGGACTTGTTAATAGATTACAATTTTAAAACTCTAATGTTAAGGTGATTATTGATTGAGTTGGCATTTACTTGGTAGAACTCCATTATAATACGGTTAGAAAAATAACAATGTATTTTAATTTTACAGAAATATATTTATATATTTGTTGACAACTATTTAGGCTTTCGCCCTCGTCAGAACTAATATATACAATAATTTCTGTAGAATTAAAATACATTATTATTTTTATCGCCGTATTCTATGGTGAATATCTTGGAGACTGGATGGATCCTTGCGGAAAGTAAATATCCTCATTTACTTTTTCTTGTTTTTGTAATATTTATGGAAGAGGTATATTTATGAAAGAGGCGTGCCAATATGTTTCCTATATCATCAAGAGTTTTGGATGTATTGTCCGTTTGCCTAAAACCTACATTCATTTTAAGATCCGAGACACAGATATGTGTGGACTATTTTACAGGCTATTATGTTTTTACCTGAATCATTTGAAATTCAAACTATTTGGCGCATTCACAATTGAAGATATCAAAAATGATTCCACATTAATATAATTTCAATTACTGATTTGACTGAAGGTGCTGGAATTTGAATCGTCTGAATTTTGTACTTTTTATCACTAATGCTCAAGGCTAGTAACAAAACTCATGTAGAAGAACAATATTCATTCAATTCAATTTTTTATTTGGCTTTAGTATTTAGTCGACTTTTTATTTAGCAAGTTGATATTTTCCATCTTATCACAACCCAAAGGGTATAGTAAATGCATATATTATACATTTGGCATTTCTTACATAATGCCATTCAACCATAGAAGAACAATTACCAATATTAAAAATACCTTTTTAGACTGCAAAACGAATGAAAATATTAATAAAGGAAGAGTAGAATGTGCAAGAGAGTACAAATTTAATCCTTGCAAGCAATGTACGTAAAAAATTTTAAATTTCTCGCTAATTTTTTTTCTTCCCAATTTGCGCTCAATTTGATGAAGAGATTTCTCAATATACCTGCATAATCTCCATTCTATACCACGTATGTTACAGTTATATTATAATTTGTAGTGGCCGTCGGTAGCGTCGTAGTATACATATATACCTAAATAAGGTAGGCCAGGCCGAGCGGTCTATTGCATAAGTCGATTCTGCAAATTAGTGCGGTCGGCCGGGAACCAAATTCAATTTTACATCCCGCATTTTTTCTTGCAGCCATTTGGACAGACTTGGGTTGGATGAAACCAGTTGAGGGAATACAGAATAGATGAACCCACACTGCATGTATGGACAACCCATCTCAGATTTACATACAGATGACTTTAAACATAATTAATTACCCATTACAATAAGAGTTTATGTTCAAAAGATAACGCTTGGAAATCGCTCTCATTACGGCCGGTTTTAGGAGCAAAAGAAATAATTTAAACATCACAGATATACTGTCACCTTTAATGTGTTAGCAGCCGCTTCTTGGCTGACAGGCATTATTCAAATAAGTAGTAAAATATATCTCTGGCTTAAAGAGTTACTTTGCTATCTCCGTTTTTGTCAATTGTGCAGGAGTTGGTAAAAACTGATTATTTTGGTATTTTCAAACCGATCGGGAAAATTGAAAATAGGACTTTCAAACGTTTTTTTTTGTACCACCGCTGAAAAACAAATGAATGACAGGTGACAATAGAAAATGGTGGAGTTGGATAATTAGCAGAGTAGGCATTAGAACGACGATGGAGTTTTTACGATGCACTTAATAAGTTTCGGTTATAAAAAAATTACGGGATATGCATGATACAACAAGATCCTTAGGCGTTATTAAGTCATTTCCAGCCAAAAGTGCAGTTAGCAAAATTACTCTTTAAGCCATCGATATACTACTTCAACATATGTTCTGATAAAAATCAAGACAGGTTTAGCTTATCGCGCGCACTGTGAACCGATCAACATTAAAATAGATAGGAAAATCTATTTAAGAAAATGTCCGTATTGGGACTCGAGCTTGCTTAGACGTCAATTGAATAGAATGAACTCACACGAGCGTCTACCGCCCAGCGACAGGACCAACGTGTAATATTTAAATTTTAATAAATTTTCCAGAGGGTTTCCAGAACTCGACAAAAATTTGTAAAGCCTTTTCAATCACAAATAAATACTTCTAAATGTGTGCAAAAAAATGTAGCGCAACAACTGAAATTATCCATGGCAAAGTGATAAAAGGAGGACTGCCTTAAAGCCTGGCTTTTTATTCCCCTCTCACTATCCGTAACGTATCTTGCCGACCCTCGAAATGCCACTAAACTGACTAGCAATTACCACTACTGCACTCAAAATATACTCATGAACAGGAGCGCAAACTGTATATTACATGGTCGATACGATCCTGGTATCTGGATATTTGCATATTATTGACTATTTTATTCAAACTTTAATCTCTCCAGATTCATTTAAATGGGATTCTTTTATTCATTCGATATTCAACACATTTTTTATACTTTTTCCACGCTGATTTATACATCAGGATTTGTTAAGTTACTTACTATTAATATATACTGTCAAACAATCGATGTTAAGTTCTGTCGGCAGTTCTTTAATCAGAAAATTTGCATTTTTATTTATTACCTGGCCGTGACTTCTTTTACAGCTAAGTCCATAGTGACACATCTATCAACCAATTTTTTATGCATGCAATGCAGTCTTCGTTAATTAGTAAATTACGAAAGGTACGATTTTACATACAGTTTGCTCAATTTAAATTGTAGCTGATAATCATTTTAGCTCATTGGTGAATATTTCCGACCGAATTAAGCGCCAACAATATCTTATACCACAGGTTGGCAGGAGTGGCCCTTTGCAAAGAAGTTTGCGGCTCGCAACCTGGCAGAAAACTAGCTTTTTGTGTTCTTACAATATACGCCAACATACATTCTCAACTATGAACCGAATAAACAATAAACTTAGACGCAGAATAACGGATGAAAATTGACAATCATGTATTCAATTAAAAATATAAAGCTATTTGCCAGAAGCAGTTAAGCTATCAATGGCGATGCATGGTCACTCTTCCTATAATTTTTTTAAAGAAAACATCTCAACTTTTTTCCCCCTTTTAAATCAATATCCTATAAATATATATATTACATATATGCGGCTCTTTGGCACCTTTGTTATCCTGTTTCCATGAAAATTTGGCTTGACAAACTTGCCGATGCCTGTCTTAAACTAAATGATTATGATGTCATTATATACCAATAATAAAAGTCGGCAATAAATTAATTTACAGAGGATCATTTGCATTAAGGTAAAATGTGAGTCTTTTTGTTTGTACTGCATATAAAATTAATTTCATGTTAATCTTAAACAATCAAAACGTGAGGGATGCCTCCGTGTGAAAGATCCACGGATCGCCGATAGTCAATACGCCGATACAGTGCGCTCGCGTTCCCGCTTCTCCTCTAATGAAATAATCCGATTTGCTGCCACCCTCCTAATGGAGTTACACGTTGTTAACCTCCTTATAAAGATTCCGTTAGGCTGAGCTTTATTCTTTTTGCAGTGGCCTCTGCCTATTTGCAAATCCACCTCTAACATATTCTCGCAGCGCCGGATTTTCAATTAAGTAGACACGGCCTGGCCTCTCTTGCGCGTAGCTTTAGCTGCCTATTTTTCCATCCATTTTTTACTGCCCTAGCAATTTAATTGTGTGCTGCAAACTGAGCTGGTAAATTTATTTTGTAAAACTAAAATATATCAGCATAGCATGTTTTGCGATGTTATCTATTTATAAGCTTAAACTAAAAACTGCTTGAAGCTTTAAAGCGTTCGATAGATTATAAAGTACGTATCATAACGTCACCGGTTGAAAAATTCACTATAATGTAAGCTATTAACCAATCGTCTTAAAAGGTAACCCGAAGTCACTCGGAAATGGCAAAGATGTTGCATAGTACAACAATAGTCCTTGATAATTTTGATAGAATGTTCCTGATATTTTTTTGAGGAATCGTGAACATGATTTGTTTGTTTTCCAATGGGTAGAACCAGTCTACCAATGGGGATGCCACTGGGAAGAGCTTTAGCAATTTTTTAAACGGCATTTCTTCGGATGTCGACATTTTTTATATTGACGTGAGTGAGATCAGACGAATACTATATTTTATGAATAAAAGTTGATTTTCTCAGAACCTACTAGGTTAACTTCTTTAAAAATTTCTAATGTGATTTTATTATTTATCTCTCTGTTCTTATGACTACAATTTTTGATTTTTATTTTGAATGTCCAGGTATGTATGTATGTATACATAGATAAATGTATTTAAAATTGTCAAATGCATGGCGTATTGGCATCATTTAAAATAGGCCACATCAATTTTACAAATGAAGTATTTTATAATTATAAATGTAATGCCTTACCGGTTACAAATTACAGTTAGTGGCAGATGATATTATCTTTCTCTGACTTATTTTTTATTGTGGCGTAAATCAACTCCACACGTTTGACTATAAATAAAAAAAAACTCTAATCGTAAATTATCTTTCCCACACAAGATTTTTATCAGCGTAGATATTTTTTTTATATATCTCATGTAATCAATAGTGCTGCAAAGCGCAAAAAAGTCAATAGATTTTTATCATTGCGATAAAAGATTTTCTACCACATCCTGTTATTTAGAACCAATCTATATTTAATGTATTTATTATTTATAGTTTTTTTATTTTGAATTTTCCATCGTTTTCCATCTTTAAACCATAATTTTACCTCATTTATAGATTTTTCTATGATTGTGTTAATGAAAATGTGGCTTTTCGATTGATAAGAAAATTTAATGCAAACCTTAAACTATTTTAATAATTTCAATGTGTTTAATATTGGAGAAAGAGTTCATAACCGTTCTTATAGTGACAGTTATTTTTTACTTAAATATGTTCAACTATCAATTTCTAATAAGAATCTAGCAGGGAACAGCTTAGAAACCGATGCCTAATAAAATTGAAGTTTTGATTCCCGATCCATATTTTGGGACATCTTTGTATCACTTGAAATGTGTTAAATGAATGGAAAAAAATATTTCAATAAATAAAACACATTTTATCTCCATTTTTGTCGAGTTAAATGTTGTTGGAATCAAACGTTAAATGATCTTTATTATAAAAAGTATAGTTATGTTAAAATTGAATTGCTTGAATTTTGTATTTTGTGCACTTGAAATGCCTGAAGATGCAGAAAGCCTAAAGCCCGGGTCGTTAGCAACAAAAACATGGAAAAGAACAAATTTCAATCGATTCAAATTATTTATTGAAATTCCATCAAGCATCTTCAGTCAAAATCCTCAATTATCATTATCACGTTTTTTACTTTTTCCATGAGCTTTGTCGCCAACGTGCCGGGTTTCGCCTTTCGGCATCTTTAGGCATTTAAAGTGCACGGATGCACTTGAACTGACTGGTTCAAATTTGATATTGAAATTCCATCAAGCACTTTCAGCTGAAATTCATAATTATAATTATATTGTATTACAAACGTCGATTGTTATCATGTTTGGCTGGCTGTAATTATGTTTTCAGTAAAGTAAAATATACCTAGTCAACATTGGTTTGGCGTCCAATTGCCGCAACATTATTACATTCTATGAATATTTTTAATCAGTGTGTAACCACCGCGAGTACTTATTATAATATAATATTAGTTGACGTCTTTGAGCTATTTATCCGAGCTGTCATGGTGGGTAAACCGCTATCGTCCATATCCTGACTCGTCCATCCGGTCAGAACACTCGGGCAGTATATTGTGGGAAAAATTTCAGCGATAAGGCGGGAAGAAATCTTAGAGCACTACCGGATATGGTTTTGTCTCCGACGTTGAGGTTTTCGACTGCGACAATAATAATGGGATAACTTCTTTTTAAGATATATAACAAAAGATATTTATTTTTAAATGCGTTTTTATCTGACGATCGCGGTTTCATTTTGATTTTTAATTTATCATAAGCTGTTATTATCGTTGATCTTATTTCCTTCCTTTATCCTCGTCTTGTATGAGAGTATTTCTACAAACTAAGTATAGTAGTAATATTATAAGCCAGGTAGTGGTGCCACCTGACAATTTAATTCAAACACACACACACATACTCAATCGTAAAACGGATCGCCTTAATTGCGCACGCGCTGATTGCTGTTTAAGGATGCTGAGAACACGCCTAGCGTGTTCGAACTGCATTTTAAAAAACAGGTTCAGCATTGAATGTGTTAAACCGACGCAAGTGAAATCAACAAAAATAATTTATGTTATTTAGGATTTCGACTGAAGGCGCCTGTTGGAGACTCAGAATTTCAATGTCAAATCAGAATTGCTTGAAATTTGTCAGTTGAAGTTCTTTGGTGCACTTAAAATGACAGAAGGTGCCGGAAGGCGAAACCCGGGGACGTTAGCTACAAAACTCATAGAAAAGTACAAAATTAAAACGACTCAAATGAAATATTTATGTATTGTAATACGTATGTAGGTACCTTTTTTGCGGTAATCAATGAGAAATAAACTTTTTTACTGATGGGTTCATTATATTTTTATTGATTGCTAGTCACTAAGCGATAGATAATTGATTCGCGGAGTGACACGTGCAGCCATTGGAGTTATTCAACTGCGCCTGGCAAAATTTACATTTACTGATTAGTCATCGTGTCATTGTTTTTTAATTTTTAATATTTGCATACCGTCATATGAGAATGTATAATTAATTCAAATAACGATACGTTATAGATACAAAAAGGAGTAACAATTGGAAAACTATGATGTTTGATTTTAATATAACATGCACTCTAAAATCCTAATACATCATGAGTTCAAAATAAAACCAATAAAAGGTTTTTTTCATACCAATTTCACAGGTTTCGCTTACCACGAGCATTTTGGTTCTGATTAATTCAGACAGTCTTAAAATCAGTTGTAATAATTGTATTTTATTTTTATAATTACCCTACAAATATCATCCACCAAAACTCGAAATTAAAAACACAAATAAATAATTTATTGATACCCTATCGAGTGATTGGTTATAACTGACTGCTTAGAGTTCTCGATAATGAATAATAGCTTTTGTAGAAATATTTTTTTTATTTAATAGCATTTGAAATATACACGTGGCTCGTCTCTATATTGTTATGTGTACCATTTGCCATGCCAGCATTTTGCAGCATCAGTTCTGCCGAGTACATCATATCCTGGATAGTACTTGTTTGATTTTTTCCAGGAATCCGGGCTCCCATCAGTCGGATGAAGAGGCGAGCAAGGCTTTCTAGATCCATCCACAGCACAGACAGTATCAACTATCTCGAACTTTCCACTGTAGATTCTTTGCACTCTTCAATATATAATACTAGTATTGCTACCCGGCTTCGCTCGGACTAAGCGACTAATAATAATTTAATGTTATATCATTCCCAAAGAATTACAGACCCACAGACATACATACATACGCCATTTCCGTTTTATATAAAAGATATCTTTTTCCTTGCAGTAATTCGTCAATAGATTTGAGAAATTGATTGATATGCATTTGCGTATTTATTAGAATTTAAAAAACCGAAAAATATACTACATTATGACAGGCTGCAAACTATATCTAAGGCACACAGTCCAATATGTAAGATTTTTAAAATAAAGATAATTTAAAATATAAAATTTTCCAACCAAGTTTTACTATTTCAAGCAGGACTAGACAATGGAGTTGCAGGAGTTAATGGGATCTGTTTGTATATTTAAATAATATTAATCAGAGAATAAATTAATCATTTTCATTATATTGAGAATAAAATTCTTAAATGAAGTAATCTCACATTCCATAAACGCATTTTAAAATTATTAATAGAAGATAGTTTGCGAATAAAAATCGATAGTTTAACTTCTAAATATGTATAAAGTGTTCGCTTCTATCGCTTAATTTTTATGTTCCTACAACAATTGCACTTTACGACTGTTTTATTCAAATCCTTAAGAGCCATATTCCGGATCCTTCAGATCCCTCGTCTCCTCTTACGGAGGTCTTAAAACCCCGCTGAGGTTGTGCTCAAATTCTTTTTATGGCCATAGATGCTTGGGACCAAAGCTTGCTCATCATAATGTGATTTCAAAGTGAATAAAAAAGTTTGTGTGCATAAAATTTTGCTCACTTCTAACTTGGACTATTTTAACTTCATTGCTGTACATGATATATAAGGCTTTCGCCGTTTCAGCACAATATTTTGTACACCTCTCTGTCGATTACATTCCCTGATCAAGTATGTTTTGTTAGATTAAGACAAAAAAAATTACGTAATTTTATTAATGGAAATATTTTTTATATATCTCAGTTCCAGTGATAAAACGGAATAAAAAATGTTATGGAAAGACCGTTTTAACTATTTTTTTTTATTATGGAACATATCTATTTTCTTAATTGAGTTATTTACTTGGTAGAACTCCATCATAATACGGTGAGAAAAATAACAATGTTTTTAAATTCTACAGAAATTATTTTATATATTTGTTGATAACTATTTCGGCTTACGCCCTCGTCAGAACTATGTTTTAAACGTGCATTAGATCAAGCATATATATCTTTTAGACAGAGTACACAAAACATCTCTTCTCTGTTCACCATCTTAATTTTATATGGTAATAATAAGTTATTGAATGTGACAAATTGATTTGATGTATTCTTGTGAAGTGAAAGATAATCTGGGTTTTTAGAATTTTATCTAGTTGATTTCTTAAAAATTGCATTAACGTTTATTAACGGCTTAAGAAGTGGTAATGCGTTAATGGAGATTTGTTCGTTAAGAATGTCACTGGATTGATTATACCTATTAATTTCTAGTTGTTCCATTGCATTTAGCCGTAATATTTATTTTCTTTATGCTCCTGGGACCTGTAGTCGAGTGGTCATTGTAGTCCTCTTCGGTTGCGGTATCCGCGGCATCGGATCTCAGCACGAGCAATTTTAAATCGAATTATGGATTTGTGTTCGAATGCATAGATATGTGTGATATTTTAAATTCTCTCACACTATTTTTTCTATCTTATAATATTTTTAAAAAACACGGAAGTGATAAGAATTCTGAATTTGTTATCTTACTGATAAGAATAATTTCAAGATGAATATTCGTAAGTAGAAGAGCTGACTCGGTTAGTTTCGATGAATTGATTAATTGTTGATCTCCAATATACATTAGAATACCTCCCGACTATTAAAAACGTTTTATATTTATTTATATTGTTTATTATATATCTAGTCTGAAGGTACTTCAACAAAGAATCAAAACACGTGTCAAACTCACTGACACAGCACGTGGAAAAGTAGTGTAATCAATTTTATTTTTAAATTATTTTTACTAGTGAAACACAACGATGAACGAATTAACGATGGATAAAAGGTTGTAAATAGTTTATCCATCTAATATATAAAAATAAATATTTGTTTCTTTGTTCGCACCCTATGCCTGGCCATACCGTTCATCCGATCGCAATGAAACTTTGATAAACTGTTTGCTTGCACTTGCTCGGAGGTTTCTGGCATAGTAAAATAAGCTTACAGTATGTCTTTTATATAAAAATCAATGTTTTTCATATTTTATGCTCTGCCATACCGTTCATTTAGACAACTTATTGTTACACTTGCGCAAAGGTTATAGACATAGTACAATTAACTTTCAGTAGGTTTCGTACCATAGACAATCGGCAAAAGACAAACAGCAAACGGGAAAGATCATCAATGTTAGTGAAATTAAATCGAAATTATTTATCTAAAATATTGTGCATCCGAAAGCACTTCAATAAACACAAACACTTTTCTTTCTTTGAGTGGTATTATAACGCTTGCCGGTTACCGGCTAGTCTTATATAAAAGTACTGCTTAACCAGGTACTGCAAATACGAATGAAAAAATCCGTATATTACTACTATGCCTGTGCCCAAGTAGTAAACGTCTTCATCTTCGGTATTTGGTCCTCTTCAGAACATTGTGCGGATCCATGATGGATTAGATCACTACTAATCTTGTCTTATTCTCATCCTTTTTTAGAAATACAAGGAGTTGCAGTAACTTAATAACTCATTTCAAGATGCTCGATATGGAGTCCATATGTTTTACATTGAATGTCAACATGGTTGAAGTACTTTCGATGGTTTCGGCGGTAACTTTGTGGATGCTCATTTTAATATAAAATTTAAAATAACTTTGATTGTTCCACGTATTGTGCTACTAACTGTGACACGTGTTTCCCCTCTTTCAGAGGCATCTTCAAACTTACAATCGCAAAGTTTGCTTTAGTAATGAAGCAAGATTGATTCTAACATTTTTAAATGATGAAATTACAAAATGGAGTTTGGGGTTTTTCCCTTTTTCGTGAAGCAAAGAGGGGGTTATAGAATCGAAACAAAGCAAACAAATAATCATACTACTAATGACGTAATCAAACTCTTAACAAAAAATAAGTATTATTAAATAATATTGTTAATAGGACAGGTTGCTCGCCATTACTTACATTATTTCCAATTAATAGAGTAATCACTGACCTATCTGATTGATTGCAGCTCATTAGTTTAATAGTTTGTAATGTTTTACGTTATGGTTAAATTTTATATTATGGTTGAAGTACATTGTCAGTTGATTTTTTTTGCAAACGAATTTGATTGATTGTTAATCTCAAAATACAAAAGACACACTTGATACGGTAAGAAAAATAACAATGTATTTTGGTTCTACATAAATTATTTAATATATTTGTTGATAGCTATTTCGGCTTATGCCTTCGTCAGAACTAGCTAACTAGCCGAAATAGATTGTTATTTATCTTACCGTATTATAATGGAGTTCTACCAAGTAAATGCCTACTCAATCAATAACACACTTTTATGTTGTTAACGAGTAATGGTATGATTTTATAAAATGAAGCAATACCGAGCCTCTGTAATTGTTCATTCAATACAAGTAATTATTTTCCATCTGAATAAATCAAATTAAATGCAAAATGCACTCTGTCGACTCTAAGGTCACTTGTACTTTATGTTGAATGCAATTTGAATCTATTCTAACAGATTTATTGTACTTTGGATATGTAAATAGTAATAATATAAGTATTTTTTTCTAAGCACAACGAGTATTAGATGACCTGTTCCCAGCTATATCCTACCGGAATGTATCATATAATATAATATGCATATCTGAAGATTATCATCATTCTTTTTTGACCTTACAATGACACGAAGCAATGTCATTCGCATATTTAATTTTATTTCTTGTATTTCAAACCGCATTTTATGTTAATTTTATAAACGTTTTTTACTTCGCTGAAATCTATAACGAAACTTGATTTTTTCAATTTGTCTTTGTGTGTGAAGCATCTTATATGCATCAATTTCTATTTATTGTAATAACCGATGTGGTTTATAGCCTCAGTATGGTGTCGGGTATATTAGCAACAACGCATATAATTTATAGGTATCATAACCGTTTATTTTTTTATGAATATTCAATATTACGTCGTAGAATATTCAAATTATTTTTTAGTCACGATAGCGATCGTAAGATCATCTAGTATTTTGCCAGCCATCCTATATATATAAACATTTTGATTACCTTTCCACCCACCAAGAATTGATAGTTAATACATTGAAAATGATTGTATACTAAATCGTTTCATTATCAGAGTCATGTCGCAGTCGTGTTTTTGCTCTCAATGCTGGAGTCGGAGTCGTGGTTTTGGTAAATGCTGGAGTTAGAGTCGGAGTCGAACTTTTTTTACCGACTCCACAGCCCTGATTAATATAATACGGTAAAAAAAAACAATGTATTTTAGTACTACATAAATTTTATATATTTGTTGATAGCTATTTCGGCTTACGCCTTCGTCAGAACTATGTTTGAAACGTGTATCAGAGATAGCTTACATACCTATGCTAGACAGGGTGCCCCGTACATCCTCTCTTTCATTTCAAACCATACCACCCATGGAAGAATTTAAATACGTTTAATTTATTGGTCTAACTCTAACGTAATGGTGTGAATTATAATCTGGGTATTTTTGGGTTATTTTTATCGTGTGAAACCACTTAAAATCTGCAAAGTTTTGTCTTTAGTTTATTGCTTAGTAAAAGTTTAAGAAGAGGTGAAGTATTACAAGTAATCTGGTTGTTAAGAATTTCATTGGACTGATTAATATACATGAAAGATTACCATTTTCATTCAAAAATTATATTTCTGTTGTTTGGTCTTTAAGAGATTCCATGGAAAAGAGCTCCTTATAGATCCTTAAAATTTACACTTAGTAACTATGTAGTACCTTTTGATCGTTACTTTCCAGTACCATTCGAGTATTGATTGTGATTGATCATTACTGTTTTTTATCAATAGCTTCAATTCTTCTTACTACGGTTCGTCGAGATAAGTTTATCTTCTCAAATTTAAATTCTTTCTTAATTTTAACAAGATCTGAGATGATCTATTTACGAAACAACAAAAAAAAAATTGTGCCTACTTAAAAATACGATTAATGCCGGCGGGCTGCAGAAAACACTTGGCGGGCCGCAGTTTGTCCCACCCTGTACTAAAGAATACGCAACACGTGTCATGTTATATACTAAAGTTTGTAACGAAATTATAAAGGAAACAAACAATGATTTTAAATATTGCAGTATTCAAACTGCAACTATACTTTATGAAAAACGAATGTGTTTTTTTTGTATAAAATATACAATGAATATGATTTCATTTTTGCTAAGCTCGTGTAGTTTCTGTAAGAATTGCATTTCAGATTCTTTGCATTATAATAAAAGTAAAATTTCCCTTTTATGCTGTTGCCAAACATATTTTCCTTAAACGCCGCGTCTTCCATGTGCCAACTTTTCCCCAAAATACTTCTCTCAGTGTCATTAAGTGTGAAATTTTCTTGACTCGCGAATAGTTTTGAAACCTAAGACGTCGTTGTTTCTTTCATATGAGTAAATTCGGATTGACAGCAGAAAAGTTCATTGAAACTGCACTTTTTGCAACTGTTTTTAACTGTCATTTATAGTATTATTGAAACAGTATAAAATGTGTTGTCCATTCATAACCTTTTATACTATTTTGGACATATTATTTTAGCGCAACGGACACCAAACTACGCCCCGCCGAAGATATTCATCCGGCCCTCCAAAAATTCTCGAAATTTGAAAATAAATTAATAAGAAAAAATATTTTTTTAAATTTTATGATTTGGTTGTGAATTCAAAATCATTTATTTCAATTCATTTATTGGTACCTATAAGGTACGAAAAGTATGAACCCATAAATTATAATTGAGTTCCAACACTAATTTATTTGTCATCCGGCCCGCCAAGTTTTTAAAAAAATCAATCCCGTTTCTCAAAAAGTCCGGTGACCCTTGTTTTAGGGCTAAGATTTTCCGTTGAAGTCGACTGAATCATTCATTGAATTTCGGACTTCTGCAAGCCTCATACGTGAAAAAATGTCTCATCTCAATATCGTACCGAGTATTTAAATGTTTATATTTGAATACATCAAAAGTTAAATGAAGGACATATTCAGAAAATTGATCTTATTGTTATTGTTAAATGATTTATTTTACAGTACATTTAAAGTAGTGTTGTTAAACCACGAATTCATCGAACCATTCAACGTAGTTAAACTATTTTAAAGACTTCCTGAGAATAAAAATAATGAATCCAGAAAACTCTGATACATTTACGCAAGGAAATGAACTAGCGTATTTACAATATGCAATGATTTAATCACCCACTCAGGTTTTTAGCAGCACCTTCCATTTGATAAATATACAAAAACATCCCCTATATTTGTTTGAAATAAACACGACGGGAAACACTTGTAAACTACTAAATATTTGATTAAATGATAATTTTATTTTAAGAAGACTATTGTAGTTTGTTTTATCAAGAAATGTTTGTTTGGAAAATCTTATTTCGATTTTAAAATAATTCACTATTAAAGTTGTAAAATTAACATCTTTATTAGTTTTGGGTAAATTATGTGTGCTTCGAAAAATTACTATGCAATCCGTTGGAAAATTACTATGTATTATTTAGCGAAAAGTCAAAGTAGTACACGCGTAGTATATGACAATCAAATCATCGCAAACTCTAAAAGACAATAAATCTTATATATAAAGCCGAAACGGGGGATGTATGTCTGTAATTCCCTTTTGCATTGTTGTTGCAAGTTCAAACCAACGAATTGATTTCGCTCGCGAAAGTTTGACGGAAAATTTGTTTCGTTATCAATGTGTGTGTAGAGACTCCAATTACTCGAGTATCGAGTAGTACATATATAAAACCGAAACGGCGTATGTATGTCTGTGGGTCTGTAATTCCCTTTTGCATTGTTGGTCATTAAGTTGCCATAAAAACGAATATGAAAGAAAATATGTTTGATTTTTTTTATCGGCGAAGACATTTAGTCAAAATGTAATAAATTAGTCTTCTACTGAACTTTTCCCGGCTTTTATTAATATAATAATGTTTTTATTTACGTGAAGGTATTATTTGACATTTCTTTGACAGCAAATTAGATTTTTTCCTTTAATTTGGACATTTTAATGGGCTAGAATGGGGCTGTCAAAATATGAAAGGGGCTGTGAAATGTCAATGCCAGTCTGAAATGTTCATTTTAATTCCATTTTAATTGACCTAGACTTTTGAATTTTGAAAAAAGTTGTTTCAACTTGGCCCGTCTGAATTTACGCGCCGAGGTGAACATAACCCCAAACTGGTCCGAGCGAAGCCGGGTTCGAATACTAGTATTTAATAAAATGAAAAATGATTTTCCCATTTTTTTTTGATTCGCCGAAACACGATGTTATTGACTAACGTTATCGAATGGATTATGAAAATGGTGATATAAGGCACTCGTTCAAACTTGTTTACTCAGGAAACAATATATATTATATTATTATATCCTGGTGTTTGAAACTAATTACTTCATTTAACGTCGTATCCATTAACAATTAGTAATGTTCAACGCTTTATAAAGTATCAATCCGCATTGTGATAATTTTACAATTACGTGCATATTTACACGAAGTCGGGGAAATTATATGCAATTAAATTGTAATCGTACGAACTAATTTTCGAGACAACATTAACTGAGTAAGAGTGCTTGAAACCATCGACAACTCCTATACTTATTCATAGATAATAATTACTTTTTAAAACTGTAAGCCAGCTTTTAAACCAAGAATATCACTTATTGCGTATTGTGCAATAACTTCAAAACAAGAAAAACTGATGGCAACTGTTCCACGTGTTCCATTATATTTTTCAATTAAAAAAGTACCGGTAAAACGGGGTTTATAGACACAAAAGCAAGGATTGAACTTTAGCACAACTTTACTAAGTATCCAATGTATTTTTTTTACATTTATATAAATTCTTTACAATGACTATAATACGATCTCTCGAATGACATAACCAAACCAACTAAATGATGGGCCAAAATTGAAACAAATGTGTTTAAGTTCGATGCCTGTGCATCCTTACTTTTTGACACCTTATAAATATCTCTTTTATTGCACGGACATTAAAACCTATAACGTTTTTTAGTTAATAAGTACCGTAAAACAGAGTGAATAGAGACTCATATATTCCAATCATTACAATCTGTATTTTTGTCTATTCACCTGCCAAGTCTCGATTTACCCTCTCTCGTCTCTATTCACCCCGATTCAATGTGAATAGAGACATCGAACAAAATTGACTGTGTCTTAATAACGATAGTGAATATTTGAAAAATATTGTGATGATTGTGTAGTAGGACCATAGAAACAAGTTTCAAGCTATTCATATTTGAATTATGGAGATACATAGTCGGGAAGGGTAAAAAGTGTATCTATTCATCCCGTTTTACGCTACTGCAAACAATTGTGTTTTATTCAATTAATGATAATTTGCCGATATATTTTTGTCTGAAGTGATCCGGCAAAGTTCTGTGTATTTACAAATGAATTAATATCAGATTTATTCGGCCTAAAAACGATTAATTGTTGTGTGTTTTATTTGAAAATAAAATATTTTTTTAAATTTATACACTATAATAAATGTTTGACGTCAGTTTTTTACGACGGTCGCGACCGTTTGTATTAATCATGGCAGCTCATAAATTCTGGATTTAAGTGATTTGCCTTTGAAGAAAAAAAGAGAATCTTCCTTTGTTAGAGGTGTCTGCAGAAGTGCAGTAGCAGGTAGCAACTAATTCCCCTCTCAGACTGTAGATAATTAATGCAAATTGTTGCACCATAAATGTTCAGGTGGACGAGACTAGGTCGTTAATTTGGTATTTAACACCTAATACATGTGATTTTTGTTAGACTACAAATTATTCCGACATTTCATTTTACAATGTTACAAAACGCGGCGTATTATGGGCAGTGTTGCATGTTTGTCCAGTTTTTATATTCAAATGGATAAGTTTTATTGATTGAGTTGGCATTTACTCGGTAGAACTCCATTATAATACGGTGAGAAAAATATTAATGTATTTTAATTCTAGTGGTCTAGCTATCAACAAATATATAAAATAATTCCTGTAGAATTGAAATACATTGTTATTTTTCTCACCGTATCAAATGGATAAGACTTTTATTTTTATTGCATTTAAAATGCACAGTAGAATTAAATGTGGAATTCATGAAAGATTGGATAAGACTAGAAAGAGAGGACTGAAAAAATATTTAGTTTTATATAATAAATAATTAAATTTGAATCGTGTGAATTTTGTAATTTTCCATGAGTTTTTTCGCTAACGAACTGTGTTTCGCCTTTCGGCATCTTCATGCATTTCAAGTGAACGGATGTACTTGAACTGACGGGTTGTAATTATTTTGTATGGTTTATATACAAAAAAGTAGATCACTAAGTTAAATTACTATTAAAATGTGAATTAGCGAAAATTTTATTTTCAATGAATTAAATGGGTTTGTATATAATTATCAGGATTTTTGAATTTAGTATTGCAAATACTAATTACTTGATAATAACATAGGAATATTTAAAATAAATGTAGGGTTTTATCCAACCTCTTATTATTGAATTGATCGATTTGAAGTGTTTGAATTATTAATCTATGATAATTATTTATAGGGGCTTAGCAATGGTGAGAATTGTATATTTCAATGCAACGTTAATTATATTTATTTTACCATATCCGCTCCCGACTTGGAGCATATGGACTCCTTTTGCTTGTTACTCAGCCTCATTTTTTCGAAGAGACTAGTAGGGATGGAAAGGATACGAGGACTAGGACAGGGCTAGTAATTAGCTAATCGCTGTCACTATGCGTCGCTCTTTGGGATCGGAAAGGTGGGAGGGAATTTTCAACAACACAAACACCCATGCCTTTGAACAGATTTATCGACTGAAAAAATCCGCTCGTACCGGGAATCGGACCCTGGCGGTCTGGCACGGGAGCCAACGACGTTGACACTGCGCCACGGACCGGACAATTGTATTACAGATAGAATAAAGTTTTATGTTGTCAGTTCAATATATGTAGGTAATAATATTAGAAACTATTCCTAGTTGCAGAAAATTTGGAACGCACATATTCACAAAGATAAAAAGAATGGAGCTTTGAAACAAGTTGGAATTTAACATAACGCTGAATGTAGTAAGTGGCAGGAAGTTTTCCGACGCAGCCTTATATTAAAACTATCGCTTTTGGTTAACAACTTTCTTTCGCGATGGCTTTTCCCATGGCGGATCGAACCCAGAAATAAAACGATAAACCGGCTCTCGATAGCGATGCTTGGATATCAGAATGTCCATAAAGACCCCCGATGGAATGAATTATTTGCCACAAACATACAGATTTACCGGAAGACCTTACCCTTCATTCAATTGCATTTCTTATTTAGTATATGCTAAAACTAACTAGTCTATATAACTAATATAAAACTTTAACGTCTCAATTACATGAATCTTTTCATATGTCGCTGTTAATACAGCAATATCTTGTAACTCTAATTTCATTAATGAAGGATTTCGACTGTGGGTGCTTCAGGCATTTCAAGTACATCCGTGCACTAGAAATGCATGAAGATGCCGAAAGGCGAAACCCGGGTCGTTAGCGACAAAACTCATGGAAAAATAGAAAATTCAAACAATCCAAATTTTCACTAATTTTCGTCAAAAATGGGATGAAATATACATTTCTTCGCAGAATACTTCAACGGTTACTGAGAATCACAGAATGATCCGTGTTTTGCCGATGGCGTTGTCGTTAAAAACGGAACATTCCGATAACAGCCACTCTATAAAAAACGAAATTCTGCGGGACCCCCCGATGTCTCTTGAGTGATTATTATAGTGATAATAAATAAAGTAGATTATATCAAGATGCTGAATGAATAATATGAATGAATATTCAAATGTAATAATTTATCAAATATCCTAATATCAATAAAATGACAAATATTGTATATTATAATATTCGATTGGAATTCCTCGTTTCAACGCTTTGTCGTGACAAATCTTATATATTAAACCGAAACGGCGTATGTATGTATGTATGTCTGTGGGTCTGTAATTCTTTGGGAATGATATAACATTAAATAATTATTGGTCGCTTAGTCCGAGCGAAGCCGGGTAGCAATACTAGTGACTGATAAATTATGATAGTTAATTTCAACTGAATCCAAGCCTTAAATGAGTAATTCAAATATAAAAAGAACGGTTAATAAGGAAATAAGCAGTATTAAAATTAAAACTGAGAATCAGAAGAATTTAAACCACTTATTATTTATGCAATAAACTTTTTTATTCAACAAGATCGAACAGTTGTAAATTAGTGGCTTGGTCATCATTTCAAAACCTTAATTTATATAGGTATGAGATTCAACGTTGAAATCATGGCTACTTATTGCGACAAATTGAACCTAAATGTATTTAAGAAAGAATCGAGACACGGAATGTTAGATAGATATATTTGCTGGAGAAATATATAATTGTAATTTTGAATCAATAAATTGTGAATTCGTGTGTCTAATTTTTTATTGATAGATCCTCCAGTCTTTGCCTCGCGAATATGTGTAGTTTGAATCGGTCCGTTACGATTTCTATGGTTGGCGTCAGCGTCGGGACGCTTACGACGACAGCGTCGCTCTATCGTCGGTGCATACTTCATTACTAGGCGCCCGACTATTCGCTTCAAATCATTCTATAAAACAGAATTTTGGAAATAGTTTTTCTTAATGTGCTCCATTGGTTTTGTAAATTAGCTTCTACATGTAATCTTTAATGTTTACACATAATTATTTCACTGTGTATAAAAAGTTTTGTTTTGCAAATAATTCCATTAAATTAACGACTTTATTACGATATCAATAAAAAAATAATTCTTTCTTTCTAGATTTAGTCGGCTTTTTGATTTCCATTTACAACGAAAAATAGCATGGAATTCAATAGAACATATGTGGAAATGTATGTTACTTGTAAATGATAAAGAACGACTTTTTATGAATTGACTTGATTTTCATTAAGTTGTAGACCAGTGGTTCTCATGTGCGGCCACCAGAAGCTTTCACTGCGGCCACCAACAGCTTAACATGGTACTTAAAAATGGCATAGTATTGTGCATCAAGAAGTGTCCATCAAACTGTTTTTAAATGCATGAAAGATGTGGAATTAACAGTGATAAAAGTATTTAATGCCAGTAGTAATTTGTTAAGCAAAAATTTGGTGCGGCCACCAGAAATTTTTGTATTACCGCTTAAATTTACTATGCGGCTTCGGCACAATTTTACGTGAGAACCATTGTTATACACTGTTTATTTACGCTTGATTGAGCAAACTATTATTGAACCTAGATTAACTTAAATCTAGCGATATTTACCTGATATTTTCCGCGAGAATGACGAAGAAGAAAGATTAAAATTAACATAGAAAATTAAAAAATCTCGAAACATTTTCATATTCGTATAATTATGAAATTAGCTGTGGTAGGTATGCGTCGTTGTCAGTTTTCAGCGCACTTTTCCGGCTTTTCTCGCTCAACAAATTTCACCTTGGATATAAGCGGATTAACTTACTTACCGAGTAATCAAATGCTCCCGAATAAAAAACTTTCTCGGGCGCTCGTTTTCCCGAAAACTACTTCTACGTGTCCGCCGGCTCTTACCTAAATTGGTAACACGACTTCATTTGTATGGGAAACATAATCTCGCATAAAAATCAATCACATTAAGGAAAAAATATTTGCACAGACAGGCCTCTCCTGCCTGCCCGCGTACTGGCCGACCATCCATCCGTCAGATACTGTTGGCTTACTTAGGAAATAAGGAAAGACTATAAAAACTTACGGAATAGTGAAGTTACTCAAATAGTTTCATCCGTAAAGAAAACGCGTAGTATTCATGTGTAAACCTTTCGCTGTCTACTATAAAAACCTGTTTTACTTAGCGGAAAATTGTGTGCGTTCATTAAAGTATCTGAAATATTATATATCACATGAGACACCGACGACATAACAGATCCCTTATTATATTTTTATTCATTGAACATCTAAACTGTAAATCCTAAAACCACTTGTTTAAACGTGGATTACTACTAAATAAACCCTAGATTTATTTTAGATATACCTATGCTATTATCTGGTCATTAGTATTTTCAAAAATCCCTATAATTATAGCAAACCCACTTAATTCATTGAAACTTGTTTGCATTAAATTTTCTTGAATTTGCATTTTAATAGCAATTTAACTTAGTGTTCTTCTTCTATTTTTGTTTATAAACGATACAAACTGTTTACTGCGCGTCAGTTCAAGTACATCCGTGCACTTGAAATGCCTGAAGATGCCGAAAGGCGAAACCCGGGTCGTTAGCGACAAAACTCATGGAAAAGTACAAAATTCAATCAATGGATTACTACGCTTTAAAATCATAAATCACTTGTCAATTATTATACAAGCAATAAATTTTGAATAAGGTGTGATGTTAATTTGAGATTAGACAAAATAACTCAAAGACGACGTAATTTTGTTCCTGTGTTCCATGAGAACTTATTTACTATCTTTCAAAAACAGTTATAAATTTTTTCAATGATACTATTTTTAAATCGTTGCTATTACCACCACAGCGTTAGATTTTTTTAACAGTGTAGGTTTTATGAAACAATGAAGGTATATTTATAAAGACGTCGTATTTTTACAATTTGGTTATTGATCAGCTTAACGGATCGCCTATTTTGTCGTGTAATACTATTTACTGATCTAGAATTTTTCTGTGGTTCGTTATAGTGTACGGATAAATCTAAAATTTAATATGACACGTGACAAATAGTAAAGATGCACTGCGGTGTCTCCTGCTGACTTCAAAATAGATTCCGTCCCTCAGCAAAAACTTGTTGTCCTATGTAAGCTATCGCATCAATTTGTCTCGAAAGATTTTTCATTTTTCCTCAAATTGTCAACACTTGCGTAAAAATGTTTGGTCTACATTTTCTGTTTATTTGTTTTGATATTCTTTTAGTTTACCGATATAGTGTCACATATATAATTGTAAATTATGTATTACTTTCTTAACTTAAAGCTTGTTTTTTTTTTATTTTTGATAAATATCGGTGAACATTTAAGGAAAATGCCAAGCTCTGCAGTAATATGTATATCATATTAAACAGTTATTAGACCGGCGCTTAAGGTCTTCAATTTAATTATATTTTATTAAATTAATACAATGTTATACGGTGAAAAAAAAATATCAATCTGTTTTAATTCTTAATAAACTATTTTATATATTTGTTGATATCTTTTATCTATTTTGGCTTACGCCATCGCCAGAACTAGATAGTTTTATATAGAGATATAGAACTACATAGTTCTGACAATGGCTTATCCGAAATAGCTATCAACAAATATATAAAATAATGTATGTGTTTTTCACCGCATTATAATGGAGTTCTACCAAGTAAATGCCAATTCAATCAATAAAACAAAGTAGCTTAGCGCACTCGATTGATATTTGTTAATTATTGTTTTGAAAAGTTACCGGATGTAAAAAAGTAAAAATCTTTATTTACATCATACTTCAACCAACCGAGTACGTTCAGAGTTAGATCAAGGATATTAAATGGATATTTAAATAACAAGGTATTACTAATGCGTATAAGTTGCAACATTATTAACTGCATAGGGTTTTTTTTTGAAATTTACTTATTGTGTAGTTCGAAATAAAAATCTACCAGTTAGTTTTGCTTTTAAATATTTCTTTAGTTATCGATTAACGTTTCCAATTATTCTGTGTAAGTTATTTTTTCACTTTAAATATAATTAAAAGGACGTCATAATTATAAATTACTTGATATTTTAACCATAAAACTGATATTTAACAGTAATAAAATCAAGTAACAAGCATAAAAAAGTATTATATAGACATCGCAGCTTGTGGCTTAGAAATTCTAATATTTCTAATATAATGCCATTGGTCTTGTTTTTACTATTTCAGTGTTATGGATGATAAGCAGGTGATAAAAAGTTGTAATTGACACTAAAGGAATGTTGCGTAAAAGTGACGTTATCACCAGGGTTACCTACAATCAAATACAAAAAAATCATATTAGGCATTCTATTACCTTTGAAATGGCTTAATCATTAGGCGAAATAATAAAAGCGCCTCAGCAGGCAAAGCGATAATATTACCAACAGATAGCAATAAAAAGGATAACGCCGGCAGAGATTTAGGACTTTTTCTGCCAAGTCAGTCACTATGAATCAATATTTCCATAAAGGCCCGGCCCTTCGAAGTAATAACCCTTGGAGCGCTCTAAAGAAGGGGAAGACTTCAGGGTTGCCGACTGCATTAATTATCTGCCAAATGTACACCGATTTTTTTTAAAAATATTTTCCTCTTTACTCTTGTTTTTAGTTTTAAGTTAAACGCAATTTATTTATCATTAAATAGACATTCGACATTCGCATTGTGAATCTTATTAACTTGAACTCTGTAAGGGAAGGACGTAGCGAGAATAACATAATCAGACTCGGCCAAATTGGTCAAGCACGATAACCCGCATTTGAATGATTCATTCAATTATTCTTGACGGAAATGCAAACTATTTAAATAAATAAATACATGGTATTGATTGAGTAGGCATTTACTTGGTAGAACTCCATTATAATACGGTAAGAAAAATAACAATGTATTTTAATTCTACATAAATTATTTTATATATTTGTTGATAGCTATTTTGGCTTATGCCCTCTGTATCTATAGTTCTGACGAAGGCATGGGCCGAAATAGCTATCAACAAATGTATAAATAATTTATGTAGAATTAAAATACATGGTGTTAGTTATATCAATTGAAAATGCTCTCGATGAGCGAAACCGGTCCTGCTATTAATAAATGAACTGTCATAGAGGTGCAAAAAATGCTTTATTATTCCATGAAATATTGACTGTGATCTCCTAAAAATGGATTTATATCAAACTGAGAAAGCTTTATGACAAGAGCTTTCACTTCGAGAAAGTAAGTGCTTGAATTATTAATAAATGACAATTATTTAAAGGGCTACAGCAATTGTGAATTAGGTAAATGAAGTTGCTCGTTTAACATTGGCAAACTAGACATTGATTTGTTGCATATTAACAGGGGCGAATTTAAATTATTTTATCAAGAAATTTTTGAAATTAACAGAGCTGTTTGAATGTTTTATCGCAAATACTAATGACCAGATAATAACATAGGAATATTAACAATAAATGTAGGATATCAACAGATAATTATATAATGTTGACGTGTGTTAAAACGTAAAGGTATCGTATATATGTAATATGAGTGGTGGATAGGATATGCTATGAGTGAGCCCTGTGGATTCGTAGTGGGACGCTGGCAAGTGTGTCGTAGTTATGGATGTGGACGCCGCGCCGCTAGGTGGGGAAAAGGAGACGAGAGGGAAGAAAAATGATCCATTAATCTGGTTCCCAAGTCTGTGTGGCGCCCGCCAACTGCCAACCCGTCGAGGGTGATGTCCTGCCTCTACGTAGGGCGTCTCGACTCGACTGATACTACTTCCGAGCAGTTGCGTCGGGGCGTCATCCCTTACAGAGGGGCTATCGGTGCGAATTACGAAATATTGTATCAGTACTCTCTGTGAATAGAGACAAAAACAAAGATTGCACTTTAGCACAACTTTACTAAGTATCCAATGTATTTTTTACTATTTATATACAATTCTTTACAATGACTATAATACTATCTCTCGAATGACAAAACCAAACCAACTAAATGATTGGCCACAATTGAAATAAACTTGTTTAAGTTTGATGCCTGTGAATCTTTACTTTTTGACACCTTATAAACTTCTCTTTTATTGGACGAAAATTAAAATCAATTATGTATTTTTTTGAACCGTAAAACGGAATGAATAGACTCGTATAGAATAGAGGTTCATATATTCGAATCATTACAATCTTTATGTTTTGTCTCTATTCACCTGCCAAGTCTCGATTTATCCTCTCTGAATTAATAAAACAATATATACGTGAAATAATTCATTAAAATTTCAACCGTCCCAAAGGTATCGTAACCAAAAACGCAGAATCAGTAATGCTTACGTCATTAGTGGTATAATTATTTGTTGTTTTATCACCCCCTTCTTGCTTCCCGTAAAAGGGAAAAATTTCAAACTCCATTTTTTAATTTATCATTTTAAAATAATCGAATCATTTTGTCTTTATTACTTAAGCAAACTTTGCGATAGTAAGTCTGAAGATACCTCCGAAAGAGGCGAAACACGTGTCACAATACGTGAAATAATCCAAGTTATTTTTAATTTTATATCTATAAAATGTATTATAATAATTACGTTGCTCCTCGTTGAGCCCACCCCGTGCCAGTCGTGGGCGCTACTGCGTCCACCCACTCATGACTCCGTATTATATCCGATATTCATTTGCCCTCGTTCTTTCCGCACTTTCGATGTATAAATATATTTTATTAAACAAATGGCAGGCTAACTACTTTCCGCGGAGCCTCATTACAGTCTTGATTTACCCCCAATTATCGCCATACTCTCCTTTCTTTCGTACACTAAAAGACAATTGAATCAATTGTTGGTTCCAGAAATGGCAAACTTAATAAAAACGATCTCAAGTCACTCGATTTATTGTATAATATAAACATGCATAAAAATGAATTGGCAGTTTGGCGACTAGACTGGAGAATACATCTTAGGACCGTAAAAAAAATACACGCTATCGTTTATAACCTGGCAAAGTGGTAGAAAATTAGCCTCGTGCAGCTTTGCAATATGCTAATCAAAGTAGAATGAATATATAGAAAAAAAATTAAGTTTTCGATTGTATGCCTATTGGTGATAACTGATCGTCTTGTACTACTGAAATTATGAACATTGAAATTGGTAACCTGCAAACAATTTATACAAATATTAGAAATAAAATCAGAAAGATTTTAGGAAAAAAAAGTATTGTCAAAACCAGGGCTAGGGATTCGGTAAAAAAAATACGACTCCGACTAAAAAAAGTTTAATTTCAACAAGTTTTTTTTATCTACCTTTCATATTTATGTGTATTCAATTATATATCAACCAACCAATTATGCCAATAAGAAAATTGACACGTTTGTATGTAAAAATAAAATGTCTTTTCAAAATTTCCGACTCGGACCGAAACTCTTCGACAAAACATGTTAACAACCAGTAGGATATCAGAACTTTAATTTTATATTATAACGGTGTGACCATGTATAAATTAATAAAACTGAAAATGACCCCTTTGTCTACGAAGAAAGCTGTGACAAAATCGTCTTAAACTAAAACTTTACTCGGATTTAAAAAATGCTTTCTTACGTTCCCTGTTCTTTGAACTCGTGACAAAGTCAAGCCAGCTCACCACTAAAATCATATATTATATATTTAACATACATTTTGTACACGGGTTTTTATTGTCTTAGTCAGGTGTCATGATTCATGATTCGCTACCGTAAGGCAGTGTTAGTATGTAAACCAATCTTTTCTTTCTATTTTTATTTTACTACCATAATAAGTTCGTATCGCTATGTCATCGACATCATATAAAACACTTATAAAGAATGCGATAAACTTTTTGAAACGTTTGCAACTATTCAACACGCATCGGCAATTTATTTATGAAGGATGTATTATTATAGTAATATACATCTTAATCATGTGAATGCTCATCTCTCGTGTACTTACTTTGATTTGGTTGTAAACGTTTAACAGGGTTATCTGATGTATTTATTGAGATTTAAGTGGTCATCTTATGGCATCGTAAAAAGTGGGCATATGTTCGAATCACGCAAGTAGACCTACGCTTTCTTTACGTATCAGTTTTTGTATAAAATTAATATTAAATGTATAATTCAAGTACGTCCGTGCACTTAAAATGCCTGAAGATGCCGAAACGTAAAACTCGGGTCATAAGCGACAAAACTCATGGGAAAGTACAAAATTCAAACAATTCAAATTTGATTTTGAAATTCAACCAAGCACCTTAAGTCGATATTCTTAATGCGACAGATTTAATTTAGGAATTTCAATATCAAATTTAAATCGTTAAACAGATTTGTATGACATGTAATAATTAGAAAACGGATTGATTGGGTGTTTTATAAGTTTCCTCTTATAATAAAAAACATATTTATTATGCAGTTAAAATAAATTTACGTTTTTATCTCGCAAAAATATGAACAATCAAGTTTGATGGCAAGGTTAAGATTTTTTAAATTAACCTTTATTTAAAGACGTTATGTGTTTTTTCTTAATTTTTATCTCCACGTCAATATTTCGTGAATTATCTAATTTTCTTTCATATTCCTCAGTTATATATCCATACATAGCTCACCTTCTTTGCTTATAATAAATAGCATGTCCGTAAAATTTATATTTCCGTGAATTCGCTACTGAACAAGCATTCATAGAGGCATCGTAAATAATTAATATATCTATCCGCTATTATTGGTTTGCCACAGTTTTATCGCTGGTAAAATTGCATGGTATTAATGACATTGTCATTTAGTAAATACAGGATTATGTGGCGAGAGGAAAATCACTTACTGACGCAAATTGTTCCTGTAGTTGGAGATGATTCTGAAGTTGCAACTGCAAAATATGTCATGTTTTTTACTTGAATCTGATATACATATTATACACAATTGCTTGGATTGAATTAACTAAGAAGGTGGATTACTGTACGACAAATGAAGTTGATTTTTGTTGTTAGCTATTTGGGCTGACGCCTTCGTCAGAACTATAGGTAGTTCAGATAATAGCTATATGAAGTGACGGATAGCACATGACATAAGTTCTCCATAGTAATATTTGTCGATAGAAAATATTTGAAACTTTTGATACACAATCCGGTCGACTTCATTTATTAAAACTCTGTACACCTGAAAACAATTCAATAAGTTCTACAGGCTTTCTTATTAATTTGTTGGTTAGTAAATGATTCAGCAATCAATTTTTACATACTAATTATGACGTGATTTTATACATTTGATAGATATGATATCATTAACTTCTACAAAATATATCGGCTTTGGCTGCTCGCTCCCTCCACATATATATGTATATGGTCACCAGGTGTTTCCAATATAACATGTCTCTCACAAACCTCATTCTTCCCACCTGAGACTTGGTTTCGAAGAGTTCATCATGTTGATAATCGTCATCGAGTTCACACTTATCACTTATAATGTTTAAACGATTTAAACTTAGTAAGTTATCTCTAATACACGTTTAAAACATAGTTCTGACGAGGGCGTAAGCCGAAATAGCTATCAACAAATATATAAAATAATTTATGCAGAACTAAAATACATTGTTATTTTTCTTACCGTATTATAATGAAGTTCTACAAAGTAAATGCCTACTCAATCAATAGCTTGATTTTTCCTAAAAATAAGTAGATAGATCCACATTAAGTTCAATCCGGTCTGTCTCAAATATGCAGATAATATCCATATATATATTATTAACTTTGATTATTGATTTATTATTTGAATTGGCATTTACTTGGTAGAACTCCATTATAACACGGTGAAAAAATAACTATGTATTTTTGTTCTACAGAAACTATTTTATATATTTGTTTTGAGCTATTTCGGCTTTCGCCATCGTCAGAACAATGAACTTTTGGAATAATTGCTGCTTAAGTTAAGTATATAATTCGGTCACGATTTTCAAGACGAGGACTGGCACGGTATGTTATGTAATTGGGCATGGACATACAAATGCTGGAGTTGGCTGCTCGTGTAGGGATACTTCGACCTTGCTTGCCTCCTTTCCCCACCCGCTGTGTGTCGGAGTCCACGAAGAACTCGAAAATCGAGTATCTTGGTTTTTTCCTTTTGATTTCTCATTGCAGCCAGCCACCGGGTCATCTCATTTTGTATGAATATCATCCTAATAAAACGTTATTTTTTATTGATTTGGCATTCGGCACATATTTTTAAATAAATGAATATTCTTATTTTTTCTTCGACTATAAGTGCTTTTTTAGTAGTAATGTATTACAATGAGCAATTTGATATGCAAAGTAACTGACGGCATTAAGTTTGCATTCTATTTTTTTGACGAAAATTAACAATTACGTGTAACTTTTTTTGCATATCGCACTTATCAGTCAAATCTCAATACAGGCTGCTCCGTCGTCTATCGACAGGTTTTTAACGTACAGACTAAAGATTATAAAGTAATTTCATATTTTTAATGTCTATAAATGTCATAAAGACATTGTTGAAAACAAACAATTGAAATATTCTTTAGTAACAATTTTCTAACAATACCGTAACCACTTCAATTGATCCACGTAATATCACATAAACATTAAATATTCAACGTTCATTGTCATTTTCCATAAATTCTTAAATTTGATATTTCTACCAATGAATTGCACAACCGTCAAAAAAAATTCGTTGGCATATAACATAAATAACAGTATAACAGTCGTTCTCATGTGCGGCCACCAACAGACTCAAACTAAATATTTATATTGAAAAGAAAATGGGATTTTTTAAAGTTCATTTGTCAACAAATATTCTGAAATTATAATTAATGCCAATAGTAAAGTGTCAAACATGTTTAGGATTATTTTACAAAGCTCAAAAACAACAGATTTGGTGAAGCCACCAGAAATTTTCGTAAGACCACATATGTGTACGATGCGGCCACATGACAATTTAACGTGAGAACCACTGCTTTAGAATGATTTGTATAGAAATTACCCTGAATAATTTAACAGACAGAATTCCATCGATGATGGATCATAAACAAAAATACTATTTAAAGTGATATATACATATGTATCATTTTAAAGGGTATCTTTTTATGTTTTAGTATTTTTTATGTATGCATATGAAATAAAACAGACTTTATAAACTATTGGTCACCGCAACCGAATAGAATGCATGTCCAAGATTGTTGACGATTAAACTACTATGTGAGTGGAATAGGAAAAATATGTGAGTGTCAATCGATAATTTTTTGACGATTTTATAAATTAAATACAATATAAGAATCATACTCTATTTACCTGCGTCACTATTTCTTTTGTAATTTATGAATTCATTATTTAAGTATTCTTAAAATACGCATTGAATACAGTAATGTTTTTTTTTTATTTAAAATAATTTTTCTGCATTTGATTTTTTTTTTGAAAAACCTTGTACGCAGTGATTTACAACTATTTTACATAATAATATCTTAAATGACGTATTGCTTTTTTACAGTTGTATTAATAAGATGTTCAATAAATAAATATGTCGCTACATTTTATGAAAAGTTAACATATCATCCACTGAATGATTCCACGCAAACGCAATTATTCCGTAAAAGAATTCTGAACACTTGATTTAAAACAATACATTTGTGACGATGAATTATATCCCCTTGAGAAAACTTAAAACAAATCCAAATTACTCTCATTCTCATTAATCACAATTTGAGACAAAATCTATCTCATTATCACAATCAAGAGACTGCAATGATCTCTAAACAAGACCGGTCTTAATCTCGAAATAAGATTTATAATTATTATTAGCTTAAAAAACATTTTCTTCATACTAACATTTGAAATTAATGCCAACTATCATCAGAACTAAAAATGTGTTTTTTTTATTTTGTTTCAGGTAAGCACACAATTGATTGCTGTTATTAAAGCGTACCGAATACATTTGGGATATCATTCGACACGGCTTTGTAAGTAATATAATAATATGCTCTGGTTATAATTGGATCACTTCATGAGGAATGGGCAATATTTTAAATGAATAAAACACCTATTTTTAAATCGTTTTCTCTCATCGCAAAAATTGTCAACTAAAAATGTTGAAAATGCTCGCGATGAGCGAAACCGGTTCTATTGTTATTATAGACAAAATCGTTTTTCATTTATTTGTTTTAAAAATATAAATGTATTTTATGCCAAGAGAACTTAAATTGACTAAGAAATTCGGTGCTTTTATCGAGTTTTTTTACTTGTAGTTTTGTTTTTAGTTAAGTTGTATTCATTAGCATAATCATCAGTTGATTATGCTCACTATGAGTGAAACCGGTCCAGATTTTAATTTGAATTTATCATACTATGCACATACTTTGTTTCGTTCCTTGGATTAAGTTCAGTTTAGAAACAAATTTAATATAGTTATTTCAAATCTGCTTCAAAATTTCTTGCTTTTGGGCCATAACAATTTTCTACACTGATGTATAACCAAACGCGACCAAGTTAGTGGGGTATCGAGAAGAGATCTTAGTGACCGTCTTTAGGAATCGAGCCCCACCCCCGTCCGCTCCGCGCCTCTCGCCACCCCGCCATTAATCCACAACGATTAATCTTCCGCCGAGGCTAACTACTCACTATATGGGATGAGTAGGGCATTTTCTTTCAAGTACAATGGTATAACGATATCAGTCGGCGCTTTTTTCTCTCTCCACCCCTGCATTGAAAGATCTCGCTCGAGAAGAAAAGGTGTTTGCGCAGATCTCGCGAGAAAAATAGCAGTCTTCTTACACCTCTTTAATTTCATTTTTCATCACTCTTGTGATGATTTTAATCTAATTTTTCTAACGCGAAGATCCGCGTCTTTTTTTCCATCGCCCCTCGCCTTGGAATTCAATGCAGATTCGGTAATAATACCGACGAATTAATCGCGTATTTGTTGTAGACGACCGACGTCTGAGACTGATAGTTGAACGTTTCAAAATTTTCGGCGTCCCCCTACCACCCTGCCGTGCGATTTTCGGGAAAAACAACTTGTTGGAAAAACGTTCCTTTTATGCTTGCTAAATGCGTGCTTAAGTGAGCTTTGAGGGATTAACCGTTAATACCCTCAGAATATTTACATAGTGATTTTAATAAAATTATCCGGAATCAAACGCTCTTCTTCGAAAATTCCCGAAGTTGTTCCATCAAAACAATATGTCATGGTTGTAATAAATTGTTCTGATACCATTTTGCTATTGCTATAGATCGTAATGGATACTTCAAATTACTTTCAATATTCTTTCTTTACAGTATAAACACACCGAATGTCTTGAATGATCTTTAGCTGGATGATTTGTCAATTACTTGAACAGCAAATTTTCAACTTGCGATGAGTAAAATCGATCCTAATCTTAATAAATTAACTGTGGAATAAGCACAAAAATTTTTTTTTCAAAATGCGTTTCCGTCAAGTATTGAAAGTGGGCACCTCAAAGGTTACATTCATTAAAGCATAATGCAAAAAATGCAAATAAGCATGTCAGTATCAAATAATATCGATGTATTATAAAAAAAAATTAAAAAATCTTCATATGTCTCTGAAGTTACAATTTATATCACTCCAATATTTTGTGATACTCCAAACTTATCACTACGTGTGAAAAACAAAAAAAAAATGTAACGCCACTCTCACTGTTTCTTTTTTCCAAAATTCTGTAATAAAACATAATTATTATCAACCTGTTATATCTAAAACTGTCTTCTATAATCTATACAATTAATAAAAAATAATAGCACGCTTATATTCGGCTTTATTTATTTTTTCAAGTATTAATTTATTAAATTAGAATGATGAAAAATTTATATGGTACGTTTTGGAATGTTTAGTATCCAACTATCCATATAATATTTTTACTATAATCCTACTTCGATCGTTATATTACAGTGAAAGATGTCGAATTTTAATATGCCTACAGTATTTAAATATTGTATCTTATATATAAAGTATGAATGCAATTCTTTCAATACTAATAAGTAAAAATATAATTATTTGCATCTTTGAGCTTAAAAATATCATTATTGCAATTGACAGAACAAAGAGATGGTCACCAGATTATTGAAAATGGGATGAAATTAGAGGGATCTACGTCGAGAATTTTCGTCTGCGGCTTGGTTGAGTAAGATACTTGAAAAATAATCCGATAAAGAAGTAATTTAATTATAAGTATACGTCATATTGATTTTAGCACAGACAGTAATGAAAATTGTTGATTAACATTCCGAGTGGCTTTTTAATATTGTGATTAATAGTTGCTTGTGTGTCAGAAACATGCGCCGATTTGACGAATGCGATATTCTTTACAATTCGTTTTGTTCTAATCGTGAAAAACAATATTTTCTCAGGTGTAAATGTGAGGTTAGTTACACGTTAAGGTAGGTGCACAGTCAACACGTGCAAAATTGCAATATTGCCTACCTAATATGATTGCAATTGTTGTACTGATTGATAAATGTAAATTCTAAGAAAGAGTTTCAATGCTCTGTATTTTTAATTACGTCAAATTAGTATCTGGCTACCTATATATTTTATACCAGGTAAGAATCTAGGATTTTTTAAACCATCTCTCTGCTTGCAATCGTGAGTCAAAATTCGACAGTAAAGTTCGATGTCTTCTGGCCGTAGAATAATTCCCTGGCCCTTATTTTATCATATTATGAAACACATATGCTGAAATGGTTCAATTAATATAAAATAACTTTGATTATTCCACGTATTGTGATATTAACTGTGACATGTGTTTCGCCTCTTTCAGAGGCATCTTCGACTTACTATCGCAGAGTTTGCTTAAGTAATGAAGCCAGATTGATTCTAACATTTTAAAATGAAGAAATTACAAAATTGACTTTGGGATTTTTCCCTTTTATGAGATGCAAAGAGGGGGTTATAGAATCAAAACAAAGCTTAAAAAATAATCATACTAATAATGACGTTAAACATTACAAACTATTCAACAAATGAGCTGCAATCAAACAGATATGTTAGTGATTACTCTATGAATTGGAAATAATGTGAGCAATGGCGAGCAACCTGTCCTATTAAGAATATTATTTATTAATATATACTTTTTTTTTGTTAAGAGTTTTATTTATTTCTAAAAATTATAAACTTTTCATCTTTAAACCCTTTTTATCTACTCGTTGCAATTAGCTTATTGACCATTTGGTCTACGCGCCCTGATTTTGCTATGCTCGTGTAAGGTAGGATGAATGACTGATAACACGAAAGATAGAATGGAATCTATCAGTGCTCTGCATTCATTAAAACAATCATACTGCATTCAGAACATGATATAAATCATGAGTTAAGTGGGCCGTGATCCGGTAATTTCGGCCCCGTTGCGATTTGATCGAAAGTGCATCGAGATTAATGACTGGCGCGATGCAACGAACGACTCGCAACTAGAGGCGACCGACTGCATTCGGACAAAGTGCATCGACCGGTGAATCCCATCCGACCTTGGCTATTTTTTCAAGGGCATTGCGATAATGCACTCTGCCGCACGCCGAGCCTATTGACCGA
The DNA here is from genome assembly GCA_028554975.1 of Himalopsyche kuldschensis. NCBI lineage: Eukaryota > Metazoa > Arthropoda > Insecta > Trichoptera > Rhyacophilidae > Himalopsyche > Himalopsyche kuldschensis. The sequence continues at coordinate 1,516,702 of JAHFWI010000076.1, forward strand.
GCCGAATGTGCTACCAAATTGCTCGGCCAGGTGATCATGGCTAAATAGGATCGTTGACCCCGTAAGCAGGTCCCAGGTGATTTCATCTCTGATTTTCCGCCATTTTCTTGGGTTAAGCGAATTTTGCATTTACTTGCAGCGCTCTTATTTCCAATCGAATATTTGGAACCAATTTGGTCGGTTAAATATTTATTGTATCAAATATAAATTGTAGGTCATTCTAACGCAATGTCCATCACAGCTCGTATAAATTTTGAATATTCAAGGTTTAAATATTAGGAAATGCTATTTTTCATTTAAAAAGTTGTGTATTATTGTAAATGATATACTGATACTGCTGGGTGAATATATGTAGAATAAGTATGCTCGTTGCTTGATAATTAAAAATGTAAGTTAAAGATAACAAAATGGGCAAATTTTTGTAAATCAAGTACTGATGACTCGGAACAATCGATTACAAAAAGGTCGAACGTTTACCGTTTAACATTGGGCGTTGTTGAACTTGTAGGCATTGACAACCACCACACGTATGATTCAATAAACTTACTGAATACACATTCTGTGGTTGATGAGTAATATAAACAAAGATAGATGAAATATTTAGCCGTCATAACTGTGACAAATCAAATAATTCAACAATTATGACAATTTAAACCGCAATCATTTTACCAAAAAGTCTATCTATGATTAGTTTATCAACCTTACAATAAACATTATACTTAAAACTACATCAAATTGTCAAATCAAAATATACATGTTATATTTAAATTGTCAAAATTTTTTTTAGTTTTCAAATCTGTTTTTTTTTTGCTTTTGAAGTTTCCAAGTACAATTTTATACCTCATAAGGTAAAAATAATAACACATTTTTTTAGTACTTTTTTTCCACATCTGATTTATTACATCAGGACCGGTTTCGCTCATGGCGAGCATTATCAACTGATAAGAAATACAATAGTGGTATTTATGCAAAAGTTAAGGATGAAAACAAGGTATGACAAACAATTGGTAATGCAACTAAGCAAAATAAATTAAGTAAATTACAAGACAAATATGTTCAAGACCTCTTAGCAATGCAAAACTAAAACATCAAAAATCAATTAAGTATGAATTTAACATTTTTTTTTTTTAGCCCAAATATTTGAATTTAATAAAAATAAATAAAACTAATGTCTGTCCATAATTAGATGGAAGTCCGGTAATGAGTTCAAATGGTCAGTGCCTGTAACAGAATAAAAAGCCATATCAATTCTTACAAATTAAAATCAAAGGAAAATAAAAATAAAATTAGAAATAAAAGTAGAAAAAAATACAATAAAATTGGTTTAGTGAATTTTAAGACTAATTAACAATTATTTAAAATGTCGGTTTATTTCAAGGATTTCTTATCTAATAGATAAGTTAGCCATAAATGATATTATGTTTAACAATATAATCGTTTCTCGCCATTACTATACCCAATTCACTAAACCAATTCTATTGTATTTTTTCTATTTTTATTTCTAATTTTTATTTTTTACTTTGATTTTAATTTGTAAGAATTGATATGGTTTTTATTCTGTTACAGGCACTGACTCATTTGAACTCATTACCGGACTTCCATCTAATTATGGATGACAGATATTAGCTTTATTTATTTTTATTAAATTCACTTAATATTTGGGCTTTTACTTTGTTAATGCTAAATTCATACTTAATTGATTTTTGATGTGTTAGTTAATGTTAAATTCATACTTAATTGATTTTTGATGTTTTAGTTTTGCATTGCTAAGAGGTCTTGAAATTTTATTTTTTAGTCTATTTGTCTTGTAATTTACTTAATTTATTTGCTTAGTTGCATTACCAATTGTTTGTCACTTTGCTTTCATCCTGTTTGCATAAATACCACTGTCTTATTGTATTTTATCAGTTGATAATGCTCGCCATGAGCGAAACCGGTCCTGATGTAAAAATAAAAATGTGTTATTATTTTTATTATAATGCCTTTCCACCAAGTATTGACAGTGAACACCTTAAAAGTGACCTCATAAGGTGTTGGGTTTTTTGCTACACATTTATAAATCTTTTTCATGTTATTGTAGCGTGAATAAATGACTATTTGTATGGTAAGTTTGGATGATACATTTTTTTAATTATCTATTGCGCAAAATAACGTTTCACGAAACATCACCTAATCTCAAGCCATATATATTTATTTTAACAATATTCTCGTATCAATAACGTTCTGAAAGAAAACGCGGTCAAAATAAAAAAAGGAACCCTCAAACTTGGAGGAGCCTTTCTCGTGGCAATTTTGTTTTGCAGCTATAATGCACATTTTTCTTTTTTTTAGGTCTATGTTCCTTTAAACGAAATTAACACTGTATTATTTGAAATTTTTTCTGCGAATTATTTGACAGGGCCGTTTTCCGGTATGATAAATTACACATTTAATATACAGTTGCGGACAGCTTTCAACTGCGCTGGCATATTCGTCTTAAAAAATTAAGTATATTAATTTGAGCCGTCACGTTGGCTACCTCCCAAATTGGAGCAGAGAGAAGCGAAGAAGTGAAGTATAAAGTGGCATAATACTTGTCAGTTTGAAATGCGCATACACTTTGGTGACGTTATTTTCAGATGAAAGTACAGTCTGCTATTCTACGCTGGTTTGACAAATATCTTCATAAGCATACGATTGCAATAAACTATTTTGCTGAATGATTATACTTACATTACCTTACTTAAAATGATAGATCAGAGTGGATATTCTACTATACTATTCAACTCAATAAAAATACTTTAATGTAACGTGAATTTTTTGAATATTAAAATTCCAGATATCGATGACATCAAGAGTAAATTTCCTATCTCCGTTTTTGTCAATTGTGCAGGAAAGGGTAAAAACTGGGTATTTTCAAGCCGATCGAGAAAATTTCAAATAGGTCTTTTTCAAACGATTTTTTTGTTAAACGTTAAAACGACAATGGAGTTATCACTTTTTTTCTAAAACGTTTTTCCAATGCACTCAAATAAGTTTTGGTTATAAAAAAATACGGGACATGCACATTGTATGTTACAACAAGATTGCATTATTAAGTCATCTTCAGCCAACAGTGGATTTAAAAATTTACTCTTTAAGCCATCGATATAAAATGTACCTTGCGAATAACACTCATCTTCAGACATCATCCCCTAAGACAAACGTATATGTCACGATGCCGTCCAACCACCATAAACTGAGTTTCCCTTACCCCTTTCCAGTCGGCAAGTTTGCTTTGTATGGAAATATGTCTCATATTGTTCAATTCACATAATTATGCCTCATTCAATTTCCTAGTTATCATCTGATATTTTCTTGTGATATATTCGGCTTTCACTTAGTATAAATTCATTTTTAATATTAAAAACGTTGCAAATGGAATAATGTCAAATCACACGAGGTCTTTTTATACAAGTTGATAGCTTTTTTCAAATATGCATTCAGTAATCGAGTGTTTTGGTTTTGTTTTGAAAAGATATCGTGTCAAATCGCAATTCGCTCGTAGGCCGTCACCATTGCCTTGCGACTAAAAAAGACGCGATGCGATTCAAAGAATGGGTAAAATCTTCTGTTCTGGGATTGAACGGAGACAAAAGCCTCAGAGACGGACAAAGGGCGTCCAAAAATCTGAGCGGACGTAGAAAAGTGTTTTTCAATGACGTGGACGGTTTCACTTTTCAAGCGATCGTTCACAGCGCAGCGTCCTCGCTCTTTTCTGTTACGGATAGATACACTGGATAGATGGCGTGACAGTGCTGAACCAGGCATTCTCGCACTTTGTTCTTTACCGATAGAAAATGACCTGTCATGATTTATGCATTTAAAATAGGTTTTCGTACTGGCTTAAAAAATTGAAAATTCTGCACAAAAGAATGGTGTCGGAAGTGTCATCATGAAGTCAAATTTAACATGTCGTAAGACAAGAATATAGTGAATAATGGTAATAATAGCACATTTTAAGTACTTATTCCACAAAAATTTATTGGATCAGGACTGGTTTCGCTCATGGCGAGCATTGTCAACTCATAAGAAATACAACGAAACATAGAGTTTGAGCAACAAAATCGAGTTAAGAGTTTTATGTATCTTATTTGTTGCTTAAAATCCTGAGTGGAAGCTAAAATTTATTCTATATATTTCAAGAGAACTACCAAATTAATACTGTTAAGATACTGCACATGCTATTTTTAACGTTTAATATATTAAAATATGTGACGCGCGCTTCGCTTCTTTGATACGAATCTCTATACATACCTGCTCAAAGTTACAGTCCACCTTTCTTAATTTATAGCACCATCAACAATTGAAAAGGGTCAATTGAGTGCGATGAAAAAGAAACTATCTCTACATTCAATCATTTTCTTGTTGCAACTCCATGAGTTTATCTCAACATATATTTTTTCTACGAGACCTGCATGTTACTCAGTTGTTCAACCTCTCTTTTTGTTTTTGTTTGTAAATATTTGTATGTATGAATGTATTTTGTTCTACGAAAAATATATAATGCATACTAGTTCGATAGTGATATTACTGAGAGTGTATGCCAAAATAACTATCAACTATATATTATTTAATGTTTGTAGAACTATTATTCTACATTTATATTTTTCCATAGTGTTATATATTTGCAAATAATAAAATAGATCTTTTTCAATTTAGTTAACCGCATGTATTCTACATTGAATCATTCCTCTTGTAATGGATATTTTCTCGTCTACGATCAATTATATTAATTCAACTGAAATATTCGATTTTATTGACTTTATATAAGAAAAAAAAAATACTACGCCGAATGACAATCATTTTAACTATGTTCATTAAATACGTTGAGAAAAATAACATTGTATTTTAATTCTATAGATTTCTGTAGAATTAAAATACATTGTTATTTTTCTCACCGTATTATAAAGGAGTTCTACCAAGTAAATGCCAACTCAATCAATTCATTTTGAAAAATCGAATACAATTCTAATATCAAAATCGAATACAATTCTAATATCAAAATTGAATCGATTCGAATAGTTTATCTAATACAATTCAAATATTCGAATATCGAATACTCGTTTGCAATGTCTAATAATTATGACTGTTGATAATGTCAAGCCGCTTCTTATCACGTATGCGTTCACTTCGTCACTAGTAGGTGTAGTAACCTTACTAACCTTAAGGATCATCGCGGGGGCCTTCGAAATGATTCGCCCTTTGTCCGTTCACAATGAGGACCGGTCGCGTAGTCACGTATCGAAGGCGTAAAAAAATCGCCGAGCTTTCAACCACCTACACGAGCGGAAAACGAAGCGTGGCGGCGTGAAAAAATAATCAGCTCTGACATGCTCGCTCCTCAATAGGCGACAGATTGCTTTGTTAATTATTTTTTCTTCTACTTACTATTCATGGTCGGAACGCGTGATTAGATTTCATACGTTTTATAGCTCGATAGATCGAATACTTCGGACGCCACTGATTGTATTATCTCTGTATTGAATTAGAATTACAATATTACAAACACAGCTACGTAAAAATGTAATTTTAAAGGCTTTGATTTTAGTTTATATATTTCGCCGTCGAGTGTTTTTTAAAGCGCCTCAAATCACTAACGAATTCAATCGAATACTACTAAATTCACGTTAGTACATATATCGAACATCTACAAAAATATTTCCTTAAGTCATGACTGGTGATACACTACTACATATATATATATATACTACATGCTTTAAACAACGATACAATCAATATAAAATAACTTGTGTCACCTCTTTCAGAGGCATATTCGGACTAACTATCGCAAAGTTTGCTTAAGTAATGAAGCAAGATTGAAAAGAGACGAAACACGTGTCACAGTAAGTAGCACAATTTTTATACTAAAATGAACTCCCACAAAGCTTCCGCCGAAACCATCGAAAGTATTAACGATAAAATCGATTGAAAAAGATGTTTTTTTTTTATTATTGATTTGTTTTACGTTGCCTTGTATTACGTTATGGTTTATAAGTGACACCTCGTTTCACAGTCAGTTAAGTGTCAAAGTATTCAATTTTAACAAATATTATATTAAAAATTTAAATCCACAAAGCTATCACCATCCATCCATTAGACATGGTGATTTTTCAAATGACGGGTTTTTAGTATTTCATTCCGTCCATTATGCGAGTGCATTGATTCTAGTTGTTCAAGATTTCAAGGAAAACGCTTAGCACATATGCACAACGTACATGAAATTTATCCAATTAATCCAATGCTCTAAAAAAATTGCACGTGTTATTTATATTAGCCCATGACGTATCTCTCCGTTCGAATAACCAACATTTAAATAAATATTAATGCGACATAAGCGGTCATTGGTGAATAAAAATACGTGCATTGCCCTCTTTGAATTAAAATTTTCCACACATGTAAAAAATCCATTCAATTCTTACTAAACGTTTACTTGTAATATTTTTTTTTAATTGGAAACGTTTATAGGGTAGAACAGTCGTCTTCGATCTCTTCTTAACGGCTCTCCGGTTTTACATACCATTCATAATTTGTTCAGACTTGTATTTATAAATGTAAATTTTTAAATAGTATTGTGTTCCACATATTAACACTGTTTTGTCTCTATAGGAAACATAATCAGACTTACTTTCGCACGGTTTTTATAGTAATGTATTACTAAAGCAAAATCTCTCAAAAGTATAGGTTTTATGAGTTTTTGTGAGCTCTGATTTGTGGAGTTACTAGGTTTACATTCATGGCTGGCCGATTGACATCATTCATGTACGAATTAAACAATTTTCGTTAATTCAAGGGAAAAATTCATCAGTCACTACTGTCTGCTAAGATTTTTATATCCATGTTGTAATGATTCCAATATTCATATATCGATAGTTTCGTTTATAACTCCCATGCTGTAATCCTCTATAAACAGGCTCTTCACTATAAAAATTTAAAATCCACTGCTACTAACTGTGACACGTGTTTTGCCTCTTTCATTATTTCCAATTCTGCCGTTACTTACATTATTTCCAATTAATAGAGTAATCACTAACCTAATCTGATTGATAGCAGCTCATTAGTTAATATTTTGTAATAATAATAAGTTATTTTAAATTTTATACTATCGATAGTTTCGTTTATAATTCCCATACTTTAATTCTTTATAAACAGACTGTTCACTTGCTAAGTTTGCTAAACACTATAAGTTTAGTATACATAGTGAACCAAGTGCGTTCGGCCCGTTGACCCGGACCTATCCAAATACGAGAACAATTAAGCCGCTACAAAACGGTGATGCAGCAGTCGGGGATCGAATTGGACGCCTGGCCATGCTCGTCTCGCACGCTCGATCTTTTCCCCTCTATTTTTAGGCCCGGACTATTGGGCCGGCGAACTCTGGAGGTGAACAGGAAGGGCGAATTGAAAATTAAACGCGTGGTTAAACAATTTGTGTTCATTTATTTGAATTGTCACACGCGTGAATTGAATCCACAACTTTCTTGATAGGCACTACAGATCCGATCTATTTGAATCTATTTTTTAACTTTTGCCTGGCTGAGGGTGAAACAGTCGACCACCACTGCTACTTTATCTTATATACATATCTTAATATTTGTGATACAATGTGTAAACTTTTGGTATTACGTATTAAATACGTCGGATTATTATTGGCCGAAAACCATTTATATTTTCGCTAACAATTGCCAGGATTAAAACATCACTGCGCATAAGATAACGTTATCTTATCACAAACGCGCTTCTTTCAACGGACATTCAAAATCAAATGGATGATTTTTACATTAAAAGGTGTAGATAAGAAGTCGAATTCACGGTTCGCATCGTCAGTCTAGAATAAACTAGAACACAATCAGGTTGTCTCATTCATGCGCGCCTTAAAATATAAATAATTATAGGGAAATTATCGATTTTTATATTTATTTTTTTATTGCAGTCTATGCCAATAAGGCCATACCACTGGGGTCTTTTTTAGACCCCCCTGTGGCCTGTCTTTCGAAGGTTAAGATAAATTATATGAAGCTGTCAATACAACGGTCTATTTTCTTTACATCCATCATATTCCGACGTCAGATGCTACTTCCATGATCAAATGAAAGATGTTCATATCAGAAAGCTTTCTTTTAAGGTTTCCACTGTCAATACTTGGTGGAATAACATTATAGTAAAAATAATAACAAATTTTTAGTACTTATTCCACATACAATTTATTAGATCAGGACCGACTGATTGACAGTAAACACTTATTTATTGGATCATTTAATTTTTGCTCACTTAGTTTCAATTTCAAATGATCAATGTCAATAATTAAGTATTTCGACTGAGGGAATTTCAATATCTGACAGACAGTTCAAGTACATCCGTGCACTTGGAATGCCTGAAGATGCCGAAAGGCGAAACCCGGGTCGTTAGCGACAAAACTCATGGAAAAGTACAAAATTCAAAAAATTCTAATTTGATCAATGTCAAGTTGTTTCATGTCTTATTGGTAAGAATAATATTTGAATATCAGAAAAAGCAAAAAGCCGAAAATATTCGAATAATTGATTGTCATGGATTAGGGATAAAGGCAACCATTACATGATTCGTGATTGAAAAATAAAACTGTTGGGCGACAACAGCTAATGAATATGCTTTTTGTGGATATTTCCGTTTATAACAAGGTTTCTACTGGAAAACTTAGTGCTTAAAAAAAGTAAATGAAAGCAGCAATACTATCGCATCATGTTATGTATTACTGTATATGTGACACAATAAAATCGAATGCACTATGTATGGTCTACATTTCGTGAAAGTCTACCGTGTTGTATTTATGTTTTCTTTCCTTTCTTTCTTTTTTCGTGCGGCTTGGCATATTCCTCAGCAGCCTATGAATAAAAACATTTAATTCCAATAATGATCACTCAATGTTGAGTATTTATTATGTTTGCCAAATTTGCCAACACATCAGTTCTTTCGAACGCGAAATACTTATATACCTATTTATGGAACAAGCCCACTACTTGAGTGTGTGCTGTTTTAAAATTATAGCGATAGAAAACCAGTAAAATCGTAAAGTTTCATAATTTTCAATGATTCTTTTAAATTTTCTGTAAAAATTTTCAACTAAATTATATGTTTTTAAATGGGTTGAAATGGCATGAAATCTTATTTAAAAAATGGCTCAATAATAATTATAGGACAACTCCACAGAAATAAATATTTTTGAAGCGCTTATTTCCACATAACGTTGATTAATTTAACGTCATAATCATAATTGAAAGCATGTGTGATATTATCTTTACACGTAAAATTATTCTTTTAGTCTGAATCTTGCCTGTCTCTTTTACCAACCGATGAAATCCGTCACTCTAGAAGACCACTGATGACCATCTATGTACATATTATCGGAAGGGCTACAGGGCGCCGGAATGAACCGGGAGAAAGCAAGGAGACTGGTTGGACACATCGTTCGCCAGGTTAAACTTATGGTGTTCAGAATAAGTCATTGCGGCAAGTATGTTATGCTCCATGGTTCGTGCGTGGATCGCTGTTACACAGAGATTTAAGTGTACCCACTATTCGTGAATTCGTTCGTGAAACCTCTAAAAAGTTTCATAAGGCAGTAGGCCTTCACGATAACCCAACAATCTCTTGCTTGCAGAATTATGACGAGAAGGCATCAGAGAGTCGATATAGACCGAGAGCTATTCTTCTCGATGACCCTCTCTAGGTAAAGACGCAATAGGAAGCTGACTTCTTCAACTGTAGCGATCGCGCCCTTCTGTCGGCAGCGATGGGAAGGGAATGCAAACAATTTAAAACATTTAGAGACGATGGAGACTGGAAGAAATTTGGCGCTAAGACGCCTTAGAACTTGATGCTCCGTCAAATTGATATCCAAAAAAAAAATGGTAAAAACTCTGAAAGACGTCAGAGAATGTTTTTCTAGTTGCATAAATTTTCTGTTGCCAATAACTGGACATTAGAATCACCGACGTTGCCAAACTAAAAAACTCGATTCAATGTTACTGTCTGTGATTGGCTGCGATGGGCCGCGCCGCTCTTTGCGACCTATCAGAGGTCGACACAGATGGATTGAAACGTATGTAGGTACAGAAACCAGCTGCAATTAACACATTTTGATATGAAACGAAGACACTTCGAGGGGTCAGCCGGCCATCGCTTGGCTCCGATCCGCGACCCGCGATATATCGCGTCGCTATATGGCTATAATTTTCACATTCTCTTTGTTATTATATCAACAGGCGTTGAAATAAATATTCGTTGCGGTTCAACATTCATTATAAACCAACAAATCGTTAGTGTCAAAGTATTATTCCGGTGGATCTTTCTTATAACCTAAATGGAGGAACATACGTGTCTAGTCTTGGGAAATACAGCTCTAGCGAAGAAAACTAATTACACTTGGGCTCGTATAACACGGTTATATGGTTCCACAAAAACATCGTGTAATAACAATCCGCGTTATACAAGGTTTGAAGTTTATACAAAATTAGGGTTTGCGTTCCAAAAAAAATATCGAATTACACATTTCCTTATTAGGTTCCAAAATATTCTGTATTTCCCTCTTGAATTTCGAACTCTTTTCCATTACAGGATCATTTTCAATAAAAAAATCTAATTTAATAGCCAATTCCAGGCCGTCATTTATTGTTTTTAATGTGAAACATGTAGCTAATTAGCTGCAACTCCTATCTCAGTCATTACTTGTGGTAGGTTCATCCAACATTTCGACTAATTCTTCGTTCAACGTATGATCATCCAGTATTTCCCACCGTTGTCGTCATTTAATTAATAGATCTCACTTTTTTGTTGAAATACTGATTTTTTCAAGTTATTTATTGGAAGTTGTTTCAGTCCCGGGTTGCAATTCTGACATCTGAACATCTGACATTTTTCACCATTTCTAACAGGACTGATGTTACACCAAATGTATCTTTTCAGAGTTTTGTTTTAGAGATGATGATATTCTTATTAAGTTTAAATGGAATAATTACATGTTACTACTTGATATATTGACACGTAATAAACGGGCGTTGTCCCGTTGGTACTTAAGGGTTGGGTGAGCCCCCCCCTCCCCATTGAATAATCACGGATCGATTAAAATATATTTATTATGCATACTGAAAAATTGGCGACGTAATTTCTAACTAAGTCATTACCTGCCATCGGATGACGTTTTTGGAATAATAATTTTCGTATTCATGAGTTCGGTTTTCGCATTGGAAATTTCAACACGCCCGCTGACCGCCGCGATGAACGAAATATGGCGGTTATTAATAAATATTACATCGATTTTTTCACTTGGGACATCTTTGGAGTTACTTCAAAGCTAAATAACTTGTATCGAACCTCAAAGGAGACGAAACGTGCCGGTAATATAAAATCTGTTTCAGCCATTTTGAAATCACCGCAGTGGAGTACTTAACACGAACATGAAAAATTAACGAACAAACTTGGAACAGATAAAGACCTGTAATGCCGAAAATGATTGTGAAGGTTTCAAAATCTTAGTGGCTCTAAATCCGCTTTTATTTTCATTTATCCCTCGACACCCCCAATGAATAACATATGTTGTAATTAACTATTGATAAGTTTGACTAATAGAACTAAAAAAATAATCATACTAATGATTGATCTTTTTTCTATTAAGCTTTTAGTGTGTTCTCCTACAAAATGATAAACGGGATTTAAATGTGACTGTATTGTATTGTCGTCAGGGATTTTTTTTTTTTGCGACACTAATCTATACTTAAAATAATAACACACCATTAGTACTTATTCCACATTAAATTTATTGGATCACGATCAGTTTCACTCATGACGTGTTAGTTTTGAATTCTTCTGTGAATGAATAGCTTCAGTACATTATTGATATATTCTGTCAAGATTCCGTTTGTGAACAAGGTATTCGTAACGATTTTTTTTTAAATATGTAGCTTTATTTTTTGTACGCCACTGAATTATGCTTGTCGTTCACTTTGCTTTAGAATTTCCTCGTAAGAACAGTTGATTTTAATATTTCTCATGTTTGGCGGAAAACTTTTTCTTTCCAGAACTGATTTTGCAATTCGTATGTCAAAATATTACTTACCATCGTTTGAAAATAATTTCCCTTTGGCTAAAAGACTTTTATCAGTGATAAGAATATCAACCATTATAAACTTGTAATAGTAACACGTAAAAAGAAAATTACAATTATAAAACGGAAATGAATTACAGGTCTCCCAGACAAAAACCAAGAACAGCAGTAGAAATGATCAAACCATTAAACTATTTTTTTAAACTACTAACCAGGAACGGGTTTGCTTATAGCTGATGGATATTTTTTTGGTAAAATATAGTAATAGATACACGAGACAGAATCCCAATCCTCTCCTGCTTAGCCCCGCCTCTAACTCCTCCCCCAATATGGAATCACTTCTCTATGCTCCTTCTCCAGACTCTTTCATATTTTGCTTTCTTGTCTATGAATTTTGATTTTTGTCAAAATTGAGTTAAAAATTGACGGATTCCGCGGCATCTGAATCTGTGAAAACACGCGGCTGCCCCGGGTCGACCGGTTCCCTGAAAATTTCCCGCCTCTGTCACGCAATTCATGCATGTTCCATTTCATTTCAAGAATTGCCGGTTATCCGGCACGCTCGATAGTATTGCCAGTGTGTTTTTTTTCTCTCTTTAATTTATTCCACTACTACCTCTGCGTAGGTCATTTACATTTTATTTCATTTAATTCCATCGTTCGCTCTCCGTATTGTGCCATATTAAAAAAGCTGATTTATACTTTTGGTTCAAAAAATATGACAAGAATTGGTGCAATACGATTTATGAAATGATTTAAAATAATTTAAAAAATACTTGATATAGTAATATACGTCATGAAATAAAGAAACAACTCTTATGATAAGAATAATAATTTTCATAAAATAAGTTTATAACTATTATTTCTTTAACGAATCTCACACAATTTTACTGCAAACGATCATTCAATTAATTTTTATCTCATAAACCGATTGTTCGGTGCGTCATATCGATAAATCATTACAATATTTTTAAAATAAATGACCTTTTCAGTCTCTTTTTTATTATTTGAACGCGCTCAATCTCTTAGCTTACTAATTACTTACGGAATACAAACAACGTTTTATCATACTGATTATTCTAAATTAATATCGATAGAATTAACCATATGTTTTATGAAACATTTTGCAGGAAAGATTTATAATTATTACTATCATCTGAAATTCGGTTTTACAGCTTCCATAGTTTCCTAAAAATTTTTACTTATAATAAAAAATGTTTTGCGTTGACTTGTTACGTGACTGGCATTGTGCACATTTTTGATTTGGAAGTATATATTTTTGTGAATCGTTCATCTTAGTGACTTTACACGTGTTTTATAAGTGACTAAACTATCTTTTGGCACAGTGAGAGACATGTGAATGTTAGTGAACTATAATATAACAAAAGCGCGGGAAACAGCAGCCAATTGCACCTGGGCTGGCGCCAAACGCACGTGACTCTGAGAAACGAAATCTACAGAAAAAAAAACTTTAGTTGTATAATTTCATTCTGAGAAAACGTTCGTAATAAGTTTTTGAAAGATTGAGAAAGATATCTAAATATACTGAAGTGTGGGGGGCATGAATTATATACGTCAAATTATGTACGCAGTATTTTTCATGATAGTTAATACAGAAATTTATTCAAAATATTCTAGTATAAAAGGTATTGCACCATCACGCCATCTTCATAACTGTGGCTAAACCATTTTTTTTCACATTAATTTAAATATGATGCACTATGCACAGTTATAAAAAGCACAAATGTCATTTTTTTGTAAATAATGTAGCTTGGCTTATTTTACTAAAAATTATCACTAGAAATTGATAATCTATGTAATAATAATATGATTATCAACTGCTCATTATTAAAAATTGTCTGTGGAATAAGTAAAAACGTATGTGTTCCTCCAAGAATTAACAGTCAGAATATAAAACGAGCATAATTTTCGTTTTAAAATAATTTGTTGTTTTTCTTATACTTAATTGTAATAAAATTCTTCGAAATATAAGTCAATTTAATCAATAATTCATTATTTCATAAGTTCTATATTCACAAAAGGTTATGGTCGTTTGGAAATTTCCTTAATTTTAAAAGTACATTTAGGCCTCGTATATCACGGTTATATGGTTCCACAAAAACGTTGTGTAATACAAATCCGTGTTATACAAGGTTTAAAAATCATACAACATTAGGGACTGCGTTCCAAAAAAATATCGAATTACGTATTCCCTTATAAGGTTCCAAAATATTTTGTAACTCTCTCTTGGATTTCAAGCTGCTTTCCATTATAGGATATCTTCAACAAAAAAATATCTAATTTAATAGCCAATTCTAAGCCATCATATATTGTTTTTACTGTGAAAAATTTAGCTAAATTTTGGTAGCTTCATTCAAAATTTCGACTAATTCTTCTTCGTTCAACTTACGATCCTCCAATATTTCTTGGATGTCATGAATAACCATGTTGTAATTTTATTTTATTTTCCTTAACCCGTGTTACATAAAGCGTGTTGTATAAAAATATGTCACAATTTATACATGCGTGTTGTATAAAACCGTGTTAAACGAGGCCCAAGGGTACATCAATTTTTAAATGCCATGTGTACTCACTGAACTATAATTCAGTAAAAAAATATATTTATAATTTACCAAGTAAGTAAAAAGTATAATATAATTTGTGTCGCACAAGTTACTACTTACCTTTTCGTGAGTTATGAGTCTTAAGGCATATTTATTCAAAAAATTCAATTCATAAATTTCCCAATCAGTTCTTACGTCAAAACTCTACACAAGTTCTTACTACTCGCGGGTTAATTGAAAGTGAAACTTTTGTCGCGAAAAGCTCTGCGCAAGCTTTCGACCAAGGAAAGGTTGTCAAGCGGAGAGGCGGGGCGGAAGATTGAAAGCGACTGCCGCAAACAGTTCGAGACCGGCTAAAATAACGTTTTCAAACAACCGTTAATCTTTTTTCAATATTTTATAATTTACGCCACTCGTGTGATAAATTTAGCTAATGGTCTAGACCAGTGGTTCTCATGTGCGGCCACCAGAAGACTTGGCTGCGGCCACCAACAGCTCATATAAAATATTGATATTTAAAAAAATGTTGTTTTACAAGTTAATTTGTCAACAAAGACATGTTCGGTTGCAATTAATACTTCTAGTAAATTGACAAGCACGTTTAGGTCCATTTGACATACCTCAAACACAACAGACCCAAAACAAAAATTTGGTGCGGCCACCAGACATTTCCTTAGGACCGCTTATGTTTATGATGCGGCCACAGTGCAATTTGCCGCGAGAACCACTGGTCTGAAAAATTTGGCTGTGGCCGCATTAGGAACATCAACTGTCGAACAGACATGTCTGGTGGCCGCACCAAATTTTTGTGTCGAGATTTTTTTGTCAAAAAAGCTAAACAAGAATGTATTTGAGTTTTTGCATCCAAAATATAAAATTACCAGTGTCACTGTTGAATAATTAACTTGATAAAACACATTGAAGGTGTTGGTGGCCGCAGCAAAATCCTCTGGTGGCCGCACATGAGAACCACTGGTCTAAGTTAATAAGTTATCAAAATGAACGGTATGTCAGCGAGCGCATCAAATGTGAAAAAACATTTATTTTTATATAAAAAAAAACCTACTATAAGTTGATTTTACTATTTATCCCTATAACCTTCGCGCAAGTGCAAGCAATAAGTTGACAAAGTTTTATCGCGATCGGATGAACGGTATGGCAACGCATAAAATACTAAAAAACAAACATTGATTTTTATATATTAGATTAGATAATTATGTAAACATTATGATCGTTATGTATCGAAACTTGATGCATATCATTTAAAATTTGGCTGTTACACTTGTAAACTTTCTTCATATCAATAGAATAACATGTTTTTTTGTATTTAATTAGTTAATATTGTATATATACAAAGTGTAATAGGTAAACATTCCATGCTACAATTTGTAGCATTCCGTTATAAGCTCACTTAATGCTATAATGCCGAACTTTTGCTGAGCGGTGTCCATGGTCGAACTGTCCGTCTCGGGGGTGTATGATGGGGTGACGGGCTTCGACGGCGCCGGTGAGCGGCAAGGCAGTGAGGCTGCGATCTGACACGGCGACAATTTACAGCCTTCCCGCGGGCGCCGCGACGCACCGCACTGGGCGACGGCGCCAATCCCTGCCGACGCCGACGCCTAGCGCACCTACTCGCAGGCCCGAACTTATTCGACTACTTTATATTACCACGTGGATGTTTTGTCCTTGGAATCTGTCTATTCTTTTATGTTATGATAATCCGTACCAGGTGTTCCGTTAGATTGAAGTAATAACCAACATATCTAATATAAAGTTCAATTAGAATATTTTTTTTATTATTTATCGTATTAAATTAAAAACGTTTTTCACTTTTTGTGAAACACAGTAAAAAATCAGTGAGTTAAACATTGATTATAATTTAAGATTTCGGCTTAGTGGAATTTCAATATTCAAGTCTTTAGTCTAAGTTCATCCGGAAATGATTAAAGATGACAAAAGTATACGGTGAGAAAAGGTGATTATTTGTGATGAATGTGACAAATCAATTTGTCACATTCAATAACTTATTATTACCATATTAAGATGGTGGAACAGAGAAGAAGATATATTGTGTACCCTGTCTAAACGGTATATACATATATATGATCTAATGCACGTTTAAAACATAGTTCTGACGAGGGCGTAAGTTGAAATAGCTATCAACAAATATATAAAATAATTTCTGTAGAAGTAAATTCCAACTCAATCAATTGATGACAAAAGACTTTTTTTGGATATATTTTTGACGGAGCTTCAATTTCAAGGGCGTGTTGGCATCAAAGTTCTTCCAGTCTCCTTCGTCTCTAAGTTTACTGTTTTTTTTTAGACAAAATCCGCCTCGTTAGTTACAAAAAACAAACGATTCAAAAGATCAATCGAATTATCATCTTATAGATTACAAAATGGGTGTTGGTATCTTTCCTCTATATGGAATGTAGGAAGAGGCGAGATACAAGCAATACACATAAATTACTTAGTATACATAATTATAGTCCATGTACATATGTGTGGTCATTTTTTATATGACACTTTGTTCGGAAGTTTGCTACGGAAAACCGAGCTTGGGAAAATAATTTGACGTAATATGAAATGTGATCAAATATATGTTTTGGAAAAATATGCCGATTTTAGTTTCTATCAATTTAATGATTGCGGCTTTCCTACTATCTCTATATGTTTCGAAATGCTTCCATGTGCCCATTACTTAATGCGGATCTGCGTACTCCTCTTTCCCGCCGACTCTTAAAACTTCGCCTGTTAAACTAAAGTAGCCGAGGGCCGCTCAATTTCTGTGCTACATTACAACCATATCAAAGTGAGCGCTCCACACGCTCGTTCCAAATCATTATTTCATATAAATGGGCAATATTATCGACGGAGCTAACGGGTTTGATCTTTTAAGCATGCAATACTGTTAAACATGTCCGCTTTCTAAACATAACTAACGTTTCTGAACTGGAATAAGTGATGAACTCTTCTTGGAGCAATTTTCTCCTACGATATGGTAGGGAAATAAAATACTATAAGGTTAAGAAACGGCTAGAAAAAGTAGATAATAATTCGTAGATCAGTCAGTATTTCAAATTGTCTATTATACATACTTTGATACATAAAGGCGAAGAAAGCGCTGAAGCGTTAATTTTCGTGCTTTTAAAAGGCTCCAGCGCTCATCCGTGAAAAGTCTTATTAGCAATACCTATCGACGATACGTTACAGTTTTTCCGACACACTTTTTGTGGCGCTCGTTCATTCGTCAATAAGTGGATCGACAGCTTTACAAACTTATGACGACGACTTTTGTTTCATAACTTAGCTTTTTTGAAAGCTTCAAATAAGTTTATGAATGAAATTTCTTTATTATTTATAAAAAATACCAACAGTGACGTGATTGCTGCCCAAATCAGCAAGTTTTTTTTATTAATAAAGCAACGTTACTTCGATTCCAGGATAAAAAATATTCTCATTCGGTGAACGTTTATTAAATACATGTAAAAATATGGCTTTTTTATAAATAGCCAATTTATGTTTGCTAATCATATAAACTTGTGGTCGGTGGTAATTTCCATGATAATATCTTTCCAGATAAAAGCCGTGGACGTTAGTAGAGGATTATTATTTTTTTTAATTTTTGCGTTCGCCACCCATGAGTTCGAATACCCAAATGGAATTATTCGTACATTGATTTTTCAATAGATTTATGGTTTGTATTCAAAAGCTTGAATGTCTTTATTATTATCATTCATGTCCCACCAAATCTTTAGACAACACTATCTAACACTATACTTCTTTCCTTACACAGTTCGACAGCCAGTGTTCGTTGAAAAATGTCTATATAAATTGTATTTTGAATGTACATATGCCCCACATTAGGAGCGGATATTGCTTAAAATTGAACTATTGGAGAAATGATAAATATACTGGTGCAACCCATGTCGAGTGAAGACAGTGAACTTCAAGATTTGGAGACAGATATTTTTATTAGTCCTCCCGAAAAAATTCTATATAGATTGTATTTTGAATGTACATATGCTCCACATTAGGAGCGGATATTGCTTAAAATTTAATTATTTTTGCAATCTATAATATTATATATATTATTATATATGTGCAGGAATGATGAAAAATACTTTCATTATAATTTTCAAATTCATATAATATACGTTAAATAATTGTTTGGAATAATTATCTTTCTATGGAATCTATTGAAATGCCACAGTGTATTGAGTAATTAAGTCGGGTTTACGTTAGTTTATATTTTAGTATTAAAGTGGTTGATTTAGTGAAATCATTAGTTTGAGAAACCTCTTAACCTTAATTGACCCCATTAACGTTCAATCGAGCTTATCATTGAGAGAGCTTTTTGAATTAAAGCTCATTCAAAGGAAGCCTTTTTGATCATGTCAAAGACACTCGCTCGTGTTACTTGTGTGATTCTAATTACTATTTTACGAAAACTTATGTAGGGTATTGCCGGTTAATTCTTGGCCTTTAGATATCATTTGATGTATGAGAGGCAAACTCGAAATCATACTTCGTGTATGCTGTATTCCATTAATAATCGCACAAAACAGGGGTGGCCATTATTTATTTAAAATGTAATTACAACAAAAAACCAACGATTATGTTTTGTATCGAAAAAGCGTTGGTTCAGTATATATGTATAATGCCGCAATGAATTCAATACCAAGAGAATCGAGTCTTATAGTATCAAAGGTAAAACTATCCACATATAAAAAACGTTTTGTTGACTTTTTGAGCTTGATTTGTATTTTTTTTTTTCAATTTAAAAAAACAGCCCATAAAAGCCTGAAACTTAAAATTTGTATGAACGGCCACATTGTAACATCACTGAGGATAAATCTGAGATTGGTCGAAAGTATGATTGACCAAACCATTATACTTTTGTTTTCAAAGTCGTGAATCGTTCTGATTTTGATACCAGTCATAATTTTCTTTTACGTTTTTATTCCACGTACCATTTCAACACAAATATTTTATTGCCAGCCATACATTATAACCAGGAGAATAATGTGACAACATTAGTTAAGTTTCGAAAAATATTGGTTAGTTCTTCTTTTGATACTATACGACTCAATTATGAAAAATCTCTTAAATTAATTATTGACAAGCATACGAGTTTTCAAAAAATATGCACCACATATTTCATCAAATGAGATCCCAAACTTAACTAGTAAAAAATCATTTCCGATAAAAGTAAAGTCATTTCAATATTTATTTTTTCGGTTCCAACTATACTTTCAAAACTATATGTATATATATGTTGTTTTAAACACCATAATAGTCGTTAAAATAGACAATGAACTATTCACCGACTTTTATTTGTGTATTTAAAATAGTTTTCGGCAATAACTAGAAATGATATTTAAGTCAAAAATATATTTTCAAACAAAGTATTTAGTTCAGCTTCCCGCCGCCGATATGGATCTTCATTGATTGACTACCAATATTTTTTATTTATATAAAATATGCCGGATTCAGTTTAAGTTGTTCAAAATGAAAAATATAATCAACTGATATTTTTAAGAACGATTTATTAAAACATCATATTTGATTTTGCAAGTTAAATGAATCAATTCAAAACGATTGATTAAATCTTACGGTGATTTAACATAATAAAAAGATAGATTTCTCCTCAAAAGTCTGGGAATTTTACCATTTTTTTGCCGTAGTGCGAATGGTTCAATTCATTAAAGAAAAAACAATGTCCGCAGTAAAGTAAATGTACCAGTAGCTGACCGTTTAAAAGAAAATTTCAACAAAAATAACGAGTAAGGTTTAGCATTGTACCGAATGATGGCAAAGCAAGTATACTCATATTGGATCATATGTCTTAGTTAATATTATGTAACAAAAATTACGAATGGACCGGTTTAAAAAAAGTTAAATTATTTAAAGCCATATTCCTGTTTCAGTAGTTGACCATCTAACATATTGAAAAATCCAGTAGTTGGCCATGTCTAATCAGAGGGCTTTATAGTGACTTTCTGTCAGAGTTGCCTCAGGACTTTCTGTCTCACCACTCTTGGTTGAATCAAGTAGCAATGGGTGGTTCAGGAACAAGGTACACACTGTTTCTAGATTGATCACTTAAGAAATTTGAAATAATACACTTTCCTCACTAGGTGTGACTTTCAAATGGCCACCCTGGCACTCCATTGGCTATATGGTGATGTGTTAGTGGCTCATTCCGACCACAGATGCCTTAACTTGTTTGAACTTTACAATTTAGAGCAATCCCGCATCTGCATTTCTTATTTTGGGCAATTTTATTCTCAAAGGGTCAACTACTGGTACATGGTCAACTACTAGTACATTTACTTTAATTGTAAAAACTAGTGAATTCCGCGTTGTCAATAAACGTCACGAGAAGCACTTACAATTTGCGCTGGAAAAAGCTCGTCGCTCTTCCTAAAACGACATCCATTTTGTATTCGGTCGAGTAACTTGGCAACTGACTGCTTTGTAAAACACAAATCACTCTCGTTCTCTTCATAATCAGGTTAAATACTCACTTCAGCTTCTAGTTTCGCTCCTTTCATTTATCAGACTCGCATAGCGTGGGTTTCGATGTGTATCTTCGCGTACTATTAATTCGAAAAGATTTCACATATTGGACTTGTATTTTATTGCGGCTCCATCCCTGAAAAATAACAGACATTGCGATATTCTTTTAATTCTCAACAACATTATAAAAAAAACATCATAATTGACATCAGCATCTTATGCGGCAATTAGGATATTGGTAACTTTAAAAAAAACCTGGCCTATTTGAGTATAATTTTTTTCAATTATATGCGTGGTTAACTTAGCGGTAGCATCACAACTTATGTATTTGAATTCACAAGTAATAATTTATCATTGATTTAATTGCCATTTAGTTCATATAATTCTATTATCATAAACTAAAACAATACAAAGTATTTAGTTCAACAAAAGTTATGAAATATAGTTAACAGTTTTTTCGTCATAACGTTATCGTCAAAGCTATGTATGAACAATTATTTGTTCACCAAAGTATACTAACAAAGAATAGATGGTATATTGTTGTCTATCTTTCTGTTTTTTGTTTTGTTAACATGGCGTAGGGTCTTTCTTCTCTCATGAAAATGACAGTGTCTAATTCGTTCATTAACTATGTGCTTCGTTTTATAATATACTTTTCACTTCTTTGAACTCTTGGGGAGTATACAATATTTGCGTGTGATATTATGGTGTATTTAGTCATAAAGTAATTCATTAAAAACGTCTCTGTCTGATGAAAATGATT
This sequence comes from Himalopsyche kuldschensis, assembly GCA_028554975.1. NCBI lineage: Eukaryota > Metazoa > Arthropoda > Insecta > Trichoptera > Rhyacophilidae > Himalopsyche > Himalopsyche kuldschensis. Next base: position 1,538,657 of record JAHFWI010000076.1, read on the forward strand.
TTTATTTAAATGAACGATAATTATACCGACATTTACTTGACATAAACTCACCATAAGGTGGTTAACATGCAATGTACCCATTGGCTATACGACGATGATTCTTAGTTACGTATAATCAGGGCCTTTTTAACGCGGTGGAACGGCGTTCCGGCACCTTTTTTCACGGTATTTTTTTTCAAAATTTCAAAATAATTAGACGAAAGAGTGTTTGCGCTTATTTAATTACAATCTGTATTTATATAATTCGTCAAAATGATTAAATATGGTATTGTAATGAACCGGATGAGCTGTGGGTGGATTCAAAATTGGCGCTCTCATGTGATGGCGAGAGAGAGGGGGACTTGTTCCTGTTCCAATTGGTCACTCGTGTTCATGGACTGATAACGGCCAGTAACGTCAGACGTTTGTGATTGAATGCACGTGCCTAGCGATTGACAATGTGCAGAACATTTTATTTTCTTACTTTTACATAAATTTTACGCTAATTTTACATTAATTTTATTTAAATTTTATTTGATGGTTTCTTTAACTTAAGAATCTTTAGATATAAGATTTCTAAAACAAAAACAAAAATTGTGCGCTTCGTGGCATTGAAAACGCTGTTTTATGTTTCATTTAAATGATATTTTAAAAAAAAATAGTAAAAAGTTTGACATGTAGTGAGTTCCGGCACCTTTTCTTTTTAAAAAAGTCCTGCTTATAATGAAATTTCCATGGAAATCCATCAGTCCTCTTTTATAATCAACGATTCAATGGAAAATATTAATAACACATTAACAGTATATTTAAATTTTCATTTAGACTTTATTTTTACGAAAGCGCTGCTTAGATTAAAGATATTTAAAATAAATGCTAAAATACCGGTAGTATAAATTGCGGTAATGCGATTTATTAAAATGATTAGTGCGATGTCTAAATAACTACGTTAATTTAAAGTACTCATTTAACTGAGGTGTCGCGCTTAAAAGGCTGACAAAGAACCGCCGACGTCGAGTTTGCCCCGAAACCGAGTGACGCCGTTAAGTGGCGTCGTTACCCCGACCTACCCCGCCCCCGAAACACGGAGCGTACTCACTTGATTAGGTTAATTCGTCGCGCGCACACATTTGACAGGTGTTAGCGCCTTCGGTTGACAGACTCGTCAACTAACCGCGACGCCCTCCAAGATCGCAAAGTTAATTCGAAAGATCGGGAATTTTCTGCGCGTAATGTCTAGGGATGCTGATTTACTACCCTTCTTTCGTACCCGGGTAGGCGAGCATTTTTTGAATATAAAATTCAAAATAACTTTGATTATTTCACGTATTGTGCTACTAGCTGTGACACGTGTTTCGTTTCTTTCAGAGGCATCTTCAAAATTTGCTTAAGTAATGAAGCAAGATTGATTATAACATTTTAAAATTATGAAATTACAAAATGGAGCTTGGGATTTTTCCCTTTTAAGGGAAGCAAGGATGTGGTTATAGAATCGAAACAAAACAAACAAATAATCATACTACTAATGACGTTAAACATTAGAAACCATTCAACTAATGAGCTGCAATCAATCAGATAGGTAAGTGATTACTCTATTAATTGGAAATAATGTAAGTAATGGCGAGCAACCTGTCCTATTAAGAATATTATTTAATAATATTTCTTTTTTGTTAAGAGTTTTAACCAATAGCCGAATCACTCCGGTGGACTTATATCAAAACGCTTCAGCTCATTCTTTCATCAACTTACATCCAAAAGTTAATATATTTAGATTCAATTCATTCATTTAAAATGGTATCATAAGAAAACTACATTTTAATAAAACAGATATTTCGGCTGTTGAGAAGTTGCAGAATTAAATATTTTTACATATTAACTAAATTACTGTGTATTCAATCAACCTAACCTATAAACCAGTCAAGAGCCAGCTTTTTTTCCCAACATATTTGCCTAAAGCGTCTGATTAACTTGCAACGCATTTATTCTTTTATTTTGCTGATATCTGGAATATTCTGCAAATTAAAAAAAAAATAGAAACCATGACTGATTTTAATTTAAACCACCGGAGTTCAAAATTATTTAATTGTGTTGTCATTACTTCAACTATGTGTATAAGTCTAGAACAGTGGTTCTCACGTAAAATTTGGTTGTGGCCGCATTAGGAACATCAGCGGTCTTACGGAATTTCTGGTGGCCGCTCCAAATTTTTGTGTCGAGTCTTCTTTGTCAAAAAGACATAAAAAATATATGTGCTTGAGTTTTTGATAACTAACCATAATTGATGCAAAATAGAATGCATTCAAAATATTTAATTTTCAATGTCTTTGTTGACAAATTACCTTGTAAACATATGCCGCACATGAGAACCACTGGTCTAGAACAAAAGATTTGTTCCGATCAAGGTCTTGATGGACCAATGTGAGTAGCCGACTACTAATATAGTAAGCTTGATAACCCCCTCCTTGCTTCCCGTAAAAAAGAAAAATCCCAACCTCCATTTTGTAATATTATCATTTTAAAATACTAGAATCAATCTTGTTCCATTACTTAAGCAAACTTTGCGATAGTAAGTCCAAAGATGCCTCTGAAAGAGGCGAAACACGTGTCACAGCTAGTAGCACTATACGTGGGAATAATCAAAGTTATTTTATATTAGCTTGTTAGATATTTACTGAGGGTACTCGATACGGGGGTTGGCATCCCTAATAGTGTCGTGAAAATTGCTCGAACACCAGTCACGCCGTCGTCTAATATGCTAAATAACGCTTGCTACGACGTTCTTCGTAATCTTTCAGTAAGTTGCGTAATTCGATTTGTCACTTGCGTTGACAGCATAATTTTAAGATGAAGGATTTCGCCCCACACTCGCCTCCCGCCGAGGAAGCCGTCCCTCGATCTCGGCAGACGAGCGTCGAGGGGCCACAGCTTCCGACAGTTATGATGAACATTCAAATTACTCGCCGTCCTCCTGGCGGATCCAAATTAAATCCGTCAATTTGGCCGTTTTAAAAGATTTACACAGATTATTATTACAAACCCGGCTTCCGGCGGACGGAGTTCTTTAAGTTGACTCGGGACAGACAAGGGATGGTTGGAAACGGAAGTGTCGCTCTTTTGACTCTGCAAAATTTTACGAAATCTTTGATTGATGACGTATAACTAAATGCTTAAATAATAATCTCGACTTCTTTACCGCTATGTTATTTTTAAAAATTCTACTTTAATTAAATAAAATATAATTTAGTACCGTAAAACGGGGTGAATAGAGAGACTTCTTACCCTTCACGACTATGTATCTTCATACCTTCGCCACATAATTCAAATATGAATGACTTGAAACTTGTTTCTATGGTCCTACTACACATTCATGAGTCATGACAATATTTTCCAAAAATTCACTATCATTATAAAGACACAGTCAATTTTGTTAGATGTCTCACATTGAATCTGGGTGAATAGAGATGAAAATACAGATTGTAATGATTGGAATATATGACCTCTATTCTATACGAGTCATTCATTCCGTTTTACGTTACTTACTAAAAATAAAGTTCTGCTAAAGTTCAATCCTTGTTTTTGTCTCTATTCATATGCCAGTCTCTATTCACCCTGTTTTACCGGTATATGACAACTTAAAACATATTGTGTGTTTTGAGTGGAATAGTGCTTAATAATATTGTCATTATGAATAGGTACGCAATGAATAAAGTTTATATGTGTACATACTCGAAATTAACAAGTTCAATGTTTCCATTTGATAGTTATTAATCTTTCATTCATAATATAAATTTATAATAATAATAAATTCATCGCATACTAATACTAAATTCACATTAGAGATCGAGCAACAAAAAACCTTAAATTTTCTTGACTTAACAATAAAGATAAATAATAGCAACAGTTTAGAATTTGACATTTATAGAAAACCTACTTATACAGATGTCGTCATTCACCATCAATCGATTCACCCGTGGTCACAAAAGCTCTCATCATTCCATGCAATGATTAATAGATTAGTTAACATCCCTCTCACTAAAGTCAACTTTGAATTAGAGTTAAACAGTATTAAACAGATAGCTGTAAATAATGGTTACAACACAGACGTTGTAGTTAACTTACTTAAGCATAAGCAAGTTAAACAACTCATAGTAAATAATATTTTTTCAGGAGAGAAGAAAGCAAACGATAATTTTAAAAACTGGCGCAGAATTGTTTATTTAGAAGACATTTCGTCAAAGATAGTTTTTGCCAGACAATATAGAACCCACGTTTTATACAGTAAGTAATTTGGGAAAAAATTACATTACAAATCGCGTAGATTCATCGTCACAGAGTGGTATCTATCGACTCTCTTGTGGAGACTGTCCAGCTACTTATGTTGGACAGACAGGTAGAAACTTTAATATTAGAATTAAAGAAGATATAAGAGTTTGCCAATCATTTAAAAGAAAATGATCATAATTTTAATCAGACTAGTAATTTAGAAATACTCCACCGAGTAAATAAAAAAGGCTTAAAGATGAATAGTCTAGAATTTTTAGAAATAAATAAAACTCTTAATAAAAAAGAAATATTATTAAATAATATTCTTAATTGGACAGGTTGTTCGCCATTACTAACATTTTTTCCAATTAATAGAGTAATCACTAACCTATCTGATTGATTGCAGCTCATTAGTTTATAGTTTAATAGTTTGTAATGTTTAACGTCATTAGAAATAAAATTATTTGTTTGCTTTTTTTCGATTTTATAACCACTTAAATGGAAAAAAAACAATCTGATTGATTGCAGCTCATTAGAATCATTATTTATTTGCTTTGTTTTGATTCTATCACCCCCTCCTTGCTTCTTTTAAAAAGGAAAAAATCCCGAAATCCATTTTGTAATTTCATAATTTAAAATGTTAGAATCAATCTTGCTTCATTACTTTAGCAAACTTTGCGATAGTAAGTCTGAAGATGCCTCTGAAAGAGGCGAAACATGTGTCACAGTTAGTAGCACAATACGTGGAATAATCAAAGTTATTTTAAATTTTATATAAAATTGTGTATTAATCTTTCGATTTTTTCGTGTCATCAACGCCATTCATTCACTGAACAGTTTGTTTGCTTCTTTATCGCATTTTATTGTGAAATAAATTATCACTCTTGATTTTATGTTATATTATTCCATTGGATAAATTATAGGATATTGACGGCATTAAGATATAATTATCAACCTTCATTGGTTGGATACGTGCTGAAATCAGTTAATTTTTCATAAAATATGCAAAGGCTTTTGGTCAACAAATGGATCAAGATAATCAGCCCTTCGTGTACATTTCGAATTCCATTGATAATTCTGTGAATTGGATGAGGTTGTCATTACTCTTTCAAAACTTCGTGAGGACTTCTTCAGAAATGCGCACGAATTCTCTTTTTTGAATTAAAATTCTAGAGAACTATTGCGATGCACAGCTAAACACTCATTATTGATGTCGCATGTTAGAACTGAAGCAATCACTGCCCTTAACAAAGTGTCTTTTTTTAAATTATTGATTTCACGGTTTTTTCTGAAAATTTGTCCATGCATTATGGCTAAGTGCAAAGCCCGTAGCTTAAAAAATTACCTACAAGGAAGAAGTTTTTAATACCATGTGTTCTTAAATAATACTTCCATGCTCATCAAATATTTTTTTAAAACACGATGTAATAGAAATTTCAGTAAATTTTCGATGATTAGAAATTTTCTTGTATAATAACCATCTGACAATTAAACGATATTTTATTAAATTTCATTTCTTTTTAAGTTTTTGATCACTCTGCTGAAGCTCTTTATTTATTGAAATAAAATGGAAATTAGCTAAAATTGAATGTACACAAGTTTCAATGAATTAAGTGGGTTTGTTATAATTATCGGGATTTTTGAAAATACTTATGACCAGATATATGTACATTTTAATAGCAATTTAACTAAGTGGTCTACTTCTATTTTTGTATATAAACGATACAAACTGTTTACTACTAAAAATAGTTTAATTTCGTCACGTTTTTTTTCTACCTTTACTATTTATGTGTATTCAATTATATATCAACCAAAAAATCCGGCCAATAGCGAAATTTTACACATTATAAATTTCTGACTCCGAGTACGACTCCAGCCAAAACCCCGCGACGGCTCCGCCTCCGGCCAAATAACTCCGACTCTACAGCCTTGATTATTATTGTCAATTAAATTGTGTTAAAGAAATCACCCTGTATCGATAACGTTATGCATATTTCTTCTCGACATATTGGCTTGATAATAAAAATAATAAAACATTTTTAGTACTTATTCCACATACAATTTATTTGTACACGACCGGTTTCGCTCATGGCGATCATTGTCAACTGATGCTCGCCATCAGCGAAACCGGTGCTGATCCAGTAAATTTTATTTGGAATAAGTACTAAAAATGTTTTATTATTTTTATTATAATGCCTTTCCACCAAGTATTGACAGTGAACACCTGATATTGGCTTGAATTTAAAATACTTTTAACGCTGTTAAGTCGTTGCTTTCAGCCATCATGGGCAGCGTCTTATGAGGACGCGCAATATTATTTTAATAAAAAAACTTCTCGATGGCATCGCATAACAATGACATTGGAAGTGAGTGCATGCTTAATATGAGATTCCAGTCACGATACACTGATTTAATCATCAGGTGGCCGGGGACTCCTATTGTGGTCAATTCTACCGAATCCTCCCACTCCGGTGGTCATTATAACATCACGTACACTGGCCACGCAAATTTTAATTATCATGTATCGTGGCGTCTTGTGTAATTATTATAAAGCAAACATTTACGAGTGTAATTATTATCACAAAACGTCATCTCGGCAGAGTTTTTTGTAAAGAAATAAACGTGAATTTATTTATAAATGAAGCGTTCATTTTAAATTGTAGTTCTTAGAGTGGTATAGTGTGACCAGCAAGTGACCGTTTTCGGAAAACTGATGTTAAGAATTATAATGTCGGTCCCTGTGGTGTAGTGGCAAGAGCTTTGTCCTAACGATCAGGTGTGCCCGGGATAAATTCCCGGCAAGGTCAGATTTTTTCAATTGAAAAAGAGATCTTGGGTTGGGTGTATGTAATTTATCGTTGAGTTGTTCACGACTGATTCATAATTTATCATAGAATTAATCTCGTATGACTTTCACAATTAAAGATATTTGGCGCATTGGCTGTAATGCCAAATATATTTTATTTATTAAATTTATAATATTTTATTCATATATGTAAGATTTGACAATTTAAACATGGTAGAGAATAAGTGTGTCGATAAATATTTACTGTGGTTAGTTACTTTGAAGAAAACTATTTTCCGTATCAAATTCATGGATGATTTTTATTCCACTTTCTGTGTGGTTGAGTGTGGCATGTGTTTTCTTTCATTCAAAAACATTCACAGGACGCATGCATTGCCTCCAATTTCCATGTTATATTAATCACTTTAAATGTATAAGTAGTCAATTCTTGTATAAAATCAAATGAAAACAACACATTTTAAATTGAAATTCGCATCAAATTCCACAGGTTTGTTCATTGCGTATTATCAAAGGTTCATTTGTTGAATTTGTAAATAAATCTATTTAGAATGTCAAACATACTCAGCATAATGCAGCTTGTGACAGGTGGAAAATATGGAAAAAATAATTATATAACTACTGAATTTCATATATTAACACATTGTATTCTCGTTGGATTTAAATAATTATATATCAAGTAATCCTACCACTTTTCTTATGTACTTTCAAGGTAAGATCTAAACTCCACAGTTCTCGTAAGATATACATATGTATAATATATATCATGGTGTATTCAATTACATGATATTATATTGTTTCTCGCATTGATTACTTAGATTCAAAAGAGTTGATTGTTATTTGAAATATATTTATTAAAATTCATAGATTTTCGTTATTCGAGATGTTCTTCTCACGGTGACATAAAAATAGTTAAAATACCAAATGTCATAAAGTATCGACATTGAAAGTGATAAAAAAATTGTCATTCGAAACATTTCATTTAGTACCTTTTTCGATCATGTGAATCTGTTTCCAATGTTTATGGTTATTTTTATGATCGTAACGCTAGTAAATTAATGTCATAATCCACCGTTTGACTAGCCACAACCTAATAGACGCGATAAATTATGCATGCACCATTTAACGTTGTGATTTATCATTTATTAAGTCGTTTTTCCACTTAATATGTGCCAACTTTGTAAATAAACTTACATCTTGTATTAATTTATGTTTTCTTCTTATCGCCCACTTCATTATAGTTTATAGGGTCAAGGCAATCGTCTTAGTACTAAATACATTTCATTTCATATCGTCTTTACAAATATTTCGTATATTAATTGAAGTTTTGTAATCAAAAGATATCTTAGCGACATTAACAAGATAATGGCAGAGATGAATGTGAAAACATTCAACACTGGTTGTTTTATACAATCCCACAGTGTCATTATATCAAGTACTAACAGTAATCCGTGGTTGAGTGGTCAACGTCGCTGGCTTCGGTCGCAGTGCTTGCGGGCTTGAGCCCTAGTGCTTATATATTGATTTTTCAATGGATTTACCTGGATCTTATTTCTGTTCGAAGAAATTGCTGTCTATGGTGTCCAAAACTTTCTTCCGCCCATCCGGTCCTAAAAACGGGGCGTAGAAAGAGCTTAAAGTTAACCTAATTAAGTATTTCGACTGAGGGTGCTTGATGGAATTTCAATATCAAATTAGAATTTTTTGAATTTTGTACTTTTCCATGAGTTTTGTCGCTAACGACCCGGGTTTCGCCTTTCTACTGACAGTTCAAGTACATCCGTGCACTTGGAATGCCTGAAGATGCCGAAAGGCGAAACCCTGGTCGTTAGCGACAAAACTCATGGAAAAGTACAAAATTCAAAAAATTCTAATTTAAAGTTAACCGCTTGGCCTGCCCTAGCCGTTTCATTATATCTTGAGATAAGTTTCATTAGGAGTTCATATGCTCCACTTAGGGATCCGCAAAAGCTTGGAAAACGAATCTATTTAAAATATGTGTTAATACATTCGTACTTAAAAAATATGATACAAAAAATTGCTAAACATGTACATAATTAATATCGAAATTACACGAAAACAAAAGATTAAATCAATACTGTATTTAAAATGTTCTTTCATTTCTAGAAAATTAAATATTCTTTTGGATGACTTACATAGGTATTTTTTCAGTTGGCGTATTTTTGCACCGTTTATGAATTTGTCAAGATTTTGTAATCTCAATTTGGTAACTTCGTCTTACAATAGCTTCATGAAAAGTAACTAGATCTAAAACTTGAACACCAATTAAAAATAACTTAAAATATCTTCCGGGGACATAATTCCTTGTTATAGCGAAGGAGACTCTTTTAGGATATCAGTGGTTGTCCGTCACGGAGAGGGTTCCGGGAAAAACTCAGTTGATTTCACTTGTAATTCAATGAAAAGATAATATTATTCAAAAAACTAAATTCAATATCCGTAAATGTACGATACATTTTTTATGAAAGCAATTGTGTATATATATTTCAGATAATTGAAAAATCTATGTTTCTCATATTTTCATGAACTTTTTCTCAATTTTTAATCGTAGAAAAGATTTGCTAAGTTAAACCGATTCTTAAAATGGTTGAAAACAATATTCTAAAATTAAATTGTCTCTTACAATTTTACTCTTATTATTTATCACGTTAATATCAAGCATGCTTTAAAATACTGACAGACTATACATTTTTTTTGCTATGTTAGTATGTGATGATGCGAGATCAAAATATTTTTCTAAAACTTGCCGTATTTTCATTTGTTTGCAAAATTTCATTTTGAATCATTTTCAACCTAAAACTGTGAAAACAAGAATCTGCGTTAGTACCTACGTGAAACCTTAAACAAAGAAAAAAACAATCTCAGAATGATCCACAGAGTAAATATATAGCTAGTTTGGATTATATTTGACAAGTTTTTCTCTATATGTGAGAGTGTGATCGATTCAAGTTGTAGTTTATTCGCATTATTGTAATGTTGTGAATGCACCGCGCCCCACTGGTAGTTTCGCATTAGGCTAAAACAGTTTGACGATAATTCACGCAAAACTCTTCCCCAGCATTAAAGATAGTTATTAACGGAAGAGTATTTCTCAAATACGTACATACATCTGAGAAGATTGAAAACGGGGAAAACTTTTTCACGGTGGCGCTACCAAGTTTCCCCGTGAATATGTCTACCGTAGGATTCCTGGCGCCTTGGCTTTGCCCCGAAAAAGAGAAATCGCCAAAAAAGCTCGGACGGCCCGCCGGCCTTCGTCGAGCTTCCGCCCCCTGTCGCTGAGACTAGATCCGCCGGACCGGGGAAAGCGCTTGGGACCTTTCGGCTCTGCGGGCCTGCCGATGAAATCTACGGGTGAAGAGTGCTACTCTTGTTAGGTATACGTATTTATTTCATAGGTAGATTTAGAAAGAGAAGTTTTGTTCGTGCCATGGCAAAATCTAGTTAATTTAAGTAAAAAAATCGATTCGTATTAATTAACTTTTAACTCTTACTGTTTGCCTAATGCAATTATTTTATTTTACTAATTTTCATTTATTTCCATTCACAAATGTACGCATATCATAGAAAATTTACAGATAATTTATTTTAAAGATGACACTACCTATAAGTCATTCAATTAAGCTCTTTGCTTCAGAATGGCAAATTTGGCTAGGAAAGTACTTGTGGGAAGCGAACTGCATAGTTGGCTATTCTTTATCGCGGTCGAGAGATTGATTGCTCGAATGGACACTTACATAAATTTATTTTAAGATCGATTCAAAGCTATCGATTTTCCTAACCGAATTATTTCTTTCTTTAAGACGATGACACGAGTCGTGTAATTTCTGTGAAACATCCTTCTTTACTAATCCTTACAGAAAAGGGAAGTTGAATAATTGTTTTATAAATATCACGCTAGGCAAGCGAATATGTCAAAAAGTATCATTAGGTCGGAGCCGAAATAAACATATCAATACTGCTATTTGTGAATCACTTATTATCCAATACCCATTATAAATAAGTATCGTTAGGTTAGGTTAGGTGCTGCTTTGTGTTAAATGAAATGTCTGCTATTAAAATACTTGTCTTCCAAGAAGAAAATAAAAGCGAATATTAAGCGTACATTAAAATTTGAAATATGAAAATTCTGATCGCATTGTAAATAAAATCAATATGGTAACTTGTATCGTAACTTTACAACTGGTGTCGCGTTTGGACATATATATTTATATTCTCCCTTAGCATAGAGCGATTTCACCTTCCGCCAAGGGATGTAGGTAAAGTGGCGCCGATGCAGGGAGTGTATCTCCACACGGGAACGGGAAAAGTACGAGGGGGGGAAGTGGCAGGAGCCCGAGAGGGTGGCCGTCCTCCGCTAGGTAAAACTAAGATAAAGGGAAGAAAAAGTTGAGGTGAGAGATAGTGCACCGACGCCCGAATCTTTATCATTTTATATTTTCGTCCGAGCTTCCGAATTAACGGTCGGGGTTTGAAATATATCCTCGGCATCCTTGGACCCGGTATTTGGGTCGCCGTCGTCTCCTCTCCGCTGCTAATCCGGTTACGCCGATTTCGTGTTTTTTCCATTCGATATGGCAACTTTTTTAAGTGAAGCCGTAGTCGATGAAACGGAATGAAAACTTCGAATTAATTTTATTACGATCCGGACGTTGACTTGTCTATTCAGTTGTAGATTTTTTATACCAAGGTGAGCCATCATTTTTTTTTTACCTTGCCTTCTGTAATAATATATGAGGCCGTGTGAGCGATTTATCAAGATAAACATTTTAGTCCTTGGTACACTGTCAAAAATGGATGGTTTATAGTTTAAAATATTTATAAAAACACCTACATGCTTAAGCTCACGGTAAAGACATATAACATGTTCACACGGACATGTCGAATTTGTAATATGCGCATTATATTGCAAACTGTAAAAAAAACTTTAGTAGATATTGAAAAGATTGAAGTCATCAAAAACAACCCGCGTCAAAATAGCAAATGTTAAATTAAAATATTAAATCAAAAAAAAAGCATTTGGCAATAACAGCAGTGCCAATGCGCCAAATATTAGTAATATACATCAGTCGAGTAGAGTGCTACTCGACGACAAATGACAAACGCCCATGCTTAAGATCTCTTTTTCAATTGAAAAAATCAGACTTTGTCGGGACTTGAACCCGGCCCACCTAATCGCGAGGGCAAAGCTCTTGCCACCATGGTTATGACGATATAAATATGTTAGGAGTAGATAAAATGGCACGTAGCTGAAAACTAAACTATATTAATTCATGAAATTACACTCATGATAAAATGCTCATCTCTTGCGCGAAACCAATTTTAATAATAATACAAAATTTAACATACCAACAAGAGATTGGAAAATATTTGGAGCTAAAAGAATCTTTCTTCTAATTCTTTTTTTAAATAAAATATATTTTTAGTATCTATGACGTAGGTTTGTCTGGCGTCTCTTTCGTTCTACATGATGGAGTTGAATTTCTACATCCGCGATATCGTTAATGAGACTTCCTTAAAAATATATCTATAATCGGAAAGCATCCGTCCTAAGGAAATCCTTTATTATTTTTATTTTATTCTCTGCAGCACAGATTTCATTTCAAATATATATATATTATTTACCATGGGTGTAAATTGGATAAGAACTAATTCATTAAATTATTTTTAATCTTATGGTAATTCATAAAATAGAAAACAATTTTCAGTAATTCTTTTTTTAAATAAAGACATGTTTCGGTTTGTGTATTAAAACTGTACAGTTGGTAATTTTCTCTTCATAATACTTCATATGTTATTTTAGAAACTATCGTCTCGTTAAAATTAGAGAAATTAGAGTATTAATTTCTGGTACATTCCAATTTACACATTAATTCTTAATAACACATTATCTGTTTTTCAACTGTGAAATGCCATTTGGGAAACGCTGATTTAGGCATTAGATAATGCACAAAAAAATCAAATGGAACTGGAAATAAATTTAAATGAAATTAAAATGTTATATTTCATTAACAGAGATTCCTTTGAATAAATTATTACTGATTTTTATTTATTCTTCGTTAACATTATGCACACTACTGTGTCTGATAAATGAAATTGATGTTGACTGGTTAAACTGTTATTAAGTGCGTTTTATTGATCGAATGATATTATTACTTTTTTTAATGTTTCGGTCGTTGAAATAGAAAATCTTTGTAAGTGATCCACGTTTGATTCATAAATGGATAACTTTGTCGCATATTTCCTATTGATAAAATTTTTCGACTTAATTTTTATATTTCATTAAAATTATGCATTGTCATCTTATGTTATCGCGAACATTAAATGTAAAATCCAGGGCTTTAGAGTGTCGTGGAGTGGTTTTTTTATGCTGGAGTCGGAGTCGTCGCGGCGTTTTGGCCGGAGTCGTACTTGGAGTCGGAAATATTGAAAATTTTGAACTTTTTTATTTTTACATATATGTAAAATTTGGCTATAGACCAGATTTTTCGACTGATATATAATTGAATACACAAATAGGAAAGGTAGGAAAAAAAGTGACGAAATTAATCGTTTTTTTCCGTAGTCGGAGTCGTGTTTTTGGTAAATGTTGGAGTCGTAATTTTTTAAACTACTCCACAGCCCTGGCAAAAATATATACGTGTTTCGAACGCCTACTCAATAGAGTAACCCAAATAATCCGCAATAGAGCTTTTCCGATATAAAATCGAACCTCATTGTACTACAATAATAACAACTTACAAGTTTTATTGAAACCATATACAGCCCATATAAAAAAAACTGGATAACTTTCAAAAAGATAAGTTAAATCAAATCATTGAATGGCCATAGCAGTGACTCGTGTTTTGGCGAAGTTTTTTACGACGCCGAGTGTACTAAAAATGAAAATCACCTTCGAACAAAGACATATATTTTTGGCAGTTTCTATCACCTCCTATGATAAATCCTGACTGAAGTAGTTTGCGTTTTATGACGGTTTCGCCATACTAAGCGCGCATTTTTCCATTCCAAATTCGAATTTCGGCACATACGCAATCCGCGGATTGTTCCGAACTTATCTGTCACTTTTTTTCACTGTCGAATTTTTATTGGGTCATATTTGATTACTTTTTTTGAAATAAAATATAATATTTTATGCGCATTCAAATTTACGAGTTAATAATTAATGACGCTTATTTGGTTGTAGTAAGTTGGGCGTAAAATATTAATATAAAATACCATAATAATATAATGTGTGACATATTACTTACATGGAATTTTCAAAATTGAGTTACAATGTCAGCAAGCAATATACATTTTATTCAAATATGCATGAACAATTAAAAATATTATAACAGTATCATAATCACATAATTAATTTAAATTTAAGAAATCGTGGTTTTTTGACATGGCGATGAATTTGGATTAGTGCATTTTTTAAAAAAATATTTTTGGAAAAATCCATTGTTTCACCTGTTTATTAAAAAGTGACCTTGACACGTGCGTCCTTGTACATGTTATGTTCCCATATTAAGTCATAGCGCTTTTTGTGCGATATACCGTTTTATCAGTAAATAAAGGTATCTATGTATTTGGAAATGTAGATATTTTTTTGTTAAATTTCCGTAATATAAATATGTGTGGCTCAATTCCATATGAAATATTACCATTGAGCTAATTATAAAACAATACTTATAATGTGTATAGGTATATCAATAAATCCTCGACACATTTCGAGCCTCCTCACATTGATCGATCCTATAGATATAACGTGGGTGTTGTTTTTTTTATGAGAATGACGAGGGGTAAAAAAAACTTTATTTTCAGCATCACAAGCGTATGAACCTATAAACGTACGAGAGCTGACACAAAATAAATATAATATGATTTTTTTTGTCAGTATGCTCCGGACATGATTAAAAGTAAACGCAGCAAGATATTCTATAATCTTGCTGCAGTTCTTATCGAATTAAATATATTGCTATTTTTTTAACGATGTCCGTTCCCGACATGGATCATATGTTTTTTTGAACAAGAACTGCTTGTTACTCAGATGCTCAACCACGCATTATCGAAAAGAGTAGGAATTGAAAGGATACGAGGACTAGAGCAGGACTAGTGGTTAGCTAATCGCTTTTTGGGATCGGGAAGGTGGAAAAGGGTTTTTAACAGCAGAGCCATTCCCTTTGAACAAAATTGATTTATCGACTGAAAATATTGTTCGCACAGAAACTCAAACCCAGCTCAACGACGTTGAACACTGCGCCACGGAACGGGCGACCGTTTTAACCCTATTATAATAAAGGTAGAAGTATGGTTAGTAAAAGTTAATACAATCTAAATAAAATATGATTTTCTTTAAGCAGCGACTAATAAAAAGATTTACAGTTGACGTTTTCGGATCGTTTGTCACGGCGTGGCAGGGCGCTGCGAGGGAATCCAGGCTCATCGTTCAGCCGTTTGCCAAATGTTTTAGTGGCCTTAACCGGTGCACGATCGTCTGCAAACGACCGCTCTTTCTCGTAAAACGCCAACGTCGACTTTATTGCTCACATATTGTTTGAGACGAGGTCCCCGTGATCGGAGGCATTAACTTTGTGGTCGAACATTATTTGCTTTGAATAGTAAAACGCTCAGTTAAAAGGTGCCCGTTAAAATATAACTTTTATATTCGTTGCGGGGGTAAGACAATGCCCGCCGTCTGGGTATTTATTAACCCCAAATCTCCCTCGTGGCATTAAAATTTTACCATCGCCTTGTGGAAGGGAATACTATAAAGCTACAAATCGTAAAATTACACTAAAGATTTGCGGCTATCATACTTGACAACAGGGCTACCACACGTGCCTGACAAACTGGACACAATTCAGTTATTATTATTTTTTATGAGTTTCAACGCTTACGACACGGGTTTCGCCTTTCGGCATCCTCAGGCATTTCAAGCGTACAAACTGTCAGTTCAAGTTCATTCGTTCATTTTAAATGCACGAAGATGCCGAAAGGCGAAACCCAGGGTATTTACTAAACTCATGGAATAGTACAAAAATCAAACGATTCAAACTTGATATTGAAATCCCATGATTTCCTAGTTTGAATCGTTTGAATTTTTCCATGAGTTTTGTCGCTAACGACCAGGGTTTCGTGTTGGATGAACCTACCACAATTAATGACTCAGAAAGCAGTTTCAGCTATTTAGCTACATGTTTACATTAAAAACAATAAATGAGTGGCTATTAAATTAGATATTTTTTTATTGAAAATGATCCTATAATGGAAAAGAGTTACCTTATAAGGAAATACGTAATTCGATTTTTTTTTTTTGGAACGCTAACCCTAATTTTGTATGAACTTCAAACCTTGTATAATACGGATTTGTATTACACGACGTTTTTGTGGAACCATATAGCCGTGTTACACGAGGCCCAAAAGTACTTTAATTTTTCTTTGTAAATGGATGATGGACACCCTAGTTGGCAGAAATCTTTAGACATAACGAGTTCGAACAATACTTTACATCACAGACTAGCGAGCGATTATGTCTAAAGTCATTTTCATTCCAATAATTTCTACGCGACAGTAAAATCTTTTTCCGACTTCTATAAAGGGAACTTTTTCGATATTCATTCCATCATTTCTGATAGTCTTCAATAAAATTATACTACGCTGATTATTTTACGATATTTATTCGACATTTTATAGATCCAAAGAATACTATACCACGTAATTGTAAACGAGTGGCGAAGAGTACATGTTGTAAGGGGGGTAAACGATGTGTAATAAGATACCCTATCGATTGAAAAACATTTTACATGTGAACATTATTAAATGACGCCAATCACTCGACACTTACTTTGAAAAGGTTCTAACTACTTTTGACACTGTTTTGAGATATGTGCGTTTGAAGTTTCGATTGATTAAAATTCACTTGTAACAATGAGCAAATAAAAATGTTTCAAATTACTTATTTTAAGCATATTTTTTCACAACTCTCTGAAAAATAATGATCTTAAATATCTAATGCTGGAAATAATTATGACTCCGTTATTCAACCATAGTTATTTCAGAAATTCATAAATATGATAGACTGCGGTAAATTCAAGCTTTTCCGAGCAAAAGGTCATTTTAGGTAAAAATGTCAATAAGAACCTTTTCAAAGCAAGGTGCGTTCTGTTAGGTAAAGAAGAAGGCAGCTTATGGTTTTCTAGAGATTTTTGTTTATTAAATAAAGTTTTTACTTTTGATACATGAAAATACAGTTATACCATTTAATTTTATCAGAATGTTCGACAAAAATAAAAATCTCAGCATACAGGATTTTAGTAAATTAAGTTTATTTTGTAAAATTGTTAAATAACATAATTTCCGAAATTGACAAACTTACACCATACCGTATGTACAATTCGACATCATACATTATATAAGATTAGTCCATGGGTGTATCTGTTATTTCAACTTTTACCAACGGTTAATATTTTAATAAATATATTACATTCGTCAAAACTGTACGAACGTCGGTTTACTTTATTCCATGGAAAATTGATCATTAAATATTTACTTAAAAACCCGCCTTAAAATATCGCACAATCATATTATAAATGGGAAATTATCACTGCTAAAAATTAAATAATAACAGATGCCAATATTCTGCCGTTAATAAATTGACTTTGTAAGCATTTGGAATTCTTTTTCTCAGTATTGGAAATATTAAAATTTTTCTAAAAGTGTTACAAAAAGCTTCTCGGGAGAATTGAATCCTTTTAACATGACTTCCTTTGTTAAAAGGCTGTGTAATAATTTTCTATCTTATTGTAATTAAAAAATGTAAAACTTAGCACCCACAGTGGATTAAAAATTATGCTCGATACATCTTTTAATTTTATAAAAGTAACTCAATCTAAGCTATTTATTATTTTTAATGCCTTGGTATTTTATTAATATTTTTGAAGCACGTGACATGTTCGCTTAAAAACGCATGAACAGTTTAAATTCGTCCAGTTTCACTCAAAACCAGTTAAGAGTTCCCTAGTTTTAATAATAAACATTATATAAAAATACTGCTTTAGATATTTCAATTGTATTTTCAACGATATTCTACTGAATCATTTCGATTTGGGACAGCACAAAAATATTAACTGTAAAATAATATGCAATTCTTACAACTTTCGACCCTATTGTTTTTGATGCTTAACCGTAAAATAATGATAATCATCAAAAACAAAAGTGTCGAAAGCCGCAAGCACTGCGTATTTCAGCAGACAGATTTTTTTAAGCAGGTGGCAACCTTTTTGTTTTCAATGACCGAAATAAGTGCAGAGTGTTCCTCACAGCCTATAATTTTAAATAAGTTTAAGTTTTTTTCGTTTCAAACCATAAGTTATATTTAAGAGTTCAAGTAAACAATGCGCTCATGCTAATTATTATAATAAACCAGTGAAAATTATCCATTTGTCAAAATATCTTGCCCACAAATATATGATTATTTTGTTAGCTTGTTTTTCCGGGCGTTTATTACCGACGTAACCCAACTTTAAGCCACATTTGCACTGTGTATTGTAAAAAATGGAAATTACAACTCGTGACATTACAGATGACGCAAATGGGCCTTGCAATTGACAAAAAATATAGTTTAGATTATATTGTCCTGTTGGCGTAATGTTCAAAATATAAATCAACATATACATAGCTGATAGCTGTTTGCTCATTCTAAAAGCCCTGTTGGAGCTTTTTCTATGAGTATAAAAACTTGCATTCGCTGGTGTTGCAGCGCTGTTCTCGGTAAGCCTTCGGTAACTTTTTTGCCATGGCGAAATAACATGCCTCGAAGTTAGCCTGCTAGAGATTTAATTAATATTTTCATTTTTATTTACATGCCGTATATATTTACACTATCATAAAAAAAAATACGCGGTAAAGTGCTTACGTAATGTTTTTTTTAGATCGACTCGACTTAACTAGCGTAATAGGTTTATAGAATCGGAAAAATATGTCAACATAGCTATATGAAGTGACGGATAACACATGACATAAGATTTCCATAGCAATATTTGTCGATAGAAAATATTTAAAACTTGATACACAATCCGATCAACTTCATTTATTAAAACTCTGTACACCTGAAAAACAATTCAATAAGTTTTACAGACTTGTGAATTTCTTATTAATTTGTTGGTTAGTAAATGATTCAGCAATAAATTTTACATACTAATTATGACGTGATTTTATACATTTGATAGATACATATGATATCATTAACTTCTACAAAATATATCGGCTTTGGCCGCTCGCTCCCTCCACATATATATAGAGTATATGGTCACCAGGTGTTTCCAATATAATATATCTCGCACAAACCTCATTCTTCCCACCTGAGTCTTGGTTTCGAGGAATTCATCATATTGATAATCATCATCAAGTTAATTTTTTTTCACAATTCACTTTTTCAATTTTAAAATAGCACTCCTAGAAAACTAGAAATTTAATTCATTTGTCATAATAATTTAAAACAAAGATTTCATTGCTATAATTCATTGAAGTTGAAATATGAACTTGGCAGTGCAATTATAATAGAATAAAGACTAAAAGAAATCATTTAATATATAATTCGTCTGCCCCCGGTAAAGTTCTTTATAAATATATTTCCTTATCTGGTCTGGTTTAGTGATTCTTCTCGAGATCGTTTGTTCATCGTCGTTTTGTGGTTATTCTGAATGAATGTTTGTCCAAAAGTATACATCGTGCGTATCATATAAACTGTCATATTTAACCGTGATGAATGCTAATTTATAATTTATTTTTCTATTTCTTTCAGAACTCCATCCGACATAACCTCTCGCTTCACAATCGTTTTATGAGAGTACAAAACGAAGGAACCGGAAAGTCATCTTGGTGGATGATCAACCCTGATGCTAAACCAGGAAAGTCAGTCAGACGGCGAGCAGCTTCCATGGAGACCTCCAAATATGAGAAAAGAAGGGGGAGAGCTAAAAAGAAGGTAAGATTTTCTTTTTATGTCTTGAAATTAGACATAAAATGATATTTGAAAAGAGAATAAAATAAAATATTTTCCTAGTCAAGTTAAATAAATCTCAAGGCCTTTTTACACGGTTGTGTGATCAAAGGTCAAATCTTCAAATATTTACAATTTTTTTCAATATACTGTGGCCCCATATATATAATCTGTCATGTTTTAATAATTCCCACCTTCCATCTTCAATCCTTAAACAGGGTATAGTAAAAGCGATTAACTAAATACTTATTCTCCCTGAACTCTCTTAAGAGAATTGGTCGCTGGAAAACTTCTGTTAACATGTTCTTTTCGGAATTAATATGCGCTTTATTGTGAAATAAAATACTTGAAAAATCGAAAGTGATTGCTGATCATTTATCAAATAGTTAAATGCTGAAGTGTTTATTGTGCTGGTATTATAACTAATTGCATAAGTAAATTACAGAACAGCTTACTGTTGTTTATAAAAAAAATGAAATATTAAAATACACTATAATACTAAGCACCATTTTCAAAGTTTTCTCAGTAATTACTCAAGTGGCAATAATCAAAATATACTTCATCGAAACACAGCTATACAAATATGCCGTCGTCTAACATTAAGCATATAAATCTCAATAAATTCTTACCCTATCTCTACTGATATCTCAATTCCGTGCTAATTCTTTACTAGGGTGAATACATGAAAAGCCCTTCTCTCCGTGTAATCTGGCAAAGTACTGCTAAGCTAGTGATTTTATCGTTGCGTTGCATGGAGGGCAAAATAGAAAACGTTTAGATCTCAAAAGCAAACTATAAATTGAGAGCCCAAAATATAATCGTGAAAATTAAATATTTTTTGTCAAATTAAAATCAAATGAATAAAAAAACGAAAAATTCAATGTCGCTAATATTGACTTTAAATATATTTTTAATCGTGTATTTTTAACTAGAACTAGTTGTAATTCAATCTTTCAACCTCTTGAAAGTTTGCAAAGAAATAATCAAATATCAATTCAATATACAATTAAAATAACATGGTTATTCCACATATTGTGCTGCTAACTGTGACACGTGTTTCGCCTCTTTCAGAGGCATCTTCCGACTTACTATCCCAAAATTTGCTTAAAATAGAGTTTGGGATTTTTCCTTTTTACGGGAAGCAAGGAGGGGGTTATAGAATCGAAATAAAGCACACAATTAATTATATTACTAATGACGTAGTATTAAAAAATATTATCTAATGAGATGCAATAGGTTTGGGTTAAACCTTTTAACTGGAAATAATGTAAGCAGTGGCGAGAAACCTGTCCTATTATGAATATTATTTAATAATACTTATTTTTTGTTAAGAGTTTTATATTTAAATTAAAACTATTTTTAATTTTATATAAAAATGAACTTCCACAAAGATCCATGTGTATCAGGCTGTTGTTTGTATTTAGTATCATTTTAATTGTGATTCTTTGAGTACATCAACGATAATTCTTCAACATATTGTATTGAAGTTTGGCCGATTAATTTGATAGTAAATAAATATACGGCTCAATGGGAGTCCCAGATCAGCAAATAAATAAATGCTCATTACCTTTTAGGCCATTTGAAGTTTTCACGGATAGAGTAAACCTTTCAGCGGGCGCCTTAAATCACTGTTTATTGCGGATTTTCGTCGCTTCCATACTAACCCGCTGACATTTTAATGGCGCTAAGAGATGATGAAAATGTTCCATGTGTATCACTCTTTGACTTATAATATTTATATACACACAGAATATAATATACGGAGATTTAATAGAGGCGAAAGATTTTTGTTTGCAAAAAAGTGTACTTAAAATCATTTTTGGCATGAAAGCGTATTCATACAGTATGAAGCTTTATTCAATACTATTTTTTCTTATATTCATAACACTACAACCTCGGTTAATACAACAACTAAAAATAGTTTCGTTGATTCAACGGAATGCCTTGTTATGTATTGGATTAATAATGCAGCAAAAGTATTCAGTATTTAAGTTTAAATGGCAACATTTATAAAAACATTCGGTCCATGTTTTATGCCGCTCGTTAATACTACACACAGCTGCTTCAGTTTTCCGGCATGCAGACCGATGATTAGACTTTAATTTTTTAAATATTTTTATGACGTAAATTGATAGTCAATTGGTGACGTTTTTTAATCAAATAGCGTTTGGAAGTCGGGTTTCGCAAACTTTGTCGGTAATATCCGAGGTTTAACTCTCATGCGTAAAAATGCAGAAACAGAATTTATTTATTTATACAGGCATGGGCAAACTGCGGCCCGCCATCATAAATATTCTAACTAAGAATAATTTTTTTATATATTTTTTTTTTAAATATTGAAAATCAAATAAAACCTCTTCAAGATATTGAGAGACAGATATTCCTTTTCACAGTCAAATTCCATGACTTTGCTTGGAAAAAGTGCTTCGAACAGTTCGGGATATAAAAAAAATTATAATTTTATTTTTGGAAATGAAGAATGTTAAGGACTTTCCCGATACTGATGATTAGGGATTTGTGATTTTGCATTTACTCTGGACATCGTGCCACACTTAAATACCATTAACTCCGTATTATGAACGCTCTGAGTGACGATTTTTCACAAAGATTTGATGACTGTAAATTGAGACAAGTTTGGCGCTAGTAAGCGATCCATTCTCTATAGATATTAAAACTGTATTGAAAGAGCTACAACTTGAGATTATTGATCTGCAATGTAACCATGATTTAAGAGAATAACACCGTCGTTACGAAATCTGAAAATTTTACAATGATTTTAATTCAGACAAATTCGACCAATTTAAAAAATTTGCACGAAAAATGTGAACAGACATTTTCGATCATGAACATCAGCTTAATTCTGATTCCATCTTCTTATATGACCATTCACAAGCAGTTTTAAAAATATTAACTATAAAATGAGCACCTGAGTTTAAAAAAAAAATCAAAAATTTCAATCTTTGAAACACCTTCATTTTTTTGTGTTAATAAATAGAGTTCACCCGGTCCTCGTTTTTTTTCAGTGATGCACTTAAGACGTCTAAATATTTTAATTGCACAATAATTAATACGAACTGAATATAGAAATATTATTTTTGAATGAAAATGGGAATGTTTTAAGTATATTTTTATGCAAAAAAAATTTTTTAGGTCGAATTTAAAAACAATTTTGTTTTTTCTTGTATTTTGGATACTTTTTTCCGCGATTTTTTTAGGTGCGCCACTTTTTGAAATCAATGGTATCACGTAAAAAACGATCGGGTGTATATCTATAAATGGTATTTTACTTGCGGCCCGCTGCTCATTTTGAATTCTTGGAATTGGCCCTCCATCCGAATAGTTTGCCCTCCCCCTGCTCTTATATCTACTTCAAGAGCGATGTATTTATATAATTAGACTTTAACTACAAGCAATATAGCATCGTAGGTATTCTTTTATCTTTACGTAGCCGACTAGTCAACGTGCGAGAAAGTACGGATAAATTCATAAATTTTTCAACTAACCACTGTTTTTTCCTAGTCGTATTCTTATATCGCTACTTTAGTTTTAAAAAAAGCATATATCTAGAGTAATTTTACTAACTCATCTTGTTGTATCAAGCAATGTGTATATCCCGAAAAAAAATATTCGGTGAAAGTGCATCGGAAAAACGTTTTAAAAAATTTGATAAATCCATTGTCGTTCTAAAACCTACACTGCTAATTATCCAACTCAGCCATTTTCTATTGCCACCTGTCAATCATTTGTTGTTTTACGGTGGTACACATAAATCGTTGGAAAGTCGTATTTGAAATTTTCCCGATCGGTTTGAAAATACCAAAATAATCAGTTTTTACCCTCTTCTGCACAATAGACATAAACGGATTTAGAAAATTGTCTCTTTAAGCCATCGATGTGTAAGAAGCAGTGATTGAGAGTGGAAGCGATTATAAAACCTGTAATATTTTCTTGTAATTTAGGTGGAAGCCTTACGAAGCGGCCTGGCAGCCGACGCAACTCCAAGTCCAAGCAGTTCCGTTTCCGAAGGACTAGACATGTTCCCTGACTCTCCTCTTCACAGGTACGCCAAAACTGTTCATCACAATAATTATTTTTAAGTAGTTAGGTTATGTCATTACAATTTGCTTTTTATCGATTTTATTAGCGTATCAATATGTAAGTTTTAGTAGTTTAAGACGGTAGGCTTAAAATAGATTTGCATGTAATAGCATATAAAAAATAAGAATGAGTGAATATATTAGGTATCGTTTGTAAAAATTTTAGTTCCCTTATAGCTGATACAGCCATTTCGTCGTCGATCTAACCATTTTATTGTTTACAACTTTGATCTATGCCCAAAACAAATTGGTTTAATTTAAGGACTCTAAATTTAATAAGTAAGACTGAATTTTAATAGTTCTCCACATATTAATTCCATATAAAATTAATGATTGCTTATATTCTTAATACATTTAAATGGAAAGGTTAAATGCATATACTTTTTCCATGTATTTGATAACATAGTTTTACACTAAAAATTTAGACTATTTTTCACGACTGTGAACAGTCAGATCATCCTGATCATAATAAATAATAATATATTTCGACTGAAGTCTAACCAGTTAATACTCCTCCTTAGTATAAAATAATCAGACTATTCATTTTACATGTGATCTTTACTTTTCATTTCAAACTACAAGTTGGTTTTTCCCACCACCACCCGTTGTGTATATGCAGCCAATGTTTCATGTCCGCCTTTCACAATACAGTCGAAATTGTTTTGATTTGGTAAATATTCGGTAGGTCTTCAAAAATTGGTACAACATCATTTTTCAAAATTCTTTATACGTTTCGCCATACATTATTTACTGGAGAAACGTAAAAGGCCCTAAGACATGGCCGGTCGTTCATTCCCATATTCTAATATAGGGTGAATGGGATTTCTTGGGAAAAATGTAGTTTGGCTGAAACTTTTCACCGACTTTAAGATGCCCTGTGTGAATAGCGTGATGTCCTCATGAATTATACTTGGAATCATCAGAGTATATGACTCGTCTCCAACCGTCCAAAGTCCAATTTTTGTGCACCTTTGTCCAATCCAACCTCCATTTTTGCATTTTTACTGGGAGAACTGGATATTTTTTTAGTCGCCGGGCGGAAATCTATGTGCCATGATTCTATTGCGGACAATTCGCATCGAATATGCTAAATCACCGGTCGACTAAAGCTCATTATAGAAAACTGTAGCAGTTTTGAAGCGTTTTTGTAAAACCATACTCCTTATATGAGGGTCATCCATGTCGGCTGTAAAACCCCTCCCTGCCAGTTCAAAAAACCCCTCCAGAGCAACAGTTTCACGAAATATTTTTAAAAAATTCCACACAATACTTTCTACTCAGTCTACTCTACGCGAAATTTTTCTAGTTGGTAAGTTTTCTCCCGAAAACTGCTTCAAATTTGGACTTTAATCGCGATTACGTTTTTCCAAAATTTCGTCATTTTTTACGCACTAGATCTGGCTTAGTACTGTTGAAGCTTTCAAATCTCGCTTGTCTTTCAAAATATGGCTATTAGTTTTCTTTACAATCGGAAGAAAAAAAATGGAAATCTGTAAATATTTCGAGGAAATATTCGCAAATGAATGAAATTGTGAAGGTGCGGGAATTTCTTTTATTGAGACTGTATGTATTCTTTCATATAAATTTTCGTATATCAATAATGTTACAAAATGTATTGCGCTAATTTAGCACAACAGTTGCTGTATTAATAATTATTAATTATCAGTAATAAGATAATGATTTATATCATCGCGTATTTATCAAAATTTCAATATTTTTAAATCAAGGGCATTCGGTCAAGGCAATCATATATGATGTAACCTTACATTACAAATTTCAATAGCTCTTAAAATATCCGTCATATATATTTATTATATACTAAGATACCTCTATTTATAGCTACGGGATCGTCAAAGAGTTCTATATATTATATAGTTTGGGGTACAATTTAGTTATTATGGTTTAATGTTGACAGATTAATTAAATTCGATTTTAGTCAAATTAATCTACGATATTCAAATCAGTAGCTGTAATCAATACCAACCTTGAATATTTGAATAATATTCGAATTTTACACGTGATAATTGAGAATCAATCTTTCATAATTTTCAAAAACATTTTAATGTTGAACTTCAACTTGCAGCTATGATCACTTCATTTTTGTTCGAAGTTCTTGAACGTCGTGCTCGGTGCTATGAAATTTATGTTTACTTTATGGTTTGTTGGAGATACATTTTATCATGAATATTGTTCTTGTGTGTTTTTGAAGGACATTTTTTTCAATGTCACTGGCAATCTCCATACGATTGTATTTTTTTTAAACCTTCAGTTAATAAAAATTTGAATTAAGTGGAAATTCAAAAAAATCTGATTAGTGTTCTATAAGTTTTTCTTGAGTAACATAGTCATTTTTTGTTTCATACCAATTCAAAAAATTGTTTCAATCCAATTCTGGTATGACGAAAAGGGTTAATATTTTTTTTTCCATTTATAATTGCAGCTTGCATTTACTATATTAGTCATAATTTCTAACAAAATTCTATAAGTTGTTATAAATAAAAAGATAGTAATTGACTTAGTTGAGATCAATTGTGGTATGTAAAAGGTAAAACACTACTCGTAATTTCTAATATTAGTTACGTCCATTATATCAATAGTGAATTCTACCTCTGTCTAGTATTATTTCGTATGATTTACCTTACAGAAAGGTGGGTTATTCCACCCAACCCATGGCACAATAAACTCGTATGTTTTATGGGAACGTTTTTCATTCGTATGCTTCCTAATCAATTTCCGTCTACTTTGCAAAATAACAAAAGTAATATTACTATCCATGTCTCTATTTTGTACATTTATTTCTACACATTCGTCTGCGACTATTTATATATATTTTATTCCTACGCTATTGGTTCAGAATAATTTTGATTTACATCTATCTTAGACATGTATGAAACGTTTGAGATACACTCACAGAACACAATATAAATGTTGCGTATTGACAATTTTAAAAATAACGTTATCTTATAAGTAATTATAATCATTTTTAAAACGGCTATTTTAAAAAATACACGCTTATTTTTTACCGTCAATGTTGCCAACGTAAACGGATCTTTATTTTACGCTAAAAATACCAACAATTATTGTGTCATGAATTAAAAACAAGATTAGTTTATCGGAAAAGTTTATTTTCTCTCATAAAATAGGAATGGAAGGTTATTTTTCGTCAATAAAGTCAATGAGAATAATAATGCATAAAACATATTGTAGAGAACCTGCAAATCTTACATAAATACTTAGTTATATGTGTTTTCTCAACGATTCAAATCAAAAGTCACATTCCTCGATAAACCATTGGGACTTTAAAATCTCGAGTCTCGCGGCCTATAGAATCATAAGTATAATCAAAGAGGTACATAGTTTAGTAAATATTTGTATTTATTAGTTAAATATAAGAATGCATTTAATTTACGATATGTAGATTAATGAATAATAGTGGTTATAAAAATAAGCCTGCATGTAGTATTTTTATATATGACAATTTTTAATACTTTCGATGGTTTCGGCGGTAACTTTGTGGAAGTTCATTTTAATATAAAATTTAAAATAACTTTGATTATTCCACGTATTGCGCTACTAAATGTGACACGTGTTAAAGCAAACTAATTACTTAAGCAAACTTTGCGATAGTAAGTCTGAAGATGCCTCTGAAAGAGGCGAAACGCGTGTCACAGTTAGTAGCACAATACGTGGAATAATCAAAGTTATTTTAAATTTTATAATATGACAATTTGTAGTATTTAAGAGTTGCAATAAGACAATGTAGTATTTAATGGAGTTTTTTATTATAATAAAGTTGAATATATTTGTGATCTAACTATCCATTGGCCAGTTTTAAAATAATTAAAGGAATATTCTTACTAAAGTGCATAAGAGCTTTGTGGCATATAAACATAATACTTCGTTATCAAAACTGAATATGGAATTTCACCTAAATTAACTGGTTAATCAGATTCAATCTAATAGATTTGATTTCTCTTGCACACAAATATCCTGACTGTGAACAAGGCGACATCTTGACTTTGCATTATTAAATTGTAATAAAAGGTAACAAATGTTTGTATTTTACAAATATTACATTGATACCGTGTTATATTTTAACGACATCAAGATAAAACGTTAAAATTTGAATTTTAAATTAAGTTTGGCGATCACAATAGCTTGAATTATAAGCAACATGGTTAAATAAACTCGCAGTCATAGTGAAATATATATTTATTAGTTTCATCAGTAGTATTGCATCTTTGTTTTTATTTTTATTTTTTGCTGCTTCTTCTCGCCACCTTGTCGATGATGTCACCACCCACACCACAATAAATGCTGACGTCTTTTCGGAAATCCAAATATAATCGTCATTGCGTCACGACTTATCCTGGAAAATGAACGACCTTACGCGTCACGCACTTCCGTGGGGATTGCTATTGAAACCTAAAGCAGTAACAATACCGGAGGGTTCCAGCTGTCACCAGATTTTAGACAGAGAGCCTCGTCGAACGCGTCCTCTTGCGGGCGTCTCTCACCCATACCGTCAGTATTCGGTGGCGAAACAGACTGGGGTTCGCAGGACTATCCGCCGGCGGCGGGGGCTGATCAGCTGGCCGGAAGTCTGGCCGACTCGATGAACCTCCAAGGAAACGATTCATATCTTAATTCGTAAGTACAATCCATAGAGGTCGTTTGGATTTGATTGTTAGCCTTCGGTTGAACTGCTTCCGGCATTTCACCAGTTTTTGAGAACCGGTACATATAAGCTTTTTTCAAAGGGCTTTAGAAGGTGATATTTATTAATCATTGTTTCCGGCCGCTCCAGCAGTTCAATCTTGGCATTTTCTTCGACTTATAACTCATAACTCTTCATCAAAAAACTATTTCTTACATTTATATGTTCTGATAATTTCAATGAAGAATATATTCTGAAAAAAATATTTGGAGATCCAATTCTAACCTAAGAAATATTGAAGTGAATTTAGACAGCATCGTTCCTTTATGCACGAATATTCTTTTTCTTTCCTTATAATTGTGTATACTTTATTTGCATTTTCTGTAGTTTTCTATCGTAGTTATTTATAGTCTGTAGAAAAAACATGTAGTTTTTTATAATTAAAATTATTGCACGTGTTATAATGCATCCGTATAAGATTTATTGAAATTATTTGACATTTTGAATCATTCTTTCTTATTACTTTTAACTTTTCTTTTCAGATTTAACACGAATCAATAGTGTATATTAATATTATATGTATATTCCTTTTTATATTGTGTACTCTTTCTCTAACATTTTTCTTCTTTTCTTTCCATACTTCTATACTGATTAACATATTTAACACCTAATGACTTATCCTTTAATAATCAAATAATCAAAATGTTATTTATAATTTGTACAAAGTGTGGAAGCCAAGATGATTTGTGATGTTATCATCAATTATGGGTACATTAAAACTGTTGTTTTTTACCAATTATATCATCAGTCAATGATATTCTCGATTTAATACTTTTTTTAATAATTCTCGGTTTTCCACACTCGGAAAAACCTTAAATGACTATTATATAATGTGTGTTTGGTGTCGTAATTTTATAGACCATACATACGGTTTATAATATCAAGAAAATTCGACAGCATTTTAAATTGAGTGAATTTAAAACTTGGCAATTGTAAAGCATTAACATCATTTTAAAAATGTGCTATTTATCAATATCTAGTACGTGTGTTCTAGATTAATTTATGACTAGGTTTTTTTATATTATAGTAATTCACTTTTATTCATGTGTAGGTTTTCCGGTGGTCTGGCGACGGGTCCAGCTGGTCCACCTCCTCCTTATCCAGCTGGTGCTGGCTATGGCCGCGGGTTCCTATCAATGTCGTGCACAATCCATGGCCGACAACCCTGCGCCTGCATGCACCGCCCTATGCACCATACGGAGGTAACGCAATAATAGCTTACGCTACACTCTTGGGTTCAGGTGGTCTACGACGTGTTGTCGCACACATTAAAGCAGTGGTTTCCAAACCGGAGCGCATGACGCGAAAAGCTTTACTCTCGTTTATGTTTTGTATTAAATTTGCGACATATTTACCTATATATATCTTAAAATATACACTTAATCTCTTCGATGCCGCGGCCGTGTTTACACGCCAAACAATTCCGTGCTCGTAAGGGCCGGCCATACAAAATGCGCGTGTTTACACGCAGTACTTGAGACGTGGTTTAAGGAAACAAGCAACGTTTATAATAATTTTAAAATATCGTGCATATAGTGACATCTCTTGGAATCGTGATGTTATACTTGAACATTAAAAATATTGTATAGTAATCTATAATATATCGATTTTAAAAAGAGTTCTTTCGTTGTGTTGAATTGTGTCGCTAGCAAGGTATACGTAAAACCTTGTTTTGAGGCATACCACTCAGTGGAAGACTATTAATTTGCTTTAAGAATTTTGAACGTATTTTTTATTTACATTTAAGATTAAATTTATTGTGAATCAGTTCCTATTTAAGTCACGTTCACGTATTTTCTGTGAGAGTGTTGTGACTACCCTAAATATTTGTGAATCGTTTGTTGGTTTGGTTTTTGAATAAATGATGGCGTAAATGACACATCGTGTATTTATATGGTAAGTGTCTGTGATGTTCTATTAAAATATATCCAAAAAGTATTTATACGGTTTTATTTTTTGAAAGAAAATCACGGCCCTCCATGCACGCCCATACTAATCCTAGCCACAGGTTAAATGAAATGAACTTGTAACATTTTTTGAAATTAGAGAGGCTCCTAAACTTTTTGATAAATATGGCTAGTAAGATTTTCTAATTCGACTATTTCTTTCAGAGTATGTCACCGTCATCAGTGACCGGTATGTCCCCGTCCTACCCGGCCGAGGCCTGCGGGGCGGCTTACATCCGCGCCAGGCCCCCGTCATGCAGCCCCCCGAGAACCCCTCACACCCCCGGGGCACTTCTTCCGCCGCCACACCGATCAGACATGTTACAGCAGCATCATAGTAAGTCAATCATTTGTTTCCAATTTCGAACATTGTTACATCTCAATTACCTCATGTCACTTTCTGTTCCTTTCACACAATTTACACTTAAACCTCTTTTTGTGCGATTTCTTTGTACAATTTTTTATTTCATTTTTGCACAAAATAAACGTACATATCAGGAGGTAATTTTCAAAATATTTTGTTTTCAACTGCCAGTTTTAGATTAAACTTTTGAGATCTTTTTTATTCACATGGAAAAGGTTGAAGTTATACATATTATTCGTAATTCTTTAATTTAAAACACATTTTAAAAATATTGATATCAAACACAAATTTATGAGGAAAAAGTAATGAAAATATCTCACATTCTCAGTTTTTCAACAAATAGATTTGACCACTCTAGAAAACTACCTCCTGATTATGTAATAACGTAATTAACAGCGCGATTTTCACATACTGTTCGTGCAAAATTCATTGTTTCACCTGTTTATTACAATGTGACCTTGAAAAGTGTGCGATTTTCCCTTGAACGCATCTACCGCACAAAAAAAGTTTTTGTTTTTTTAACCGTGGAGCTTGGAGCTTATGGACTCCTCACGGAGTTGATCTCAACGTCTACGAGAACTGCTTTTTACTCAGTTGCTCAACCTCTCTTTCGAAGAGAGTAGGGACGTAATTAACAGCGCGTTTTTCACATACTGTACGTACAAAATCCAGTATTTCACCTGTTTGTGACCTTGACATATTATGTAAGTCATAACTTTTTAACATAACCCTGGAACGCATCTACCGCACATTTTTTTTTCATGTCTATCTTATTTTTATTTCATGTAATATTGTTTCTGTAGGTAATGTGAGTCAAGTAGGGGGTGGTCATGAGTCACCCTTATTGAACGGCGCCCTCTTGTCATCTCAGCACGACCACTTAACACCTGCTTCAACCATGATGGGCCAGCTGATGGGCGCGCTTAACAATACTGCACTCCTCGATGACCTCAATATCAATATCGAGACGCTGGAACACGGGGGCTTCGACTGTAATGTGGATGAGGTAAAAACTGTCCACCAAATGTTTTTAATATTCTAAAAGTGTTTCTTAAGGTGAGCAAAATGTTCCGTGTAGACACTTTCAAAATTTGAGGAACACTGCTGATATATGATATCAGTCATATCTGTCAATCCCTATGAATCGAATGCGTCAAATTCATTGTGTTAGTGTTTCCGAACAATTCTGCATTCAATCATTTTATTTGAAAAATTCTCTTGTTGCATAAAATAAAAATAAATTACTGTCAATGTGTAGTGTACACTCTTTTAGAACGTCCTTAAATTTTTGTCTCAGTCAATTTCAAGCATGTGCAATCGGCTGGCTTCAAAAACATAATTATGTGTCATTTGTTTTATAAACTCCTGATTATGCCATAGCCAAAATTGCCGCTTTCATGTTTGTAGTATGTTTTATTTGTTTCTTATGTGAAAATTTCCTATGACAGGTCATCAAGCACGAACTCTCGATGGACGGCTCCCTAGACTTCAACTTCCCTCAGCAACAGCAGCAGCAGCATCAACAGCAGCTACAGCACCAGCAACACATCCAGCAACAGCAGCAACACCAGCAGCAGCAACAAATCCAACAGACCCAACAAATTGCCTACCACAACAATCTTCCTTCTGGAGGCGCGAGCGTAACAGAAGACACACTAGTTCCTCAGCAGAGACCGCCGGCCTATTCTGTCGCTCCCTCCTGGGTACACTGAACTGGATACTCCTCGAAGACGAAGAAAAACATGTGTTCTAATTTGAAATTACTTTCCGTACATTTTACTTGAATCAAACAAGCACCGGGCGCCCCCAAATTGAGTGCCCTATCGTCCCATATTACTATAAATATTATTATATATGTATATTAATTATTATATAATCGTTAACTGACAAAACCGACTGAATCAGTTTCGATAACAAGAGTACAAGAAAATCAACTGAGGAATATTTTAAAGTTTTAAGCCCTTTCGCACGAAACAGCGGCCAACGAGTTTAGACATGTAAATGACGGCGAAAGGGTGGAGCCGACTACGTGTGAATGTATGAAGATCTTATGTTTTGTTACCTTCGCATTTTACCGTATCCGTTATTGAAACGAAGACGTCGAATAGAACCGTATGAATGGCGTGCATAGATTAGGTTTTTCTACGTTACACAACGGGTTACCATTTACAAGAATTATTTTAGGAAATTATTGCCGCATTATTCTCATTGTGAAGATGCTTTTATAGGGAAATATATGCGAAATGTTTTCACGTGGAAGATAAGTAGATAGTTAGATAAATGCTGAATAGTCAATTTTCTCTTAATTAAGGTTACGATTAATTTGCCGTTAGTTATAAAAGAATATTTTTACGTCTGTTTACTTAATACTTGTCTCGTATGCCGCCTATCTTAAATGTCATAGTGAAATCTAAATATTGCTGACGATTCTTTTTAGTTATTCCCGTCACCCGGCCGTGCTATTAATCGGTTTCAATTAATATAAATTGTGATATCTTCGTATTTCAATTACTAACATGTGAAACTTTCCATCGATATACAACGCATTTAAGATAGAGGAGCTTAGCTAAGAAAGACCTATAAAAATGATGTTTTATTAAATGTCACTGGCATTATCGTAAAGAAGACATTGGATGTTTTACTGCACCTACAATGAAAATGGATTACTAAAGGCACATGCGTAGAGATTTCAATTTGATATACTAAGTATTTCTAGGTAATGGAAATATTTTTCTGATAAATCAGTGCTCAATTTGATGAGATGAAATTTCCTTACGAAATACTTTTATTCATGAAATCAAATATTGATCTTTGATCTTTGATAAACCGATGCCTTAACGCTGATGTTAAATGTTGACCATTTTGTTTTTTAAGCCGTGGTGCAGTAAAACAATTAATTTCTAGAAGTAATGTTTTTTTTTCTGACAAGCAACTCTGATAAACTTGTCCAAAATAGATTTTCAGTAGTTAGCTAGAATTCTATGGAATAAACAAATCTGTATCTTTATAAGTGAAAGCTGTAAATATTAATTAATAAATGATAAGTTTGAATGCTATATAAATGAATATATATATATATACATATATATGAAGTAATATATTATCTAAATAATTTAAGGGATTGATTGAATCATTATATAATAGCCTTTATTGACATTGTGTTGTTAGTTGTTGAATGTTTTGTTAAATCAGTGGTCCTATTTATAAATGCTGCTTAATTTTAAGCAGTGACAATTATTATATTCCATTGTTTTAGAGACAAATGTTAATGGCGCGGTTTAAGGTTAAGCCACATTTATGGATAACGCCACGACAAGTCTTGTGCGCCGAATCGTTAATTTTGGCCTATGTGAAATGTGTTGGCGAATAAATATTATTGAAAATTAAATTTATGTTTCGATTTTATAGTTGGTAGAAATTGGAGAGATTTAGGGCAGCCGCTTACGCCCTGTCCGATACAACAAGTTTTATGACATTAAGGTGAGTCAATTTTTTTTTCTATTTATAATTATTATTCAACTTTAAAATCAGATGTAATATCAATCAACTGCTGTATTCATCTAAACACTTTTATTTTCTTCTAATATACAGCATAGCCCACTAAAAAGGATAAATACTATTTTTATACATGAATTATTTGTTCTCGTATGATTTCTAGAAACAAAAATGTCAATGACTTAACATTCTCATGTCACAGCCACAATCAGCATTTAATTTTTTAGCACAATTTTCTATACCAAAATTTTGTTCTTTTATTCAAATTAGACGGTTTTTTAAATTCTTGGAACCAATATTCAATTTTTCTATTAATTCTATCATTTGTTTTACACGTTTTTTGTGGATTTTACCGTTGGAGGTATATTATCATTTTTAGCTTTTAAATATCGTTCACTGCTTAAAATATATTATTTATTATCCGGCTCTTGATTAGATATAACATTTACGATATAATTTAAGCAAAATTAACTACTAACCCATGCGATTTAAATTTGTATACTTTCTCTAGAAATTACACCACAATTTCAAAAAATATTCCGCAATTGTCTAGTTAAATATGAATGCAAGTATGGGCATTCTTTTTCACCGAGAAAAATTCAATCCTTAACTAGCAGTCCTTCGCGGCCTTTTGCTCCGTAGGCGATCGCTTTGAGACGAGCTTCTCAAACTTATGCGAATTATTATTATTTTCTTTTATCATGTCAATTACGACACCGTGTGTTTTTAAATTTCTACGGAATTGTGGTATAAGCTACATATCTTTATGCACCGTTTTAGATTATATTTAAAAAAATTATATTGCTGAAATGTTTTCAAATGAAATACTCACAATTCCAAAACTCGTGTAGTACTACATAAATTAATGAATCCATAAAACCCAGACTTATTGTTACAGACACGATTTAAATTATTGGATTGTCAATACAACGATCTTAAGATTGAAGATTGAAATGCAACATCGTAATCAAAGCAATCGATTACGAATGATTCATTGTTATGTTTGTAGTATCATCAAAATTGTAGAATTTTTAAAATGCAATATTTTTAATACATTTCAAGACGTGCTCAGTCGTTTTGAAATATATATTCATTTAACATTTTACTTCATTTGTTTTTATCTGCTATTTTCAATCCTCAAATCAATTATCAATGACGAGTACATACATATGTACGTTACATGCGTATACCATTTTCTGTTGATAACATATTGATGTACTTAACTTAACATTACAAGAACGAACTATTATTTTTATATACTAAATATTTACATACATATATATATATTCGTACCACCTGTATATTTAGATATTTTCCATTCGAATATATTGATGAATCGTGAAATTGTGACAGGTAATTTCAATCACTAGTTTGAAAATTTTGACAGTTGTCAAAATAGTACCAAAAAGCGCCGGCAGTTTCGTACACACTTAATTTAACAAAAATATCATTACACACAGTGTCATTTAACTGATTTACATACGGGAGATGAAATTTTGTGATGTAGCACCCCTTGTAGGTTTTTAGGCTCGCATATTTTCGAAGCACTGGATTAAGGGTAGTCCGGGAGCGAAAGTGCAAATTAAACGACGTGTTTACATCAGATTTGCGGTATTTTTTCAACAGAGTGGGGCCAAAGGGGAAGATAATTTGGGGTAACTTTTCAAGCCTCTCACATTGTAGACGCCGTTCCGAGTGATGTTATTATGTAACAAGCTGATATATTTTTTTACCATAGACTAAATCGCGCTTGTTATAAAAAGAAAGAAGAGAAGCAGCGCGTAGGATATTGAATTGAAAAAATAATCTAAAATTTAAGCCGAAAATTTGCATGACTTTAATGTAATTTTTCCGCTAGCGGAATTGTTTGAGTTATACTTTTTCGGCGCGCATTTTTCTTTCGTCTTTTGTTAGTGAAATTTTAACCAAAAAAGTAACATCAGTTGAACTATTTGGCTACTTTTATTATTAAATCTAGCGGTACTTAGTTACATACTTGCTAATAGCTCTCAAACAAAACATTTTTATGAGCTATTATAAATATTGAAAATCAGAGGGCGTTTTGAAATACTGCCAGTGCTAAGAAACAAAGCCATTCGAAATATTTCTTTGAACCCTCAAATATTAAATCTATAATATAAATAAATAGTAAGAGTAAATCTCGATATAATGAAAAATCGTACGGTAGAATAAGTCAGATGTCATTTAAGTCAAAGAAGTCATTTATTTTTATGTCATCACAACAGTATAAATTTATCATTTTATAATTAGGTTTAGAATGACGTATATTTTAAGATGACTGGTTACTATCTATCCCAACAACCAGCTCTTAAAATATTGTAAATAATTATGAATTAATTTTACCTTCTACTAAAAAATGTATGCGTTTGACGAAAAATCATTTCTCTTAAATTCGTAGAAGCACGTGCGCAGTGCTACGACATATTAATGGCGAAAAAAATATTCGAAAAAAGAATCTCTCCCACCGTCTTTCGTCCCTCACTTCGCACCTATTCAAAAATCTTCGAAGCGAAACCCGAGCAAGATTAATTTTCCTCCTCGGCCGTCCTTCATTGAGGACGCTCAGCGTTTGCACATAATTAATCACTTAATCCGCGGATGAAGGGATGAAAAAAAGCAATTAAAGATTCCAGTGTCGTCATAGTTGGCTGGAGGAAAAAAATATCTTTGAAGAGAGAGATTTCAAGTTTCCCGTAAAACAGTGGCGTATAAATTCTATATTTTTTTACAACGTGATAATCATTCGAATTAATATATTTTTTAAATGTGATCCATAATGTTATGCTTATTCTGAGCTTCGAAAGTAATCGATATTGGATATTTAGAGTGAGACTGTTTGATTTAAAGAATCTTGAAAACACTAGGTGATGATCACATGCTCCACATATAGGTCGGATACGGTCCAAGAAAATAAAGAATAATTGGACGTTGTTGCTTACATCGAAAAAATCCACCACTTGTGAAACCGTGTGCTTTGCAAGCATTTTAAACAAATTCACTGAATCCAATATAATTCCAAATATGAAAACATCGTTCGTTGTTTCGTATGATCAAAAAATGGCAATTTATAAAAAAAGATCAAGGAACAATATCTTTTCAAAAAGGAGACAGTCTACGGCACTGGTTATAACCGGTCCCTCCCTAACGCGGGAAGTTGCGTTTTCCGAAGCACGGTTAATTTATCAAATTTGTGCGTGTTCTTCCAAGCGTTATGGTGTTATAATTATTTTGTAATAATCCATTCGCGGCGACAGTGAAGACTGGATTCACTGAAAACTTCCACTGTTCCATTGTTCATGATATTTAGTGGAACTATTTCTGTTAAAAAAACATTAACAACAAATATGTCAATTTAAACATTGTTTGATAGAATATGAAGTATATTATGAAGAGGTAAATGTCTTCGAAAATATTCTTTGCTTTTTTCGGCAGTCAATAGAATTCGAACGATGCCTCTAATTCATAGGCTCCCAACCTTTTTAGGGTGGCGAATACAATAAACCAAACGAGGTGCAAATATATTTAAAAAAAACATTGTTTCCCCTTTATTAAGAAAGTGTACTTTATATCGGTAATAAGTCACATAAACTTCGGCCAACATGAATCTTACAGATTACGATCATTAAAATACTGTGATCATTCTTTTCTCTCCGTTAAAATAATATTATGAAGTTTGTCAAATAAAAAAGAGATACAAATATACTTAAGCGTAACATGTTTTTACTCATATTAATTTGATAGCACTCAATCGCTTATCGAAGTACAGTGTTCATGAAATATGAATATGGAAACTGAAGAGTCTGTAGAAAAGCCAACTCTGATATTATCAACTAATACTGCGGTTTTCAGTATTGGAAAAATATGCAGTCGTGAAAGTATACAAGTATATTTATTCAGTAATTTTACTTTTTAAATACCTATGCCTTATTAAATAAATTTCATATCTCTTTTTGTGACTGCCGTCATACATTCAGAAATATGACCCGCAGTTATTCGGTCAATTCGAACGATAACCAATCACGGATGCGTTTTTCTAGTAAATCCAGCTTCTTGGACGCATTGACGTGGCATTTCTTTTTACGGTCCGACTCTTTTCTTTTTTAGACACTTTTTTGTTTTCGGGATCACTCACGATCACCTTCCGTCGCTCCAAACTTGTTCCTTGTTCTTGCGTTTGAATGAAACTTTTTTCTGTCATTTCCAAACGAAATTTTCACAAAATTTTCTAGATTTTTACGCGTCGGGTATAAACGAATTATCGCAAAGAAACGTTATCGGCTTGAAGATCCGTGTATTTAATTCTGCTAAAAGTAACTGACTGGTCGATCTCTATTACACAAATTATTATGATGAGATACGAAACTAGATTTTTGCTAGATTTTTTGCACTATTTCGATTGATTGTGATATTTTTTGCCAAATGAATAAATAAATTGATTGAGTTGGCATTTACTTGGTAGAACTCCATTATAATACGGTGAGAAAAATAACAATGCTACGAGGACGTAAACCGAAATATCTATCAACAAGTATGTATATAAAATAACAAGAATTAAAATACACTGTCTTATCATGGTATATTTTAAATGTCTGGAATTAAACGATCGGATAGGTTAACGATTAAATTTCTAAATTTGATGGTGTCGGATTCGAGCCCTTCTCCGAGTAGGATACCTCCCAATCTTTTAAAATACCAATTAATATTGAACAAACAATATGTTAACGATTCAATTCCATATTTAGCGAGTACTTATGTATTTTTATCTGTAAAAAAATGCATATCCCAAAAGTTAACCTTATAACGCAGATTTTTATATTCCTCATTATGACAAAAATATTTAACGAAACCAAAAATAAAATGATGAATCGGTATGTCAAAGACATTATTTATGAAAGCTAATATTCATATGTTATAAACTATTATCATAAATCAGCGAAGTGCACCATAATCATTGTTCCCATTCGGGACCGTAGGGCTTTAAAAAGGTTAAAAGAAACCACAAATCAAATTAATATTGTATAAAACAATTGCGTTGTCATTACCTCGCGAATTTTATTTGGTGAATGCTTGATGAAAAAAAAATAAACGCATATTGTTTTAATAAAGTCATAATCATATCAAACACGGTTCTACCGGAATCATGTTTGAACATATTTAGTCAAATGAACTAACTTGCTGACTTTTAACGAAGAAACAAATTTGCCGTGGAGACCAAAATTTAAAATGTAGATTTTTTCCGCTACTAAAGTTTCTGTTCAATGCCAGACTATTTCACTAGGGCGATCTATTTGGAAAAAAGTTTCCTTTCAATGTGTGCGATAAAATATATAGATATTTCTATTCCTTACATTCTAGTAAAGAACAAACAATACTCGCTTTTAATGTGTATGTATGAAAAAAGCATATTATTTTAATAAATAAAATACATTTTTGGTTTTGCTCATCGCGAACATTTCCAACTGATGAAATAAAAACACAAACATATGTAGTTATTTATATTAAAAGGAAAAGAATTATGACAGGGTATAGTAAACAATTGGTGTTAGAATTAACAGTTCATCATAAGTAAATTAAATCAAATTAGATTTTTGAGAACAGGACCGGTTTCGCCCATCGCGAGAAATATCAATTGAGTTTATATAAATAAAAAATATGACTTCTTACAAGCAAATATACATTAACCAGGAATCATAAATTTTTCCCACATTGAATATATATATAACTCAAAGCTTAATTTTTATTATCAACCTTTAAAGGTTTCACGGTTCCGTATGGGACCAGTTATAATGGTGCACTTCGTTCGTAAATTATAAGCAATCTTTTATTTTGCTAATGCGTTTTATTTTTACCTACATAGGCTGACTTGTTTTAGAGATATAATTATTTTCATAAGAGCACATGTTTCACGGGTCGCGCGGATATTTCGCAAAAACTGCACGGGCATTTAAAGGTTAAATAAATTAATGACGAATCCATCATAGATAAGAATTCTATTTTTTCATATATAATGCAATTATATCGATAGTAGGAATTGATTGCAATTCATGAATATGACTAAGTATTCAATATTTATGGAATTGTTAATCTGTGTTTGAATGTATATTTCAGTATATTACGTTGGTAGATTTTTCTTAAACATTTATAAAATGAGTTCCAACTTGGTAGAACTCTAACAATGTATTTTAATTCTACATAAATTATTTTTTAAATATTTGTTGATAGCTATTTCGGAGAAATTATAATCGCCACATTGTTAATTTTATACAAAAGAAGAGAAATAGAGTGAGAAGTTTTAATGGGGATTTTTATCGCCCCTCGCTCCCCCCCATGCTTTTCTCGTAAAATATTATTTATGAATTCTTCGCAAAGTGTCAATCCCACCTCCCCATCGTTCGCTTTGGACTTGTAATTTCGGGGAAATTCAATTGAATTAGCTACCTCTGTGTGGTAACCCTATTAACGAATAAATTCAATGTAATAAGCTAGTTAAATTTTCAACTTTTTGTGTGTTTACTATTTTGCATGTTATATTTACTTTATTTGTTTGATTCGGTGTTACAAAGTTGTATCGCATTCGCAATTATTATTTTCCTTTTTAAAAAGTTTTTAATTGAAAAAGATAAAATTTTTCCTTATCTATCGACGAAGACCTAGGCAATTTCTCTGTGTCCATTTTTAGTGTTGATGTGGCGAAAAATAAACATAACTTGATTAAATAATTAAACTAATCTTTCCACAGTGGCATATAAATCGTTTTCCTGACAGTTGACAGAAGTTTCCAACCAATTCAACAGACATTTACGATAGGCTCGTTTTTCTCGAAGGATATTAAAAGCTTATCGTGTACATGTGATTTTAAAATGTCTGTTGAATTAGCAATTAGATGTAATGCATTTGAATCTTATCTATACATTTAATATAGATATACGTATGTAAAGGGTATTTCAATAGGGACGCTCAAAATATGTTACTTTGTCCTGCTGAGTAGATTATTCATTGTTTAGTGGCCAAATTTGAGTCAACCAGTTTGGTAAATAATCGGCCAACACCTACCTGTACGTCATCAAAATACAATATCTGGTGAAAACATTGCTGCTGTGTGTGAAAGTGTACAGGAAAACCCAAGGCAGCTTATTTCTCGTTGTTCACAAGAACTTGGCTTTTCTGCGACTTCAGCTTGGCGAATTTTGAATCGGGCCTTATGTCTGCACCCGTATAAAATCCAACTAACCAAGGAACTTCAGGTAAACGACCGCAGACAACGCCTGATTGGGTTCTGGAGCAGTTGGAAGTTTACCCAAATTTGTCAAAAAAGTCAACTTTAGCGACATGGCCCATTTTATAATGAATGGATATTGGCAGACATTTGATGCTATATTCCATATTTAATGCCGTAAAATATACTTACAAATGATATTAAAATTTAGTCGAAATCCCACAAACAACTTGTTTTATTTACATTTCAAAACTAAGCGTTCTTATAAAAAGACCCTTTATATAGCACA
The DNA here is from genome assembly GCA_028554975.1 of Himalopsyche kuldschensis. Lineage (NCBI taxonomy): Eukaryota > Metazoa > Arthropoda > Insecta > Trichoptera > Rhyacophilidae > Himalopsyche > Himalopsyche kuldschensis. Next base: position 1,580,850 of record JAHFWI010000076.1, read on the forward strand.
TGGCAGTAAAAAATATCTTTCGTACAATATACTTAAATTTGAAAATAATATTGTTCAACGTATTGTAATTTTTGAACGAAAAAAACTGTATACAGAGTTATAAGCTTCCTCAATATCTAGAAATGGTATTTATTTATTTCGCATTATAATAAAAATACAACAATTGTGACAAGATAACTGTTATTTTTAACTCATTTAATTTTCACGTTGAAACGATAATATCGTTACGAATAACGAAGTAGATATGTGAAGTATTTTCTCTTGCTTACTGAAATAAAAAATATATATCTATGCGAGTTAAAATGATACCACGGAAACATTAATTTATGATGGAAACTCGTAAAAGAAACATGCAGTGCCATATTGCTTTTTATTGTCAATTGGAATAATTCCGTTGCGCTCGATCGCCGAAAATTTAAACTTTGGCAATTCAGCTGATGTCCGAATTTCCGCCATTTTATCCCGCCGTTTTCTTTTGTCTTGATTTATCGGTGCGGTCCGTAGTTTTAAAATTGCCACAACATCCCCTATTGCCATATCCTCGTGGAAATGAGCCGGAAAACTTTCATCAACTAGTTAATCGTCTTCACGTCATTAAATAGTTGGCCCAAGTTTTCTTTATTCACAGACTGAAGTCACCAGCCGATTAAACCGTAGTTTTTCTGCGTACTCTAAAAATTGAGTGTTTCATTTATATATTATATTAAAGTGTTATTTTAGTTTCTTCACCGTCGACTTCCAATATTAAACTCAGTAGTGTAACCATTACGTGTATAGTTAATTTTAATAAAATATATTTTTAACCGTGTCCGGAGCCCATAGACTCTTTATAGGGTCTATCTCAGCAGAAATTTTCTACGAGAACTGTTAGTTACTCAGTTACCTGTCTAATGGTTGGCTGATCGCTTTCGATACGTCTCGTACCTAGTATCGGATGTCTCCGACCCGAAATTTTATATATATCAATATCAAATTAGTGGCGACGTAAAGATTATGACTAATATTGAGAGTTGTTGTACACAAATTGTATTACATATAAAACGTCTCAATACTACTTCTTCTCATCAAACTGGAACGTCAAAACTATGAAATCATCTACAATAGCTGACCTGTGTTTTTGCAGTAGTGACAACTCCGCGAGATAAACCAATGGGTTCCAGATGTATTGCTGGCTAATTACATACATATATATTGATTATCATCGAAATGTTTTAGATATAGGGCATTCGTGCTTTTTGTGTCCGTGTAAATTGATTTTTTCTGATTGTCATTTGCATACAAAAAAAATCGGATATAATGTCAAGTTAATATAATTTTTATTTATTTATTTATTCAAAAAAATACAAATCATGGCTTTACAACTTACGCCAATGCGCCATGAATTTGAAAAAAATATTTACATACTTACATATGTTACAGTGAAACTGTAGTCTCAGTGAAAATGAATCAACTAATAGATTTGTATGTCAACATGATTTCACTGGTCACGATCATTGAAATTATTGGCCCAAGTCGATGATTTGCCGGACTAAAATTTTGGTTTGCTTCAATGAAACAAAATCAGCAAGTAGTCCCGTCCCTTTCATAAAAAGAGAACCAAAGAAAAACACAGGCTGAAGATAGGGCGGTCAAATTTAATTTCAATGACAGCTTGGATAAGAATACATTGTCACTGAGAATACAGTTTCACTGTAACATATACACATAATAAAAATCACAAATTGTTAATTGCTTGTATAAATTTGTGAGCGAAGCTGATAAATTTACACGGTGGCTTTCGTAATCACGCTGTCAAAGCGTAAGTACGGGTAAAAAGTTTAAATCCGTGTAATGTAAAGCAACAGGTGGCAGTGTTTTGGTTGTTTACTAATGTTTACGTACTCGTCCATACACACACCCATTGAGATGAGCGCTCAACAAGCTGGCTGTAGGTTTACCGAGTAAACGTTAAAAGCATTACCCGCTCACTGAAAGCTCTGTTTGTGTTTACAAACAGCCATCCCATCCATATCACTTTACTATACAACCAGTATTGCCACAGAGAAGAGAGCTTTAAGCTCGATTATTTTAACTGTTTTCTACAATAAATGTTTTTGTTAGATTTTATTACATAATTAAAATTGCATTGTTTTATTATTCTCTAAGCATTAAAATATTTATAACTGATTATTCCGCGTTGTGCTACTAACTGTGACACGTGTTTCGCCTCTTTAAGATGCATATTCGGACTTACTATCGCAAAGTTTTCTTTAGTAATGAAGCAAGATTGATTCTAATATTTTAACATGATAAATTTACAAAATGGACTTTGGGATTTCTTCTTTTTACGGGAAGCAAGAAGGGGGTTATAGAATCGAAACAATGTTACAATACGTGGAATAATCAAAGTTATTTTAAATTAAAATGACTTCCACAAAGTGATCGTCGAAACCATCGAAAGTATAAAAATAAATCTTCAATAAATATCGTGAAGCTAATTAGTAAATAAATATTGAATTAAATATTCCTATTTATTTTTGCTATTTTCTGTGCGAGTGGCAACGAGTAAAAATTCACATCCCCTAACAGATATTTTCATACGCCGATTTTTGGGGCCATCCATTGGTATTCAAATTCATATATGGTATGACTGTAACGTTTTCATTGATTTTCATCAATACAGAATATTGAACGATTATCAATCAGCTTGATTCCTTTTCTTTGTCATCGTATAGTGTGTGGAGAAAAATAAATATAAATTATATTGAATAAAAATTACACACTCTTTAAAATATGTAGCATTTATTTCAGGGCTGTGGAGTCGGTGAAAAAAAGTCCGACTCCGACTCCAGCATTTACCAAAACCACGACTCCGACTCCAACATTGACCAAAAACACGACTCCTCCTCCGACTGCGACCAAAAAAAGTACAATATCGTCACTTTTTTCCCCTAATTATCCTATTTATGTGTATTCAATTTAATATCAACCCTTTCCGACTCCGGCCAAAAAGCTCCGACTCCACGATTCCGACTCCGACTCCACAGCCCTGATTTATTTATATATTTTCTCGTAAAATACTATAATAGTGCGGTATAAGATTACTTGCGTGAAAAAATATGGTATTTTTATATATTAGTATGCCGTGAGAAATATTAGTATATAAGTGAGTACGAAGAAGCTACACTTCGTGACTTTTTTACTAGTTTCTTTTTATTTGGACTCCGTATATAAATATGAACTACTAAAATTTTACTAGTAATCATTACAGGGGCGTTCACAAAGACTTAACATATATATTCCTTCGTTTTCTTTTGACATATCTGACAAAGAAAAGATACTCTGCTTTATTTAGGGATTGCAACACATGCATTACCGGTAACATATCACTGGAAACGGGATCCCAGTATTTTGGCAGTTATCTTAATATCGAAATAACGATTTGGTAAACGTATGTTACCTATATTTCGTTATTACAATATATACCGGTAAAATTATTGTACTGTCCAAAAATCCTTCAAGTTAAAAACTTTTGCATGACGAATGATCGATTATAAATTCCGGCATAGATATAAAGTAGCAATTGTTTTAGTTTCATAAAATAAATATGTCATTCTATAAACTTCAGTCTCGTGTGCTTACGGTACAGATATCTTTATACTGTTATTCAGCATGACTTATCAAAATTCCGGTATTGAAATGTGTAATACCGGTGTTGATAATTATGTATTTATTTATTGGAAAAAAGAAAAATACACTACATGGCATTACAGCTGACGCAAATGCACCATGCATTGGACAAGTTGAATAAAAATATAACATAATATATTAAACAAAATTAAATATATATACATATATAAAACAGAACAGAAACATATTAATTACATAAAAAGCAAACCAAAATGAAACAATGCACCAAGTTCACTGCCGAAGATGTCCACCTCAACAGGCAGGGCATTCATCAGCCGAACAACCCTTGCGACTGGCGACTCAAAAGACCTACGTGACAAACAAGTTCGGACAAAAATTTGATTAGCCTTGGCTACGAACACGTAGGTAAAAACTGGGAGCATGCAAGCACTTAAGAATGACAGAGTTATCAACTCGGCCCCGAAGAAGAAGAGAAAAATGTTTCAACATTGATATCGATCTTCGAGCTTCAAGAGGGTGAAACGAAAGCATTTCTAAAAGAAACTTGGTTGGATAATACTCCATTAAAGAATTGTCATATTGAAAATAGTTGAATTATTTGAATTAGTAATAATTATATTCGTCCGGTATTGAAGTCCCTAGTTATATCGTATCGTATAGCCTACACTCCGCGAATGCTGTGCGGCAATGTTCTCTAAAAAGATTTTTTCCCATCGCACTTGTATCGTTTGAACATGGGAAATGATATCATTATAGTAAGTTATGGAGGGAGTCGCCTATTCACCTCAAGTGAATGGTTGTCATGGCAGCACCGCAATGCTTAGAAGATTTCACTATTTACGCGCCATCATTACAGGTTGCTATAAACTTCAAACACGTCGTATATTTATTAGTCGTCTTCTTTCTCCGTGCGCTGCTTCACCAAACAAGTATACGTATCTACTTACAATCATTAAAAATACCTTCACGAGTATTACTTATAAGCCGCTAATAAAATATTTGAACAGTATTTCCACATTATGATGAAGAAGTAACATAAAAATATAAGCCACTGTCGATTAGGCTAGCTTTAGATTATTATTTTAAAACAAAGCATTTAAATTGCATGCAAGATCTCCTCTGAATGGGTCTTCTATACATATATATAAAAATGAATGTTTGTCTGTCTGTATTTCCGCTATGGACTACTAAACCGCTCGACCGATCGAAGTGAAACTTTACAAATTTATTGAGTACACTCCCGCAATGGTTTTTGGCCTACCAACCCCTTCCCTCAACCAACCCCCAACCCCCAATTTTTTTTTTTTTAATTTACGAATTTTTCGAGTTCACTTCTTCGAAGGTTTCTGGCCTACCCTCCCATACGCCCCCCAAACCCCACCCCGCCAAACAACCCCCCTCCCCCCAAAGAATTGATATCGAATTTTTACAAATTTCTCGAGTATTGAATACATGCAAATTGAATTGAATATTTGTGTAATATCTTTCCTTCAAATTTATTTTAGTTGCTGGCGTAGCAACGCGCGCAGGGTACAGCTAGTCTTTATATAAATTTTATTCCTGGTTTTTCAATATCCCTAACTGAAAAACCCCAACATCTTATCCGAATTCCTCAATATCATTAACACACTATACTTTCGTGTTATCTATCGGCTTCATCACATACATCTGATTCTCTTAATTGGCGTATCATTTTAAGTACAGTTAATTTATCGCTTATGGCTGAAATTAGTTTTTGATGTGCCAATAACGAATATCAATTGATTAAAATAGCGTTTGCTTCTTTTATTGTCTTATTCTTGTCTCGAGTATATCTCATTATATTCAAAATATAAGGCTCATTTGGATATTATAAGCTATTATAAAGTATTCTAACCTAACCTAGCCTTACATTGCTATTCTTCAAATAGTTCTTGGTAAGCACGTACATACTTTTTAAAAACGCAATGATTCTTAGCACTTCACATTGTGAGTAAATGGTGTATTTACCATTCGTTCGAATTTCTTATTGGGCCGATCAATATTCTTTAAAATAACGAGCAGTTTTATGTTATCGTCCACTACATGTTGCTAAAAAAATTACCTTCTGTTTTACCACATGTAACATGTATTTCACATTATGGCATTTTTTCTGTCGAACTAAATTTTATACTATAGCGATTCTTATCGGCTGTACAATTATTACTGTTAATGTATCGAAGGATTATTACTTACTCAAGGCGATTTCACAAACCAGGGTTTTTTATAAAAATGCAAAACGCGAAAATCGCATTATAATACGTAATCTATTGTCAGGATCTAAACACGATTTTAAATGGTCGTGGCTTGCCTACATTATTGAAAAAACTGCAACATACTTATTATTTTGACAAATAATTACATACTAGTGTATGTTAAACATAGTATTCATCGTATACAAAAGTCTACATTGATATCGCCAGTCTAGAAAGTATTTTTTTTTTCATAAGAGAGCATAATTTAGTCTTATGTGTGAATAGATAGTTCATATATAATATGTGCATAATTTTAATTATCAATAATTCCCGAAATAGTAACAGCAAACTTCAAGTATTTTCATTATAGATGCGGAGAATTTCAGTGTTTTTTTTTAAACATAATGTCACCAATCAATCATTTGCTTTACAGCTTTTTGGCTAATTTACCATTAACGTTAAAACAGCTATTTTCGATGGTTTCGGCGGTAACTTTGTGGAAGTTCATTTTAATATAAAATTTAAAATTACTTTGATTATTCCACGTATTGTGTAACAGGACAGGATGCTCGCCTTTATTAACGTTATTTCCAATTAATAGAGTAATCACTAACCTATCTGATTGAATGCAGCTCATTAGTTTATAGTTTAATAGTTTGTAATGTTTAACGTCATTAGAAATATATTTATTTGTTTGCTTTGTTTCGATTCTATTACCCTCTCTTGCGTCCCTTATAAAGGAAAAATCCCAATCTGATTGATTGCACCTTATTAGTAGCATTATGTTATTTATTGCATTGCTTTGATTCTATCACCCCCTTCCTTGTTTCCTTTAGAAGGAAAAAAACCCGTAATCCATTTTGTAATTTCATAATTTAAAATGTTAGAATTTATCTTGCTTCATTACTCAAGCAAACTTTGCGATAGTAAGTCTGAAGATGCCTCTGAAGGAGGCGAAACACGTGTCACAGTTAGTTACACAATACGTGGAATAATCAAAGTTATTTTAAATTTTATGTTAAAAGAGCTTTTAACAGTGTCATTATATATAAACTCAAGGATAAAATATTACTGAACAATTTACATTCGATATCGCCGTTTTCAGGGCATGAATCCTTCTGATCGCAGTTGTCACTTACATATATGCTTTAGAAGCTGATGTTTGATTGTATTCTAAGGATTATTAAATATTTTTTGAACGCATTCGAAAATCTCTGAGCATATGTGTGTCTGTCAGCATTTTAAAATTCTTAATCAATTACTGCGTCGAGTGAGTTAAGCGCTTTAAAATAATTTTTAAATTCAATAAAATTATTATAGAAGAAAGTAGATGAGCCCAGAAAAAAAATATTTTATATAAATCGACAGATTATTTTTAAAAAAAAACCCCCATTCATTTTTCAGTAACACATCTTTGCAAGTGGAACGGGTCGTAGATTTAACGGTCGAACAGTATTGTCGGCTGCCAAAGACTGCGAAGTCCTTACTACTGCCACCTAATGAATTGCAAGTGGCAAGCTTTTGAAATGGTCCACCACTTTTGAAACGTATGCTTCCTGCTACGATTCTTTTGGAATTGGCTGATTTAAACATGTTTTTAAAAACATCAAAAGATTGCCAACGAACGATCGCTTTTATTACATTACAGAGAATTTTACTATATTTATTAATATTTTTGATAATTTTATATTACGTCAAGTCGAACACATTATTTTCCAGAATATTCACCAGAGTTTATCCATCTAAAATTCGGCCCCTCAGAAGCATAGAAACCCAACTTATTTTTCTCCACTTTTCAGAGGAGCCAAACAATTGTTTTACGATTAATCAATTTTACTTATTGTTTTAAAAGACACTTTTTATTCACTATCTCCAAAGACCATGAGTTTTAATACGCATCAAACTATCTCCGAATCCACTGCTCCTATTGTTATAACCAGGGCTGTTGAGTCGGAGTCGGAGTCGTGGAGTCGGGGCTTTTTGGCCGGAGTCGGAGTCGTCGCGTCGATTTGGCCGGAGTCGTACTCGGAGTCGGAAATTTTGAAAAGTTTGAACTTTTTATTTTTACATATTATATGTCAAATTTGACTATTAGCCGGGGTTGATATTTAATTGAATACACATAATTATGAAAATTAGGCAAACAAAAAGTGACGGTATTAAACTTTTTTAGTCGGAGTCGTGGTTTTGGTAAATGCTGGAGTCCGAGTCGAACTTTTTTCACCGACTTCACAGCCCTGGTTATAACTCTTGCGCTAGTCGAATTCATAACTCAATAACGGCCAAAAATCAAGATACTTTTCTTTTATTCTAAAGGGCTAAGTTCGACCGTTCTGAATAGTATAAACTACTGAAATATTTGGAATTTGTACCGACGTAATATTGTATAGGATAAATCAGTACACTGAATAAAAGGATTAAGTTTCAACCGATAAATAAAGACCATTATTTTCAAAAGTGTGTATATATATGTATGTATATTTTGGTTGTGAAAATTTCGCTCCGTCACTCGATACAATTTTCTCGTTATATTAAAAATCCCTGAAACGGATATCATTGAATGGGAGCTTACGCAACGCTGGCTTTTCGCGCTGCCTTTTTACAGTGAGCTTTTTCCGGTGACGTCACCCGCGAATGACACACATTTTATTAATTCTATCAAATTTTACGATTCTACTTTGCCCGGCCCGCTTCCTGGGTTCGGTAGGCGGCGGAGGCTCCGTCCGCCCGCTCACGTGGGCCGCGCACAGATAACGGGCGGCTCTTAAACTATCGGGAGATAGATGACTCGAGCGGCTGACCGACGCGGCGCCATGCCAGGGTGGTGCCATCTACATGGGAGGGCTGTTACGTCCCCTAATATCTCACTCCGTCAATGGGTGTTTTGGAAACTACTGATGCAAAATATATTTAATATTTTTTTTATCCCTGATGTGAACAACCATCTTAAACACTTTCACCAATGTGTTCACTGTCGATACTTGGTGGAATAACATTATAATAAAAATAATAAAACATTTTTAGTACTTATTCCACATATTTTGTTTTTGATCATGACCGGTTTCGCTCGTGGCGAGTATTGTCAATTGAGTTTTCAAAATCATTAGAAAAATTCATTTTATGATAACTAATTGGGGTGTAAAATTGACATAATATTATAAACTGTGTGTGACAACCCTTATCAGTTGTCAATGCTTCGCCATGATTGAAACCGGTCCTGATCCAATAAATTTTATATGTAATAAAATGTTTTATTATTTTTATTATAACCCTCTTTTAATCGTCATTAGTTTAAGAACTCATTGGTCTTTGTCAAGTAACAAAAACTCGATATAAAAATAGTTAAATTACATTTTTCTTCTCTCGTATTTTAAATATTATTTTTAATTGAATAGTATTTTTGTGTAATAAAATAATATATTTTGAAGTTTTAAAAAAATGCAATCGAAGCGATAGGGTTGTTTTGAAGAAAAAAACAGCCTTTGCTCTTTTTATGTTGCCCTACGTCGAAGCGACTAAGGCTGAGAATTCGTTTCCTCTTTAAGAGTTCTTAAATTTAATATAATTGTGAATTTTTCGATTACGATTTTAATTAATTGGTACATAGTTTTATCTAAAAAAATAATTTCACTTAATAATAACCGTGAATCTTCCCAGATATTACAGAAATGAATAAAATCCCAATAAATGACGATTGTCTGAAATTTAATCAAGGGAGTTTTTTGGGTATTGTTGTACTTAGGGCTCAGGGGCGGCTGTAGGAGTGAAAGGGTGGTTTCAGGCGCCGGCGCCGCGGTGAACACTTACCCATTGAAATGCGCCCGCCGACTACTTGTTCAATTCACTGCGCCCTCGTGGACGAAATAGCCCAGGATGTTCACAATGATTGTTTGATAGTTAACTAAACAACTTTTTTTTTGAATTGTTTGAATTTTGTACTTTTCCATGAGTTTTGTCGATAACAACCCGGGTTTCGTCTTTCAGCATCTTCAGGCATTCCAAGTGCACGGACGTACTTAAACTGACGCGTAGTAAACAGTTCTTATCGTTTATATACAAAAATAGAAGTTAAATTGCTATTAAAATGTAAATTAGCGAAAATTGAATGTACAAGTTTCAATGAATAATGACCAGATAATAACATAGGAATATCTAAAATAAATCTAGGGTTTTATCTGACCTATTAATAATGAGTAAAAAGGTACAACAATGGTGAGCTAGGTAACTGAAGTTGCTCGTTTAAAATTGGCAAACCGTTAAGCGGAGCTCGATTAATTTCCAAAATAAATAAATAAGATAAAATAATTTGAATTCGCCCCTATTAGTATGTAACAAATCAATACCAGAGTCCTTATTTAACTTAACAACGTTTTTAATTCAATTTTCATATCGCTCTAGCTACTGTGAGTAAAGGTATATTTTAAAAATAAAAACATTTTGCGCCTGTTGAATCATTTGAAATAACGTTAATATAAATTACACTTTCAGCACAAATAACAAGATCTAAATTATAACAGTTTAAAAAAATGATTTTGAAGTTGCATTGACTTGAACGAGAGACTGCGGAATCCCTAGTTTAAGTCTGGTATATAGTCATTGAAGATAAGTTCTGACTTCGGCATATAAATTATAACCGATTCCTCAAACAAAACCAATGAAGTTATTTGACATTGTAAAATGAATACCTTCCAAGAAATCGTGAAAATCTTATAATTAAAAATATGGAAGAAGCGCGTAAATTATCTGAATTCTTGTGACCGGCCGAACGACAATATCTACAGAGTTTTTTTATAAGATACAAAGTTTTTTATTTACTAAAAAGCATGCATCATGATATTTTTAGTGACATTGCAGCCGATAGTCAATGTCACTAAAAATATACTCAAATAAACTCGAGATTCTTTAAGAAATTCTAATCTTATCGAACCGATCCGAAATATTTATAATAAGATAGCAATCTGAACAATGTTTGTTTGTATTTTATGCGTTGCCATACCGTTCATCCGATTGCGATAAAACTCTGTCAACTTATTGCTTGCACTTGCGCGGGTTTTAGGCATAGTAAAATCAACTTACAGTAAGTCTTTCACATAAAAATCAATATGTTTTTCATATTTTATGCGCTGACATACCGTTAATTTTGACAACTTATTGTTGCACTTGCGCAGTGGTTATATGCATAGTACAATTAACTTTCAGAAGGTGGCGCATGTAGACAATGAGCAAAAAGATAAATAGCAAATGTCAAACAGCAAATGTTATCGATACCGATCAAAATTAAATCGAAATTATTTATCTGAAATATTGTGCATCTGAAAGCACTTCAATAAATACAAACTCTTTCTTTCTTTCTTTTAGTGGCATTGTAACGCTTGCTGGGTACCGGCTTGTTTTAAATAAAAATAATAAAAGTGGTGACCTCTAATTTTCAACAATAAATATTTAAGAAATTTTAAATGAATTCAATACTTGTTTAAATGAACCGCATTTCGATTTCATTTTGTGTTTTATTTGTCAGTACCTTAATATACGTAAGTATGTACTTTAGTACATGACTTGATAAACTATACTAGCTGATGGGGTTCGTATAATATTTTGAATGCAATATTCCTGCAAATACTGCGGTTTTATTTATGATATAATAATTTGGTAAGAATGATATTATTTTAATGATGTGATGCGCGGAGCTAGTAAAAGTTTAAGAATGATAATTTCCGAATATATAATATCCTACTCTGTAACAATTAATACTTACTTAAAACGCTATGAACCATCTGAGCGCAAGAAAGGCGTAAATTTAAAATTATCTCAAGGCAAAATTAAATTAAAAGAGCGTATTTAAGTTGCCAAAAAGGTTAAAAAATGGGTTATTTTCACCCGGTTGCAGATTTTTATCCTGTCTAATTGTTTTCTAAGCGGTGGAATTTACCGCTTCGGCGGTCTCTTTATGCAGAGTAATTATTTAAATGCTGCCCTGTCAACCTGCTAATGGAAAGGTTTTGCTCGGAAAAATCGGGAAAATTCGCCGAAAAATTCACTCTTTCGCTGGCCGAACAAATTATTTTGTAATCAATTTATGCTCGATTTAAGTCGATTGTTTTTGAGCTTGATGCAACTTCAGTGATTAGTTAAAACACTCCGCAAGAGTTAGGGAAACTTGCGGCCTTCTATGTTATCAATTGCGGACTTAGTCGTATCAAAAAAAAAATATTTCAATCTTTCTAATCGTTTACAAAATGATGTTGTATAATGTCAATTGAATTTTTATCGAATAAAGCTTTATCACCTCACTGACTAGGAAATACAACATTCCAATATGAAAAGGTTTTCCTACCCCTGCGTTAGGTCATCAATTGATAAACTATCAAATGATTGTTCATCAAAACAATCCAAAACAGTTATATCTGTGTTACATAATTATAAAAATACAAGATTTTGAGTGTGTGCTCCTAAATTTGTATAGCTCAAAATATCAATCGTATATTTAAAAGGAATTAAGTTTTCTAACATTTATCTTTCGATCTAATATTAAATCAACAGATAAGACAGTTTTAATGATGAAAAATAGTAGTGTATTGTGTTTGAAATCGAATTAATTCAAAAATCGTATTTTTTGCGTTGTATCATTGTCGTAGGTCGCCTACGAACGATATATCCGCTTTTTTCTTTCAAGAATCTTTAATTATAATTAGTTAATGAGAAACATCAAGTTGAATTATCTGAAATTCTTAGTATTTATCGTTACATTTCGTTACTAATTTGTTTTTTCTTTTGTTCCAGGTGCTGAAATGGGATTTTCATTAATTTCTATTGAGTCAATTACAAATATACAGCCGAATAGGTAAAATTATGAAAAAAAGTCTTTGACTAAAATCGTTCGTATTAATGATACGGAATGGCTCAATTTTTTTAATTAGCCGACACTTTTGTATATCGGATAAAATTATTACTGAAGCGATTTAGCAAAGTCATATTGTTATCTCTGTGCCTTGCGAGTTAGGTTTCAATTTATAAGAGAAGAGTGCAATCGAAAGTTTTCAAGATGAGTATTTACCCAATTAGTTTTTTTAAATGCAAGTATATCCATACGTGATATTGCATACCATATTAACTTTGTTGTCATTATTACCAGTTTCATTCGTCAATTATGAGTGACGTGCCTTTGGCCCATAAAACTCTTCTTCCTTCAATATAAACGTCTTACATATTTGGTATACAAAAAAACAGAAAGAACTGTTTTGCTTAACCAGTCAAGCACCTTCAAATGCTATCTTTTTATTTTCAGTCTCCTGATGAATAAAATCAAATCAATCATTTGCTTCATATTAAATCTTCTTTGATTTCTAACCGATGGTGAACAGTATACAATTTTATGTTTTTAATGAGTACGAAAATACACCAGTACTTGTATCAACGATCAAGGGCTCATCTGGTTTATGACTTGATGACTTAAACGTTAGTGATTTAACGAATTACTTAACTATTAGTACGAAGCTTCAACTGGATGCTTATACTTCACAGCAAAAGATCAGCGTTTAGTTTTTATAGTTATTAAAATCTGGCTTATTGGGCTGGTTCTAGCTGGCGTAACATAAACACCAACTCCTTTATGTTTTACATAAATACATATAATTTAAAAATCTCAGTCCGGATTGAAGTGACAAAAAATACATCAATATCGTCGATAGCTGATAGATGAGATACTTTTTCATAGATCTGAAGGATATGAATTTTCAAATTGAAACGCTCAAGTTTATTTAATGTTTCAATATTCTTTTCCTGTACTGGTTTAATTACGCATGTTAAGTTGTTGACGTTTGATCGTAGCTCACTTCATGTGTGATCAAAAACGATATGACCTCATAACGTAACTCATCGTCTATGGAAGAAGCAATATATAAATAGTGGTGCTCGAATTGAAAAAAGCATTTTAATTTATCTTATTTTCCAAGACACCATCTTCAAACTTTTGATTGCTCATACCTCGTAAGATCTCACTACGAATACAATAATATATAATTATATGACTTGGCATCTATTGGATGCATAATTTCCAGACTATAACCAATCTATTCTAAATATTTTTTTGTGAATAAGTTATAATTTTTATTTTGTTCTGTCCACCCGTAAATTATAATATTCCTTTTATTTGAATGTACTGCATACAATTATTATTATTATTATTTATAACTTTTTATAAAATTAACTCGTGCTTTGTTATTTCTTTTTAAATAAGTGATGAATTTTATAACCATGTGTTCTTTTATATCGAAAATTGTTAGCAAAATGTCGAAATGTGTGTTTTGAAAACTTAGGAAAAATGTGGTTAGGAAAATGAAAGCTTGTTTAGGTAATCAAAAGAATATAAATAAATGAATTTATTGAAACAATCGCGTGTAAATATAATTTTTTAAGGTCGGTGTTGCATAATGGAGAAAAAAATAGTCAATTTTTCTCCTGATTTTGGTTTAAGTCAGACATTTACAAATCAAATTTAAAAATCAGTATCAAAGAAAAAAACTATGTCAAAATAAAAATGTGTATAAAAATTTTCTGTGTGGTATTTTAAGCGGCCGGTAAGTTTCATTAATTGAATTATAACTGGCGTTAAATTAATATCCACTGTTGAAAGAATACTCTGTTAAATTTGCATATACTCCATATTGGGGTGGACTTGTACATTGATCCTTGAATTAATCTATTTATAATAAAAGGTTGTGTCAAACAAAGTTAAATTGCTTAAATTAATGACTTTATTCAAATTATAAGTTTCAATAATATTGATTCAGATCTAAACGAATAAACTCGTGTTTTGATTAAACCTTATGTTTAAATTCTGCCGATTACTATTGTCAATTTTAAAAAATATCGGTTAATTGTATTTTTATATGAATTAAATGAATGAGTGCTTTTTCTGAGCGCAATGAATCAATTTTTAGGATCAGTTCACCACTTATTTCTTAATATCCATTACAACGCTTCAAGAATACTGACATGATCAAGTTGTTCCTGATATCCGTGCACAGCGTCATAATTATCGGTGCTTTTGTATTACGATATAATTAGACAGTCCATTTAGAGAATCACCAAAACCAATTAACAAACCTCACTGCAAACAAGTGCCATAGAAATAGCTATATAAGATACGATTTTCATTTATTTTTTAAGTTTTGTTCGTAATTATTTACGGTGCAAGCTTCAATGCAAACTTTCTCTCTACATTAAATGGATGGATACCCCCTTGAAACAAAAATATTACTTATTCGATATGGACATATGTATGTTATGTTGCTCCGAATGAAATGAAACTTTATCTTTATGAAGCTTTTAATTCGTGTGGTGCTGAATAATTCATTAAAAATATTTTGACCCTAAAGTCGTATCGTCCTACTGACATTTCACTGTCGAAGTTTGAGGTACCCTGAACTGCTTAAATCCGGGTGGGTAAATCGCATACGATGATTTAAATAGTCATCTTTGTCAATTCTCATCAGACGGCCACGTTCATTTCTTTACGTTAATATAGCCAAGTTCTTCTGCATTAAAATCAGTTTAATATTGATTGCCCCCTATGTTAAGATAAGCATTGCATTAAATTAAACAAAAGTATAATTTGTTTAGTTCTTTCTTGGGGGTGGGTTGGGTAACTAGTATGCAATCAAATGAGAAATGGCTTTGAAAGGTTTAAGAAACACTTGATAGCTCGTAGGTTTCCAACCTTTTTCGGGTGGCGATTCTTTTTATATAACCTATGTGACCCGTGACTTCGATACAATCATGATAAAGGCATTTTTAACAAGGTAATTAAATAAAAAAACAACGAAAATTTAGTTGACTCTAAGTTGGCGACCCCACAGAAAACCCGTCGCGAACCCGTGACTTCATAATATATTGAAATGTTGTTTTAATTTGTTAAAAATTTTTATTTGAAAGCGTGGGAAACTCGGATACAATACTTTCGCGGATCATACAATACTTCTGTCTATTTGCGAATTCTTATTCTAGCACACACTCTAAGATTACAACTGCTGCGCGCACGCGCATTCTACATCATCCGCTTAAAATCTAAAGCGACTGTTACAATATGTCTGAACGAAATAATTTATCTTTACAATTGCGATGGTCCTGATGTAGAACCTGAAATATTTTAAATAAAATATGATTTCCAGATTTAATAGAAAATTGTAATTAGGTACGTCAATTGAGTCAAAATTACTTGACCGTTTTTGTATCGAAGTAGGTACAGCGTGGTGTATTTTATAAAAAATTTCCTATTTGATTTATATTTTGACGTAAAAAAATCTATTTGCGTAGTTTGTTATTATATAATATGAATACGTATAAAAATTTTAGATTATAAAAATTACCGAATGAATTAGTGGTCAAACCATAAATACCTAATTATATTACCGTGTTATAGTTACATACGTTAATGAATTGTTTGGGGCATAACATCATTGTTTCGATTTCTTTTTCTTAAATGTAATAAATAACTTTTATTTGACCCTACGATTATTATGATTAGATATCTGTTTATTAATTACCCGAGAAAGCGCACCGTTTAAAAAATAATTTCTACGATACAATGCCTAAACATTTACCATTTTTAATTTACTGATGATTTGTTTCTATAATGTAAGTATTTTATTTGACAAAAACATACATGCATTTCTCGCGCAGTACTAAGATATGATTTTAAAAAATATTTTTATGAAAAATATTAAAGATTACCAGAATCTTAAAAGTGTTCCATATTTTGATAAAAAATGATATTTTATTTTGCACAAATAATGTTAAATTAATTACGCTTTATTTTGTAAGAAGTGTTCTTTGAAAATGTATAAGAATCATAATATTGACGTGTGGAAGTCTTGAGTATAAAATATACATGTGTTCTTGTTACTAACTACATATATCGATCTTTATAATTTTCTGTGGCATGAATTTAAAAAACTACATTTATTTTCTATATTGTTCCATCTTCTGTATAAATTATTAGTTTTTAAGCTGAAATTTACATATATATTTAAAAGTTAAGCACATAATTTACGTAGAATAAAATGGCACTCATTGACTTCTAAAATTTTTCAATATAAAATGCAATTGAAATTTTCGGAAAAATGTGTTCAATCAATTTGATTAGAATCGTGTGTTGCGATTACGTAAATCATAATTTAAAATAGCTTTTCTTTTGGTTTCCGTATAATTTGAGTGTATTTTAAAATCCCAGCAAACGGCATTTTGTTAAAAAGAAAAAGTAATATGCTTACATCAAAAGTAAATTTATTGCATCTTAGTCTGATTTAAAATAATTTAATATTTCCTAAACCGCCCACAGAACTTGGTTTTGTACAATTTGGCATAATACATATTGAAGGCGATGCTGTGCAATTTGATTTATTTCTAATGCAGGTAATTAGCGATAATGTTAAGTACTAAATATTTTAAACACTCGTTCTTATGATATAATATCTCTATAAATTCACGACAATACGTATAACCTTTCTTATGAAAAATGTACATCAAGTGTTTTCTTTTCATTTCAAAGATTTGCGAAAAAATATTGTTTCGTATTAATATCTCAGTTTAAAATGCAGACAATCGTAATTTAATTCTTTTGACCTTTGAAAACACACAAACTTATTCATCAAACGATAACTTTACTACGGTTACTGTGTATATAGTGACGTAATATTTAAATATTTTATGATTATTGGAATACGCGTAAAATTTTTGACACATTGTGATTATGATATTAGATAGGACTTCGCCAAAAATAGTGCTATATGTACAGCCACACGTGTTAATGATATGATTATTTTTTCTTATCCGAAGTTTGAATAGATATTATTTCGACATTTTGTTTTACTAACAGTAAATTTTTTCACGCCTTACAATTGCAGACAGATAGAAATATATTAAGATCCCCTTACACTACGAAGAAGCAAGAACACTTTGATATTTTTGTCAACCTTTGAAAGATTTGCTAAAGGTCTCATTGAATGTACAATTTTAATTATAAAATATGAATTTACCTTTTCGTAAAGATTTCCGATACTTATGTATATTATTACAATATTTTTGTAAATTATAATATTGTATGATTGTATAAAATAATGAAAAAAATGTTATATAGTTTATATGAGTGTAATATTTGTAATTATAAAGTTGTTAATTTAAGCTTTGTAACAGGAGTTTGGGTTATTACATTATGTATAATTTAAATAAGAAAATGTCACTGTTATATTAAATATCTATGTGTAAAAATATAATAAAATAAAATGGATTTTCAACATTTTTATTATTTTTTGTCTCAGAAACATTTTTCCTAACGCCCTATCGCCTATCCTATTCTGTTTTCCGTCTCACTTTTTAGTTTTCCTATCATCGATGCAAATCTTTTAAAACGGATCTTTATAATTGGTTTTGCGTAGATTAGTGAAATTTTCATCAGTCAGAACAGTATATTTTAAACCCCGAAAGTGCCACACAAAACCTTTAAGATTCGGGCCAAGGCTTGGGCATGCCTGCTTTAAATGCACTAATTGAACTGTAATGAAACTGCATTTCAATTTTCAGCCACGGCTTTAATGTAATTTAATTCTGATGCAATGTTTCCTTACCACACAATCTCATCGTTATTGCATTAACGAAGAGTTAGATCAATTCCTAGAATCATGACTGATTCGGCATCCGTACCAATTTGCTCTAATTCGCACACCCAATCGACAAAGCAATACTTTGATAAGGATATGCCATGTCTACATTTTAAACAACACAATCCATGTTGAAGTGAAGGTGATAAAAGTAGATATAGGGACTCCAATTCGAGTATCGACTACTCGATAATCGAGTATACTTGTCCATTTTTCAAGTACTCGATACTCGAGTAGTTTGAAAAATACTCGTAATTGAAAAATGAAGATTTGTTTCCAACGGTTTTCTCCCAAGGAAGCCATAAATAATACAAGAATACATCACACCATGCTTGACACAAATATGTTTTTTTTATGCACCATAAAATGAGCGTAGATATTTTTAGTTGTAAGTATTTTATAAATCGAATAAAAATGAAAGGATATTTTTTTATTTCACATCATATGTATATCTAAAATGGCATTTTGCACTTTTCCATGAGTTTTGTCGCTAACGACCCGGGTTTCATCTTTCGGCATCTTCAGGCATTTCAAGTGCATGGGTGTATTTGAACTGACGCATAGTAAACAGTTTGTATCGTTTATATGCAAAAATAGATGTAGATCACTAAGTTTAATTGAAACTAAAATGTAAATTAGCGAAAATTGAATGTAAACAAGTTTCAATGAATTATGTGGGTTTGTTATAATTATAGGGATTTTTAAAACTACTGATGACCAGATAATAAGACATAGGAATATCTAAAATAGATCTAGGTTTTATTCGACCTATTATTAACGAGTTGATTGATTTCAAGTCTTTGAATTAATATGTAATGATAGTAAGTGCTTGAATTATTAATAAATGACAATTATTTAAAAGGGTACAACAATGGTGAACTTGGTAAATGAAGTTGCTCGTTGAAAATTGGCAAACCGTTAAACTGAGCTCGATTAAATTCCA
Organism: Himalopsyche kuldschensis; assembly: GCA_028554975.1. NCBI lineage: Eukaryota > Metazoa > Arthropoda > Insecta > Trichoptera > Rhyacophilidae > Himalopsyche > Himalopsyche kuldschensis. Next base: position 1,600,292 of record JAHFWI010000076.1, read on the forward strand.
AAATTTCTTGATAAAATAATTTAAATTCGCCCCTGTTAGTATGTAACATATCAATGCCTGAGTCAAAATTAAACGTGTGATTTTCAAGAATAAATGATTGGCGAAGGTGGAGGAGGTATCTTTCTTTATACGAAAAGCGGCTAAATGCTCAGCCAATCTTATATTTAAAGCTCTGGCAGTTTTACCAATATAAATCTGGGACAGTCACTACACTGCAATCTCTAAATGATAAATGATCAATCAAATTTGATTTGATTGAAATTCCATCAAGCACTCTCAGTCGAAATCCTTAATTATTGATTACTAGTATTCGAACCCGGCTTCGCTCGGACCAGGTTGGGGTTATGTTCACCTCGGCGCGTAAATTCAGACGGGCCAAGTTGAAACAACTGGCAACTTAATGACCAACAATGCAAAAGGGAATTACAGACCCACATACATACATACGCCGTTTCGGTTTTATATATAAGATTTGTTCTTACTATTGGAATGAAAACATTTTCTTTTGAATACTGTTTCACAAATACAATATCCGTGGTTCATAAACGGCTGAACAATTAAATAATTTCGCCGATTCTTACTGCACGAACAAAAATTTGCATTCTTCACTTTAAAATATTTTATGTGAACACACTTCGGTGAATTGGTGGCTACAAAAAAGTGCAACGTAATTGATGTTATGATGGGAGAAAAAAATCTCGCTACCCTTACATTATTGAAAACTGAGGGCTGCAAAATTTTTCTAAGGGCTTGTTTTTGATCGTACCTAGGTACCTATGGGGTGGGAATCATCTCTCAAAACCTTGGATCAGCTGAGTACCAAACAATAGGAAGGTTCTGATTATTTTTAAAAAATCTTCCAGGATTTTTTCGCCATACTATTTAAATTCTTCGAAATAACAGCTGTTTTCGGCATTTAATTAAAACGTAAACAGAAAGTCCACTTATCAGTATGAGACTTATAGTTTAGTCAGTGAGAAAAGAATCGCACATTTCAACCTTGCAAACTGAAATAGTATTTTCCCATTTTACTTTTTAACGTCTTTTTGAATGAAGTCATTTTTTTTTTAAATATGGTTATGGTTTTCTCGATAAATGATCAGCCTATCATCATAACCGATCAAAATAATCAATGAGCGAGTTATGTTCATCACTTCACGTAAAACATTAACTGATCAGAGTAACAATAAACTTTACATCAGTTTTGGAAAAGAAAGGAGGAGACAGGCAAAGAAGTTCAATGAAGACAATGAATTAAAATACTGAATCGCCAGTACGTTTACAAGATTCTGTTAATTCCTGATCCTTATGTAACGTTATATTTAAATAAAAATAATAACACATTTTTAGTACTTTTTCCACATGAGATTTATTTCATCAGGACCGGTGTCGCTCATGGCGAGCATTATCAACCGATATTACCTGATATTATTGAACATTATGTTCATGTGGAAAAAGTACTAAAAATGTTTATTATTTTTTTTATAATGCCTTTCCACCAGGGGCGGCTGGTGACAGAGTATTAGGGAGTACAAAAAAAGATTCATCTATTTTTGCAAGAGTTCTTTCCTATTGATTGGATTTTAAAACACTTCTATAACATGGACTTTCAATTCAGATGTTCGCAATACCAACGGAGTGCTAGTCTTATGAATTTTTGGCTGTCCGTAGTACGGAAAAATAGTTGAATCTTTTTTTGTACTCCCTAATACTCTGTCGCCAGCCGCCACTGCTTTCCACCAAGTATTGACAGTGAACACCTTAAAAGTGGTTATATTTAAACACAAAAAAATATTTATTTATATTTATTATTTTGATTCGTGAAACATGCTGTGGGAAAAGTTAGGTAGCTATGCATCTGTAACTATCTTGTAATGTTTAAGTTCAAAGACCCTTAATATGAAAATATAGGGGAGTGATAATGGATTCTGAATTTCAACCGCTCAAATGTTAGTAAGTATTGACAGTGATTTTTAGGGAAGGTTCTAATAAGCAAACATCATATTTGACACAAACAAAACATTTGCATAAATCAATGAAACTTATTCTCAATTAATCTTGGGATTTTTTTAAGAGAGGCGAATCAAACATGATTTTCATATTTTATTATTATATGGACTATCAATAAAATCTTGCCGTTAAATAAGCTTTTTTTTCAATGTGGAACACTCTAGAAGGGATGAAGGGTACACATAAGGATTTATATGGCTTCCCACATCAGCCGCGGGAAGAAATCTTTTTGTTTTGCTTGAAACATTAGCACAAACACATAGTTTTCTTTAAGCATTTGAGTTCTAGGGTCTGAAGCAGGGATTCACAAAGTGGGTCCCGCGGGCCAATTGGCAAATGTCCCGTGAGTCTTATGTTAAATCTGTATTTTGTTCAGGTGTAAAATAAAGTAGAAAAAAATCCCGGACACAGGTAAAGGGAGCATTTCAAGAAAAATTAAGTGAAAGATATTTTGCTATCGAACAAAATACATTGTTTTACTTAGGTATATTTTGCAAGAAAATATATCCGTTATTTATTTATTTATTAAAGAAAAAGCAAATCATGGTATTACAGCTGGCGCCAATGCGCCATGCATTTGACAAATATAAATACATGCATTTATATATATACATATATATATATACATACATACATGTAAATATATAATAAAAATCAATTAAAAATTAAAAATAAGATGAAAACTACAATACTCATAAAAAAAACAGAGAGGAAAAATTATTATTAACATCACATTAGAAATTTTCAAAGCAGTCAACCGAGTGAGTTCCGACAAAATCAACTATAATACATAAAAAACAGTACTCGTCTGAACTCACTCACGTCCATGTGAAATATGTCGACATCCGAAGCAATTTCGTTAAAAATCACTAAAGCTCTTCCCAGTGGCATCCCCATCGGCAACCTGGTTCTACTCTTTGGAACAACAAACAACTCATGTTCACGATTGCTCAAAAAATTATCAGGGACATTCAATTTAACATTCTCAAGAATGGTGGAATTCTCATTTTGGTCTCGGATAAGTCGAAAGAAATATATGGCCAGGTACATTTCTCTTCGAGTATTCAAACTATTGAACGTGTGCATTCATAAAAGAAAATCGATTGGATAAAGCCATGGGTAGAATCCGTATGTCCTCAAATAGAGAATTCTCAAAAACTGCTTCTGAACCCTCTCCACCATAAGAACATATTTCGCACCTCTTGGGGCCCAAACAATTGATCCACTCTCAAGCCGGCTTCGAACTAAAGAATTATACATTAGTATAAAAAATTTTACTCCTGGAAAGTCTTTGGTAGTACGGAGGATAAAGCCCAACATTTGCAATGCTTTGTTATAAGTAGTCTTAATGTGATTATTGAATGTAAGTTTGCTCTCAAATTGTACGCCAAGATCTTTAACTGACGAAATCCGCGAGAGAATTCGGCCATTCATTGAATACCGACAAAATAATACTCGTGACCCCCTTGTAAACGATATAAGATTGCATTTATCAATATTAAAATCGAGTTTTTACATCTTCCCCATTCTATTATATTGTCTATATCAGACTGGAGACGGTGACAACCCTTAAAAAAAGCTTCAAATCATCAGCGAATAATAAGAACTTTGATTACGCCAGATCAATAAATTATTAAAAAAAAATCCATGTGGCGTTGGGATGGTGAGCAGAGAGGGGATGTATGGTGTACCCTGTCTAGCCTAGGTATATAAGCTATCTCTAATACACGTTTAAAACATAGTTCTGACGAAGGCGTAAGCCGAAATAGCTATCAACAAATATAAAAAATAATTTATGTAGAACTAAAATACATTGTTATTTTTCTTACCGTATTATATTGGAGTTCTACCAATTAAATGCCTACTGAATCAATAAATAATTAATAATAACGTATATTTACGGTGAAAAAAATAGCAATTATTTTAATTCTACAGACGAGGGAGTAAGCCGAAATAGCTATCAACAAATATATAAAATAATTTCTGTAGAATTAAAATACATTGTTATTTTTCTCACCGTATTATAATGGAGTTCTACCAAGTAAATGCCTACTCAATCGATAAATCGTGTATTTATTTAAAAATAAAATTTTAAGCAACGAAATATTTTTCTAGAGATGGCCCGCCAAATATTTTAGATTTACATATTCTTTTGACGAACAAGTTTGTGAGCCCCTGGTCAAAGGGTTGGGCGTTTGTGATGTATTATCATTTCGATCTTGAGTTACTTTATTGAATTCCTTTTGAGTTTAGAATCGATATAGATCGAGAGCTATTCTTCTCGATGACCCTCCCTAGGTAGAGACGAAATAGTAAGCTGACCTCTTTGCCTGTAGCGATCGCGCCCTCCTGTCGGCAGCGATGGGAAGGGAATGCAAACAAATAAAATTTAAAAGTCTAAAGCATTTAGAGACGAAGGAGACTGGAAGAACTTTGGCGCTAACACGCTTTAGAACTTGATGCTCAATCAAATTGATATCCAAACAAAAAAAATCTTATTTGATTTGGAATTAAAAATAATATTTTTTACTGTAATAAAAATGAATCACATCGATATTTTATAGCCTATGTCCAATAATCTACAAACTTTCAAATATTATAGATGAACGGCAAACGTTGGCATTCTACTAAAATGGATGACTGTGCGGCTCAAGTCGTGGCCTTTTAACAAGTGATATTTTCCGTCTCTCGATTTTTAGTAATTTATTACCTAAGTACCTCGGCAGATATAATAATGTCTGTATTTCATGGGTCACATCACACAGTGGGACCTCTCGAACAAAGAGATTTCGTACCATTGTCCCGGAGACGGCAGAAGGCGCTTCGGAGTGACTGATGATGACCGAGCACTCTTCGCGTCTCCTTCGCGGTGTCCCACATTCATTTTAACGTCTCTTGCAAAAATGATTATAAAAATATCAACACTTATCTATAATATGCAACGTCTAATCTAAAATTTTGTTTTGATATTAAAGTTTAACGCGGTTCTGTTATGTTAATCGAATTGCAGTATATTTTAACCAGGGCTGTGGAGACGGTAAAAAAAAGTTCAATATCGTCACTTTTTTTCCTAATTTTCCTATTTATGTGTATTCAATTAAATAGCAACCCTACCAATCCGGCCAATACCCAAATTTGACATAGTACATATATGCAAAAATAAAAAGTTCAAACTTTTTAAAATTTCCGAATCCGGCCAAAACGCCGCGACGACTTCGACTCCGGCCAAAAAGTCCCGACTTCACGACTCCGTCTCCGACTCCACAGCCCTTATTTTAACAATTAGGAGAAATATTGTCCAGTATTGAATTTGAATCGTTTGAATTTTGTACTTTTACGTGAGTTTTGACACTAACGACCCGAGTTTATCCTGTAAGCATATACAGGCATTTCAAGTGCACAAATAAATTTGAACTGACTAGTCAGTTTCGTCGGCTTTGTCATTCATATTGGAAAAGACACATATAAGTTGCAAATACTTTAAAAGGTAGAATATTTATTTGATATTGATAGAGCCCTTCTAACAATATTTGGTACATTGGTGTCATGTGTAATACATATATCGATGGCTTAAAGAGTAAAATCGCTATCTCCGTTTTTGTCCGTCAAACCGATCAGGAAAATTTCAAATAGGACTTTCAAACGATTTATTTGTACCACCTCTGAAAAACAACAAATGAATGACATGTGATAATAGAAAATGGTGGAGTTGGATAATTAGAGTAGGGTTTAGAACGACAATGGAGTATCAAATTTTTCTAAAACGTTTTTACGAAGCACTCAAATAAGTTTTGATTATAAAAAAATTACGGGACATGTACATTGCATGATACAACGAGATGGCATTATTAAGTCATTGTAAGCCAAAAGTGGAGTTAGAAAAATTACTCTTTAAGCCATCGATATGTTAATTTGAAAAATGTTTTAAAATCTTATAAAAATGAAGATATAAAAAAATAATAAACACAAAGTACAGGATACTGATTCACGCTTGATTCAAAAATATTAGATAAATGAAAAATATAAAAACTTTATTTTTCACAACAAAAATCCTACCGTACCGTAAGTACGTACCGAGGTGTATTCTCAGTAAATACAACGTAATAAATTTACCGGTCGGCGAGTAAAAGCTTTGAATTTTATAAAAATATTCATTTGCCTGAAGTGAAAACCGAATGTCTGCTAAAGTAAACTCATTTTTCACATTTGCACATTTTCTTTTTCTTTTAACATTTTTATTCTTCCGGTACTTTCCCTGGCCCGCCGACAATTTCCACCCGCGCCCACTTTTCTTTCTACCTTTGCTACCTTTCTTCCGGGGAAGCATATTTTTTTTATCTGATTTTAACAAACATACTCAAAGGTTCAAATAATATACTCAGCTTTGAAATACAATATATTTGCATCGACTGCCAGTTACTACGTTCAAGTCAACAATTTTTGCATTTGTAAATTTTATTCAATATTTTAAAGTAGGCAGTAAAAATAAATGGAAACTTAATACAAAGTCAAGTAAAGTAAATTTCTAATTGTGTAACTATAACATATGATACAAAGTTAAGTACATACCAAAAAAAAGTGAATCCGTTAGATATAATAATATTTGACAAATAATTATTTTTTGCGTAATTAAATTTGAATTTTGTACTATTCCATGAGTTTTATCGCTAAAGACCATGGTTTCGCCTTTTGGCATCTTCATGCATTTTAAGTGCATGAATGAACTTAAACTGAAGCAAAAAAAATAAAAATTCAAATATTATATTAAAATACCTTCAGTTGAAATTCTAAATTATTTGTAGCATAATTTTGTGGATGTTTATAATATGAATGAAAAAACTACAAACAAGAATCGTAACTTATTATTGAATTTCAAATAATCGCGTTATATATTTTAAAACTTACGCTCTGATTGTAGTGAAATTAATATGTATTGGAAAATAGTCCAAATTTATTTAAATATCCTGTTTCGTTTTAAATATTTTCTATGTAAGATATCAAAAAATGTGGCGATTGCGAGGCTGGTTCTCACACAGCATGCCCGTACTCTCCTGCGAGGATTTGATGATGTCCACAATAGTTTTTGACGCAATCCCTTACATATTATAAGGTAAATGTACCAGTAGCTGGCCGTTTAAGAGAAAATTTCAACAAAAATAACGATTAAGGTTTAGCATTGTACCGAATGAAGGCAAAGCAAGTATACTCATATTGGATCATATGTTTTATTTAATATTATGTAACAAAAATTACGACAGGGCCTGTGAAAAAAAGTTGATTTAAATTATTTGAAGTCATGATTTTGTTTCAGTAGTTGACCATCTCACAAATTGAAAAATCTAGTAGTTGACCATGTCTTAACAGGGGGCTTTATAGTGAACTTTCTTTCAGAGTTGTCTCAGGGCTTTCTGTCACACCACTCTTGGTTGGATCAAGTAGCAATGGGTGGTTCAGGAACAAGGTACACACCGTTTCTAGATTGATCACCTAAGAAATTTGAAATAATAAACTTTCCTCACTAGGTGTTCAAATGGCTACCCTGGCACTCCATTGGCTATATGGTGATGTGTTAGTGGCTCATTCCGACCACAGATGCCTTAATTCGTCTGAACTTTACAATTTAGAGGCCATTACAAGGGCCATTTTATTCTCAAAAGGTCAGCTACTTGTACATGGCCAACGACTGGTACATTTACCTTAATTCGAATAGTAATTTTCGTTGTCAAAATTACAGAAAAAGACATTCTGACATTCAAATCGGAGATACATTCGGTGGGTGTGTAGACAACTAAAGAGCCCTGGTTTTAAGTCCACGCGTGACTTACGAGGAAGTCTACCGACCTAATTACTGATGATTTACATTATGGGGTCCTGCAGTTCCTAACCATTAAGAATTACATAATTCAAAATCGTATATTACGAGAGATTTTAGTCTTCATTAAGTCTACTCAAATATTTTTCCGCAAGACGGAATAATATTACAATAACTTTTATAACTTACGTATTAATTTAAATGGCTGTTACGCAAAAATATTAATCAACATTTCCAGCAGCATTCTACGTGTGAATAGAATGGGAAAAGTTTCCAGGAGGCAGACAATTTATTTTTCGCGGGTGATGTACAGAAAAAACGTCGAGTTAATGCAATTTTTCAGAACAATCAGCACTCCCAACTTTGAATAAAGTTAAATGAAATGTGTGAAGTTTACCGAGTTCAGCTTGAACAAACTTCAGCAGGAATTATTGTTTGCCCAAGCCATTTGAATAATAAATGTCGCATTTTACCTTCTTTCTATATCATTATAAGGAATGCCGCCGATCAAATTTTTGCTCAATTTATTCGCACCATCTCAAAACCTACATACAGACTTATCTCTCGATTTCGGAAATATTTTTGATATTTTGTCGCTTTGGCAGTCAAATAACCTGATCCACGCTAGTTTCGAAAACATTTAATTTTGACCGACAAATTTGGTTGGAAGATTTTTATTTATATTATCTTTCAAGATTTAACACGCAGAATAAAATTTGCTTAGAAAACATTGCAGTATAGAACTGATCATCCCAATTCAAATAGTAGGGGTTGTTCAATTTATTAGCATTTTAATAATTAAATTATCTATAATATTTGGCAATATATATAATAATTGTCTAGGCGTAAACGTGCCACGGCTTTAACATCATTAGTGACATCTACTTATATACGAATCAATGTAAATAATACGATTTGTTTATACTTTTCCCGCCTATTTTACAATGATTGGTAGTAGTTGATTGAGTAGGCATTTACTTGGTAGATCTCCATTATAATAAAATAACAATGTATTATAGTTCTACATAAATTATTTTATATATTTGTTGAAAACTATTTCGGCTTACGCCTTCGTCAGAACTATGTTTTAAACGTGTATTAGAGATAGCTTATATATATTTGGCTAGACAGGGTACACCATACATCCCCTCTCTGCTCAACCATCCCAACGCCACATGGAATTTTTTTTAATAAGTTATTGATCTGGCGTAATCCTGAAGTGAACGTTAATCTGAGTATTTTTGGGCTATTTTTATCGTGTGAACCAACTCAAAATCTATACAGATAGTTTTGACGAAGGCGTAAACCGAAATAGCTATCAACAAATATATAAAATAATCTATGTAGAACTAAAATACATTGTTATTTTTCTTACCGTATTGGTAGTAGTGATTGACCGATATTTTTCATCTTCGAGATTCGAGAACAACGTTTCTCAAACATCTCGAAAATTCCAGTGATCCTAAAAAAAATAATATTTTGTTGAATGCTACACAGGTAAATATTAAAATAATTGTCAGCCATTAGATTTCGATAGTTTTTTCTTATACAGTGAAAACCCAAAACTCAAAAAATAATGATGATGTAGATTATAAGAATTAATCTGAATTAAAATATAAAATAGATTAAAATTTCTCGATACTTACATATTCTCGAATGAGAAGAATTTTTAAAAATGATTCTCGACTTCAACCTCCACTTGGAATAACAAAATGATATAAATCATATTCATAATTGAATAATACATTGATTGAGTAGGCATTTACTTGGTAGAACTCCATTATAATACGGAAAGAAAAATAACAATGTATTTTAGTTCTACATAAATTATTTTATATATTTGTTGATAGCTATTTCGGCTTACGCCTTCGTCAGAACTATGTTCTATATAGTTCTGACGAAGGCGTAAGCCGAAATAGCTATCAACAAATATATAAAATAATTTATGTAGAACTAAAATACATTATTATTTTTCTTTCCGTATTATGAATAATACATATTTACTGATATATTTGCATTTCGGCTATGTCTACAAACGTTATCAAGTATTATAAAATATCTTAATATCATAGAAAAAAGACAATAATCTGGTTGAGGAAAACCCTATAAAAAATGATGAATGAAAAAAATTTAAAAATGGTGCATTGATCACCAATCTATACAATCACTATTTTGACTTCTTCTTTTAGGGAAGGCACTCAATGATTGTTTTTCATGATTATTATGAATTACTTCTTCTATATTAATGGGTCATCTATGTATAATGATGTAGATATTGTAGATAATATCGAGTATGGGTACATTACTTCACTCCCTTCTATAGTCTAACAATTTTTAACCTCCACCCTACTTAAAAACTTGAAATGAGTTTGTATTTTGTGGAATCCTGATCTTTAAAAAAATCTTCAATCCCCTTTTTTACATAAATAATTTTCAATAGTTATCTACATGGCTGTGGAGTCGGAGTCGTGGAGACGGAGCTTTTTGGCCGGAGTCGGAGTCGTGGAGACGGAGCTTTTTGGCCGGAGTCGTAGTCTGAGTCGGAAATTTTGAAAAGTTTGAACTTTTTATTTTTGCAAAATTTGACATATCTTAATATGTCAAATTTGGCTATTGGCCGGATTGCTAGGGTTGATATTGAATTTAATACACATCAATAGGAAAATTAGGCAAAAAAAAGTGATGATATTGAACTTTTTTTAGTCGGAGTCTGAGTCGTGTTTTTGGTCAATGTCGGAGTCGGAGTCGTGGCTTTGGTAAATGCTGGAGTCGAAGTCGAACTTTTTTTTACCGACTCCACAGCCCTGGTTATCTAATATGATAAATTGGGTAGAAAATAAAAAACACATATTTAATATTTATATTTTTATTGAGGTACAAAATCAAAGCTTTACAAGTAATTAATTACAAAAATAAAAGACATTTGGATGAAATTTACATTTATATAGAATTAACATGTTACTTTATAATTATTATAAATATACAGCTGCTTTCATTCTAAAATGAAATTCTCTAGAGTACAATTAGAAAATTGATTTGAAAATACTCAGTGACCCCTCGATTAGGGCATGACTGAATAACACATGAACCTTAAATTAACATAGAAAACGGGCTGACATTTATACCAAGTGCAAATAAAAACTCGAATGAAATATGTAAAATGTCAACAAAAGTCCACATTATGAGTAAATTACATGACGTAGTTACACTTACTAGACTATTAAGGGTTCACGGTTTTTAACAGTTTGTAGGTTAATTTATAACAAAATAGAAAGATATAATTGCACCTTTCGAAATTTTATTTGGAAGAGTTATTTCCAAAAATTGAAACAAATATGTAGAATTTTGATTACTGCATTAAATCTTCTTGGGAATCAAGCCCCAAAATATTCAATTCATTCATTCAATATACTCAATACAATTCGTCCAATATATTCAATTCAATTTATTCCATATATTCAATTCATTCAAGCCCCGAAATAGAATGTACTATGCCATGCATGTCTTTCGGCTTGTACGAGGTCAAAATGAAATTATGGCAATTCTGAGAATATTAATGATACTTTAACTTTTGGGCATGAATTGATTTTTGGTGATGCAGAGCATTGTTTAATAACATAAATTTGTAATGATCGTGGATCGATTTTCAAAAAATATTATAAAATATCGCTTTTCGAAGTATCCTTGCTATTAAATTGAAACACAGTGAAATGAATACAATGATACATTTATGTTACGACACTTATAATATTTCTGCAGTTGAAATGTATTTGTCTACAAATAAATTTGAACAATTAAGTTTTCTCCATAGCTTTGTTCTTTACATCGTTCCACTTTTTGCAAAATGCCTCATTGAATGAGCTAATGTTCTGATTCTCGTCATTGAAAAACTCCAGTTTTTCTTCTTCTGTACAGAGAGATAGCAACGGATGGAGAATATCTTCAACGGCCGCCATATATGTATCAGATTTAATAAAGGGTTCTTCGCATATCACCAAAATAATTTTGAACAGAGTCAAAATTAACTTAGAATCCTGAGGATATTCCAAACAGACCATCCGACTTGAATCCAATTTTTCAAACACTAAAAAGAAAATTTAAAAACAATTTTAACAAATGAAACATTTTTATTTTTTGGCAGTCAAAAAGTTACATAGAAATCAATAAAACTAAGAAAAACAAGACTATCCGCGTTAAATCTAGTCTTGTAATTGTACTATGCAATTTTTTCCATGTATAACAAAGACTCACAGGTTTCCTTATATGCATGAGATATATTTTTTAGTGAATAAGGAAAATTCTGTTAATGTGTGCTTGTACCTGTATATTATTTTGTGTTTGCAATATAAACATGAATAATTTTTAGCAAAGATTCATATTTCTTACATCAATTATTATTCAAGAGCAATGCAAATAAACAATTGTTCAATTTATAATCTTATTTGTAAAGAATAAATTTGAAAAAAAGAAATATAAATGTGAAATTTACCTTCATACATTGAAAAACAATTTTATTTTGGATTTTGTCATTCAAACATATCTCCAGATTGTCTATTATCACATCAAAGAGCTTCCTTTTCCATCTTATGGCACAGATTCCACTGGCACTTATTATCTGTGGTAAATACTTAAAATAGATTGTTTTCCTTTTCAAATCAGATTCCATGTAAACATCTACCAAAATATCCCCAAGTATATCGTCACATTTTGACCACTGAAAACATAAAACCACACCACATTTTTATTTAACCCGTGGCGGACGAACGTCACATATGTTGTGTCGGGAAAAGACAAGGCCCGTACGCGACTGTCACGACTTGTGTGACGGGAACTTTCAACTGATGATTAAACGATAAATCTCTTTTCAAGGGGTGATTATTGTTTTAAAATATTGCCTTATCTATCTTGCTACCACAAACTCCTTGAGATTGTCAGAAATAATAGATTTAAATATAAAAACGATTTCTCGAACAGCTACAATTTTCGATTTTACCAGTCAGTGCGCTTATTCGTTTGAAAGTTCGCGCGAAAAGTTCTCATATAATTTCATTCGCGGCTGTATGACGAACTATTTTACGTGACAGGCACTGCGCGGTATTATATTTATTTATCTTTATTTAATGTTTTTATACTTCGTATTGTATTGAGGGACACATTTAAATAAAAAACTATCGTGTATTTATTCTAATTGTGTCGACTATTGTGTTTACTAAAAAAATTATTGGGTGTATTCAATATTTAAAAACATTTAGTTCTGATTTGTGATTTGCACAATGCTCAAATGTAATTCAAAGAAAAAATAAAAAAAACTTTAACAAGTTTCAAGTGCAAAGATTGATGTCTTTGTCGTTATCTTTTCTACAAAATTTAGATTTTAAAAAATCATAAATTATTATCTCTCCTTAGGTGTATGTGTGTTGAACATTTGGTGATAAATGTCTCGATATTAAATTATTTATGTGTTTCCCCGTAATTAAGCGAGTAATATATGTATGTTTCGAAGTGACAACGACCATCGAATGAGTTCGTCGCAGGGCTCTTAATTTGACACGTTCGTAATTAAAGATAACAAATACGTCATGGAGACAAGCATTGCTTTTTGTTAGAGATTTGTTTGTTTAATGAATTGTACATGTGGTATTTCCGGGTTTTTTTAGTGTTATGACATATTCTTAATGTGTCTGCCTGCAATCAATATCAATCCAATTATTTTTAATCCCTCTATTTATTACGATAACACGAAAAATAACATAATAACAAACCAACGCCTGTTATTTGAGGTAATATCTTAAAGCGTGTGACGGGTTAAACAAAACAAGATAAACATTATCATCCTTCCTCAGAAAATGAGAAAGGAAAATGGAAACATTTTCACTACGTACTATTTATTGTGTATTATTTTATGAGATATTGAGTTTTAATCAAGAAAACTTAATATCACATTTATTTAATAAAAATACTAATTATTAATTACTCTCTTTACGCCTGGTTTCCAGGAGTTTTGGATACAAAAGTCTTTTCGAGATTCCAGCTCACATTATTATGATGCCAGAAAATTATTTCTAAGCAATCAATTAAATAATGAATGATTGTTAAATTTTTGTATTAGAATAATATTTCCATATATTGTCAACACTTAAAATATTAAATAACAAAGATCATGATGATGCAAGGATTTAAATAACTTAGGTCTGTAATAAAGAATATGATGAATATGAATACACACCTGTCCTGCTAATGTCTCTTTATGAAAACATGGCAAAATTGAAATTAGGCATTCCAATGTTTCATCGAGGATGCACACTTCTCTATATTTCAGATATTTTATTAACGTCTCGTACACTGCAACTTCATATCCAGTTCCGTCATATTTGTTATACACCTGCAGGAAGTATGAATACGGTAATATGTCAAAATTATAAATGATTAAATTACAGTTCTTATGTGGTCTGTAGAGAATTTCATTTGGTTATTCAATTTCAATTAATTGAATAGGAGTACTAACATACGAATTGAGAAGGAAATAGTGGTTTTATACTTTGAATCAGATAGACGGCGAAAACGATATTAGTGGTACTAACCAAGTTTTTCAGTATTGATGAGCAGCATTTCAATCCTTCGATTTTGTTGTCTATATGATAGTCATCGATTTGGATTAGAGTACCAGGAAATATTAATGGCAGAGGACAGTTGAAACTGTGATTCTGAAACAAGTGTTGTGTTATGAAATTGAACATTAAATTATTGATCAAAAAGGTGTTAGAAACCCTTCCAATAATTGTTAAAAACCAAATGTGGTTTTTAACGATTATTAAATTGACATTTAGTAAAGATGTAACAAATGGTCAAATCTGCAAAGGTTTCAAAACATTTAGGGATTATCACCAATCACAGTTCCTTCCTAAAATAATAAATTATTACAGTATTATTTTTTATGAATACCTCTATCCAATTGTTAATAATACTTCTGTAGCAGTACATTTCTGCAGGGTAAAGTTTCCATTTATCTTTCGTAAGCTTTAAATAGAGCTTCTTAATACAGATTTGAAAAATATCATCAAAGTGTTTTGAAGACGCACTATTTGTCTTATAATACATTAAATTGGCGTGAGTGTTTCTTTGAAGCCAATCGAAAGTTGATTTCCAATAATTGGCATAGCCATCGTTCGCCCAGTAATCGTCAGCCCTCATTTCTTCAATTAGCAATAGCATTGATGCGATGAAATCATAATTTAAAGAATTTTCAAATAGTTTCGGTTCGATCATTTTAAGAATTTTATCAAGTTTTTTTAAATGACGGCCGATCGTTTTGCGAAATGAAACTAATGTTTTTTCCAACGGGTCGTTGTATTCATCATAAGGTTTGATTAAACCAGGAACCAAGCAACTGTCTACAGCAATTACGATGTCGGGCCATATTTCGGAATTGATTTGCACTTTTTCTAAAACAGCTATTTGGTCAAATATTATATTGCTATTTTCTTCCATTTTTTACGCATCTAAAACTAATTTTAATATGAATCTTTTACACAGGCAGAATATACCATTAAGCTAATTTTGTTAGAATATTTTGACATTTCAAATTTGACGTTCGGCATAGACACAATTGAATGTCACTCATAGACAAGATACTATGTCTCCTAATGTTCCCATAAGGACAAACCTTTGAACTTCTTTTTAGAAAATAATTTACAAACATAATATATGTAGTATAATTTTATGATTGTTGATTTGATTATTGTTTTAGACTGTTTGCTGACTTTTTTCAAACATGATCATCGATAAAAATCGAATCCGATACATATAATTTAGGATTTTGACTGAAAGTGCTTGATGGTATATTTCAATATCAAATTAATTACGTGTTAAATTTATTGGATCAAGATAATGGTTTTATGTTTAATTGACTGTTATTTTAATCATTTAATTATTTAATTTATTACAACTGATTTTTATTTCGGGAAAATGCATCATAATTAAAAATATATATTGTCACAAGCATCTCTTGCAGTAATTTGATTTAAAAATGATTTTCTTGTTATATAGTTGCATCTCTTAAAAAAAATAAAATGGTATTGCTCGATATATCATATGCGCATTTCGAAACACACATTAAATACGGCGCTGTTTTCGTATTGAATCGATCAATAATTTTTTGAAGTACGACGATTTTGTTTGCCTTATTTTATAAATATTCTTTTGGCAGTGTTTACTTTGTAATAGTTTAATATTAAATGTTATATTCCAAAAATATTGGTTACTTAAGTGCAATTTCTATATTAGCGCATATATGTATTTAGGGAAATAATAAGAATATTTTAAAAACATAATCATTAAAATTGATTATTATTATAATGGACAATGCATTGAACGTTGGAAAACAACAGATGTTTCTGAAAATATAATAAGATATCTCTGTAAACAAATAAATCATGGATACTGGTAGCTTAGGGTATTCATATCATCTTCCATCTGCTGGCTGGAGTGTCAAAATTAGAAATGCACTCTCTCAGTTCAGCGATATTTTTAGTGAATTTAATAAATATATCGCACCAGCTTACCATCATGATAGATGTGAAAGGTACACCATTTATTAATAATATTTTATTTTACCACAGTTAATATATCTATATTTAAGGTTGAACACTTTGCTGATACACTATGAATGATCAAAAAAGGATATAAATAATTGATGATATTTAAGTTTTACAATTAAATATTGTCATTATTGGCCATAATTATTTACAGTGCTATACAAGGGTATGTGTTTTAAAAATTCAGAGAGACAGTCATTAGCCTTTGGTTCAATCAAAATAAATTACCATTAGAAAAAATGAAATGCTTTTTCATCAATGAATATTGTAAACACTCGTTTGAGTTCATTTTATTTTTTATAATACATGGTAGGATACAAATTATTACTCAAAGATTGCATTACTGTACATCCTTTATAGTAGTTTTTGACTACAGTACTTACTGGTTATATGATATAACTTCTTCAATGTAGGCTATTGATGAGATGACATAAATGAAAAAACCCATATTGTGCGAAATTAAGATAACATGACATATTTAAATTAATTAATAATTCTTTTCTTCAGATCAGTTCAGATGCGATTATATTCCATGAACAAAGGGGAATTTGTGATGGTTTTCATTGCATTTTTTGCCTGCTTCGGTTTGGGAGTTTTCATCGGATTGGCTGGTAAGCAAATATTAAATAGCCAAAACACAATTATTTGTTTGTTTTCGACATTCTTTTTTTCCCTTTCATAGAGCACTCCATACATCCAAGTTTATTCTATGTTTGTGCACATTTAATTTTAAAATATTTTTCGAGAGAATACAATAGAGAATAGATATGAATATAAAATTATTAATTCTACATTTGTATAGAGGTTGTAGTGGTTTCTCTTATCGCCAGTATTAGCCATCCAATTGATAATAATAAGTAATTAAATAATAATACTTCTTGATGGAAGTACATAGGTATTAAAAACAAAAAGCTATCACGTAACATTTGATTTTAATTGCAGGACCACCGATAACCACAGAATCTATCAAACATGGTTCAGCATTATTAGGCAATAAAAGCTCGATGCCTCGTGGGCCATTTATCATGAGGAGTCCAGCGCTCGGTACCTATTGTCAGCAGCTATGGCTGATTGCTGAGATCAGCATCGAAAACAATGACGGTTTGAGTCAAAATAGGGTTCTAACAAAATAGGATTATATCATGTCATGAAGATGGGCAAAGGTTTCCTTATGAAACAACTCATTAATTTTAATTGTCTGTAAATATCACTCTCAACACGTGGAATATTTCAACATTAGGTGATGAACAATGAGTTATTGATTATTGGAAAGTATGATTCAGTCACTCAGCTTCCATTCTAAAATATGGCAAGAACATTTAATTAGAAGAATTACACGTTACCACAGCCTTATCCATATGGCCATATATGTAGTAATAAATGGGAATCAGCGAAAAATTTGGGATCTTCTTAAATCTAGCTAAGATATTTACTATTCCATATTGGAGTTTAAGCTGTGCTTTGTTTTTCATTTCTCTATTTTTCCTTTAACCCCCTGTAAAAAAACAATTCTAAAATATACCTTATGCCACCGTAGAGTAAGACTAGTCTACTGTTAGGAATTATCACTAAAACCTATTTTTGAAGCTCTAAAATAATATCAAATAATGTTGATGCTTAGAAACATATCGATGGTGTAATTTTCATCTTCATTTTAATATTTTTTAGATGATTGTTACTTGATAGGGAAGTATTAATAAAATTTTAGAAAATTTGTTTCATTTCAATTTCAGAGGAAATATTCATAAAGAGTTTTGAGGTGAGCGTTTCCATCGAAGGATTAACAGAAGATCACAAACCAGTCACAATTATTCACGAAGATGAAGTGAAAAACAGGTAAATTAATTCCATTTATTTTAGTTAAACTCTCAAAAAAAATGTTTTCCAGCAAGACTCTTAGTTTAATCAATCATTAAATCTGTTCCGTTTTTTCAGAACTAGACATCTGAGATGTGAGAAAAAGGTTTGCGATGAGTTCATAGCGCTGCATCTTGGCTTTTTGGATTACACCCACTATGACTTGGGAGTCAAATTCTATAGTCTCGATACGTTCCATCAACTTTACCATATTAGTGATGTCACCTTCTATGTGAGTGCCTAAAATTAATTCCGTAAACAAAAAAGTTCTCTTTTAAGAAGATTGTTAATAAAATTTTTGTTTTCAGTTTAAGACTTACAATCCTGCCTTCACACAAATCGAAATATGGTTCAGATTCATATTTTTGCTGGGCACATTTTTTGTTACGGTAAGAATTTTTCTGTAACATTTTATAATTTCCCAGGTTTTAATAATAAATATCCATAAAATGCAATCAATTTTTTTTTAACATTTCAGTGCTGGTTTGCTCACACCTTGAGAAAATATGTTGTTCACGATTGGTCAATTGAACAGAAGTGGATTTCGATTCTTCTACCTTTACTTTTGCTCTATAACAGTAAGAAATCAATAAAATATTTATGACTTTATTTTTCCTTTAATCCTTACAAATCTGTGGAATATTTTCCATTAGTGTATTTCGATAAAAGAATCAAAAATGAGTAACTGCTTTGTAGGTTGGGATGTCATTATCTTAAAATTTGTTAAATTATTTTTCTCCAATTTGCTTATTCCCAAGGACAATGCGATTGCTGCATTGATCTGTTCATTGTTGCCATGCACACCTCGAGACATACACTTATTTTTTTTATCATTACTTGCGCATCAGTTCAGAGAGGCTAAAAATGCCATGTACAATAAATTTGCCAGTGTGGTTATCCTCGAGTGTAATTTTTTTTTGAATAAATAACTGGACCACAGAAATACATTTTTGACCTATCAGTGAAAGTGTTAATATAGATAGTTATTATCAAGTAATTTTTCAGATCCTGTCTTTCCCATGACATTCCTAGTGAGCTCTTGGGTGCCCGGCTTGTTGGATGCCGTCCTGCAGGCCACGTTCTTATGCGGATTACTAATGTTTTGGCTCTGCATGTATCACGGATTGAGACAGGTAACAACTTTTTTTAAATATTGTGTGCTATACAAGCAAAAATTGACACAGATACTGTTGGTTGAGACCATTTTTTTATGGGAAAAAATATTGAAATTTGTACAACATTGTGTAATTCTTCAAAACCAGCTTGTTGGAAAATGTATAATTTCACCAACAGGCACTTAGAAAACTGTATTTGAAAATTAGAGGAAAGAAAATAGCTCAGTTGTGCTAACTATCATTTTTAATTGCTATTTACTTCTAATATCAAACTTTGAAGGAATATGGATGTACTTTTGGTTACACAGTAGAATGAATTAAATTCAATATAAAATCAACTTTGATTATTCCACATATTGTGTTACTAATTGTGTTACATGTTTCGCCTCTTTCAGAGGCATCTTCGGACTTACTATCGAAAAGTTTGCTCAAGTAATTATGTTGAATTAAATTCAGTATAAATATCTATTAACCTTTTTCACTCCAATGTCGAGTGACACTCGACATTGGAGCAGTATATTTGGTGTGTTTCTTTATAAGCAAAATGTTTTATTATTGGTTGTCGATGCACATTTGACATACACACTTTGGTTGACAAGCTGTTAGAGAATTTTAGAAAGTTGCGACGAGATAACCTGACGTAAACAAAAGAATGGTGTATTTCGGGGTGTGCTAACATCTCTTGGCCGTTTTTTTTATTTTGTAATACAAAACGTTAGATTGTTAGTATTTGTGATATTGATAAGTGATTAATTTTTATCTACGTGAATTTATTGTTACTAATGAGGATAAGTACTGTCCCAATATTGATTTTACTACCGGAGATAAAGTACCAGGAAATAAATTGAAAAATTGATATACAAGGGTCATTATGTTGTACACTATTAGAAACTAGAATGAAAAAATCAAATCTAATAAATTTCCAATTTCATCCAGAAATAAATTTCCTATTTCATTCGGAAATAAATTGAAAAAATTCATAAACAAGGGTTATGTTGTACACTATAAAAGAAACAAGAATAAAAAATAATTGAAAAAATCGTTTATTTAGTAAAAAAGAAATAATCACATTTACCTAATAAATTTCCAATTTCATACGGAAATAAATTTTAAAAATTGAAATCCTAGTATTATTATGCTGTACACTATATTAGAAACAAGAATAAAAAAAAAAAATCCTTTTATTTAGTAGAAAAAACATAATCACATTTACCTAATAAATTTCCAATTTCGTCGTGGAGCTGGTGGAAACAAACAAAAAAAAGCTTGTAGTGGAAAGGGTTAACTCCTGTAAGGTTAAGTTCCACAAGAGTTGTATAATATCGCTATTCCAGCACCAGTTTCGTGTCAGAACTATTTCTGACTATCTTTTTTATATTTAAGAAAGATTTGACAGTTATAATTCTTTGGCATTCAATTAATTAATTCGTAAAAATCAAAATTCTTTTAATCAATTACAGCGATGACCGATTCATCTTATTTTCTTACAGAACGAACGGCGGATAATGACATTCTACTTTCCAAAGTTTCTGATAGTTGGAATGATTTGGATCTCTGCAGTCATAATGGCCACGTGGCAGAAGTATAATGAATTGCGTGACCCCACGTATAACTATGTTGTTGACACTTCCCATTATTACGTAAGTAATATTTTTTATAACACCGTTCATGACAAAATTATTGCGCACCAGGGAATAATTTATTTTTGTTCATTTCAGACCCTGAAAATATTTTTCTTCACATTCGGTGGAATTTATTTGCTGTATCTGCTCTTCCTCATGCTGAGAGCATACACGGACCTCCGCAACATGCCGTTCTTTGGTGACCAAATTTATCATACCTTATATTTTTTTGTGAACCTTTCGGCCGCCTGGATACTGCATATCCAAACAGCAATCAATGTTCTCTGGCGTTCATCCTAATGGGTCAAATCCGCTTATGGACATTTTCATTTTTTTAATTTTTAAGATTTTTGTTCAAAGTTATGAATCTCTGTGAAGTTTAAAAAGATGGTTTAGCGACTGATTGCAACCTGTTCTCGTAAAAACAATTTCTGATGAGATGCTCCTTTAAAAGTCTAATATTATAATATGCTCTAAATTAGGAGTGAAAGAAAAAAATATTTTCTAGTATCTATATCATTTGATCACCTGTTTTCCAACTTTTTAAATATAATAGGATAGTAGACTTCAGCTGACAAACAAAATTAAAATACAAAATCTCATCAATAGATGTCACCATTATGAAACTAAATCTTTATGCTTGACTTTAGAGTTAATATAATATTTTATCATTATGTATTGAAATTATGCAGCTGGTGATTTAGCCATTGTCAGGAAACAACAGTGGAGATGAAACGCCAATATGAAAATGAGATGTTATCTCTTAGTTAATGAATCATTAATTTTAGATATGAGACTCAAATGCCTCACACTGCTGATGCTGACTGTGTTGGGAGTGAGTGTCGCCGTGACGGTTCTGCGCTTCGGAGCCGGGGCGCTGGAAGACAATTTCGTAGCTCAGCTCTCGACACATTATAACAGCTCCGCTCAGTTCATGACATTCTACGGCCTCTTGAATTTTTATCTCTACACGATGGCATACGTGTATTCGCCATCCGGCAAGCCACCGCACGGTAAAAATGCAATCTTTAACGTATCAATAATTATTGTAGTGTTCAACATACCATGTTTTTCAGACGATTTTAGACACGAAGCTTCATGATCAACATGAAACTGCAACATTGAATCATTTTTATACTACGACTCTTAATTTATAATCATAGTTCTACAAAAATGAATTCCAATTTATATTCTTTTGTGGTGTATTGAAATACATTCTTTCAAAAAAAAAGAATATTTAACCACAACCTATCAGAGACGAATCTGACAACAGCCAATCGGATTTTTTGCCACTGCCACAGATGATTTATGATACCCACCAATTTGAGGCTGTTATGTCTCATATTGAGAAAATAGTGGAGATATTTACTGTACAGAAAGTGGAGTACAGTGGAACCCCGATCTTACGTTCTCGCATTATACGTTTTCCCGCATGGTGCGTTCATTTTCTATAGTCCCGGCATTTAGTTCATATTTAAAACATTCTCGCATTCATCGTTTCCCGCATTGATCGTTTGTTTTATACGGTCCCTTGAAAAACGTAGAATCGAGGTTTTACTGTATTCAACTTGTGCACTCAAATTAGACTTCCTTTTACTTTGCAGAAATTTCAATAACAAAAGATAATCCTGCTTTCTCCATGATCAACGATTCAGATGAAGATGTTATCTATGGATCGGAAGAGGAAAGCCGGCGACCTCTCAACCGCAGTCACAATGATGATGACAGTGACTGAACTGTCATTATTTTACTTGCAGAGAAAAAAGTTATCCAGCGCAAAATCACAACACATTATTTAAGAGATATTTTATATTTGAACTATTTTGTTGTTAAGTTGTAATCAATGATCAAGTATTTCAAAATAAAAAATTATTTGAAAGATTTTTAATTTTCTGGGAAAACTGGAAACAAGAACAGTTTCATCACACTAAAGCTTCTAAGCTATTTAGGCTACTGATGAATATACTTTGCTTTGACCTATAAAAACTTAGTTAACACATCCAAAAGCACAACATCACTGATTGTTGATGTTGTTGTTGGCAGCAGTCTGAACTTCTAAATGTGCGCATGAAGTAAGCGTTGCAATTGTTACGTCTGTATCAAACCGAAAGAACCCAATATAAAAATAAAGCAGGACAGTAAAACGTTTATGGGTGTCGATTCATAATCTTTCCTTACAGATTGACGTCAGGTGTTCCGCTGCAAAAGGTAATGAAGATGATAAACACATTTGTAACTGCGTTATGACATATTTTAATATAAATCATGAAATATAGGGTATGCAGATAGCATTGATGCAAAGTTATACATATTTTTTTTTGACTTTGTCTGATTACTCGTGTTTACACACTCAACATTTTTTTTATAGGTTTTTCAAAGTTTAATATGAATTATAAAATGTAATACACAAAAATAAATAACTAAACATAAGATATTTTGAGCAGATATCTAAGGACGACAGAAATCTTATTGCCGTCATTATTATTATGTTTGCTTAGTTTAAGTTGAGTGACTCGGATCAAATCGTTTGACAAATCTCAAAGTAGGTTGAGACACAACTCAGTTAACTAGAATATAACTATAATAATGGCTCTGTATCTAATTCAAGCCTTGGTCAGTGAAATAAATAAATGGTCAGTGAAAAATTAAAATGGTCAGTTATTAAACGAAAAGGTCAGTAATGTATTTATAATGGTTAGTAATTTATTAAAAACGGTTGGTATTTAAATTAAATATAAAAATGGTAAGTTTTAGTTTGACAGCTTGTGAATTTTATCAAATATGGTTGTAAGAGGCAAATTTATGACAAGGCCTATGAAAAATAATCACATTAAGATGTATTGATTTCCTATGTTCAGGTATTTGAAAGAAGATAATATTATTGATTGAGTAGGCATTTACTTGGTAGAACTCCATTATAATACGGAAAGAAAAATAACAATGTATTTTAATTCTACATAAATTATTTTATATATTTGTTGATAGCTATTTCAGCTTACGCCTTCATCAGAACTATTGTTATAGTTCTGACGAAGGCGTAAGCCGAAATAGCTATCAACAAATATATAAAATAATTTATGTAGAATTAAAATACATTGTTATTTTTCTTTCCGTAAGATAATATTAAGTGTAAGGTTTACTATTTTTCGTCTTTAATTGTTAGAATTCTTATAATAAAAGATCCCAAAGAATACATTAAGTATGACATTGAGTTATTTTAATTTAGAGAAGCAAAAATGCACCATTTATAATTGTTAACTGACCATTTTTTTCCATTAGCTATGTTAGGTTTTTTTTTAACCATATCCGTTCCCAACTTGAAGCATATGGACTACTCACGGAGTTTTACTCAACATGTTTTTCTACGAGAACTGCTTGTTACTCAGTTGCTCAACCTCTCTTTTTCGAAGAGAGTTGGGATGGAAAGGATACGAGGACTAGGACAGGACAAGTGATTAGCTAATCGCTGTCACTATGCGTCACTCTTCGGGATCGGAAAGGTGGGAAGGGATTTTCAACAACACAAACACCCATGCCTTTGAAAAGATTTATCGACTGAAAAAATCCACTCGTACCGGGAATCGAACCCGGGCGGTCCGGCACGCAAGTCAAAGCCGTTGCCACTGCGCCACGAACCGGACCTATATATTTTTATCGATATTGTTTTTAGCTGATCATTTATTATTTTATACCAACCGTTCCAAGCATTTATTACTGACCATTTATTTAATATTTACTGACCATTTATCGAATTAGAAATTGACCAAATAATTAGTTGCCCAATAATAATAACAGAAATAGATTGGAAAATTACCATAGAGCTGTTGAAATATCCGCTGTCTCATGATATCAATCTAAAAATATTATGATGTATAACTATCCTAAAAATATTTCAATAAATTTGACATAAGACCAGATTTATATTTATAGGCTGTGTAAAAATATTTACATTTTCAATTATTTCAAAAATAAAATTTAACTATTTGAAAACAATTCAATGAACTATCAGAGTGGATGCTCGATCAAATTTTACTTTACACCCTATTGTTCAGGCATCGGCGTTTTCCATTTCATTTCATGAAATTCTGCGATAGAGGAAACTATTGCTGACGTACAAGTAAATATAAGAAAATTTTACAGGGAGAACAGAAAATTGCTGAACAAGATATGAAACGGAATAATCATTTAAACATCTTTGTGCCAGCTTTATGCCACGTCTCAGTGAAATTATATTCGATAGGTTTCACCGTTTTCCTTATTTCAAACAGACATTTCAAAAATGATCGAGAATTCTCTGTATTAAGACTTATATGAAATCATTACTTGCCAGCAAGCATTAATTATTGAAATGGCTCCTTCTAACGTATCACAATTGATACAGCTCATATCGCTTGGTTCACATTTTCATAAAAGAATGAATATTTTGTTAGAATAATGTATGAAGATCAACATGTTAGCGAGCAACAGTTTTATGAATTTATGTATTGCTTTTTTCTGATGCAATTGAACATGCAATTATGATTAATTTCACCATGAGATCTCTGTAGAAGAAAGATACAAAAAGGATAAAGTTTTACTAACAATACAATATGATGTCTAATTAAGGCAGTTTACTGTAAATTGGACAGATCTGCAGACTACTACTAATACAGTATTTGAAAAAAAACTCATTCAGGCAGTCTTATAAAAAGCAACATACATATAAACAATCTTCAGTCTGGGACCATATCTCTAATAGTCGAACAGACTTCTTGAAATTTCAAAATATTATAATAATCATTTGGTATATCATTCTTACAAATTACCTATTTTATAATTATCTTTAAAGAATTCCGTAAGTGTATCAAATTTTGAACATCTCTTAAATATCAACGATAATATAGACTCCTGCTTTAACCGTTATTATGCTAAAATACTACCCAGGGCTGGAGAATTAAATAAGATTAAAAAAAGTTGGCATTTTTGAACTGTTTTCCCAAAATAATAACTATATTAACACAAACTGAATACGATATCCTTTAAAAATTATGTATATGTACTCTATTTGTTTTCTTCCTCTTTCATTTTGGCTAAGCAGAAGTTAACTTTTATTGAAAATGGATGACAGCTTTGTTATTTTTTAGAGTAGCATATTGATTTACAATCAAGTAGCGAAAACAAACCAGAATCTCAGCCCAGCAGTCAATCACTCCAGCATTGAAGAGATATGGAAAATATGATGCCGTGTGATAGCGCGACTGTTGAATTTTTCATTTAAACATTTTCTCGTACAATTACACAGCAGTGAATTGATATATTTTGTCATAGTAAACATAATTTTACATATTTTCATAGGATGGTTATCGAAATTAAATAACAATCGGAGGATACTGACAATTTCTTATTCCTACATAAGATAATCATTATAATTATTAAGTCCTACATTGTTAATATTACTTTTATCAATTGTATGTATAACTGACGCGTTAATTAAGATCAAGAATCTACAATCTGTGTTGCAGTAACAATGATAATTGTAGTTTCTATTTTGTGCTAAAGAGCACCCATTCCAGTAGTATACAAAAAAATTAACAAAACAAAGCCCACAAATTTATTTTCAAGGGCGAAAAGAGAATTGATAACTGTAAATAAAACAAAAATACATTTTGTTTGAAAACATCCAGGCTGCGTCTCGTTCAGTTGAAAAAATAATGAAAATACATTTCAATTATATAAATATATACAGAAGATCGTGCACAGTGCCTGATAATTGTTTGGGTTACACAAACATATTTGAAGTGGTGTCAAAAATAATAGCTAGTAAAAATTTGAGATGCCTGAGGATGCCAAAAGAACCCAGTCATTAGTGACAAAACTCATGGAAAAGTACAAAATTCAAACGACACAAATAATACGATGAAAAAAATAGCAATGTATTTTATTTCTACAGAAATTGTTTCATATATTTGTTGATAGCTATTTCAGCTTAAACCATCATCAGAACTATGTTTAAACATGCATTTACTTATCTATATATACTGTTCGTAGACAGGGTACACAATACATCTTCTTTTCTGCTCTACTCAATATATAATGTATACGGATAATCAATGCTTGATAAGTACTGTAGTTATTAATTGAATCACTACCGATCATACTTGGGTAAATTTTAATACATGAATAATCAAATTGGAATATGTAATTTGAATTTTGTACATTTTCATTAGTTTTGTCGCTAGCAACCCGGGTTCATATCATAACAATATTCCGCCTTTTGGCATCTTCAGGAATTTCAAGTGCACGAATGAACTGACAATTCAAATTTGATATTGATATTCCATCAAGCACCTTCAGTCAAAAATTCTAAATTGTATGAATATTTATTTTGAAATTTATGAAATACCTACTTTGCCAACAGTACATATTATA
Organism: Himalopsyche kuldschensis; assembly: GCA_028554975.1. Taxonomy (NCBI): domain Eukaryota; kingdom Metazoa; phylum Arthropoda; class Insecta; order Trichoptera; family Rhyacophilidae; genus Himalopsyche; species Himalopsyche kuldschensis. The sequence continues at coordinate 1,627,710 of JAHFWI010000076.1, forward strand.
TAAATTTACGTGTCAGACAGCCACATTTTCATTTCCAGCCACTCAATTGAAGTCCTACAATAAAATTTTCAGGGCACTGAGAGAATCTGAGCAGTAATTCGCGTTCGACAGCGATATACTGACTCATTGTTCTGTGTCCACATTTAACATTTTCGATTTACCCTCACTCATATTTTAAACAGAGATGTATCATTTATAGTAAGAAGCATGCAGTTTGATGTTCAATCAATAGATATCACTGTCGTTATCAGATGTCCATTGAGATTGTCGTGCAGCTGCTGCAGGGGCTGCAGCTTTGGCTTCGGCTGGCAGGAGGTGCCGAAAGGAGACGGCTCGCCGGGTTGCGGTTTTCTCTTTGCGGGTGCTCGATAGCGGGCGGCTTCCGTCATGGAGTCAGGCTCAGCAGGGCGGTCTACCTCAGGCGTCGCCACGAGCGCCATGCTTTGGATGAAGACTGAGCCTCCTGCGCGGCGGGCGCCCGGGGAAGGCACGAGGTTTTCGTCTCCGCCGCCTCTCCCTTCACCCTCGTCCTCGTCAGAGCAAAGATTTATGACGTCGTCATCGATCATCCTGGCGGCAATGGGAGCTTCGGGAGGCGTTCTGGCCCGCGGCGGACGGGGCCTGTTGACAATGAGCTCGCGGTCGACACTGTCGCAGACTGTGACGGAAACAAATTCAATTTCGTTGTCACTGGAATAGATGTCGCCGCCCAGCCGATTGCGAGCGGCCTCTTCCGCCGAGAGCCGGAGTTGGTTTTTGTAATCGGTTATTTCTGCTTCGGTGATTTGATTCACGGTGACTCTCGGCTTCCCACACTCGATATAGAGCAATTGGCTTTTCAGATCCAGCACGTGGCGGCCCCTCTGGCCAGGAAAGGTATGATTGCGGAGTTTACGGCGGTCCTTTCTCTTGTGACCTCTAGCGGCGTATTGGCGATCGGGAAGCCTCTTCATCCAGGCGGGACGCTCCAACCCGAGCGGAGGGGCGCAACAGTACCTGTCCGGCAACTCACGCTGTCTCGCCCCGGTTTCAGGCGGCCTGGATCGATCCCCGTAGAGCCGCCTTCCGGCTTCCGAGGAAAAGGGAAAACAGAAGACGCGGCTGAGCATCGTCGATCTTCTCGCGCGGACGGACTCTTTCTGAGGAAGGGGCCTGTGCCGCCCGGGAGAAGGCAACCGCTCGCCTTCACCGAAGTTGGGGGGGCGGAGACCGAGCGCTCTCATGAAGCTGTCTCGGTCGATCTCGGGATCCGGATCCGGCGAGGGAGGAATCGTATCGGGAGACGGCGGGCGGTGCGGGCAAACTTTCTCGTGGCTCTGTGCTTCCTCCAGGCTGTGAAGGACCCGGTCGCAGGTGTCGCACAGGTACAGGTCCGTCGCTGCCGGTTCCACCATGGAGTCTCCGGCAGTGGGAGCGGCAGCCTTCCGGGGCAGAAGGCACTTACGTCCACCGGCATCGGGTTTTCGGTCGTAGAGGATGTGCTCGTTCCGGAATGTGACCAGGAGTTTGCCAGATTTGCGGTGATGAAGGGAGGTGGTGCAGCAGTCGCAGTTGTCGACGTAGCGCAAGGAGGATGGGCGGTTGCGGGACAGCTCTTCCGAGAAAGTCAGCAGGAATTCGCTGCCGTGGTAAGCGTAGCATCCTTTCACGAGAGACCTCAGACGTTCAGCCCAGTCGCTTGGGACTTCTTCCGGTGCGAGAAAAGGATCGGAGAACGGTACGCTGTCCAGCCACCACGGCGGCTTCCGTATGCGCTCTGCGGTGTCGTGGCCCCAGGAGCAGTGTACGAGGAAGGGAATGAAACGTTCCAGCTCCGGAATCCCCATGGCACCTAGTGAAGCCGGAGCGCCCGCAACAAACAGCAGGGGCAAGTTGGCGATCATGGTGGCCGCTGATTCGATCTCTGTGCAGATTCAGAAAAATATTAAATTAAATTCCTTCAGATGACGGATAGATTTTGTAATCTTGATTAATGCTATCCTGGGTACATACAGAATTTCAAACATATAACCAGGGCTGTGAAGCCGGAGTCGTGGAGTCGGGGTTTTTCGGCCGGAGACGTCGCAACGTTGTCGCTGGAGTCCTATTAGGAATCGGAAATTTTTAAAAGTTTTAACTTTTAATTTTTCCATATAATATGTCAAATTTGGCTATTGTCCAGATTGGTGGTGGATTGATATGTAATTGAATACACATGACGAAATTAAACTTTTTTTAGTTTTAGGTCAATGTTGGAGTCGTGTTTCTGGTAAATGCTGGAGTCGGAATCGTATTTTTTACCGATTCCACAGCCCTGCATATAACTAACATGTTCTATTTTTCCTCATACCTACCAAAATGATGAATGTGTTGACTCAGGCCGGGGCCACTCCACCTTCAAAGTAAAATTAACAAAATTATTATCGTGTATGATTACACAGCGAGTGAATAAGATTAAAAATATAATAGTCCACCCCAGTGGCAGCTGGCGACAGAGTATTAGGGAGTACAAAAAAAGATTCAACTATTTTTCCGTACTACGGACAGCCAAAAATTCATAAGACTGGCACTCCGTTGGTATTGCGAACATCTGAATTGAAAGTCCATGTTATAGAAGTGTTTTAAAATCCAATGAATAGGAAAGAACTCTTGCAAAAATAGTTGAATCTTTTTTTGTACTCCCTAATACTCTGTCACCACCGCTACTGGTCCACCCCTATATTTTGTGCAGGGTACCCTAGTACATTGCCCTGGTACATTCAGCTTTCTGTTCCAACAATTCTTCTTACTAAAGTACATTTAATTTTGTGTTTACTCTCATTTACATGCAATGGTTTGAGTGAAAGGCAAGCCTTTTAATTCCAACACCTACGGGGTGGACACAATTAAAATACAGGACATATGGTCAGCTACTTGTGATCTAATTGCATGTCTGGTTCCAGTACGAATTAAATTTAACATGAATATGCAGTAATACACGCTTTTTAGAACGGGAAATTTTAAGTCATATTTTAATACACAGGGGGGTAGGTTGTAGAAGACTTTAAATACACTTCATTTTAACATAAGAAATAAAAAATATATACCCGAATCGAAAAGGAAGTGTATTAGAAAGTCCAGCCGAATGATTTACAAACTAAGTACGAATCATTCCGATTTATATCACACCCCGTATGATCGAAACACTCGAGTAACATTTTCCTGTCAAAAGAAAAATATCTAGTAAAATTGTCACAACACACGAATGCATAAAACTTACTTCGTTTAGAAAACATGACATGTTTCCGTTTTGTTTGCGTTTGGTCTATCCTATCTATACGCCATCCTTATAATTATTAAATATGACAAGTTATGAGATAGATCCAGGGCACTTTCATGTCTTTGTCACTTTGATAAAATGTCACAATATTCCTTCAAGAAGGAAAAGTTACGAAAGGACATATGCCTAAATAAGCAGCGAAGTTGTAATTTTCCTATAAAAAACCTTTTGACTTTTCGAACAATATTTATTTTCGACGTAAAGTTTTCCGCAGCTTTTTGATCCACTAAATAGAACGATAACATACATGAATAGAGTTGCCAGATGCAATGATTGTAATGTGGAAAATGGCAATTCGCGCCATTACAGGGCTTGAGCTGGACATTTATGGTAGGTAATCATTATTGTTACCTATAATAACATAATCACAATTATATTGAAAATTAATTTCTACATAATAAATGGCATATTTTCATCTCGTATTTGTAATGTAGCAGAATAAATTCACTATCATTAATCAGCAAGAAACTTTTTTATGACTTAGCCAACATAAATGTATCACATTATTGCCAAACTTGAGTCATTCTAATATTATACAATGTCAATAATTTTCATTTAGCTTAGAGTTGAGTACGATTTCGATTTTTCACCAAAATATAGACATATATTTAAATATATAGTTGATATCGATTAGAAATAGAACTTATACATATTTACGTAAAATTTTTGTAATGACTTTAGACGTTCGTTACGTCTAGGGTGTCACTAGCGTTGTGATTATGTATAGTTATATTACTATTATGCTTTTTTTTGGTGGTTATAACAAGTGTCAAAATAAACTTTAACTGGTGTCATGCTGAATTTATATATAAAAAATCTTGTTTATTTTTTTAAAATATTTTTTGTCATTTTATACGATTTTAGAAAAATAAAAATCATATGTGTGGTTGATACTTTTGAAAAGGTATTGAATAATTTGACCGGTCATATTTTACTTGATAAACTTATTTTTGACGTTTTTTTAATAAAAATTAGAGAATTATCAGTATAAAAACCTGTCAATTTCACAATCCATATGAGTAATATTATCTTTCTTTAAATATTATTCGTCCGTGGCGCAGTGGCAACGGCTTCGACTTGCGTGCCGGACCACCCGGGTTCGATTCCCGGTACGAGCGGATTTTTTCAGTCGATAACTCTGTTCAAAAGCATGGGTGTTTGTGTTGTTGAAAATCCCTTCCCACCTTTCCGATCTCAAAGAGCGACGCATAGTGACAGCGATTAGCTAATCACTAGTCCTGTCCTAGTCCTTGTATCCTTTCCGTCTATACCATAGACAAGTCTATACTCTCTTCGGAAAAGAGAGCTTGAGCCATTTAGTATCAAACAGTTCTCGTAGGAAATATGTATGTTGAGATAAGCTCCGTGAGGAGTTCATATGCTCCAAGTTGGGAGTGGACATGGTATAGTAAATGTATGAAATAATTAATACATATATTTAAATTTATAAAAAAAATATGAACTCGTTAAGATTTTTTAAATCACATTATGATCTGAAAATTAGATAGTCGAGAGAATGGTCAAACCAAAATTCTTTTTTTTATTCCTTACTATGTCTGAAAACAGATAGATTGAACTGAATCAAAACATCTCCGATTAAATACTAGTTATACTATGTATTTAATCAGAGATGTCTTGGATTTTTTTTAAATATGTATAACTGATGTTTTTAACCACTAAACAATCTAATCATAAAATAGTCAAAGGAGTGGTCAAACATAAAATAGTCCTTTTTTTATTTCTTACTGTTTCTGAATGTTAATAAATTATAGATAAACTCCGTGAGGTAGTCTATATGCTCCAAGTTGGGAGCGGACATAGTTTAAAAAAAAGAAAAATATTATACGATGCCATGATTTTTTATTCGAAAACAATGGCGACAAATTACTGAAGGGTAATTATGATTTCTAACGAATTCGAAAAACATGTCAAAATATTATTTTTAATATTCAAATAATTATTTAAATTTTCAACTGATTTGAATTTCCCCTAAAACTAAGCATACTAAATTATTTTCATGAAATAAAAATAAGCTGTACACACCGATGAGAAAATAATACTCCCACCCCATCAACTTGAACTGAATTCTTTTTGACAGTTGATTGTGACAGATACGGGCAGTCGTGTTTAAATAGGAGTCTATGCACGGGCGCTTTGCATAATTCGTCTATCAAGCCAAACGGGCGGTCGTCAGTCACGGAACGCATCCGGAGTGTAACATATTGATTTATTCCTTCAAAACTAACATTTTCAAAATGCCCTGTCCTTTCGTGAACTCGCTGAGCATCAATTACGTCAAGAGCTATGGAGGGCACATATTAAAGCAGTACGGCCAGCACTGTCCCGCCATCTCCAGAGGGGTGTCGACGTTCGACGGCCGCCCCGTGGGTCCCGAGGCCGAGCGCCCCGTCGGCTGCCGCGCCGCCTCCACCGCTAGCAGGGCTCCCAGGGAAGCCCTCGACGATTCTTCGAAGAGGTTTCCCTACGATGACTTCTTCAAGGATCAGATCATGCTGAAGAAGAAAGATCACTCTTACAGAGTGTTCAAAAAGGTGAACAGACTAGCAGCGGAGGGAAAATTCCCGACGGCTCTGGAGTATTCTTCCGGAGAGCGGCCTATCACCGTATGGTGCTCCAACGATTATCTCGGAATGTCGAGCCACCCGGAGGTCAAGGCTGCCGCCCTGGGAGCGCTGCGGGACCACGGTACCGGGGCCGGAGGCACCAGGAACATCTCCGGTAATTCTCTCTATCATGAGAAGCTGGAGGCTGCCCTGGCTCACTTGCACGACAAGGAGGCAGCCTTGCTCTTCACATCCTGCTACGTGGCCAACGACTCCACCCTCTACACTCTGGCGAAGGCCCTCCCCGGCTGTCACATATTTTCGGATGAAGGCAATCACGCCTCCATGATCCAAGGTATCCGAAATAGCGGAGCCACGAAGCACATCTTCCGTCACAACGATCCCGCTCACTTGGCTTCGCTTCTGGAACAGGTACCTGTGGAAACACCCAAGATCGTTGCTTTCGAGACGGTGCATTCGATGAGCGGAGCCGTCTGCCCGCTGGAGAGGATGAATCGGGTGGCCAAGGAACGTGGCGCCCTCACATTTGTCGATGAAGTGCACGCTGTGGGCCTCTACGGAGACCGCGGCGCTGGTATCGGCGAGCAAGACGGTCAGGTGCAAGATATGGACATAATATCTGGCACTCTGGGCAAGGCCTTTGGAAACATGGGAGGCTACATAGCAGGTAATTCGCAACTCGTAGACATGATCAGGTCGTATGCGGCCGGTTTTATATTCACCACGTCCCTCCCTCCCGCGATCCTAGCGGGTGCACTGGCTGCCGTGCAACTACTCGCAGGGCCTGACGGACGGCGTCTCCGCGAGAGGCACCAAGCCAACGTGAGGTATATGAAGCGGTCTCTCGCCGAAGTTGGAATACCCGTAGAGGCCACCCCGAGCCACATCATCCCGATCAAGATAGGAAACCCCGAGATGTCTACAAAAATATCTGACTTGCTGCTGAAGGAGTTCGGGCACTACATTCAGGCGATCAACTATCCGACTGTCGCCAGAGGCGAAGAAAAGTTGAGGCTGGCACCCACGCCCCATCACACGGAACCCATGATGGACGAGTTCATCCGAGACATGCTGGTGATCTGGCGCCGCCTCGGATTGCCTCTGAGCAAATACGAAACCAAAGAGAGGTAATGCCTTTCAGAGGACTAATACAATTAGAAAGAATTCCACCGGCTCGCAGCTGTTACGTCAAACGTTATTTGCTTGTTAAATTTATCAATTTTAATTTTAACATGCAATAAATATAGTCTAATTAAATGTTATAGTCAAAGATTGTAATGTTAAGCACATTGTCTTCCTGTCTTGATATATGTATATTTTTGTGTTATTTATAGAATAAATTTTATTCCAGACAATAACTCTTCTTTTCTGGTATTTTTATTAGACTGATTTTGGATCAGAAACCTAATCATCATTTTAATAAATAATCTTTATTTTATGCACATGGAATTACTAAACAATGTACAGTCGATTTGTATAAATGCAATGAAATCAACATCAACTATAAATACGATTTAAACCTTTGGCAGCATCAATATATCATTTTTTTCCTTCGAGGAACTACCGAAAAATATACCACATTATGACATTTTAGAGACTTTATCTAAGGCACACAATCCAATATTGATGTACAGTTTTTGAAATAAGAATAATTTAAAATTAATAAAAAATATTTTTCCAACCAATTTGTACAATGTCCAGCATGACTCCACATAGAAGTTAACAACTTTAAAGGTGTAAATAAATAAAATACATCTTTTTTTTACCAATTCCACAAAGATCACAACTGGTTTCCCTCATAGTGAGCATTATCAATTGATGATATCATCAGAACATGTGTTTCATTGATTCCTGTTAACCAATGAATTACAAGTGTTATACATATACATTAAGCGTATAAACAATCCGTTCTACGCAATATACCGTATATTACTATATATCATATATGTTATATAAGATAACAGTCAATATAGATGAGATGCGCGGCACCGGTTACAGATACAACTTTTTATTCAATTAAATTGATTATAAATACGCAAAAATTAAAACCAGTTTAAGATCAAGGCGGTCATAGAGAAAGTCGAACACGGCTTAAACAATCTTAACCAATTCAGTGCTGAGGAGTGGCGAATTCTATTGTGAACTAGTGCGCATCACGAAAACCAATTGTCTACAGTTTTTATATCATTATTTGTTATATTTGTGAAAATGCAATAATAAATAACCAACTCTCAAAAATAAAATAAGTATCTAACAACTTCAAATTATTTTTAATCTATATATATCGATTTCCAAGAGGTTAAAATATTCAGCAACATACCGTTTTATTCTCAAATATATATATTTTTATTATCTTACGTTTTGTGCACTTTTTACATTGGCCTCAGCTGTAATGTCATGTATAAACCTTTTCATACTAACAATTTATCGATTAAAAGTTAATTTTAATTTGTGTATTCGCAAATATTATAATACTTTTATATTTTACACATTTCACAGGGCAATTAATTGTACATGAAATTTTCAATTAAATTATTTTAACTGAAATGAGATGTTAATAAAAAAAAATGATCTTCACTCAAATGGTTAATGAATGCAAATAAAAAAACCTCATAAACTGTTGACAATGCCAGGTCAATTCATAAATTAATTAATTAATGACATCATTCATACAAATGTATTTCTAAAACATTTTTTTTTATAAATCCAAAGCACATTAGTAATTTGCTATCAAAAAGTGTACAAAATTTAGTAGGTGTAATTGTTTCAATTTTATTATTCAATAATATACATAACATTGACATTCCTATTCACCACTTATAAGGTGTCAACTATGGGTGTCAACTGTCCATTCTCTCCTTCAGGAGGTATATTTTTTAACTATAAGGACCGCTTTGGCTCATCGCAAGCATTTGCATAAGTTGAAAATGTTTGCGATGAGTGAAACCAGTATCGATCTTAACATAATATATGTTGAGGTAGTACAAAAAAAAGTGTTTATTTCAATATAATATATTCTAAAGTCAGTTTTTAATTTATTTTTATTCCTTTCTACATTTTTTAATGTTTGTTGGAGAAAAGAGTTGAAATATTCAATCGCTTTTTGTTTTTGCTTATTTTTTGTCTTCTTCTAGTTTCACTATAATAATTACACACCAATAATGGTACAGAAGTTTCTTTTGAAAACTCAGCTTTGAATGTCCTTATATTCAATGAAAGAAACTACGGTTTGTAAAAATTATCATTACATTTATTGTATTAAATATGAAATAAAAAGTAAACTATGCCATTTGCAAGTTTCAATCCCAATACTTGATGAGGCCATCCCATCCCGCTGTGAGTACTTTGCTGGGTTCATGAGGATGCCACAGAGCCGAAATGCAGACTCCGTCGTGTGCTTTCCACTTTTTGTAAAGCTTTGTCGTTTTCCAATCCCAAATGTAGCATTTTCCATCTGCATCACCCGACACCAAGTAACTGAAATAAAAAGAATAGATCAAATGAGCGTAGAAATTTTAAGTATGTAACAAAACTTAACGAGTCATTCTCAATTCACTCGGTTGTGCACTGTGAGGGCATTTCTACACTTGTCACAAATTGTGTCACTAATGAGAGTTAAAAATCGTTAAAGACTAAACGTTGATTAAATTTTATCAATTCAAAAGAATTAATGTTATGCTTGCAATACCGGACGCGATAGAAACAAGGAAAGCAAAAATAAATATGCGAGCATTCATATTAATGCTTCTTGATTGTGTATTTATATCAAATAATTTATAGCACCTAATAGTGTGCGAGCAAATTGAATCTAATCTAAAGCCACTCGAGAAATAAACAGACTATTTTAAGTCACGCCAGTTTTTTATAATGAATATGACATTCAACTCATCCATTTCTTTCACTGTTATGCAACAGCCATTTTCGCGAGACATCAAATTAAGTTTACAATTCATCTTAATGTACAATAAATATTAGAGCTTTACATTATTATTGTTATTATTATATAATGTGTTACGTGAGATCCCGTTTCAATTGATTTATTTATTGTTATTACTTATGTCGACTGACAGGCAATAATTTGATTTAAAATAAAATAAAAATGGTGCTCTCGCACTCAACTCCTTTCAGTAGCGTATTTTTGAACCAATTTGAACTGAGACTCGAGTTGACAATACTAAGTAACAACATTTTTTAAAAATACAATTCATTTTAATACGGTAAGAAAAATAACAATGTATTTTAGTTCTACATAAATTTTATATATTTGTTGATAGCTATTTCGGCTTACGCCTACGCGTTCTTGAAGGCGTAGTTTGAAATAGCTATCAACAAATATATAAAATTTATGTAGAACTAAGATACATCGTTATTTTTCTTACCGTATTATAATGGAGTTCTACCAAGTAAATGACTACTCAATCAACAATTCACTTTCATTAAAAAAGCTGTCATGTAATTTTTTTAAATTTTACAATTGACAGATATTTTCAATAGGTTTAGTAAAAAAACTAAAATACTGATTTATGATCATTATGATTTACGGAAATAAGAAATCACAGATTTAAGAAAAAGATGGAAATAGATATAGTGTATCTGTTAAATATCTACTACCTGTCTGCACGGGCCAAAATTTAAAAATTCTACCTGGACCCGAGCCCGAGGCTCATTCACGAATATATTACCCGAATTCAACAGTTTATTCAACTTATCAACAAAATTTCAATCAACATTCAAAATAATTTAATATTAACTCATCAAATTATAATATATATGTAATTTAGATATACAATGGCGTATACATCCAGGATAAACGGATTTATGTTCTATTTCGTGTGTACCAAGGTCCGAATCAAAGCCTTCGTCACCCGGCCCAGAGCTCGGGCCCGCGGGCATACCCGAGCCCGTGCAGACCTCTGATGTCTACATTATCTACATCATTGAGGGCTAAATTTATTAATCTTTTGGGCTATGGCGGATAAAGCTGCATGAAAGCTGTACGTGTCATATTAACATTTCTTTATAAATTATTAAAAGTATTGTGAGAATCAAACCATTCCTTTACTTTTACATTTGTAATAGAAGTAATCAAAAATACATTAATTGAGAATCTGAATGTGAAAAAATATTTTTAGGAGGAAATTAACTGATAATCACAGAGCAATAGTGAAAATCTAATGACAACCAAATTATAGTTGAATATAGATGTTATCAATAAGTAAATTAATTTATTGAAGCAATATTCACTCAGATAATATTCACAGGAAAGTTGTTAATAAACATATGATTTCATGACACATTTTGTATTAGGAGGAAAGAGTCCAGTTTGCACTGGTTATTACCAGTTATCAAATAATATATGTAAATTTATTGCTGTGCCACAGTTATTTTGCTAACAGCACTTAGTGAAATGCAATTTATTTTAGATTGATTTAAAACCTAACCGCCTTCAACATTGCAAGTTAAGAGTTTTATAGTGGACAGTCAATTAATAGTTAGAATTGTTAACGTGACAAATTCAAACATAGTTTTATTTACGGAACACAGGTTAAAATATGTGAATTGTGAAATATTGTATCAAATATTCAAGTAACAAAACTAAAATAATTCTGGAAAAGAAAAACAACAGAAGAAACATATGGCACAATGAATTATGCAATTTTGAATTTCTAGTCAAAAGGAATAAAAAATGATAGTAATAATTTTCACTAAAACACATCAAAGTGCTTTTTCAGCATTATGCTTTTGTCTAATAGGTTGCAAGAAAATGGGATCAAATTACAGAAAGATCAGGACTGGTTTTGCTCATCGCGAGCATTTCAACAGATGAAAATGAACAAAACCGAGTCCTGATCTATATAAAAAAATGTGTTTTAATTATTAAAACATCGAAGATCGTGAACAATAAAAAAGAAGAAAACCATAAACTAAAGTGTTGACAAAGCAAATAAGCAAGGCGAGTGTGGCGACATTTATCCAGATAGTTTGAGCGAAACTGGAACCTGATCTTTGTTTAATTATATGTGGAAGTCGTAGAAGAAAATGTTTTATTTATTTAAAACTAGCTGTACCCTGCGCGCGTCGCTACGCCAGCAATTGTAGGGGGGATTGGGGGAGGGGTGTACGCCAGAAAGTTTCGCGGCATTGTACTCGAGAAATTTGTAAAAATTCGATATCATTTTTTGGGAGGAGGGGGGTTGTTAGGTGGGGTGGGGTTTGGGGGGCGTATCTGGGGGGTATGCCTGAAACCTTCAAAGGAGTGAACTCGAAAAATTCGTAAAGTTTAAAAAAAAAATTGGGGGTGGAGGTTGGGGCGTGGTTGGGGGGAGGGGTTGGTAGGCCAGAAACCATTGCGGGAGTGTACTCAATAAATTTGTAAAGATTCACATCGATCGGTCGAGCGGTTTAGTAGTCCATAGCGGACATACATACAGACATTCATTTTTATATATATATAGATGTAAAGAGTAAAACTTTAATTTATGAAACATCAAAAATTTATGTCTAATAAATTGACTTTTATAGTAAACATAGATTTACCAAGATTTGCTAGTTAGTTCAATTAATATATTTCAAATAAACTATTATATAAACAAATTAGGCATCTTATGTTGATGACCACTGGGAATTCGGGTCAAGACAATAAGACAGGATCCTAAAAGACTGCAATCCCTACTTCATAAATTATAATGATGTCTCAAACCTCACTTAGTTACAACTATCGGAACTCTGTATTTTTTGAGGAAAAGAAAAAGCTTAAATTAAGTGCAGATTAGATAATTTAATACCATTAAAATATCTTACTACGCATATGAAAAAAATTCTTATATAAATTAGATTAATTAGCACAAATATAATTCCTGTTAATTTGTTAATTATGTAAATGAGAGATAGCATTTTTTTTTAAGTAATCTTAATGACAGTTTGAAAGGAACCGGTATCGCTGTGAAATATATAAACTATATATTGGTTGTATAACATTTCTCATTAGCCTAGATCCAAAAATGTGAAATGACAATTCCCAGATATTCAAAGATATATTATCAATGCCAAAATAAGGATGCCTACACGCACCACGCGTGAGTTTAATAACCCCCTATGACAATATTAGTTTTAATCGAGGTCAACATAGTTTAACTATTACACAAATGGCCTTGAATGATATTTAAAAGGATGATTTATGCATAGTGCTGTAGGTGATTTTTTCAAGCCCAGTGGATACACCATATCTTGACATTCAAAAAGAATTTTCGACATGACAGGACCTTGTCATCTCTGCCTAAGCTAAATAATCATTTTCCATATCACTATATTATTATTGCTTTTAGAGTGGCATACAAATGAAGAGTTATGATTTTGTTTAAAAATATTTTATTATAATTTGGTTTGAAATTTTATAACTCAATTTTAGGAACCTTAGTTGAGAATGAGAAAACTGTGGTTTAACTGCATTTTGATGAAAATGCATATTTAATAGGGGAAACTTATTCTTTTATGAATATATCCATTCCCAACACATAGTCTGGTGGTAAGAGCTATACACCAGCAATCTGACGAGTCTGGGTTCAAGCCAAGGAAAGGTAAGTATCAAAATTAAAAAAAATCACACTAATATTTGAGATCTTGGGCATTGGTGTTTGTGATGTGTTTTTTCCTCGAGTTGATCTCAAGTGAGCTTCAAAATTATCATCGAGTGATCTTTGCAATTATTATTAGTATTATCTCGTTATTTAAGTATATATATAGTATGTATATACCATTTTGTGATATTGTTTCTGAAATATATCCAATTTATAAATGAAAACTTCTTTATAATTTTGTCAGAATCTGATTAAAAATAAATTAATGAATATTTTTACACACTGATATCATGTTATTGAATACTATTCTACATTCAAGAGAATTTAATATATTCTTTCCTCATCTTATTATTCACGGAAGCTAAATTTAAATGCAATAAGTTATACACATATTTAGCATAAAATTTATTGGATACAAATGAGGTATTAAATTGTACGAGAGGTATGTAAAATTTTACATTGAAATGACCAAATTTAAAATAGTAGCAGTATTGTTGGAATAAAATTTACATTTTGTACTGAAGAGGAATTAGGAATTCCTATTCACCCTTTTTACGTCCTTTTAAGTAAATATCATTAATTATCATAGATTGTAAATTCAAACTATCGAAATGAACCAATTCTTTAATAAAATATCAGATAAAGCCCACCTTTTAAATTAGTAGTCATTTCCATGCTATGCACTGGTAATTAAACAATATCACATTTAAAATACCTGAAAATGTAATTTACCCATGCAATAATTTGTCCAATTCACCGAACCTCATTAATATCAAAACATTTGCTAATACATCCAGATTGCGATAACATTTAACTCCTAATACTACTGCTAGACATTGAACAACACAGTTGGAAAAGTGTTTTTTATTAAGTTTAATTATCCTCATTTCAAAAACAACTATACATATTGGATCGTGTGCCTTGGATAAAGTTTGTAAAATGCCATAATGTGGTATATTTTTCGGTATTTCGTTTTACCATGCTAATAAATATGCAAACCCTGCGATATCAATCAATTATATAAGCGATCCAAACTATTTACTATGAGCCAGATAAAGTTCATTCGTGCACTTGAAAATGCATGAAGACGCGAAAACCTGGGTCGCCAGTGACAAAACTCAAGGAAAAGTACTAAATTCAAGCCGTTCAAATTTGATATTGAAATATCATCTAGCACCTTCAGTAGAAATCATTAATTATGTTATGTCAAAAATATTAAAAGAACTCCAACTTGATTACAACAGAAATATATCAGGGTATTTCCTTTTTACTTTATTTACTTTCAAAGAAATACACTGCTATAATTCTGGCGCTTTTTTGAGAGAAGATGGGTAAAACCATGATTAAATTAGAGGACAGCTGTATGATTAAAGTTGTTCTTGAATCTTGAAAAGAGATTTCAACAATAAAATTTACATAACAATTAGTAGAGTATAGTAGTTATTTAATAATAAATGATATTCTAATAATTTAAAAAAAATCAAAGCAAAAAAACAGATCAAATTCCAATGGAATAATTTTAGCAATAGCCACTTTACTTCACGCTGTATGCGAATAAAATCGTACATTATGTATTTATTGACATATGCCCATTTTTTTCTGATAAAATATCACGGGATGTGTTTCCAGCTAAACACACAAGAATAAATGATATAACAACAAAATTAAATACATATTGATGAGAGCACTCACATGACATTCACGCGCCTTGTCTTTTGTCTATTTATGGTGTCAAAATACATACAGCAGACAACTGCTTAACTAAGTTAAGCAGTCTAGTGGTTTAATATAAAATAACACTTCTTGACTTCTTGAATATGGTTTCGAGGAATATTTTTAGGACAATTCTTAAAACTATTGTACATAAATAACATCATCATCTTCAATTGAACTTGACAACACAATGACCGATTAATATTTTACTTTTGGTTCCTGTAATAACTAAGACTATGAATTTATCTCCTTGTGGGATTTTGTATTGTTGTAGTACAGGGATTTTACATTGTTTTGTGCACAAAATTTAGTAACATATTTAGTCATAGGCAACAAATGAATGTGAAATGGAAAATTCTGAGCATTGCAATATAATCATTTTTTATCAATTCTTTTGATTTATGACAATATTATCTGGATATAAGTTGTACTTACTAACTTTGTCTATGCTTTAGTTTATGGATTGTTTATTTTTTACTGATGACTGGTTTGACTATTTTTTTTTTACTTTGATAATATCATTTCATTAAATAAAACACATTATTTTTTTACTAATATTTTCAACTGGTGCTCATTGAGTGAAACCAATCCTGATCTTTACAAAATTTTATGTTCAAGCCCTACGAAAAAATGTGTTTCATTTCTTCAATCTATGTTTTATTTATATTTGTGTTTGTGCAATAATAATATTGTGAACCGATAGCAAAAATTAATATGTTCGACTCTAAACCACATGTTTTGTTTTTTAGGCCTGCCATGAAATCATCATCAGTTTTGGATATCTTTTATTTTGGACCGCATGAAAGACGACTAGTGTTAATATAAAAGAGGTTTTAATCTCACCTCATATCCGGCGAATAGTCCAATCCGCAGGCGTACCCGGCGACCATGTGCCCGGTGAAAGTCTTCTTCCTGTTCATTTTGAATCTATTGAGCGCGCTGAAGACTACCACCTTGTTATCCATAGATTGGCACGCCAGCCATTTTCCATTCGGCGAGGAGGTCACGTAGGGCATGGAGTGCATGGTGGGATCAGCAATGTATTTCATGTCCACAGGTATATCCCTAATAATATAATTCACATATTAGCATATTTTAATTATGATTGTATCGACATTTAATGGGGTATCTCGATAGAAGTTGTTTAGCAAGAATTATAATTCAGTCACTCAAACTTCTCTTTGTAAAGGGCAAGGAAAGGAGGGTGGACTTAATATTTGATAACAATTTATCAAATAGCAGCCTCTACATCTCATTTAAATGGTCTGATGAGGGTAGATGGGATAACAAGAAAACGTCAGATGTTCATACCATTGAATACAAATCCATAACAAATGAAAAAATCCCAACACCGACGAACCCTCGTCTACACAGTTGGTTGTCTGATACTAACCTAACCTCGAGCGCTGACTATATACAAACAAAATGGGGCGGTCACAGAGAGACTACACTGCGATAAGCGTTCTGCTTTGATCTTTATAAAATATGTGGAATTGGTACAAAATATTGCTTTATGTTTTAAAATATAATGCTATTCCTGCAAAGATTGACAGTTAACACTTAAGAAATTATCGGTTTTAAAAAAAACAAGATCTTTTGAGATGCTCCATGTCGGGGTCAATCATAGTTATAAAAAATGGTATGAGAAAGAGTAAGAAAATTAAATTAATCTATTAATTGTATAAGATCTAATAAATAAAATAATCACCATTCCCACACACGAAGACTTTTATCATCTGACGTCGTCACAAACCGTCTATTTTCATCAACAAATGTAATTGAATTGACTGCGCCAAGATGACGATCATATTCTTGAACAATCTCTCCAGATCTCGTATCCCACTGTAATAAAGATAATCATAGAGTTAGTATTTACCAGTAACACAGTTTCAATCTTAATTAAGAAGATATGTATCTGGTAAATTACCAAATATAATATTCATTTTGGAGACTTGAAATGAAAGTAGTTTTTTATCAATGGAAGACAACCTCTAATATTATATATTTGTACAAAATAATTGCCATAACCTTCAGTCATCTTTTGAGTAAATCAAAAGTACTTTTCATGAAAAATTCTTTTGGTTTTGAACAAAATATGTCAGAACTTGTTTTTATTCCTTTAAAAAATGAAATACAATACATAGTAGGCAGATGGGCCGGTATAGTGAACATGCAACATGCAGTAGTCACGCAAACGAGTTTGTAAATATGCCTAGTCAATTCAGCAACAGGATTTGTTGCATAATTTTTTACAACAGCCTTAGGATGCGTGCAGTTTTTGCTTTCAAGAACAAGTGTCTCCAATTACAGTAAAAGTCCGTTAATTCGAACAACGATATTCGTAATTCGAAATTTTCATAATTTGCCGGTCCCAATATTGACTTTTCATAGTAAATTCTACCGTTAATTCGAAATATCGCATAATTCGTAATGTTTTTCGTTAAAATGTACGTACGAATTCTTATAATTCGAAATTTTGGTTCGGCCCTTGTCAAACATTAATGTGGTGAACAGATGATAAATAAAAAATCAGGGACAGAAAACGTATTCAAAATCGTATTAACTTGACAGTTAAAATGCATTGTTTACCGAGGAATGTATAGACTTGTTTTGAAGATTCAAGCCTTATGTACACCCATTAGTGTAAGTGAGCATCAATATAAAGTGAAGTATCACATGTCAAAAATCTGTTCGAGCTCTTACATACATTAGTGCAAGCGAGACATCTATATATGAGGTATTTCCCTTGACAATTTCACTGTGTTCAATTTCGATTTTACATATGGAAGGCTTCTTTCAAAACATCATGCCAAAAAAACGACATTTTTTCCCGGTACCCCTAATATTTTCGGATACAACGGAGCTGTTTTCAAATAAAAATAAATTTGATAAGGTGAAATGAGGATCCATCGCAGAAAACATGCAATCAACAAAACAGACAGACTGGCGAAACAATATGTGTTGAGCAGATTAATTAACTTACACAAATAATCTTTTTATCTGAAGTTCCAGCAACAAACAGATGCTGCTTATCTTCATCAGGGTGAAATTTGGCACAATAAGGTATTTTTCTGCTGGTGAATTGATTGACACAGTCGCCTGTCTCGGTGTCCCAAAGTTTTATGTATCTATCATAACCTGAAGAGAAAAACATAATCTTAATATAATGCATTCGTTTATATATTTGAAGATCATTATTTTATTTTAGTGATATCTTACGATCAATCAGAAATAAATACAAACTCATGAAACTGAAAAGTCTCCATACTAGTTTTTTTTCCTTGTAATGTCTTTTCTTAATTTTACTTGGAACTATCATTTTCACAGTACAGTCAACCCTGCTATAGCGGACACTTCTATAGAGCTTTTTGCTATAGCGTATGCGGCGGTTTTTCGTACAAGGCATGTGTCACTTGCTTAAAAACTAAACACTTTGGAAAAATGTTTGATTTGCTTCAAATCACAAAACACAATTGAACAAAACAAAACCCCAAATTTTTTATGGGTGCCGAAATTTATACAGCGTTTATTTGTTATAGCGTACTCCCTATCCTCCCTCTATAGCAGGGCTGACTGTACTTCTTTTGAAGCTCAAAAGCAAGCATATGAAAGTGTTTTTTTTGTTTAAATAAAGTAAAGTGTATAGGTTTTTCACACCTGAGGTATCATATGATTCATATGACTGACAACACACCAATCCTTGGTTACATTCTGAATTGATTATATACTACATATGTACATAACATGTATTATTACCATATGAAGTGGGTGATCTTTCATAATTTTGTATGTATAAAAGAAAAAAATAAGAAATAAAACTGACCAGCAGAAAGGAAAAGTTTTCCTTCGTTGTCAAAATTAATATCGCGGACAGCTTGACGATGGCCATAATATGTTCTGATGCATCTTCTTTCTTTGTACACTTCCCATATCTAAACAGAAATACAAAAGCTACATTGTAATAATCAGAATAAACAAAACGGCTTGAGCTGCTCATGACGCAGCCCAGCGTGCATTTTGCTTGCAGTTCAAACTGAAAAAAAAGCAGGTATACCAAATGTAATATTTTCTGTCATACCAATTTGTATTTAATATTTACAAATAAACTTGTTTAAACTAACTAAAAAAATTAAATAAAACTAATTTAAGCTGAGTAAAAGGGTTAATCAAAGGTGCATTTATGTATTGCCTTTGTTGACATTGATAAGATGTAATAATAAAGATATTTTATTTATCCTTTTGGTAACCTAAAATGTAAAAATAAAAATAGTTATAATCACCTTCACACGGCAATCCATGCTAGCCGATAGCATAAGATGTGCAGTTTTGGGAAACCATTTGACGGCTGCCACACCTTTAGTGTGACCTTTCCATGTGAAGATGTGTGATTTTGGAAGGAAGCATCTCTGCGGCGGGGTTTCACTGCGCAAATTGACACCGACATCTTGAGGAGGATTGAGGAATGATCGCCCTTGGTAGTCCACACTGTCAGAAACTGATGAAAAAAAAACAGAATACATAAAAACTTTGATTTTCAAGTTCCAACTAATGGAATAACAAAGCTATAAATGACATTTGATAAAGTTTAATTTCAATTCTCATGTGCACAATCTAATTTGATGTATTTTTTAATGAATCATAGGAAGAGATAATTTTCTAAAATTACTATCAAAAAATCTGGTAAATTTACACTTCTACTCATCTTTAACACATTGGATGCTGAGAACACGCCTAGCGTGTCCATTTTCATACTAAAAAACAGGTTGAGCATTGAAAGCGTTAACAGCTTTTTTCACTATTTTCATGAAAGATGATAATTAAATATACAATAAAATAAGTCAACAAGTAATATAATTGAGGGCTGCAATCGGTTAAGTCATTTCATCACTGGCCTTGATCCATAGATTGTGGATAAAGTATTGTGAAGAAATATTAAATTAATATAATTGAAGGAAGGTGTGTAACCAAACAACATTTAACAAAAAACTTTGGATTGCTGTCAGTTTTTGGGACTCTAATTGCCAAACTAATTACAAAGTTTAGGATGTTACCAATCAGCATTGGTGGGGGTGAGTTTTGTAAATCAAAAATGATATATCGATCGGCTGATATTCGTCAATTCATACATGTGTTTAATCATTATATTTTAATGAAATTTATTTAGCATTATTGGTGCTGAAAAAAATGCATTAATTGAAGTCAAAAGGGATTATGAAGTAAATATTTAATAGTCTGTTTTAAATTAATTCTACTGTAAAATAACAGCAAATTCACTTTTAATTATTATTAATTTTAGTTTCAATTTTAATGCATATCAAATAAGGACAAAAAAAGCATCATAAAAACTTAGTTCATAATCTTAAGGTAGGTTCGCCATTATTCACTTTCAACTGGAATATACCAGATCATCAAAAATCGTAACATAAATATTCAAAAAAATAATTGCTGAATGCTATTAATTAACGGTTAGATCTAAAATATGTTTAGGCCAGATGTTTTATTTTTGTTACCTAATAGAAATTTTATGTCATATGTTATTGAGTGTATAAACAACTTGATTTAAAATGGAAAACATGTTTAACTAAACAGAAATAAAAGATTAAAATTGAAGACTTTAATTTTAATTAATATAACACTATAAAAGCAATTAGCCTCATTAATTAGTGCAGTTTATGTAACAATGAAATAATGTTTAAAATGAAGAAAAAAAAATGCAAAATACAATTTGATGCATCTATCATTTCAAGATCACAAAAAACATCAACAAATTCATGGATAGCTTGTGCATCAATTTATATACATTGTACTTTTGATGTTTGAATATTTAAATAATTGTAAATGTGAATCGTTGTATCTCTTTAGATTAAAAACAAACGGAAAGTGGATTTGTTGAAAATGAATCAGCTGTAACAATGCAGACCTGAATTATAAGAATGTGAAAGAACGAAATGTCTTCATAATTCTCAAATATATTTGTATACATAAAAATTATCTAGCGATTAAGCTAAGATTATCTAATGTAAATCTTGAATAAAATTGAAACCTATCTATAGTAATAAACATGGCATCTTACTGTGTAGAATAGATTTTTCTTCCATGGGCTTATCATCGACAACCTTTCCTCGTTTCTGTCTCTTTGCTAATATTTCTTCAAGAGCCTCTGCCTCTTCGTCAGATGGTTTAAGTATCCTGAAAAAAAAATTATTTGATTTTTTCAAGATTTCACTTTGTCTTCGGGATAATTTGATGAGATCGAGGTTTGTTAAATGGCCATGTGGCAACATTCTAATGTTTAAATCAATATCGGCAGATTTTATTTTAATAATAGAGAAGGAAATTACAACTTCTTCATGAATATAATTTACAATAATTCCCACAAAATTAAACCATAAAATTATTAAGTTTATTAGTAATTTCAAATAAATACAATTTCGTTATTTGCCTTTGAATCAGGTGGAAACACTCACTCTTTAAGCAAAACTAGTCCTGCTTTTAAAATACGAATTGTAATATTACTGCCACTGTGAAAAAGCAGTTAATTAAAATTATAAATCATTTGGGAGGAGGTACACAAAATTATTGAAAAATTGCCTTTGTATTTCTGTAATGAAGTTTAATCAAATGACCTTTTTTCATCAACATATCCTCCCCAAGGTCCCAGGAATCCTTCAATGTCTTCTGGATTATCATTCTTTTTTCTTTTCCTCTTGTCGAGAGGTCTCTGTTTCGATGATTCAAATACGGTTTTCTTTTCTGGTGGCGGAGGTATAGTTCCTGAAACTAATACAAATCAAGTTAATAATGTTTACAATTTTTTAATTTGGTTGATTCTATCAAAGAGCAGTAGACATCTTTTTGCCGTTTGATAGATGGTTGTCAGCCACATTCATGAGATTCAGTGATAAAATGTCAATTTGAAAGGGGACATACAGGTTACAGATGATAGTACTAAAATATATAGAAGTCTTTTCGTTACCGAGAAAAAAAAAGTGTGGCGGCAATAAGTGATTTTGGCAAGCAATGATGTTGCGATGGGAGTTGGCGGATCATCCGGCCGAAGGCAAGCTTCACAGACCCTTAGTTCTAATGTCGAGGCGAAGTCAATTTAAGTGAAGCTAACGCAAGTGTATAGTCTTAAGAGTTTTTCAGTGTATATTTTTGTATGGGTATAATGATGTTAAATCAAATGCAGGCATAAAGAACTAAGGTGTAGTATATTGTACAACTATATATCGGATATGTTTATCCTGGGAGATTTCTCGAAATCTATATTTTCTGTTAAATAGGTGTAATTAATGCAGTTCGTTTTGTGTTGGTTACGATCTTATAATGAGAATAATGATTAATATTTTACCAATAACAGTACTAGAAACGGATGTTTCGCCGTCTGCTGTGGGATCTAAAGCATGCCCGTAGCTTGTAAATGTCCGTCTTTGGTTTTCAAACTGAAATTCACTAATGTGAGCCTTTTCAACGAAGCCTGACAACATGTTTTTGGGGTGCCTTGGATTGTTGAGTTTGAAACGGATTCTCAGGGCCAAGAACTGGCGCATATAAATCATCATATCTGGGATTGTGTTGAAGTAATTTTGAATTTGGGCTAACGACTCTTGAAGAATTCGGGTCACTCTGTAAATATAAGAAAGATTTCATTTCATTCATTTAAAAGGCAGTTCTGCTGTTCACGAAAGTCCAAATATGCAACAAGCTTAAATAAATCATTATTTTGTGTTATTCATTTTCTGGCTAAGCCACAACTGGTAAAGTTTGCGGTGAGAATGCGCTTCAGTTGACTTATCATTTGAAAATATGTTTCTTATAACCAGTTCTGCAGCCGACTGGTCAGCACTCTCGGATATTTGTTCAGTTGAATGATAACAAGTTTGAATTTTTTTTTTATCAATTGTAATATTTTCGTTAACAAACAAGGATGTCTGTGATGCTCACATTTTTTCTTATCAACATACTATCTAATCCTAAAATCAGGACAAAGAGAGAGCAGTGAGCTAACGGTTATACCTTTCCTAGCCACATCCTTTTATCGTTGAACAACTGAATTACAATCAGGTCTCATAAAACATCTTTTTTCGAGTCATCGGACTTTGTAAAAAAGGTCTTGACAACTACGGTGTTGATATTTATGTATAACATTTGTCAAAAGACAACTTCTGTTGTGAAGCTCGATTGGTAACCTGTGTGCATCAAAATATAAGCTCCTTAAGTTGAATAATGCTACTCTAATGTACCTTACCAAAATAAATTGTTCGTATCAGTTATGTCTTATATAATTTATATGTCAATAAGTAGGTGGTTTTGTGCAAATCGAATTCCTTTGGACCAATTTTAAAATTAATCACTAAACTAAGGGACGTATTTGTTGTATTGATAAAATTCCGATGATGATGATGTGTATTACAATATAGGGTGGAAAGTCCAATAAAAACATGTAGATTAAAGTGTATTGTCACCTAAGCTAAGCCACATGCATATAAAGCCAGGACTGAATGTTAAGGCTTGCTCAGCGTTTCCATGATGAATATTAAATTGAAACTAAAAAACGTAAATATTTTTTGTATTTGGAGGTTATTTTTACAATAAATGCTTCTGAGCGCATCGAATGAATTTCGCAAAGTATGTTGCTCGAATTACCATAGGTAGTACGGCAGGGGCTGCGCATATCGTTAGAGTCTTTGCAATTGATTTTGCGGGATCTATTGCTTTTAAATGCGCAGTCATATCATCCATATTCACGGGAGCCTCTTCTTTCTCGGAGGAGCTGTCTTCATCGGTGGTGGCGTAGCTTTGTAATTGTAACATTTTCGAAAATATATATTCAATTAGCTGTGGATATGCCTCAAATATAGCTCGTTTGGAAAACGCATTGAAAGTCGAGTCGAGAACTCTCAAGATCACACTTATTTGACGTTTCGATTTTGTAATAAATCTGTTTATGTACGTTATTGTCTATGAATGCAGCTTGAATTCGTTGTCTATACTAGGTAGTATTAGTATATTGTCTATGATAAGTGGAGGTGACTAGGTAATAATAATTATCATCAGGCGAGCATTATCAACTGATAATACTCGCCATAAGCGAAACCGGTCCTGATGAAATAAATCTCATGTGGAAAAAGTATTAAAAATGTGTTATTATTTTTATTATAATGCCTTTCCACCAAGTATTGACAGTGAACACATTAAAAGTTTTAAAATATAACAATAACATAGAATAGGTAGTTACCAAAACAATTGTAATTTTAGCGCTAATTATTAACTAGATGTGGCTTTGGTCTATGACCCATAGATAACATAATCTATGACACAGTGCTATCTTTGGTTCAATTATCTGACACTGACGTTTAATATCAAAATTAATCCGAATGGATTATTCTTTTCACAATTATAAATAAAAATGTATCGAAAACATGAAAACACATCTGTGAAAGTAACTACTTTTTGCAGTGTCGTAACATGCGTATACATTCCATCAATTATATTTCTTTTATCAATAACTAACAACATCTATAATATTGGAAAATACTCATCCGGTTATTTGCTACTCGCATTATTACTCGGAGAATGTGTGAAGATCGGGTTCGCGTTCATCCAGCCGGAGGCGGCCAATCTTAAAGATGCCAAACAGAACAAATCGAAGAAAACATCAAGATTCAGGCTCAGAGATTTGATGAAATCCCTCGTAATGCTTATGTCGTGTTGTGCTATATATTTTATTCTTATAATATTATTCGGCGCCCCCATCACAACAGCACACGAAGAGACATTGATGCTTTCCTTATTATTAACTGTTCTGACGATTTTCCCGACGTGCTTTCAAGCCGGTGTAGATTCTACCGTGTCACTCCTGGCAGGTATCAAATGGAACCAGAGCGACAAAGTGATGGTGATGTTGCAGCAGAATATTCTCATCACCTTATTTGGGACTTGGTGTGGTGGTATCGTGATACCTCTCGACTGGGATAGACCTTGGCAGGTGTGGCCCGTCCCGTGCTGTCTCGGTGCCCTCGCAGGATATTTAGTGTCTCACGTTGTCACTCTGACCAAATTAATTCCGTTCATTGCCAAAAGAATAGCAAAAAAGAACAAGTACTAAGCAAAACCAAGAGATGACAAATTATTTATTCATATTGCAGTTGTAAAATCAGATACCAGTGTTTTGAAAAAACGCGGAGTTTAATGAAATCTAGAAAACCAATAAGAACATTAAATGCTGGTTAATTTCGAAAGGTGTATCCCTTCTTAAATTCAGTCACATAAGCCTTCCTCCCCTCTACATGTAATGCTAGTCGCAAACTCCTTCTCTCCGCATCTAGTCAACTGTAATGTCCCCCTACTCTTAGTTCCTAATACATTCAATAATCAAGGGAATTTATAATACACAATCTTTTTTCTGAGTGAAATTCGCTACCCATAGTTTTTTCATGAAACAATCTATATTATATAATTAAGTATTTCATTCCTGCAATAAGAAGAAACTTTGCCCTTCAAACTTAATTTGTTTTGTTGCTCGCCATCTTGGTTAGTTTAAAGATATAAATAATGCCTTTCCACCAAGAATTGACAGTTAGCATCGTAAATGAATATTGTGCACTTGAGAAAGAGAAATGTAAAACTGTGGAAGAAATTTTTCACCAGTTCAGTGCACACATTTATAAATCTGCTTTTCAGAATATGTTTCTTATTTTTTTACAATTGGCAATGGACTGAGCTCTAGAACAAATTTTGGTTGCCATGGAAAGCTTATACTTAACTTATCTATTCTTTCATGATACTGGATTCCAGGATCTATTAATGTCGCCAACAGTCATCCATATGCTACATTTAGTGGAGCGGACACTATTTGCCTATTTGGCAAACGCAAAAATTCTAATAAAAATCATACAGGAGGCGTTGTTCAATGACCATATGCTCGCCATGCAGTGTTTATGGCCAAGCAATATGGTTTCAAGAAATTTTCAGATAATTCGGGGTTCCATATGTAAAATATTAACTGCAATGATCCAATGTCTACTTTATTAATATTAGCACCTATTTACCTTGATACAAAAGCAATAATTGTGACGAGTGATTGTCGCATTGAATCTTGTGCTACAATCAGAAATATTCCTCTGTTAAATAAAGGAAATATTTATGTATATTGAGAAAATACAAAACAAAGATGTATGAATTCTATGTGAATAAATTTCTAAAAAAAAAGTATTTTTATTCCATGACTCCATATTTCATTCCACCTTGTACTAAATGTGTATTTGTGAACTTTCCGATTCAGGGCTTTATATGGTATGTATAATTATTAAATTAAAAATACCATGTATATAGTCTTCAGAGAGGGTGTGTATCAGACTCCCCAATTTTGAATCCCCGTAAGCAATCGAAAAATGGATAAATTAAATAGTAACTGCTGTCAATCATTAGTCTAGAAAACAAATTCAATATTATCAAAGACAAAATAAAATTGAAAAAATATGTGTAGTACATATTTTATATAGAAGTTTCATTAAAATCTAGAATGTTTTGATGGTGGATTATTAATTGACAATTTCCAAAGGTGATGATTTTATAATGTCAGAAGACAGTTTTGTGCAGTTTTCTTACCTGGTTTAAGAGTATAGAACAGGGGTTCTCATGCAGCCACTAGAGGATTTAGCCTCATAGTTAATATTGATATTTAATAAAAATAGGGGTTTACAAGTTAATTTGTCAACAAAGACACTGAAAATTAAATATTCTGTACATTGTTCATCAAGAATTGCTAGTAAGCAAAAACTCAACACATACATGTTTAGGTCTTTTTTGGCAAAAACACAAAAATTTGGTGCGCCCACCAGACATTTCCGTAGTACCGCTGATGTTCCTAATGCGACCACAGCCAAATTTTACGTAGGAACCACTGGTATAGAATGTTTAATTCAAAGCTTAAATTGAGAATAAAATTTCAATGTCATTCTTACATAAATATTAGATGATGAAACATTCTCCAATGGTTCATAAAGCACATTTGAAAAAAAATAGAATGTTTTATTTTTTACAAAAGTTGTATTAAACATTGTTAACAATACAATAAGAGTATGTCTAAATAATATGTACTCAAACAATTAAAATATTTACAATATGATAACAAGTTTTTCCCAATTTTTAAATCTTTTTTTTTTAACTAAAACAAATAAGAGAAATGAAAAACATATTTTGCACACACGGAGCGCATAATATCCAATGTGTTGCAATAAAAACTTAACTTAAACTAGCCAATATTTGTATGCATCAAACGTGAATCAATGTGGCAAAAAAAAACATTTGAACTTAGACTATAAGCATATATTTCTACCTGAGACATAATAGTTATTAATTCAGCTTATAATATTATTACCATCGTCGTGTAAAAATATACCTCTGTACAGATAAAAAAAATATTCTATCCCGTAGTAAAAATAATCAGTAAAGTTTATAATATAATCAGCTTAATATATGACGCACGGAGGAATTTTAAATTGACAGAAGTCTAAATTTAGAATTTTCCTCCGGCCATCGCTTTCTTCATCTTATCCGACAGTGGCACTCCTCCGTGGGCCAACTTTCGTTTCACTGTTTTTTTGGCACCTAATTCTGGCGATTTCGCTTTCGCAACAGTCTCTTTAGCGGTTCGCGACAGCTTTCTTGGAGGGGTTGGACGCTTTCCCGGCAGACTTGCGCAGCACGGCGGCGGCGGCCTTCTGCGAAGCCTCATGTTCCTTCTTGTGTTTCAAGAACTGCGATGCAGTTCTGACGGAGGTGCCACACTCTGTGCACTTGAAAGATTTCGGTGGAGTGTGTTCGGTGTCTATGTGTCTTTTCAAAGGTATTTCACTGTCGAATGATTGTCCGCAGTCACATTTATGGGTCTGGCGAGCTGCTGATCATAGAATAGAAACATTTATTTAAATGAAATGTTGGGCAGTTATCGGATACAGATCTTTCATTAGTGCTAACAAATTACCAAAAAATTTTGGTTGGCAATACTCATAGCAGATAACCATAATTACTGAAGTCGGTGGCAGATAGATTGAAATGCGGAATATTCGACAAATCTCCTCGATAAGCTTGGGGTACATTATGGACAACTGTTTTTAAGAATGAGCTTAATTGAGATTAACATATCATTGTCAGGACAAGGACATTCATATTTTTTCAAACTAGATTGCGGCACCTGTAAAAAAAAGTTTTTTCTTGTTTTTTGGTAAAAGTCGGGTCCTGCTGTTATATAGATTATTTAATGGCGGATTTTATTACTATGATCTTCAACACAGTTCACACTACACATATTGCTGCTACGTTAACATAATACTATTTATGTTTATTATATTACATGATTCACAATAATCAAAAATAAAATTGGGATTTTTTTTGCTACCGAATAATGAAACGCAAGCTTGTAATATGGTTTGAAAACCTTGAAACACATCTCATGGACAAACAATTTTGCTGGTCGTCTATTATGCTACGGCGTGTATTTAATGGGTCAGTATCTAATTCAAGTTTTGGTCAGTGAAAAATCAAAATGGTCAGTTAATATTATAAACGGTCAGTTGTCATTGTATCAGTATGAATGTGGTCAGTTATTAAATAAAACAGTCAGTAATGTATTTATAATGATTAGTTATTTATTAAAAAAGGTTTGTTTTAAATTAAATGGTCAGCCATTTTAAATAAAGGATAAGTTTTAGTTTGACAGCTTGTGAATTTTATCATATATGGTCGTAAGAGACAAATTTATGACTTAAATATGAAAAATAAGTGCATGAAATGAAATTATTTCTTAAGTTCTGGTATTTGAAAGCAGATTATATTATTTTAATAAGTGTAAAATTTTATTTCTGACCATTTATTGTTTTTTACCGACCATTTTAAGTATTTATTACTGACCATTTATCGAATTAGAAACTGACCAAATAATTAGTTGCCTTAAGCTACAATGCTATTCAAGATTTTCAGAGAAACTACTTTTTTCTACCGGAAGCAACAGGGGAGACAGCTCGGAATAAGTAACTAAAAGGCAAATTATCCTGAAATATGACCAGATGAGTGGTTATCTAAGTAGGTAACACTCTCGATATAATTCCCCCCAAAACTTAATCCTCCAGGAAGACTTTCAATGGACGAGAAATGATAATGTGATGTTCCGTATTAATCATCATAATTAAAGCCATCAGTCTTGGACATTTTACGAGAAATAAAGAATATATCTAGCGTGTCGAGCCTTGTTCTAACAGATGTGACAGACAAAGGTGAGGTAAACGGGACAGTTTGCCAAGATTCGCAAAGTGAATATAGTACCAGAGAAATAAATATTATAAATTTCGCTTGAAGCTTGTAATTTTGTGAATGAATTGTAGCTTGTTCGATAAAAATAAAACCGCAATAATTCCAATATACCTACATGAGAAAGTTTCACTATGCTATCATGCGTCAAATGGTTTTAACTCTCCTGCAAAATTGAAGTTTTGTTTCACCACAGGTTCTAACTAATGAATAGGAATAAAAATGTGTTTAAAATTAAGAAATAAACAGCAATATATCACAAGTTTAGACATTGATAATATGTACCTTTGTGTGTTTTTCTATGCTCTGCGAGTGTCGACTGAGAGTTGAATATCTGTTTGCAGCATTTGAGTTGTAATTTTTTTACTCCCATCGGCAACTTCTTTCCGTCAATTGATTTTCTACCCCCGATAGATTTTCTTTTGGTGACCACTAAAGTCACAGCCTTCTTAGTAGGCGGTATATTTTTTGTAACCGTTTTCGTATTCTGTTTCCCAGGTGTCTTTGGCGTGGGAACGATCCTTTTGGTATTGGTTTTTTTCTCACTCTCTTTGACCGATTTGTCAACTCCGGCCGCTTTGTCTTTTACCTTGGGACTCTTTGGCGGGAACGAGTATCTGATGGAGCACTCTTCGTAGATAGTCTTTAGCATCTTGGAGTTAGGTATTTTGAGGCCAGAGAGCGCAGATTCACTTATCCTTCTAGTCTTAGTTTTGGAGATTGCCGGTTTAGTCTCGAGTTGCTGAGATAATCTCTTATTGGGCTTCGCAGCAGGCACTTCGCTCAGTCTTTTAATCTTAGGTTTAACAACGGGACTTTTCGCAGTGTCGGACGATTGAGACAATCTCTTGCCAGGCTTCACGAAAGCAGGGTTGATTTTATATTTGATTTCAGATTCTTCGTTTATTTTGTACTTAACCGACGAGTCTTCTTTATTAATTTTTGGTTCGCTCTCTCGTTTGGGTTGCTTCTTATGCAGCGGTGACGGTTTGGGGATTTTATTTTTCAAAGTCGGTTTCTTTGTCACTTCTGGAGGAGCGCTCTCGACAGTCTGCGGTGGTGCGACTGCAGGCGCAGGGGCCGGTTCATCAAGGATTACGGTTTTGACCGATTCGTTAAAATGTGAGATCAATGATTTGCTTCTGGACAGCGCTCGACCGTTCCCCTCTGCAGTAGGCACCTCCTCGGGAATAACGGGTTGCATGGATTTCCCTCGGCTAATTATTCTTTTTCGCAAGCAATTGCTGGCATGTTTGTTAAGGGAATTCTCATTGGGAAATACCATGTAACATTTCGCGCACTCGTGGATGATATCTTTGGTATTCATGAAGTCTGTTTCCGGTGCCTTTTCATCTCGTCGGGAAGGGGTCTCCTGATGACTCTCCCTGTGCTCTACCATATGGTGTAGCTTGCGGTAAGATTTACCGCAGATTTTACAACTATTGCTGTCATCACTGGCAGAGCTCCCCACGGAGAGGCGAACGTCATTTTCATCAGAGGGCTCCGTGTCATCGCTTCTTCCCTTTTTGGCTGGAGAGCAGTGGATATCGCGATGCTCGACCATATGGTGACGTTTTCTAAAAGATTTCCCGCAACCCGCGCAGGTGGCGTCGTCATTTGCCTTAGCTTCCGCTGCGAGCTTGGAAGCGGATTCATTCGATTCAGCAGCGTGGAGCTCTCGGTGCTCCACGAGATGATGCAGTTTTCTAAACGACTTGTCGCAAGCGTCACATCGGAAACCCGCTTCTGGCTCGCTTTTCACGCTGGCCGCCGAGGTCCTGCGAGACTTGACTTCTCCGCCGTGCGTTTCCCGATGCTCAACCAGGTGATGCAGTTTACGGAATCCCTTTTGACAAATTTCACATTTTAACATTGTCTCCGGCTCGGCTGGGCTTTCGGGCTCGACGTTCACTTTCACTTTAGGAATCCCCACCGGTATTTTGGACTTTTCAGCCGGGGGTGCCGCCGCCTCATCGGCGATGTGTTTGTCTCGGTGATAGACCATATGAGCCAGCTGCCTGAAGGTTTTGCCGCATATTTCACAAGATATTGTACTGTTAACAGGCGGTTTAGTTTTTAGAATCTTCGAGAGGCGGCTCATCGGAGATAGGGTGGTTGCGGCGGCCCTGGGCTCGTTTACCTTTCTGCCACCTCCCACCATTTTTTCTCGGGTAGGTTTGGATAAACAATTTTTGACCATTTCTTCACTGCATTCATTGTCAGGATCCGATTTTGCCTGGGACTGGACGTTATCATAACTTTTACTGTCCGCTTTTGTTTTCACATTACCTTCGACAGGCACGTGTGCAAATTCGGAGTTGGCTATTTTTTGTTCAACGAGTCCTTTGTGGATAACAATCTCTTTGTGTTCAATAGCGACCTCTGCGGGAGGAGAGGCAAAAGGTAGTTCCGTAGCTGCAGAAAACGAATCATCGATGACGATTATTTCAGAAGTATTAGTCTCTGTTGTTTCGTTAACGGTAGTGATTTCTTCAACGAGTCTCTCGATAGGCTTGTCTTCACGTTTGACAGGTGTGATGTCAGGTTTTTTCGGTTGCGGAGAAAGAGAAGTCTTTGATTTCAAATTGTTAAGTTGAGTAGATTCAATCACCAATTTATCGACAGCAGATTTTTTTTTCTTTTTTAATTCAATTTTACCCTCCTCAGTGCAGGGAGTTTGTTCTACTTTAAGTTCACCGGAAGCAGGACATTCGTTCACCTGTTCACTCGGGGATTGTAAAGGAGACACGGAAGTGGTTTCCAATACTTCATCAGTACCTGGCGTGCATTCGAAAGCTATTTTCCTTCTCTTTGGTGATTTCAGTGCTTCTTTATCGATGGCGCCATTGCAATGTTTGACATGTTTCAGAAGTACGTTTTCAGTTCTGAATGTTTTGAAGCAAATGGGGCAAACGATGTTTTCATTGATCTTACCGAATGGAGACAAAGAATTGACCCGAGGCGAAACGCTGTCCGATAAGTCGTCAGATTTCAAGTCTTCCGTTGCATTTTCGATTTCAGATTTAGTAGATACATCAGGCGAAACGGTTTCAGCCGTCGTCGTCTGGGACACAGCGGGGCCGGAGGAGGTGATCTTCTTCGGTCTTCCTCGTTTTCTTTTGGCCGAGCTGGACAGCGGACAGACGGCGGAATCGTCTCGTTTCTCGGAATCGGGAGAGTTCAGCACGACTTTGTTTTCAGGCGTCAGCGCATCTTTCGCTTTGCATATATTTTGAGTCAAGTTTTCTTTTGCCAAGCATGAATCGTTGAGATCGGAGACGTCTGACGAGCATTTATTCATTAACGATCTGTCTAGACTGGTACTTTGAGTGATTTCAGTTTCTTGGGCACAAATGACAGTGATGGGAGATCTTGAAGGATAACAGTCTTTTATAACATCAGAGTTTTTAGGTGTATCGCTGACTTTCAAGGTATCCTTAGATATTTTTTTGTCTTTCAATGAGATGTTATCAACTACAATGATGTCATCTTTAGGAACTGTCTTATCTTTAACGAGTTCTTTCTTTTGTCCCTTTGGAGAATCCGTATTGCATCCCCGCCCTCTAGGTTTGTACGGCATTCGAGCCGATTTAGGTTGTTTTGTAGCTTCTTTCTCAGCAGTGTAAAGATTTGGAAAGATTATTTCCATGTCAGATCTGGTGACAGGAGTGAAAACTTGCTTTCTGGGCTGCCGAGATTTGCCTTTGGTAGACTGTTCGCTGTTGATCGATTCGTCGGCTGAACTCGCGGTGTCTTCCGCCGAGTATATTATCACATCCGAATCGGCGTTCGCATCGCTCGCGGTACCGATGTATTGCTGGATACCAATGTTTTCAGTAAAATCTTCTTTCGGGGAAATATGAGCGCCGGATGATTTAGATGTTGAATTATACGATGGCATAACTTGTTTAGCATTGGAAAGGGCGGCAGCTTGATTTTGAGGTCTGCTAGTAGGTGAAGAGATTTGCGATCCGTCATCTTTAATGTACAATGTCACCGGTTCTTTCTTTTTTTCGGGTATTGGCAAAATTTTATTTGTCAACTTCTGCGCAGGAGAGTAAGTCTTAACAGGAAAGCTCTTGGGATGCTGAGGCTTAGCTTCATGAGCAGTTCGGCTGGAGTTGTGTTGATTATTCCAATAAGTCGAAGGCTTCGGCTTCTGAGAATGATTTTTGCCAAATTCATTCACAGAGTAATCGTACTTGTTAGATACGGGAGGCGAGTGATCGTTGGTAAATGATTTTTTGGTCTCTGCAATTCGACCGTGCTGCAAATAGGTCTTGGCCGCACCCGCTCTCAAGCCAACCGACGAATATAAATGAACGGCGTTGTCACTAGGCACGTCGACGATTCGCGGTGTAGGAATTGCTATATCAGCAATGATGTTTATATTATTTTTGGGAGATATTCGAGGGGATAATTTTTGTACTGAAGCATTCGAATGAGGTCTCTGAGGACTCTTCACGACAGCAATAGGAATGAGCGATTCTCCACTTTTTTTTTGTTCTGAAACACTTTCGGCACAATCTTCAAATAAGAGAATAGAACTATTTTTATCAACGGCCGTCTTCGAAACTTCCGATTTATCATTTTTGGAGACTTTTTTAAATAAGTCTCGGTTGCATTTATTAGATGATGAATCATTATTGTTTTCTAGAATATTTATTGTGTTCTTTTCAGCAGATTTTTTTGTCTCCCGCCTTATGAGAATGCTGAAACAAAATATTTGGTACCGCAGGCGGAATCGACACCCTGTTCTGTTCTTTGGGCCTGTTGTCAGTTTGAGCTGTAGTGATACTGATCGCTTCACTAACGCTTTGATCTGGTACTCTCAGATTAGTAGCGCTGCAGGCGGAGGGTCCTTTGTTCTCATCGGTTACATTATCAGAGGGATCATTCACAATTTCAATAATATCATTTGCCAATCCACTGCGGCCAGGAGACAATCTTTCAATGTCTTTTGATAAATTTACACTAGGAGCTACAATCTCTCGACTTTCACTTATCGACTTGCCAGGAGATGAAGTTTTCACAGTATTTTTAAGTTTAGAAGCTACTACCTCTTGGCTCCGAGTCGGTTCTGACACATCTGTTTTGTTCAGAACCTCAGTAATGTCAGATGCCTTAGCGCAATCGGACAATACCTTCACAGGCTCAACAGTATCGGGTACCCTTTTACTTTCAGATGATTTGATTTCGTGAATATCAGCATTCACCGCTATCTCTGAACGGTCAGAAGCCACCGATGCTAGATTCATGTTGTTCTCTGGTATGGTTTTTTCATCCGGTTGTCGCTTCTCCACGTTTGATAATTCTTCTTCGCAGGTGGAATCGTCGACGGAGTTGACCCAAGCAATGTCACTGTCTCCGGTTACAGGTTCTCCTCGGACGAAATCGTCATCGTCCGGATCATCGTCGGACTCCATGCTGGATTGGGATTCCATTTTGGATTTTGAATCATCAAACGAGGTGTCTTCAGCATTATTTTGTAAAATTCCAGCACTCGGAATCGGTGGTGCAGGTGATGTAATGTCTTTTTCGGTAAGCGCATTTGTCTCCGTGTCAGTCAGAGCTGGTTTCGTTCCAGGTTTGAATTTGCTCTCAGAACTGAGGAACCGATTGTCACTTTTGCTCGCAGGTGAAATTTCAACAGGATCGCTCTGCATTCGGAGTGCTCCAGTTGCACACTTGTCTTCTGACTTAACAGGAAGTTTCGAGACCACATTTCCAGTTCCAAACATATTTTTTTTATCAATTACAGGATCGGTATTTTCCGAGACTGCAATATTCTTATCATTAGATCCAGAAACACGGAGACTGACCTTTAGTCGGGGATGATTTTTCAGGTTCATCGGTAATAAAATTCTCGGATGAATCCAAGATGACAATTTTTTCAGCCGAGACAGGGCGATCTTCATCAGATTTATCTAGTACTTGTTGAACGACATCGTTGTCTTTAGGATGCAATTGGTGCACTTCTTGCACTGCATTCTTGAGGTTCGCTGCGTTTTTACATAGATTTATTTTTTTTATTTAAATCTGTATCAGATGAAATGATTTTAACTTTATCATCTTTAGTACTTACAACACTATGACAATCCAAAAGACCAGTATTCACATCTTTATTTTTTTTAAATTCAGTTTGAATTTGCAAATTGTCAGCAAAATTCTTTGAATCAGTAGATTTTACTACTTTTTCAGTCATTAAATCTTTTGAATTCAAATCACTTCCTGAGCATTCAGGGTATGAGATGTCTTCGTTGAAACCTTTTTTATACTTAAGAATATTTGAAGTATCCGTATTCAGGTTGGCACTTGAGGTCACAGATGAGATGTCGGAATCGGTCTCAACCGTTTGATTGAAAGGGGATGCAGGTTTGGAGTTAAAAACAACACCGAGCGCCAGTTCACTTTGGTTGGGTTTTACAGTGAGATCCATTACCGGCTGAAATTTTTCAAAATGGGGTGAATCATCTACAAGACTTTTATCGTCTTCATTAGATCCTTTTGAATTTTCTATGACGGCTGTAGACATCACGATAGTCTCTGAAGAATCTGACATTATATCAATGACTGGTAAGTTTAAGGTGATTGATTTGTCATCATTAATGTTACAAATTGTACTTTGTGTTACAATTTCTAAGCTGTCTTTAAGATTTTCTTTAATTTCTATAGCATCCTCGAGAACCACATTCAGTGGACCAGGAGCATCTTGGACTGGCTCACATTTTTCTGTTTCAGGCAGGCTTATAGTTTTATCACTCTGATCTACTTCTATGCTACTGTCGTTCAAATTATTTATCGACACTTCATCAATTAAAGCAGCATTTTGAGATTCTTTAGACAGAGTTTCATTGGCAGAAGATTCGACAGAATCGATCTTGTCATCCTGGCTAAGGCTCATTTCGACGTGACCACATGCTGCATCTCCATCAATGTTTGGCTGTATTTTTAAAATGCTGTCGCAAGTTACTACTTTATTACTTGATGAAGTGTTTGAAATATCTTCAACCGGATGAATTTTTTCTGCATTCTCAGCTAATTCCTGTGAGAAAATAACACGATTTCATTAAAAACAAAATAAGACATATATTTAAGTAAAGCATCATTTTCAACCAAATGATTAAATGCTAAACAATATAAAGTGTTTTAGGATTTTGCAATGCGGCAACTTCTAGCGTAAGAGAGCGGGGTTTCAAATTGGTAATTATAACTATGAAATTTTCCATATATCAAAGCATATCCTGGTCGAACAAGAAAATCTAAATGCATTTGATTTTCATAAATTTTGTTACTAGATAAAGGTGATTGTTTCCACATGGTTATTTAGCAACGGCTTTAAAGCCTAAGTACTGGCTTAAGTCATATTGTGAAACACTTACATTTGTTTTCAGGGATTCCAATTCCTCATTTGTGACTGCGACTTGATTAACTTGTTCTTCGTACACTTCAATATTACCATCCTCATTTTTCCTAAAAACAAATTAGATTAAAATTACCTGTGAAAATATTTACAGTTGTCAAGATTATGTTGAATTACTTTCAGTATAGATTTATTCACTCCTTTGTTAAATGGTTAAAGCTTCAATTAATACATAAAGGAAATAATGCTCACCCAACGAGCAAGGGTTTGATTTTTGGACCATCATCATCGTTTAAAGTGATCTGCACGGCTGTCAACTCGCCATCGTCTTTCTTGTACAAGTAAACACCGTGTCCGATGTGGACGGATTCCACATTTCTTTCATCAATGAAAAGCATCACTTCGCTGCTTCCTTCAGGAAGATTGCCCTGCAGCACGGTGCTGTAGTTGTCAGGCTTTGCTTCGGGCTCACCAGTTTCTTCAACTGCATCTTTCATAACAGTCTCTTCCGTTTTCTCGATG
Organism: Himalopsyche kuldschensis; assembly: GCA_028554975.1. Classification (NCBI taxonomy): domain Eukaryota; kingdom Metazoa; phylum Arthropoda; class Insecta; order Trichoptera; family Rhyacophilidae; genus Himalopsyche; species Himalopsyche kuldschensis. Next base: position 1,665,081 of record JAHFWI010000076.1, read on the forward strand.
TCTTCTCTTTCAGTCGGAATGGTTTCCGACAACAGAACGCGTTCTTCAACCGCAATATCCGAAACGTCAGCCTGGATCTCTTTGGAGAGATCAAACTTGAGTTGACTCTCACCTTTGCTGTCGTCATCCAGTTTTGTATCGATATCGATTGTTGCATCCGGGACTATTTCGAGACAATCTTCAGACTTCTCAGGACGTGGATCATCATCGATAACTAGATCATGTTCGTCCACAGAATTTTCATAATCGTCAAAGATGTCAACGCCACCCGAGAGAATGTTAGCAGCGTCTATACGTTCATGAATGTGCAATTTGTTCACCGCTTCTATACTTATGTGTGACAGGCTATTCAGGAGATTTTCCGTTTTTGCACTCTGTCCTGCATCCTGAATGGATTTGTCAGCAGGGGGTGAAGTGAATGTGGTGTCCAGACAAGATTTAACACTAGAGGACAAGTCAGTGTCCCGGGAAGCTTCCAGGGTGGAATCACCGGCGATCATAGAAAAATATTTAGAGCTATTTTCTTCGTCCGCCGTTTGATAATTCACAGTTTCATCTTGAACATTCGTCGATGTCTCGATAATGCTCAATTCCATCGAGCTCGAGTCGGCGTCATCCGTTAGAGCGACGCCTTCTCCGTTATCGGTATCCATGTTGTCGAAACGGTGCCCTTTGCATCACATCACAGAAGTCAAATAAAATTGCGTGTTTTGTTCCCTAAAAAATACGTTTAACGTTCAATATTAGTTCAGAGTAGATTGTTACGCTAAATAAACTAAACGGTCATATTAACGGAGCTGAAAGGGCGCTCTCGTAATGTTTCAATAGTTAACCGACTCATAAGATTGTGTGTTAGGTAGAAATAAAATAAACACATCGCACTCGTGTCCTAAATAGATGAATTGACCTGCATACATAACAAACATCAATTGCGTAATTAATACGAGAAAAAGTCGACGCTCACATTTTACCCTAAGACGGTTAAATTCTAAACGCGATTAGAAGTGTTCTCCTAAACACAACAAATTAGCAAAACATTAAATCAATGTCAATGACAGATACGGTAGAAGAAAAGCATAACGATCCGCATTCGGAACGGGTATACCGTTAATCGCGCGTATGCCTACCTGATCGGAGAGATACGTGACAAAAGATGCACCGCGAGCCTCCGAATATCTATTATTTTAGTTGATAAACACACAACGATTAATTTATTGAATAAAGAAGAAAAACTACAGCGGTAAACGGAAGATGGACGCCAATGGACGCAGGTATAAGTTTTTAATTTTTGGTCATTCGTGTTTGCCAACAAGCTAAAAAAAACAAATCACCAAAAATGTACAGTAAGTTGCCACATTTCTCTATGATATTTTTTTAGCTTATGAACAAGGAAAAAAGAATAAATGTACCAACATATTTCAATATTTTTTCACCATTAAATATTGTTGGAAATTTGAGGTTTGATATCTCAAGTGAATGTTTTCTACAAATTATTTACAAGAAAACTTTAGCCGTTCTAAAGCTAACAACACAACGGTGTGTCGCATAAGAAAAACTCTGACAGCTAAGGAATTCACCGGTGGGCAACTATGTTTAAGGCGTCAAAAAATAATATTTCTCAAATTATCATATCGAATATGGCTTATCTACTATGGTTATCAGGGCTGTCAAAACTTTGATACAATTTTCACAATATTAACGTAAATATTATTTTGCATGTATATAATATGTTTCAAACCAATTGAATAAATATAAATTATTCATAAAATCAAAAGAAAAATTCAATAAATTCATTTTATGATAGCCAATCGGGGTGCAAAATTTACATAATATTATAAGCTGCGTGTGACAACTCTTATCGAGAATTCGTATATACGCTCTGAACGCCATGTGGTATGGCAATTAACATGGGATTGCTTTCATAAGGGATCAAAAACATCTAAGTCCTTAAATAACGTAAATAGTTTTGAGGTATTGTCTTTTTTTAATTTTTGCAAAAGTCGTAGCGTACAGGGCAAAAAGTAGAAAATTCTTCTAGCTGGTAATAGGTTAATAATCATATTACTGACAAAAGCGAATTGTTACAAACGATTCAGTGTAGTCGAAATAAATTCTTTTCATAAGAGTGAGTTGTTATGAAAAAAAACTTTAATTCAAAGAATAATTTTTATGGACGTATTAGGTAGGTAGGTAGGTACCATTATGTTGAGCTATTTAAGGGATATTATCTATTTTTTATGATGGCAGTACTAAAATAACATTATCTTCTTCTTTCGTACTTCCTCTAGATTCTAGTTTTGTATGATAAAGAAGTTATTGTTTGGAAGTTACAATAAATCTCAAATTTATAATCGAATAATAATGAGATAGCATTTAAATACAGTGAACAATGGTAATATTTTTTGTAAAGATAGGATTGTGTGACTATGTTAAGTTGCTTGATTCTTTACGATTCTTTTATATTTTTTTGTTCAATTTGACAGAACAACGAAACTGCCCTATCAGCTGGTGATGACAGATCCATAGAAACAGATCCAATAACTGCTGACGAAATTACTGCTCTGGAGTATGAGACCAATATTGCAGTTGAAAAATATGAGTAAGACGAATGCTATATCTACGTCTAGTGTTCTGAATTCATTTTAAAATTGTAGTGGTATCAGTGACGATTCAATGATTATCATCTTAATTACGGAATGAATCTGCTTAGAAGTTAGCTATTTTGTGATTACTCTAATCTTGATTTGGCGAAAAAGATAAAAACACATTCTTTATTCTTAAAATATTATGTGCATTATAGATTGTCGTTTTTGGTTTCAGCAAAGGAACGTAAACAGTTTGCTGCGGGCATTGACGAAGTCAAGAGACGAGCTTTAACAGGAGCCCTGAGGACCTCTCATTTGAGAAGTCTCGCATGGGCAATACTTTTAGAAACAGTGTCGCCAGACTCTAATAAATGGCTAGAGCAGTAGGTTTTCCAAATTGTTATATAAAAATCATTAATTCAGATGAATAATACCAGTACTACTCCTATCATTTTCCTGTGTCGATTGTAGATATCATAGATTTACTTGATTAATCAAACCACAAAATTTCATATAGAATTAAAAGCATAGCACCTGAACTCGGTAGAGACGTATGTGTAGTAATAATCAGTTCAAGTTTCAGGCTATCCAATAAAATGATTGATATTAGCTGGTCAGCTGTAATAAGTGTGTTTATTCAAGTATTACAAATAAAAACGATTGAGCTAGCTAGACTGACCACCTTTTTATGTTGGCCTTCTGGTCATTCCTTCCTTCTTTCTGCGTGATAATGTCTAGTTCCTCTGACAAAGTAAATCTTCACTGTCAATTTTAAAAACAGTTATTTATTGGTAAATTGTATTTTGTGTTTCTTATAAGAGAGGCGTTCTTTAGAAAAATTGAAACCAAAAGATCCATTGGTTTTAATTATAAGAGATAGAATACAAAATACTATGTTTCCATTGATGCCTCTCATTGATTTATATGCTTAAATTGGTATTAACATAACGTAACAAACATTATTGATGTCAAAATTTCAATTAAAGTATTGTGTAACACTTAGTGCTACACAATACGTGGAGTTAGAAAGTTATTAATTTCATTTTATATTACAATGAACTTCCACAAAGTTATCGCCCCCATCCATAGAAAGTATCTGTGATGTCATTCACGCATGAACATAAGTATGGTAAATTGATTCCCTTCAGCCTTATTTATGATTTCATCAATTGCACTGCTTATTGTGTTTTTGATCTTGACACACTTTGATTGACACATTGCTTTCTATACTAACATGAGTATTTAATCATAAATAGAGGATTAAATTTAACCAGAAACAGCATCTAAGATTCATGATATTCTAAATCATGTTGTACTGGATTTATCAACATCATTTTAATGTTATCATTTTTTTTCCGGGAAAAGGATAAAGACAAATCGTCAGCAGTATGAAGACTTAAAAAAGAAGCTGTCTTGTGATCCACGATGTTGTCAGCATCCGGAAGATAACCCGCTCTCGCAGACGGACGAGGTAAAGTCTGCTTCTCAGATCTGCGCAAAGTTCTACATAAATTAGGCGTAAGCCGAAATAGCTATCAACAAATATATAAAATAATTTGTGTAGAACTAAAATACATTGTTATTTTTCTTTCCGTATTATAATGGAGTTCTACCAAGTAAATGCCTACTCAATCAATCAAGAAATTATTAGCGTTTCTTTCATTTCGCTTTACTTGATTGCAGAGTATCTGGAACCAGCATTTCCGAGATGCCGAATTGCAAACAGTCATCAAATTGGATGTTGTCAGAACATTCCCTGGAATTGAGTTTTTCAAACAACCTGAAATACAAGAAGCCATGGTAATAATTATTTTTTTCTTTTAATGCTGTAGATATTTTCATTTACTTACGACAGTTTGCACTTTGGTACGATCGAAAAATAGCATTTTCTTATTTCGATATTTATTTATACATATAATAAGCCATAATATACGCATTTAATTTCTGAAATGAATAATTAATAGTTCGTGCACAAAATGAATTGTAAACGGAATAGATGTATTAAAAAAATGAAAAGTGAAATAGATTTAGAAATAAAATTAAAAATAATCTTACACGGGTTCCCAATCCATGGGTCGCCAAGTTATACAGTCAACTAAAAAAATGTTCACTATAATGTATTTTCATTGTTTTTTTAATTATCTTATTAAAAATGCCTTATTGAATTGCATGGGGGATCAAAGTTCAGGAACGTATCTCGGTCATATTGTCAGATATAAAAATTTTGATTATATTAAAAAAACAGGTTTTACATTTCTCAGTTGTAGTAATTATAAATTTTAATTCTGTTTATGATTATTATTTGACCTTGTTAGTTTTTTGTAGCCTACAAATGAAAAATGACATTAGTGATTAAAGATAGACGGTAGTGTTCTGTGCATCTTTGTGCCCTTATAATTGTATGCATTATTGAAAGACAAAATTTTGACTCGCCACACAAAATATGGTGCATGGGAATGGCATGAAGCTAGCAACTCTTGAATGTCATGAAATGATTAACTAGATCACAGGTTTCCAACCCATGGGTCGCGGCGGGTTTTCTGTGGGGTTGCCAACTTATACAGTCAACTAAAAAAAGTATTTAATTCAATTCATTTTCGTTGTTTTTTGAATGACCTTATTAAAAATACCCTTTTCAATTGCCTTGGGAGTCGCGGGTGGAATGGCTTTTATAAAATGGGGTCGCCACCCGAAAAAGGTTGTGAACCTATGAACTAGATGGTCTCGTTAACCGCTCCTAAATTGCATCAGTCAACCTTCTTATGTTTTCATTGCTAACAATGGAAACAATGTGAAAACCCACCACCGAACATTCTTAGAAAAAGCTTATGACAAAGCTAATTGAAAATTTTTTCTATTAAATAAAAAATGATTTATCACTGTACAACAGCAGGAAAATCATAAATTATAAAATTATAGTAAATCACTTGCTTCAATATGAAGTCACACATGTTTGAATTTATTGCAGCCATTGCAGCATACAAAGCCATTCCAGATTTTTGCAGAAAATAGTTTGAGAAACAAAGGAATACATAGCTGGTAACTGCATCTGAAATAACATATAATAATTTTTCATGGGAGATTTGTTAATTTCATAGGTGAATGTGCTGTTTTGTTTTGCCCGTGAAACACCAACTCTCGTCTATAGGCAGGGGATGCATGAAATTCTTGCTCCTTTACTTTTTGTCTTGCAATGTGACCATAGAGCGGCGGAGCACACTTCTCTTGGGTAAGTCTATTTAAGCCAATTACAGTAAAATGTAATAAAATTTATATCATTTAAATTTTGTACATTTCCATGGGTTTTGTCACTAACAGACCAGGTTTTTGCTTTTTGACGACTTTGGGCATATCAGTGATTTGATAAACCCATGGATCTATAAATCTACCCTTCACATAAAATACATTCAATGAATATTTATTTTGTTATTTTTTTTGCTTGTTAACTTTATCTATGAAACAAAAAATAATATTTGATCATGTCAACTTGGAAATGATCTTTCAATTCTTAATACCAATGTATTACACTGGCGGATCCAGGAATTGTCCCAGGGGTGGCCATTTTGAAAATAAACATGAAACATAAAAAAACATATATACACACAGTCCCCTTTTTACGCGATTTCTTGAACGGAACCGCTACTTTTTTTTACACAATATTTTTTAGATATTTTTTTTTACGGAATAAAGGATGACCCTGCGTTTAAAAAGTGATGACGCCAAGCAAAATCATGTGATATAATTGATAACTCTGACTATTATCATCGATTCTTTTATTTAAATTAAAAAATGCAAACATTGAAAAACATAATATAAAAAAATATTGTTTAATACCAGAGAAAAATCTCATAAACATTATAAAATTAAGTCGAATTTTAGTTTATTTGTCGTTGCAAATAGGCCCAAAAATATTCTGGTTAAATATCCATTTTCCAGAGGATATGTTACGTAGCCAGACCATATAGTCTTTTCGAACTCATACGATTCCTTAGCCAGGTTTTCAAGCGTCGTAATGTGGAAAACCTCCTTTCAGCTGATTGTCAAACTTAGTAAAATTCGTAACAAAACCTCACAATTTATTAACAAACGACATAATTATTAACTTATCACATGTCGTATATATACAGTTGCGGCAAAATAAATCTGCGCACTCTTCATAATTCCTTTCCTTTGCAAATATATCCTCGAAATCTTTACCGTTTTTCATTTTTTTTTCATTCGATTGTAAAGAAAACCAATAACCATATTTTGAAAAACAATCAAGATTTGAAAGCTTCAAAAGTACTGAGCCAGACTAAGTCGCGTAAGCATCTGACGAAATTATGGGTAGGCGCAAGAAAACGTAATCGTGATTAAAGCCCAAATTGAATCAGTTTTATGAGGAAAACTTACCAAGAAGAAAAATTTCACTTAGAGTAGACTGTGTAGAAAGTAAAGTGTGGATACGGAAAGAAAAATAACAATGTATTTTAATTCTACATAAATTATTTTATATATTTGTTGATAGCTATTTCGGCTTACGCCTTCGTCAGAACTATGTTTAAAACGTGTATTAGAGATAGCTTATATACCTTTGCTAGACAGGGTGCCCCCTACATAATCTCTTTCTGTTGAAACCATACCTACGTCACATGAAAGAATTTAAATAAGTTTGATTTATTGATCTAAAGTAATGGTGGGAAACAATAATTTGGGTATTTTTGGGTTATTGGATCGTGTGAAACCACTTAAAATCTGCAATGTCTAAGTGCATCTATTTTAAATTGTTTTAAGTTTATTGTTTGTTAAAGGTTTTAACAGAGGTGAACTATTAATTGTGATCTGATCGTTAAGAATTTCATTGGACTGATTATACCTATTAATTTCAAGCTGTTCCAATGCATTCAGTTTAAGGCCCTTATTGCAGGAATGTAAACGAATCGGGACCGAATTCGGATTATGTGCTAATTCTATTAAATTCACCACGAGATTAAAAATTCATGTCTCCCACCATTACTTTAGACCAATAAATCAAACTTATTTAAATTCTTTCATGTGACGTAGGTATGGTTTCAACAGAAAGAGATTATGTAAGGGGCACCCTGTCTAGCAAAGGTATATAAGCTATCTCTAATACACGTTTTAAATATAGTTCTGACGAAGGCGTAAGCCGAAATAGCTATCAACAAATATATAAAATAATTTATGTAGAATTAAAATACATTGTTATTTTTCTTTCCGTATTATAATGGAGTTCTACCAAGTAAATGCCTACTCAATCAATAAAGTGTGGATTTTTTTAAAAAATATTTCGTGAAACTGGCGCTCTGTAGGGGTATGTTTGAACCGGCAGAGAGCGCTTAACAACCGACCGGGACGACCTTCATATAAGGAGTATGATTTTTCAAAAACGCTTCAAAACTGCTACAGTTTTCAATGCTGACCTTCAGTCGACTAGTGATTTCACATGATCGATGCGAAATGTCCTTAATTACCGTAATAGAATCGTGGCACATGGATTTCCCGATCGGCGCCAAAAAAACAGTTCCCACTGTAAAAACGTAAAAATGGACGAAAGTGCACACAAATTGGACTTTGGACGATTGGAGACGAGTCATATACTCTGATGATTTCAAGTTTAACTCATGATGACAAGACACGGTAAGCAGCCACGCCATCTTTAGGTTGGTGAAAGGTGCCAACACTGTCAACCGATTGTTCTTCAAAATATGGCTATTAATTTCTTTACAATCGGTAGAAACAAAAATGGAAATCGGTAAAGATTTCGAGCAAATATTTGCAAATGAATGGAATTATGAAGAGTACGCGGATTTATTTTGCCGCAACTGTAGGTGTTTAACTAAAGGGTCGTGAAAAAAAAGACAACTACAACATATTTATTCAAATAAAAATCATTTGAAAATTAATTTTATAATATTTTAAATGGAATAAATTCTCTTCAGGGGGGGGCCATGGCCCCCATGGCCCCCCCCGTGGATCCATTATGTATCCATGGCCTATGATGTATTATTTATTAAAATGACTCTTTTGGAAAAAAATGATACATGCCTTTGATAAAATACCCCACAGACTGTTGAAAATGTATCTGATTCTTTTTTTCAATGATGCTATCGGGTCTGGCATCTCCCTTGCTAGAGTAGCAAGAGCCGTAATGTCGTATTTTAGCAACTGAAGAGTTTAGTTTGAAAAGCTTCATAGGTAGAACATATCTCTTACCTTTTATAGGAATTACATAGTGTCATTGACCTTAACACAACTTAGAACTTTAAGCTCCAACAAATAGATATCTAAAATAAAAAAATTTTGAAACTTATTCAGATTTAATTCCGCCAAATGACATTAATTCTACTTCAATATTAAAAGGATTAACGATAATATTAAAAGGATATAATATAACGGTAATATTATAACGTTAATAAAAAGGTAATATTATAACGTTATTAAAAGGATAAAAGGGAAAACATTCTTAAACAATTTAAAATTTTTATGTAAATGTTTCGGAATATTGTAAATCCAATAAACACATAGGAATGTTTGCCTGACTTGTGACATCCATCTTGATACTTTTTTTTTCATTTCAGGGAAGAGCTCACTGAAATAATGGATCCAGATTATCTTGAACACGATAGCTAGTGAGGAAAATATTGTATTACAATTTTATCTCATTGTTTGTTTACAGTTATTGAAAAATGTATTGCTTTAAGTTTTCGGGTTATCACAGTTTGTGCTCATGAAATTATTATTTTAGGAAGAAAAAAAACCTTAATTAATCAATTTTTATTATTCGTGTAGTTTTCTCATTAAAATTGAGAATAAAAGCAGCAAAAAAACCAAGTCTGCTCATAATAATAATATGAAAATATTTGACATTACAGCTTATGCCAATGTGCCCAATACTTGGAAAATCATCTGAATTTTTATAATTAACTCAAAGAGAAATAACATCACACACACTCATATCCAATATATCAAATTTAAATTGAAAAAATCTTAATTTGACATTGACCTTGTTGGGAACCGAGATGGGACAGAGCTCGACCACGGAGAATTTAATCTACAATATCGCTTCAAAAATGGCTGACAAAGAATTTAGTGGTATTTTAGAGTGAAAAGGGTTATAAAGTTGATAGACACAATCTAGCAATCAATTAGAATTAAAATAATTAATTAAATTTATTGAATTGTCACCGTAGTGTGACTTAAAAGTAATAAGGAAAAAATCAATTGCAACTGTTTACTGAAAGGGTATTTTTTCTTTCAGCATGCTGTTCAAGAAAATAATGTCGGGAATAGAGTCATTCTACCGAATAAGCGATTTACCACTGGACGCTAAAGCATATCCAACTCGCAATGCAATTCATGTATGATGTTTTTGTTCATTCTTTAAAAATATTTGATTTGAAACAAAATTAAGAAAAAAGTTTTATTATTAAAGCTGATAGTTCAGTGGAAAAAAAAGAATTAGTTTACTAATTCTGAACTCAGTGCTGTGGGGTTGTGCTTTAGGATAACAACAAAATATATCTTCTGTGCCATCTTGTCGTACCAATTGTTTGATATACCCTTTCCTTCATTAGTTGTATTGAATTTTAGATAAATATTGATTGGATATTATTTCACCACACAATAATCTATTTAATTATTTCTAGACAACTCTATCGAGCAAGAAAACAGAAAATGATGTTGTCAGACATTTAGCTGTTATCAGGGAGACCTTATTGATTCCACAGGATCCGGAATTGGCTGAGCACTTGCAGAAATGTGACATCTCCCTTTCATTATTTGGAATGTTAGTTTTATTTATAACATTGTCGTTTTATCCGTGTCTTTGGTATTACATATTGACTAACATGGATATATTTTCACTGTATCATACATTTTCAAAAATTTCTGAACTCATTGTCTTATTGTATGTAGTTTTTCCACCAGTGTATTGGCAATGATAATAACAGTTGGTATCTTATTACAGCAATATCTATTGCATAATTACACTTGCAGCATTATCACCTTTATGGTTTTAATACAGGAAGTTAATTCATTGACTTGACAGATATTGCACAGAATTTAAAAAATATATATTGGAATTTTATGAATAATGACACTTGCCATATATTTGAAAGACATAAAAAAATCTGGCCAATGTCATGAATAAAAATAAAATGAAAATGAACTTCACTCTGGTACAGGAATATATATTTTTTTTTACTCGATTGAACAGACGGTGGTTAAGAGTTTTATTTGGAAGAGAATTCCCACTGCACGATCTGCTCGTGTTATGGGATGCGATACTTGCAGAAGGTGTTGACTTCTCCCTGACAGGATATATAATGGTCGCTATGTTGATTGCGATACGAACCCCGTGTAAGTTTAAAGTTTTATTTAATTTTTATAAATCAATTAATGTTGAATTAAAACTTAACGATGGATTAAAGAGTCCCGATAAGATATCTCCGATTTTGTCAATTGTGCAGGAGAGGATAAAAACTGATTGTGTTGGTATTTTCAAACCGATCGGAAAAATTTCAAATAGGACTTACAAACGATTTAATTTGTGCCACCGATGGAAAATAACGAATGAATGACAGGTGACAATAGAAAATGGCGGAGTTGGATAATTAGCAGTGTAGATTTTAGAACGACAATGGAGTTCTCAAATTTTCTTAAAACGTTTTTCTAATGCACTCAAATAAGTTTTGGTTATAAAAAAATACGGGACATGCACATTGCATGATACAACAAAATGGCATTATTAAGTCATTTTCGGCCAAAAATGGAGTTAGCAAAATTACTCTTTAAGTCATCGATAATCTTAGTTATAAAACTTGCATTATATATATGGACAGAGAAAAAATGAATTTAAAAATTTTCAGTACTAAATAGCGATGCTATGGTTTGTCTTACACATGTAATGCATTATCCTACTACGATTGACGTGCAATACATAATCGATCACGCTCTATATTTGAAGCATCCCAAACAATACTGCATGCCTGCCGCAAGCCCGTTCTGTTGTTCCATGCAAATCAATCAGTCCGTCCCGCAACCTTTGAAACAGCCACGAAAAATGTCAAAGCCTAATCTGAAAATGCCGTAAGTATTATCATTAAAACTTTTAAAATGGTATATTTTTTACTCTTCAACACAGATGTTTTGCACAATTTGCGATGAATATTTTGTTGTCTTATAGACAATAAATCAAGTAAAAAATACATCAATCATATATATCTTGGATTAAAAACGTTTTGTCTTTTGTCGATTTAGAAACTCAAAGGTTACCAATAAAGAAAATTTGGTAAATATCAAAGTAGCGGGCGCAGCTAATGACAGTGGAATTATTGATGGCTATACTCTTGAGGTATTTGTTTTTTAAATATTTTAATTATTGTTACATTATGTCACAAGTCATGCACTTAAATAGGTTAAGGGCAATAGATGGTCACGTTTATGACACATATCTTTAACGAAGAAGGACAGAGTAGTAAAATAGGTTACCTTAAACCAGGGTGATTGCATCTAAACTAAACTACTCCCAACCACCACCCGCCACGGCCTTACATTCGGTATCAGCGATCGTGTCCCGTGGCGTAACAACGTTAAGCGTATCTGTTCTGTTTGCGAGTATGGAGTTGTCTTGGGAGCATTTGCCCAGGACTTGGAGGCCAAGGCACTCAAGTGTGCATTACTGACTCTAAATAATTAGCAAACCCTATATGTTACTGATTCTAGAACTGCATTAAATAAAAATAAATAAAAATTAAATAAAAATATTAAATAAATTAAATAAAAATGATTGCATCTATCGTCATTGTGTTTTGATTGACAGCTTATTGAAACTTTAATACTGAAGTATGTTGGACCTTTAGCCGGGTGGTTAACGTCGTTGTCAGCGGTGTTCACGATCCGGATAGATCGAATCTCAATACAGATAGTTTCTTAACATTCTTTTATTCTCACTCTCTTCAATAAAGAGAAGTCGAGTGACAGACTAGCGGGCAACTACAAAGATATATTATTTAATACATGCCTCATTGTGTTTCAGGAACCAGAACTACTCCGTGATGAATTATCGCACGCCCATAATGTGATGTCGCTGTGCAGACTTAAATTAGAACAGTATGAAGAAGTTTTGCACAATGCTTTGCCTGACTCTTTGCCTCCGTCTCATCCTGCTTTCCAAGCCCTAGGCGGCATCAGAGAGGTGGTGGATAAAAACTCTTTATATCCGTTGAATATGATTCACTGCAACCGTCAAAAGTTCTTATGAGATATAACTTTTATGTTTTAGCTGTGTACCCTTTTGAAAAGTCGATATCATATTCCTTCAGACATCGAACCCGCTTTCGAAGCCAACGAAGTAGGAAACGTCAGTAAATCCGCATCCCCGCAATCGAAGAAGACTAAAGAGACGTCGAAGATCTCAGCTGAGAAACAGAATGCGGTTAATGTTTCCAAAAAGATATCGACAGTCAGACCGAATAGTGTATTTCTACCGAATACTAAAGAAGTGCCTCTTAAAGTCTTCAACCATGTAGTTAATTCAGGTAGCGTGCAAACGGAAGGAGTTCCTAACCACGATCCGCTAGGTATACGTACAGATTAATATGTTCGTATTTACATTTCATTTGTATGCCAGATGTGCCAAATACGACATTGATTTATTACTCAACCGGTATTATTGACCATTCCCAATTGCAACTAATTGTACAGAAAACATTCGAGATAACTGATTACTTTGTATTTAGACGTGTTCTTTCTTCCGTTTCACTAATTTCACTCCTGTTGTCATATTTCATTCTTCCTGTGGTAGCATCTATAACATTAATGAGGCATTTGAAAAAATTGTCTGCTAAATCTGTGATATAAGGGTTTTCTCTATATTTTGAACACGGTTATGTCATTGTGTCTGTGTTCCATATCGATACATCCTGCCATGACCAATAATGCTAAAAAATAATCTATATAATTATCATCCATGAAATAGTTATCATTCCTACAAGTTATTTGAGATCACTGACTACTTAACTACTTTGTATATCCAACATACATCTGGGGATAACAGTTTATTATATACGCGAATCACCTAATCATGATTAGTATCTCCAGTCAGTTTTTCTCAGCCTTTTTTTACCTATGGCCCCCTTTCAAGATTCATATTTGTTTGTGGTCCTACACATAATTGTTGCTTGGGTGAATGTTATGGGTTTTAGGGTAGAGCTCTCCAAGGTAAGAAGGAATAGCTTTTTTGTTATATATGAGATTAGTTATTTACTCTGAATTTATTTCTGATTAAAAAAATATATCCCAATTAGCATTGTCTCTTTTCCAAATTGTTAGCCTTTTAGACATGAAGCAATACAGTAAATGCAACAACATGATGATGTCCAATTTTATTAAGACTGGCCGCGGTTGAGAAACGCTGATCTTAATCATAGACAAGCAGTTTCGATATGTCTGAATTGATTCAATGCGTACATTTCTAGCAATGGAAAGTGTCTTCTGAAATTATTATTTTCAATGTCACTCATCAGTCATTTCCATGCAGAGTAAAAAACAAAAAACCGATGGTTTTATTATTCATTAGATTGTTAAGTGCGATCTTTATATGATAAGTATTATGAAACAATATTAAAATTCACTTGTAATAACAATATCTGTTAAAAAAATCCCATGAATATGACTCCCACCTCTTTACTTACGATAACAAAATTAAATGTTACAGAGATAAATAAAAGTGTGCTTTATATGCCATGCAGTGGATTCTCGATTTGTTGTTTTTCAAGAGGCCAGTGGAAACCATGAATACAGTGGAATTTTATATGAAAAAAAAACAATTGTATACAAAGCCTAATGCTATGTCAAATGTATAATTTTTTCAGTATAGGCAATTGTTTGTTACTTAAAATATTTTGGCTATGTGTTTCTGAACGTTTATTGAAATATATGGTATCTACGTAGTCTACAGAAGACATTTCTTTGTGCAAAGTATACTACAATATTATTTTGATACACAAATGAGTGTTTTAAAGTATTTTCTGATTCTTAAGCCCAAATGGCCAAAATTTGACAATCTTCTAGCACTTCTATTCTATTCACTTCTAGCATTGAGGCTCAAATATATACAATTATAAATTTCATTTGTCCCAGTAGTTTTTGAATTTAGAAATCTCGACAATGAGATATTTGCCAAAATGGTATGCCTATTTTCAATGTATCATCTTTGTCTTTGTATTTATAATATTACACATATTTGAGGATAAGCTGGCCGAAGATTATTGAAATACCATAATTAATCTTTTGACATGTAATCCAAATTATTTTATATGTCAATTCTGATTAAGGAACACTATTTTTTGCATTTTGCAGTAGAATATTTTGGGACTAAACAAAAGAAAAACAGAAAGTTTGATTCAATAAAATAATAAATTGAGGCTCCACTGTATTTAAGTGATTGTGTCAGAAACTGAATCCTAAAATAATATATTGATCAAAATATTCTTAAATGTTTGTTTTTACAGAAACAAATCTAAATAAACACCGAATATATATATATTATTACTATGGATTCTGAAATTATTAACATTTAGAAGACTTAGTTTGAGGTTCAAATTGTTGCCACCCATTTTGGAATATCTACTTGTGTACATAAAGAGTCTGTGATAGTATGTGTAATTCCATAGAGACAAAATTAATTCATAGGTATATGCCATAATTTTTTCCACCATATGTAATGGTTTCAATAAAAAAACAGTATTGGAGCCATATTTAATTATATTATAGATAATTTTAATGTATAACAAAAATATTATAATAATTTGATAATAAATAAAGTGTAATTTTATTGTTATTATTCAGGTTAATTTGATTTTATGCCTAGTTTATATATTGATTATGTACAAAAGATTTTTCAACAGTTATATAGTAGTGTGTTTTTATTGAAATACATACAACAAATATGGAAAACTTACTTCAATATCCCTGATTGACTTCATAAGTTAGTCTTTAATATGGAAATTTATATTTGTAGGTAACAATCAGCGAAGCAAAGCGCGCATGACTAATATTTAGTATAAAACAAATAGTTGAAATAATTGGAATGTGAGGCATTTCTTAATATCATTTACACTATCCTCTTTCACATATTATATCGACAACACTTGGTTCCATCAACTGAGGGTCGACACATCTGTTCACTACAGATCCTAACACTTCATCTAAAAGGATATGCACTAGATTTTCATCCTGTACAAATCTCCACAGATAAAGTTGCAAGTAATGTATGTCCACCTGCATCTGCTGAAGGCCGTATCTGCTGTATGTGCGCAGTCGGACGCATTCTAAAAATGTTTTGAGGCTAATTTTGACTATTCCTGTCATGATGGAAACTTTGGAAGCTTCAACGGGACTGAATATTTCGATCTTCTCAGAAAACAGTTTATTGATGTTTGAGGCGAGGCCAGAGTCCAGCACCCCATTCGACCAACCTGAGCGATATGGAAGCCGGGAGGCTGAAAGGCTGTGGGTTCGTCGACTCGAATCACTTGACTGCCTGGTAGCACCGGGGCCGCTCGCGCCGTACAGCTGTTGAGCATCCTGCTCTGCGCCTCCCAACGCCTCCAGGACTCTTCTGGCTACCGCCCGGACACCTCTCGGCTCTAGAACTCGCACCCATTCCCTTGACAGCACTGACACCCTGATCATCTGCGACACTTGCAGACCGATACGACTGACGTAGCCGTCCAGCGAAAGCTGCGCTCCTTCTCCGGCCAATTTGCAATGAGAAATTTCTAGATTTTCTGCCAAACGTATTGGTTCACCTGAAAAACTAGCCTTGTCTAGTGATGACTCCGCTTGTACGAGCAGACAGTGTATTCCAGAATTCTGCAATTCGAAACACAGTCTTGAAAGAATAAGAAGCAACTGCGGCGGTGTGTTATTGTTAGCCGATTGGGATGCGCAGAATCCTTTGACCACAGCCACCAGATCGTTAACAGTTCCTTTTATGAGGTCTGCACACGCCCGCACTACACCTGTCACGCATGCCGGTTTGAAACTGAAAGACAGCCCACTCTGCAAGAACACTGTCAAATCTTGGAGCGATGCCTGAATCTTTTCCATGAGGAACACCTGAAGAGAGCCGAGCATCTCTTTCAGATCGACGCTCCCTTTGCTGGCTAAAGTCTGTCTGATGCCCGTCAGACGTTCCCAAAATTGACTTTTTATATTGTCGTGGTGGTTGCGACCTTTGGCTGTTATGACAGCGAGAACGATGTCCGTGGCCTCATCGGCATAGTCGCTACCTCTAATGTGATGATTCATGGCCTGAAGTCTCCTGTAAAATTTATCCAACCCTCTCACTATCACTTCCGTCCCACTCTGAATGGTGTTGGACTCGAATTGTAGTCTGGCCAGTTCCAAATATTTTTTCATAATTTTATCAGTATAGTCATTGAGATACTTGACGCTGCTATCATCGCTGTCAGTTTGCAAAAACATTTCGGTGTAAGAGGTTACCACGATACCAAGATCTGCTAGCAAACCGGTGTTGCTCTTTTCCACCCATTCCAGCAGATCGGAGCACGTCCCTGTCTCTCTTAAGTGGTTTAAATGGTGTGCTAGCCTCGGTTCCGATGAGCACAAGAACTTTTCGTTCAGCGCTTCGTCTGAACCTTGGAGCTTAACAAGAAGGCAAACGCTCTCAGCGAGTTGAACTGCTGACGTTTCGTGAGAGGTCAGTCTGTCTTTTAACCTCAAAATTAGTTCGTTCACTATCTCTTCGCACTCTCTCTGGATTCCTTGGAATGAGGGCTGACTTCCGTAGCGCTCCAGAACTCTCTGTGCGTGAAGATAGTCATTGACTGCGTCGGCGTAAAGGCCTTTGGCGAGAGACTCGTTTAGTTGAGTAGGAAGCAAAAATAGAAACTGCAATCTGCGCAAGAGCTGTCTGGTACCGCAGAGACGGCTGACAGCCGACCGGCTGTCTTTCAGTGACTCGGATATTGTTTCGCTGAATGATGTTATCTTTTCCATATTGTCGCTCAGCTGTTCCATCTCGGTCTGCATATGTTTAAAGTCATTTCTCATTTTTCGTACGGTGTCAGTTGCCGAAATGAATTTATTATAGTTTTCGTACACCAAAGTTTGCATTTCAGAGTGTAAGTATTGACTTTCCCTGATCACTTCGCACTCCGTTTCCATAATCTGTTCTAAGTTTCCATCCGCAAGAAGTCTGGAAAGATAGAGTTCAGAATTAAAGTTACTAGCATCGATGTTTAGATTCTCTTCGGCCGATCCCGACATGATGAAAGATTAAAATGAACGCAACTGTTAGATATATTGAAGTATTGTTGCTAAAAAGAAAACATTTTTGACAGCAGAAATATATTTTGTAAATATAATAGAAACGTCAGTTTGTTGAAACCATCTATGGTTGTCTATGGTTGAAACTACAATAGAAGCAATAGAGTACCCGAGACAATGAATCATAGACTCAAAACTAAATAATGGTCATGTCTCTGGCGGTTTTTCTTCAAACGTTGATTATTATATAATTATTTATAATTATGTTTCAACATATCTAATAGCGCCCTTAATCTTTGTCAAAAAAGTGTAACTGAGCGTCAAATGATTAAACGAGGTACAAAAAACATAAAGATAAAGTTTAGAATTTCGACTGAAGGTGCTTGATGAAATTTCGATATCAGACTTGAATCGTTTGAGTTTTCTACTTTTCCATGAGTTTGGTCGCTTATGACCCGAGCTTCGCCTTTTTGCATCCTCATGCATTTCAAATTCACGAATGAACTTGAACTGATGCGTCAGTTATTATTATATATCATTGTTATAGCTTTTTAAATAAATATCTTTAATAATAGATTCAAACACTTGAAATAAATCAATTCTTTAATAATAGATCGGATTAAACTCAGCAATTGTATTCGTCGGCATTTCCATGTTATTATAAAGTAATTAGTATTTACGACACGACATTGTAAATACACGATAATTATAATTTACCCACATAATTCATTGAAACTCGTTCGATCAAATTTTCACTAATTCATATAGATTCGTTTCTCACAATTAAGCTTAGTGATCTACTTTTATTCAACGATACAAACTGTTTAATACTCGTCAGTTCAAGTTCATTCGTGGACTTGAAATGCATGAAGATGCCGAAAGGCAAAATTTCAAAAGATTCAAAAAAAGAAATGTAAAGGTAAAGTATCGTAATTCCAATCAAAAGATGTACATTATATGTACTATGTAATTGGCCATTATGAAGAGCTTTTCACTGGAGACTGTGAAACTATACGGATGAGTCATAGCTTGGAGAAATGGAAATTGGATACTGATTTGTTATATATGTACTTACATAATTTACATTGTTGATAATCATTATTTTGTAAACTCTTCGTTTATTTTGATTAGCTCCTACAGCCAAGAAATAAAAAATGGATGCGTGTACTTATGTACGCGCGTCAGAAGATATACTTCTTTTGCATCATTAAAAAACAATTTTTAATTGGATGCAAATAATTAATTACAATAAAATAATAAAAGGACTGGAGAAGGATAGTTAGTCGACACAGTCAATAAAACTCAGTTAAAATTTGAAAAATTAAATAAATAAATATTTTCTTAAATTAAGTGTAACATAAATTTTCTCATTATGCGAAAGTTATTTTTAAATTATGTTTACTGCCATAGCATCTTCCGGTAATGATTGAATCGGAACTTCAGTTATCAGTGGCTTATGATAACTAAAATATGATACGAAAAGTTTTGTATTAACAGCGTCGAGATATCGTGTAAATACAGCATCTATGGTAGTGCCATGTCGTGTTCAGAGGATTATTATTCATGGCTAGGTTCAAATCATTTTGAAGGAAATCAATAAGTGGACAAGCATCTTCACGGGAAAAATTGACGTTGAAGTCTCCACTTAAAATTACCGGTAACTTGTCTTCTCCTCTACCAAAATATTTTCCTCCAGCTGTTGTATATATGGCAATAATATTATTTTCAGGAAATGAATGATGTCGTTCATTTTTTGATTTGGAGTAATGTAAATTACCATCAAAACAATTTTGTTATCATCTTTCATTATGCATTCAGCTACACAAAACTAACCAACTGACGTCAGACGATTCATATCGAAAAGAGGATTGTTATACAAATTTTGAAATGAATTTGGTTCAGATGCGATGTTAGCCATATCTTGTACTTCAGTTTCATCATTAAAAATTTCTCGGCATAAATTTCGAGAAATTTCAATTACTTTCTGGATATCCAAATAAGATTCAAATTCTTTTCGATTATTTAAAATTTCATTTTCATTCCTATTATATATATCGATAAATTTCATTTCAGCGAGTATTTCTGCATCTTTATTTCGGAAAGGAATATGTAACGTAACCATTTCACATTTATATTCACGTTTAAGATCTTGTCCCATATCAAAATTTCGGTATCGGATAACACGTGGCACTTTTCTTTTTGTAGAAGTACCATCTGCTTTAATTGTGTAATTAGCAACAAACTGAGCAAGGGTAATATTTTCCAAATCTTCGTGTCGGCGTTCATATTTGTCAAACCAATTTTCTTTCCAAATATTCGTTGAATCCTCTCCTACGCCTATCGCGTCTTATTATTTTTGTGTTTTTCTTATACGATGACGATCACATGGCCACATGGTGGGAATAGTGGTGACAACAGTAGAACACTTTGACATCGGTTCTCGCAAGAGATACCAAGCCGCCTCTTGACTTGTTATATCAACACTATTGAGCATATTTACACCTCTTTTCCTTGTAATTTCAACAACATTAAACTATGGATGTTCATTCATAGTTTCAATAATCAATCGCTGGAGATGACTAATGCTTATGTTAGTTTTATTGACATACTCTGCGACATAACTAGCACATGAATATTCTTCGGTAATGAATTGGATATCCATATTGGATTTAACAATGTTAAATATAGAGGGGTTAAACGGATTATGCCATTTTTTACATGGTTGACGCTTGACAAAAACTCGTGGCCTCTTAATTCCATCTCGAAGTATATTGTGATAATCATCATCTGAATCAATATTGTTACTCTAATAAAAAGAATCAATATCATGATAATCATTATTTTCCAAATTAATCCGGATATTTTTGTAACGTTTAGCATAATTCTTGAAACCAGGCTCCTCTTCCTGCATAGGTAATAAAATTGTAGTAGATCGGCAAGGCATAAACGGTGCTTCAAATCTCGGAAAAAATCGGAGGTTGATTCGCCACTATTTTCTTATAGCATGTGAATGTATGTTTATGTCTTTGTAATTTAATGTTACCTGGTGCTTCTCGAGATGAAACAGATATCAGGTAATCAATCAATGCGATAGCATCCAACCTATTTTTATCAAGTGCATCCATTTGAGCATTAGCTAGCCACAATAGTATATCTATGTTTAGAGAATCACGAACTCGCATCCTTATAATCTTCATCGCCATATATAATAATACATACGGATAGTTAACCTCAATTATATTGATGCACTTTAAAAATTATATAAGCACAATTTTTTCACTAGTAGTAAATAAAATTAATCACTATGAATAGTAAATAATATTAATCAAAATATTCAATTTCAATCACTACTGAATATAATTTATTAGCACACATATAATTCGTACTTCATGACGCTTGTCACTGTCAACATGGGCATTTTGCGCAAGCGCTTGCGCATGCGTAGCGCGACCCGTGAATTTTTGGCTGTCGGTGATGCGCGCGCATCTTAAAATTTCACTCTCATAATTTTTCATAGCGCGCCTAAAGACGTATAACTTCAAAAGTATAACTTCAATAATTCAAAAACTTTTATATTTTCGCAAAGACAGCATAGAGCCATACATTTTGTTTGCAGAATAAGGTTTCAAGAGTTACAGTTGTTGTATTTTTAAAACATGGAACTCCTTTTATCTTTCTCCTACTGACTTAAAATTTTGAACATGTATCCGTAGGATTTTCAGGTACGGATATTTTGAATGACAGTTTTAGAATGGATGCACAAAAAATATTTGGTTAGTTTCAACTTTTTGTGCACTATCGACCCTTTGTGCCATCACACAATTTAGGTGTTTTTATAAAATATGTTGAATAATTAAAATCCCTTTTATTTTTCAAAATAAAAAGTTGTATATAATCGACGACTCATCAAGGAATAAATTAGGAAAAAAAGCGATAACAGTCGTCTACGACGAGGGCGATGTTAATAAATAAAAACAACTGTTTAAATACCGCGATCTACATTACTTCACACTACTTTATAGTTTGCACTAGCGTTTTTCCACTTTTCTTCTCATAGAACACTTTCAAAGTACGAATTTTTTGGGGAGCGCCTTTCCATTTATTTTAGGACAGGTAAAAAAAGATAATTAGTAATTATTGTTATAATTTTCAAACATAGCAAATACAAATATAGCGGAATGAAATTCTAAATGACTTTTGAACATTTAGTTGAGTTTCTGCTTGTCATCAGGCAAGAATTGTAAAGAAGTATACTCCCGATTGCGCAGCAAATAGGTGCGTGCTAAAGTTGGAACGTGTTCACAGAAAACTTGCTGCCGGAAATCGTGTTATTGGGGGCTTACTGTACTATTTATTTGCTGTGATGAGGATATATTTTTTTCCCAGGTTTTAGAAAATAGTCGTGTAGTGTAATGAAATTGCATTATTTACACCACCTATTTCATAGGCTGCAGATTGTGCATAACTGACCACCACCAACAAAATCAATAAATGATATAATCTTGTTGGCAATATATTTTAATTTTTAAGATTCTTTATTGGAGTGCTAACTTATCTAACCATCCGCTCGATAGTTATTAAATACTTTCGATGGATTCGGCGATAGCTTTGTGGAAGTTTATTTTAAATTTTATATTACCCATTGAAAGGCTGCCGTTTTTTCCATGCTTTCATTTATCCGGAAAAACTGCAAAATTCACTTTAGGCAAACCTCATCTGGTGTCAGTATAAGGGACCGCGCTATCGAAACCCATCCTTATTGGAGACTAGGCACTTGTTGTGTTGTCAATTGCACGAAATCAAAATATATTATGTTTTATGCTGTTATTATTTATAATATTGTGCCATTTTTGTACATATTTTACAAATTACGAAAGAAGTTAATATAAACGTGATGGACATTATTATATTATTATGTTAAAATAAAAATAATAACACATTTTTAGTACTTTTTCCACATGAGATTTATTTCATCAGGCCCGGTTTCGCTCATGGCGAGCATTATCAACTGATAAGGAATACAATAAAACAGTGGTATTTATGCAAAAGTTAAGTATGAAAACAAGGTATGACAAACAATTGGTTCAACTAAGCAAATAAATTAAAGCAAATTACAAGAAAAATAGACTAAAAATAAAATGTTCAAGACCTCTTAGCAATGCAAAACTAACACATCAAAAATCAATTAAGTATGAATTAACATTAAGAACATCTAGCTTGTTCACGTAAAGGGAATGAAGTATCTTCATTTGGAAACCATCTGTTCTAAATAAAACTTTTGATACTAAAAAAAAACTTTAAAATCCTGCATGTTTGGTAAATCTTTAAAACTAGATAAATTAGAAATCCTTGAAATAAACCGTTATAAATTTATTAAAATTCTAACCTTTTAAATGATCAATTTGTCTTCGTTTCTTCGCCATAATTATATTAAATGTATTTCTTCCAACTTTTATCTCATTTTAAAATCCTTATTGTATTTCTTCCAACTTTTTATGATTGATAATTTTAAACTTTGTTTGATTTTAATTTGTATGATATGGCTTTTTATTCTGTTAAGGAATTTCATTTGAACTCATTACCGAGATTTCCATCTAATTATGGTTGACAGACATGTAGATTTATTTATTTTTTATTAAACACTTAATTTGGGCTTTTACTTTGTTAATGTTATTGATTTTTTTAAGAGGTCTTGAACATTTTATTTTTTAGTCTAAATCATACTAAAACTTTTTTTATAAAATTTTTTTAATAAAATCAGTTTAATGGCGCCATGAGCGAACTGGTCCTGATGAAATAAATCTGTTGTGGAAAAAGTACTAAAAATGTGTTATTATTTTTATTATAATGCCTTTCCACCAAGTATTGACAGTGAACACCTTAAAAGTGATATTATTATGTATAAAGATAAATCCTACTTAAAAACATATCTTATTGGCGTCGGTTGATAACAACTGGCGTTGACCAGTTAGTTTTAACGGCGTCACTAAAATCATACTTTTACATTTTTTAATAAAACACTTTTGGCAAGCTGTTTTGATACCATTGTATAATTAATTGGAAGAAATCATAAAATCTCTCGAGTTGATTATTTAATGCAGATTATGTTTGACATTTGCTCCTTCCAATGTTTGTTAATTTATAGTATTTTACACGAATAAAATTTATCGGACATATCACCTCCAATTTATGTTTAAAATGTCACTTATATTGATGCGCGTGACCCGGCAGATAAACAATATCGACCTCATATTTGTGATAGAGATAATTTAATTTGCACTTTTTTTTTTATCTAATTTATTTATTAAAAATAATAAAACATTTTTAGTATTTATTCCACATAAAATTTATTGGATCAGGACCGATTTCGCTCATGGCGAGCATTGTCAACTGATCAGTTTAAATAAATTTTATTTGTAATAAACAGGACTGTGGAGTCGGTAAAAAAAAGTCCGACTCCGACTCCAGCATTTGCCAAAACCACGACTACGACTACGACTCCAACATTGACCAAAAACACGACTCCAACTAAAAAAAGTTTAATATCGTCATTTCCCCCTTAATTTTTCATATTTATCTGTATTCAATTAAATATCAATGCGACCAAAAGTCAAATTTGACATATTAAATGCAAAAATAAAATTTTCAAACTTTTCAAAATTTCCGACTCCGATTACGACTCCGGCTAAAACGCCGCGACGACTCCAACTCCGACTCCACTGCCCTGGTAATAAGTACTAAAAATGATTTATTATTTTTATTATAATGCCATTCCACCAAGTATTGACAGTGAACACCTTAAAAGTAATTTATGTATTGTTAAAATTACGGGTTCTTCTTCTTCTTTCGTGGCGCTATAGTTCGAAGTGAACCTCGCCCGCGTTAATCAGTGTCTTCCACACCACAAGCTCCTGCTTTTTGCGCCAATCGCTGACCTCCAGCACTCGTAATTTCGGTGGCATTCCGTCTATCCTCCTTCTCTCGGGAATATACACCTTTAGCGAGTTACGAGTTTATAAATCAAATAATCATATTGTATCGATAATTAGATTTTAACTAAATGTCAGTGAAAAGCTTCGGATTCTGCGAAGGTAACTTCTAATGAAAGACATTGATAAATGATTTTTTTTACAAAAAACTATGTAATTGATAAAATCTAGCAAGTTAGAATTATGGAAATGTCTCAGTTGGTAAAGGTTGTACTTATAATTCTAACCCACTAACCGTCTACTAGTTAGGTTGTTAGTGGTGTGTTTAAACAGTTACCTGTCTCTTTGTTCCATAAATTTATACTTATATCAATAAAAACTAAATAAAGCAAACATATATAGCCCAATGCCACCGAATATTTTTCTAAATTGAAAAAAATAACCTTTTTAACGGATGCTTTTTGCCTCAAGTACCTATGAATGTCAAATGTAAGCAAACCGCATTTTCATGTTCTAATTCCACAAATTTTATAATGATTAGAACCGGTTTCACTCACCGCAAGCACTAACATCAGTTGAGAATGTTAGCGATTAATGAAAGCGGTTTCGATCTTTACAAAATTTGTTGAAATAGGAAAAAAATGGTTTTTTTTTAAGTATAATGCATTTCTACCAAAAAATACATTAAAAGTGTGAAAAAAACATCAAATATGTTCTTACAATCTGTATTTATCTTTTCAACTTAACTTATTGTATAGTATTTTTTTTGTTTATATTACGAATAGTTAAATAAATAGCATGGATGATTTTTGTAAATTCATTCCATAATTGGTTCGACAAAAAATTAATTCCGAGCAGTTATGTTTGTCAAAAATTTTCTTATACTAACGGTCAAGGTCAAGTTTTCAATAAATTCTAAAACAATATTTTTTAAATAACAATTATTTGAAACAACAGAGAAAGACTTCTTGAAGTCATTTGAATATTCGTAAAACAGGTGCTTACGCAATTCATTATGCAGTGGGCAAATCAACATAAAACGTTTGCAAACACTTTGTTTTCAGAAAACTTTATGTGAAAATGTTAGCTGACACAATAGGCGCGGTGCGGTCTTGATATTATGCGTTTATTATCTTGACCTACTTCTGATTTTGAAAAACTCCTTTTATCTGCAATTTACTAATAATTAAAAAAAAAACAATATAGTTAGTCGAAACGCTTCATGAGCTGAAATTTGCAAAACTATAATATTATTTCGTCTCCTATGAGGTATAATTCAAGATTTTTATAATGAAATTGAATAATGAAAACAGGACACCTTGAAACTTAAATTGTTTGATAAAAAGTAATAGGACACTCGTTTTTTTTACTTCGTATAAATCTTTTAACTCTTGGTCGACAATTAAAAACTGCATCTTCAAAATTATTTAATAATCAAAGCAGTCTTATCTTTTATGCCATAAAGTTTAATTTTCAAAGTCATACTGATTTTATCTCAATAATGAATTAGATAAGTGTGTGTCAAACCACAATCCTCAGCATCACACTCGTGCAAATAATAAACATTGTCTTATTATATATAAAGTACCGTAAAATGGGGGTGAATAGAGACAAAAACAAGGATTGGACTTTGGCACAACTTTATTAAGTATCCAATGTATTTTTTACTATTAATATACAATTCTTTACAATGACTATAATCTCTCGAATGACAAAACCAAACCGAGTAAATGATTGGCCAAAATTGAACAAATGTGTTTAAGTTTGATGCCTATGCATCCTTACATTTTGACGTACGAAAATTAAAATCAATCATATTTTTTTTAGTTAATAAGTAACGTAAAACGGAATGAATAGCGACTCATATAAAATAGAGGTTCATATATTCCAATCGTTATCTGTTGTTTTGCGTCTATTCACCTGCCAAGTCTCGATTTACCCTCTCTCGTCTCTATTCACCCCGATTCAATGTGAAAAGAGACATCGAATAAAATTGACTGTGTCTTAATAACGATAGTGAATATTTAAAAATATTGTCATGAATGTGTAGTAGGACCATAGAAACAAGTTTCAAGTCATTCATATTTGAATTATGTGGCGCAGGTATGAAGATACATAGTCGTGAGGGGTAAAAAGTGTGTCTATACACCACGTTTTATGGTATTCCATTTTTGACATTTTCTACGTCACGGAGAGCTATGCCTTATTATTTAATGCCTAAAATAACAATACTTTCATATCTTAATTTGTTTGCAAAAAGCATATTATATTGAATTTAAATAGGGTTATCGTAAATACTAATTGTCAGATAATAACATGGAAATGTCAACGAATATAATTGGTGGGTTTTATCCGACCTATTATTAAAGAATTGATTTATTTCGTGTGGTTGAATTTATAATTAATGATATTAATAGTTTGCCAATCTTAAACTCAATCTTCCAAGCTCACCATTGTTTAAACCCTTCAAATAGCTGATGATTCTCGCGATGAGCGAAACTGGTCCTGATCATCTCTCTGAGTTATATGTGTACATATATATCAAAATGTATTCTCCTGAAAACTGGCAAGATGGGTGTTAAATTATAATCACGCCGATAAATCAACAAGGATTTTTCATGGTATCATTAACGCATAATAGCAACATTTTCCTTTCCGATATTACTGGAAAATTTTGTTTACATTTACGATTTCGATGAAAATGTAGTTAATACGTTATTTAAAGTTAGTCGACAGAGTTTTGATTGCGCTGAGGCCAGCTGCCTCTCCTATTATATGAAGTAAATGCTAAGTAAATAATATCAATAACGCTTCTAAATTATTGATATTACTCAATTATTATGCGCTATAAATACTTTATGTGTCAACCGAAAAAGGCGCACAGAAAATAATAAGTAATGGTGAAAACTATTATTTACAGAATATTACACATAGAGCTGTATATACATAATTCGTAGGTGTAGGGGACATACGGGCGAAACTACAAAAATGGCTGTTTTGAATTAAATATGGAATTGTCATGCTCAAATGTAGTTCTATAAGATATCAAAATATGAAACTTGGACGAAGAGCGGTTTATCAGATATTGCTCGGCACTCCTGCAAATCCGTAAAAACAAAGCTTAACATTGAAAACTGTTTTGCCATTTATCTCAGTTCGTTGTTTTTATAGTTTCGCTCGTATGTCCCTACACCCGCGAATTATGTAAGTGACGACATATAAAAAAATACTGAAATAACCATCATTATGTTTATTAAATTTAAATTGTTTGAATTTTGTACTTTTCCATGAGCTTTGTCGCTTACGAACCGGATTTCGCCTTTCGGAATCTTCAGGCATTCCATGTATACGAGTGAACTTCAATTGACAAAACTCATGGAAAAGTACAAAATTTAAATTTGATATTGAAATTCCATCAAGCAGCTTCAGTCGATATCCTCAATTACACCATCAAATTATTGAGTACATAACTGTAGTCGTTTATGTCTTAACGTGATTTCTATACCTCTCTTGTTTTTTGTGTACTAAGTAAGTTCTTACTTTAGTTTTTATAAATTATATAAAAAATATGGATATACATTGACCTTTTAATACATAAACATAATTATAAGCTTCGATGGTGTCAAAATCGACTAATTATTTAATTCCCTAAATGGAAAACAGCTGAAAGAGGAAAAAGTTACCTCAATTGTATACAATTGTATTTAGACTAGATGGCTAGTTGCTATAAACATTTAATACAATTCTGTATATTGTAATGAATGTTTCCGAAATAGATAAAACAATTATTATAAAAAAGTCGTTCTTTAAAGCTTTTTGAATAACACTTAACACAACAGTTATTTCAGTTTGAAATATACAAAAAAAAAAATCATAGACATTTGAAAATAGAAAATTTGGTTATATTCGAAAATTTAAATATGGTCAGGTCAAATCTTTTAAAGAATTAAAGCTGATTCTATTAGTTACGTAAAAGGTTAATGAAGATGTTGTATATTTATGGTGATTTGTTATGACACCTAATTAGATTTTTCAGTGACTTTAGCATCTGTGATCGTCATACTATCGTGATATATTTAATTATTATTAGCACTAATCTTGCCTTCGCGCCACTGGTCAAAATGAATAATCCCGAGTAAATGTGGAAAGCGAAGGAAAAATATTTATCTTAATTCTGCATTGAAATTAATGCGAAACATTAAGGACAAATTTATTTAATGGCAAAAGTCAATTAGTCTGGGAAGATTAGAGCCGTTGTAATTCTAAATTGTTTTTCAATCGTTTAAACGTGTAGTGATTAAATAATTTTAGTGACCTGATTACGAATAGTTTATTAAGAATGACTAGTTTTTAGAACGAACAAAATCGACTTGTACATTCATTTCCAAAAAGTTGGTTATATTTATATTTTCATACCGTCAATATAAATGTAATGATACAACCTAATCGTCTACATTTATAAAATATCAGTAAAGAGCTTCGTTTAGTGATCACGAGTTCATTTGGTGGCAAGATTTATTTCAGATATTGAACATATCTGGCGCATTTGCAATTTATCTGAAAAACTATCTAAATAAAAGTTTGAATATAACCGAGGTTATGTTTTAAAAATATATTTTTAAAATACAATTAAAATTGACAGTTGTTTAAATTCACCGGTTGAATTTTTACAGAGACTTACACATACCTACACTACCGGTTGAATATCATAGCTACATATCTATTTTAATTTCAGATTTAAGATTTAAATGTTCTAAGAAATAAAAAATAATGTATAGATTTTTATATCTGTGGAAAACCCTTACATGTATCGTATTAAATAATATATGTATACTAAAATAGTATATTTATTAAATAAACTATTTTCCATTAATACTTCGAGGTGTTACAGGCCACGATATTAGGTCAGCGTGAATAAATATGTAAAGTTGTAAAGCATGGCATTAAATTTAAATAATGGATGAAATAAATTTAAAAAAGAATAAAATTTTAGACCATAAAAACGATTAGCGTCAAGAGTTTACGAATCTAATCAATAAGACGCATAAAAAGGCGCCATTGTTTTTTTAGGATTTCACCAGAGCGAAAATAATATTACTTGAGAAGATTTTAAAAAGAAGATAGGCAAGTTGAGAGTCAAATGTTTAGACAGAGGGCGATGACAGTGATTTCCTTCGACCGCTTCACAGCTGACAAATCGTTTTCAATTTACAATTAATGAGATAACAGGTCGTGGACAAAATATACTTGGGAAATTATAAGAGCTAGAATTGAAGGTTTCTTTAAATTAGTAAAACATGTACTCTAGAATCAAGATTCTTTATACATGATAAAATATACAAAAATGTTAGAACGTGTAATACAAGCGAAGAGAAATGGACGTTGTCGCCATTTTTACATTCCGTGTATTTTTTCTTTCAAATTGTATACAACACAAATAAATATTAAGTTAGGTTAGGTTGTGAATGTTGAAATGAAACGTAATGATAAAGTCACTGCCAAGCATTCAGAATTTATTAGATAGTAAGACTATTGATTCGCTGAAATCGCGAATCTATTGACTGTAGCTACGACTTTTAAAACTGAATGTTTACTTTTTTACATATGTACATATGTACATACTACATATACAGTAAAGTAAGTAGTTTCAACACGGCTTTTTTAACGAGTTAAAATGAATGGATAGTATCCAACTATTATGAAATTAGTCGTGGTAAAGATCTGCATCTTTTCAATCCAAATTCGAGCCCAAAGGGGGAAAAATCAGCAGCATATTATGCCTCTAGGAATACTTGTCGCTCATCAGTCTTTTTGGTTCTTTTCGGGCAACGTGAATATTGTTTTCGGGGCTTAACAAAGTTTTGTTATTTTGTTCACGCGAGTGGAATAACAATTGTCTGAAAGATGGATGTCGGTTGATTCTTGGGTTATATGATGTAGATAATCTGCTGAAGAGAAAATAGTTGTATTTGAAGTTTTATTTTATAATACTGTTACTTAAGAATATCGACACTCGGAAACCAAATCGAATTTTTCTTTTCAAGAATCCGCAAACCAATCAATTGCAAATTAACATAAATTTTAATCGCGTTAGAAAACTCAAGGAAACAACCGGAGCTAAGTGGAAACGATAGAACAATAGTCAAGCACATAGTTCGCCCGTATACTTTGAAGGTTTAATACCACGTCTTGTATTATATTAATCTCATTTATGAAATGTATACAGAAGTGATTCTGCGATATATATCCACAGAAATCTCTTAAAACATTTTTTTAATTAGAGATAAACATTATCCAATATCAATTGCAAACGCTGAACTGGTAAAAATAAAAATAAAAAGGTGGCTTTAATTTACAAAATGTGTTACAGCAGGGATAGCCAAAATGCTGACCGTGCGTCACCGGTTTTTTGTGACTTTTCTGAAAAGTTATTTGATTGTTGAATTGATCTTCATCATATTACCGTGGCGTAAAGCACATATGATACAGAGATCCATTTTATTTTAATGAGAATATATAAGCTACAATTTTATAAAATTTTTGTGTAGATTTACTAGTTATAAGTTAATTACTTGATTAACATTACATACATGAAAGGAAATCAGTATTCATAAAAGCATTTGTTGTCGAATGTGCTCGAATTTGTTTCATCTTCTTTTGATGCAGCTTGCTATCAAATATTAGTGAACAAATTGTTATTCATTCATTCATATCGTTTTTCCATAT
Organism: Himalopsyche kuldschensis; assembly: GCA_028554975.1. NCBI lineage: Eukaryota > Metazoa > Arthropoda > Insecta > Trichoptera > Rhyacophilidae > Himalopsyche > Himalopsyche kuldschensis. The sequence goes on from JAHFWI010000076.1 coordinate 1,696,618, forward strand.
TATATAATGATCGTCTTGGGCATTCAGATACTTCTGACGTTTGCGTAGCTTATAGCATCTCATTCTACCAACGCCTTTGCTGATCTCTATTTTCTAGCATTAATGCTTGAAATATTTCGCTATACGCTATCGTGTCTGATTTTCACGACTTAAAAGACTTCGCCTTACGCCAAGAAATCTTTAACTTACTAACTTACAAAGTTTCTAATAATCTGATGGGTCGTGTCTCTGGCCTTCAGGGTTCGACGATGAAGACCAATATGAAGTTTTTTTTGCATTTATTTCATATTTAATCATAATTTTTAACATTTCATTACTGTTTTTTGACATTATATAAAAAAAACATAAATACAGTATTAATAAAAGTTTTAAATTAATTCAACTGGTTGCCTGAAGCTTTAATTATAGATTATTGCTTTTAAGCGATGAGAATTCGAAATTCATTAAAGAACTGGCTGGTTTCATTGCCAAATCGTTTCACGGCATAAGCTATTAAATCTAAAGAAGCTTTTTTTTGAGGAAATTTTGACAAATTTTATTACAATGTTTACGGGGTTTACGACTTTCGTTTTATTTTTATTTTCACGTGATATTTGATGTTTTAAATTAATATATATCTGTGATTTTATAATGTTCAATCGTATCGTATATTCAAGAATGCTCTTATATTTAAGCTGTGCCAATGATTGGCGTTTCTTTCAAGTAAATTAGGTAATATTTATTATTGTAAGCAGTTACATACTATCTATTTTACTGGGATGATGCCGCGTTGTGGATGGCTAGTCATACTATTTTTCGTTATTTTGATAACAACCCTTTCCAATTTAGGCAACAATGGTTTTGTAACGTCGAGAGATTGTGATAAAAATTAAAGCAGAGACTACTTAATGTACTATTTTGATTTATATGTAACGTTAAGATGTTAAAAATTGTGACATATATAAAATACTTATTTCTAGATCAAAGCATCATTTACGTTCACTGAGTACGCGTCTTTCTGTGCAGCTATTATCTGATAAAGAAGGAAAATAAGCTTGTCATAAAAAGCAAAAAAGTAATAAAAATCTTTATTTTGGCAGTTAGCTGATAGTAAATTAATTATGATGTTTGTAAACTGCAAACAGTGGCATTCACGACTGGAAACTCGGCAAGTATTGATCGGTAGTGTTGAAATTCAGTGACAGTCAATATTGTTTTAATTTATTAGTGTATCTTTAAAAACCTATATTTAAATTGCAACCAAAAGATCGAAACATGGCAGTGTCAAGAAAATTGGCCGAAGACTTCAGTCGCATATTTTATTTCAGATAATTTGTCGCGCACACAATTTAAACTGAAGGCATATTATTATTAAAAAAAAAATACTTGCACATTCAGCCCTGACTGGCTAGTTAGTGGCGGGGCCCGGGGCGATATCGCGTCACAGAGCGAATATTACTTTTGTAAGCATTCGCAATGATCCACCCGTCGTTGATCGGTGAGGTCTAGATATGTGAATTATAAAAAACACATACATATTGTTACTAATTGATACAACAGTGAAAAACAATTGAATGATTTATCTAGAAGTGTGATCCAAAGTGAAAAACTAATTGATGATCTTTTCTTAAATACCGCGCATCAGAGTTTTCCCTATTGCTATTTTTTTATGTGAAAGTTGAAAAACTGTACACTTTTTTTCAAGATGAAAACTGTGGCGTTAAGTGCTATATTTTTTACATTTCTGGCGATAGCAGGTTGGTAAAACAGGATAATTAGAAATCACCACTTGTTGCTTTACAGAAAAGTCACATAATTTATGTTTGTTACTTGATGTGCTATCTTCATATATGACTTATTTTGGAAATATAATTGTTTAATGTTTTTAAGAGAAAGAGTATGCATTGAAATGGTAAGTAAAGTTTAATTATTGTTTATCAATAGTCTGTCTGGTTCCATACGAATGCAAATGAGCTTTCGTGATATTTATTTACAATATTTTATTGGAAACAATGGATTACACTATTAAAATAATGGTCAACAACCCTATGTTACTACAGAAGCAAATTTCAATCAATGATTATTTCTTTCACACCCCTATAAAAATAATACATGAACATCTCCTACTAACATTAATAAACAACAACTGATTTTTGATCATTTTGCAACAGACCAAAATACAAAGTTTCAAAAATTATTGATGTAAACAGAAAAGCGTAGAATTCGTAAAAAAAATGCTTTTATTGAAATTTAATTCTCTAGTAAATATTTTTTATCGCTTCCCTGCAAAATTAAAGAATGTGAGTATTTGCTTCATTCGTAGATCCTCTACGATCAATATGAGAATCTAAATATGCGATAAGAATTATTATATTGAGAAAGTCGTATCAAAATAGAGCGAAAAAGCAATTTTAAACACGTGGTATGAGTAAAGTTATCAACATTTTCTTTGATATTCAAAATGAATAACGACAAAATACTTCTAACATGCGAACAAATATAATTTGTGGTTTCGATGGATTCGGAGGCAAGTTCTTTGTAGAAGTTCATTTAAATATAAAATTAAAAATTGCTGCTATTATTCCACGTATATATAACTCAGTAAATCTGCTAAGTGGAGAAACACGTATCACTATTTGTGATAAAATACGTGGAATAAACGAAGTTATTTTTCATTTTATACTTTAAGACAAGTAATGTCTCTTAAATGAACATTTCGAAATAATTAATAGTTGAGAACTTTCTATAAATCTCTCAAACGATCTTTTAAAAGATAATTGGCATAAAAAATGAGGTAAAGAGATAATTTAGATGACTCGATCAATTTTCATTCATTATTAAAAAAATTACTTCTAAGGTATGTCCTGTCAAAAATCTGTAGATAGACAGAATATCCCACGATTTTTACAAGCACCATGGAGGGGTTGGAAAAAAATATGTAATTAGTTTTATTTTCATATGGGTACAGATAATTTCATGTTCATCCCATTCTTTACAGGGAATTGTAAAGAGTTAAGGCGACAGGTAGTGCGGCGGTCAGGTTTTTTTCTTCAGAAAATGTTAAATTTTGATGAAAAATAGTTACTGAAAATAAGAATAACGATTACTTGATTTAATTAAGCTCAGATAAACCACTTTATATAGCTTTGTAATAAAAAATCAGTATTTGAAATGAAATATTACATTTGTACCGAAACAAGCGCAATGTTGTGTTAGAATTGTTGGAATTAATTTTCCATTAAAAACGATTTTTATTTAACAATGTCGTCATTCAAAACGATTGTGAACTTGAACGTGCATTTTTATTTGCATCCATTAGTATTGACTTTAACAGAAACTCAGTGATATATTATCGATTCAAATGTATGCTCTATTGTTTCATTGAATTTTCCACGTTACTATTCACGGCCGATTTTCATCTCTTAAATTATTATGAATAAATTGAAAGTATTTTCATTTTTATTTATGTATTTATATATATACGAACATTACACGTATTCACGTACTTGTAACTTTTTAGAAAAAAAAAATAGCATTGGAAATTGGCAAAGAAAGTCAGCCGAGTAAGTTCCGTCATAATCAACTTTAGTACAAAAAATCTACTACTAGGTGGATTCTTTTAGAAAATCAAAACTTATGAAAAGTATAAAATTCAAACGTTTCCAATTAACAGCAAACACCTTCAGTCAAAATACTCAATGGAGTCTATTTTTTGAAATTAGAATCGTTTAAATTTTGTTTGGTTTTTCTTTTCTAGTAATCTTCATTTTTAAAGCCTTGCAACAGTTTAAACATAGTTTTTTTTGTTTGTAATTAAAAATATTTAGCTCATTGACATATCGTTGGAATAAAAATTTATATGGAGATGTTTTATGATTCAAGGTATGTAATATTCTATACGGCAATAAGTGGCAAGACTCCAGCAAACCCTCAAATACGCCTGCGTCAACTAAATAGCTAAATTAAATACAATATAATAAGGTGATAGGATGACATATATCATCATAATTTAATTTCCAGATTTCACTTATGGCCACTGCAATAAAGTTCTGGTCCAGATATGGCCAAACTATGGTACGCGGTATCAATTAATGGGCGGCAATAGTTTATTCATCAAGTCATATTGCTTTGAGTTCCGATAGTAACATAAATCATCGATATACCAGAATGAACTTTGCATAATGTAAATTTTTGACTGTTGTAAGTGTTGACGAAAATGAATAAACTCCCTCGTTTTACAACACGTTTCAATAATAAAATTAAATACTTAATATACCATTATGAATATTTCTTTACCAATTTATACTGCAAATTTATTATATACCATTTAATGTTATACCAAAAACGTAAATAAAACAGAATCGTTTTTCTTAACCACTTCAGCACGTCGATACATTCCGAATAAATTTTTAAATAATTTACCAGTGGAATTTTAAAATTTATTTTTTACAGTGGTTACACTAAAATAATTTAATTTAATGTTTTAAAATAAGAATAAAAAACAGTTTTTGGTGACAATTCGATTTTAACCAAAGACAAAAAAACACGCACGCTTATTGGAATCCTCATCAAATTCTGTTGTCTCAGTCGCATACTTCTTGGAGTACTTTGTTCAAGTCATCGATGACTATCCTTGCGGTCATCGTCGAATCAAGTTTTCACTCAGGCCCTTGTTTTATTTATTTGATCATGTACACATCGTTTCAACAGTAACCAGTTTATAATAAGGATTTTTTCTATACGCATATTTCACTTGTTTTTTGAGCCACGTATGGTATCCGGGATGACTAACATATTCGTAAGGTACAATCGTTAAAGCTGGAAATAAATATTGATCGAAGACTTTTAGCGATCAGTAGTTAATTAAAGGACTTCAAAATATTGTGTGATGATTTCGTAGAAAGAATTATGCATACATTATTATTCTAATCGTTACCTAAATCTGCATATTGTAACTTTATTATAGATAAATACGGCTGAAAACATTCTCTGCTGATGTTACTAGTTGTTGAGAATGGTCTTTTTTTGTCTCACCGTACTTCATAATCCATCGTTCATAATCGTATCGGAGTTTGGTCCTCACCGAGGTGATTTTTGACACTAACTTTCTGAATGTTGAAGTAGCTTAATTGAGTGGAATTATTTTGACTTCAACCTTACATTAAACAGTTTATCATTATTTGATTTATAATTATTCTTCCGCATCGGCTAATTCTTCGAGTGTCTTTAAAGTAATTCAATGTGCTGAACAATTTACAATCGCTTTAGATACGCTCCAGAAAATTTCAGAGTATACGATATGATTATAAATCAAACCTTATTGTCCATCGAGATTTGCTTTCGGCCTCGTGCCTGTTAAAAATATTATTTATTAATTCGCTCCCTATTTGAGTAATGTCGACATAATATTATCATGAGTGTTTCAATAATTGAACTTCAAATAATCACAAAAGAAGGAGGAACATATTATTACGTCAAATGTTGGCTATTGCTGACCTTGGTAGTTTCCGAGATAAAAGATGAGCGATGAATAGTTAGTATTATGTTACGGGAAATTTAAGAAAATAAAGTGTTTCGTATTAATTATTTGTAGTGGAAAAATATATTAATTATCAGAGTGATCTATGTCCAAGTGTATTTATTGAGGACAGAGCCAGTCGCGGGTCGACGGTGGTGTGCGTTAAAAAACACAATCCATAAATCTCGCGCCGTGCAATCTTTCAAGTACTTGCCAAGTGTTGCAGTACCGTCACAGAAATAAACGCCTCGCTCGCACGCCCGGTCTAAGAAATTTCTCTGTCATTATCACCAAACAGGCGGCTGAAAAATTACCGCATGAAAATAAATGGAACGTAAAATAATATTGTGTGTTACAAGAAAACAAAAAAACAAACATGTGACATCACAACACATTCGGTCACAGCCAATACTGATAACGAGTCGTTTTACTAAATGTCATACTGCAACACACAATGTATGTATTTTATTACATCGTATAATGGCACTTCTCCGAGGATCAACAGTATACCGTGTTAATTGACATCGTAGACAATTGAATTGGTATTTTTATAATCTATTTACTTATGCAGTCTCGAAACAAATAAATACAATACAATAATAAATCACTTTTAAGGCGTTCACTGTCAATACTTGGTGGAATAGCATTATAATAAAAATAATAAAACATTTTAAGTACTTATTCCGCATAAATTTTATTGGATCAGGACCGGTCTCGCTCATGGCGAGGATTGTCAACTGATAGAAATACAACGAAACAGTGATATTTATACAAAAGTTAACATTAAGATTTATTTATTTATTAAATGCACTTATTTTTGCTTATATTATAATGATAATTCATACTTAATTGATTTTTGATGTTATAGCTTGCATCGCTAAGAGGTCTTCAACATTTTAATTATAGTCTATTTTTCTTGTATTTTCTTAAATTTATTTGCTTAGTTTTAGTACCAATTGTTTGTCATACATTGTAATTCTTACTTAACTTTTGTATAAATATCACTGTTTAGTTGTATTTCTTATCATTTCTCAATGCTCGTCATGAGCGAAACCGATCCTGATCCAATAAAATTTATGTGGAATAAGTGCTAAAAATGTTTTATTATTTTTATTACAATACTAAGTAGGTATTATACGCACGTTTTTAATCAATTCAATATGGAAAACGACACTTCCACTATTATACGCGGATTAAACTGAATAATTAACAATACATATGTAGATAAAGAAACTCTATAATACAATTCGCTGAAACTAAAATATTTAATTATTTAATTACCCTAATTTCTGTTTCTTAACTTACTCAGATAGATCCGTGAAAAACCGGTACCAGTGTGTTGGCCATGCAATGCGATTCTTAAATCTTTTTATGAATTTTTCCAGCTAATAAACAATAAATAATTGAATTATGCACGCTATTGACGGTATAATTTAGACAATTCGAGAATTTTACGTGTGAAATGTCAAATTAAGTAATCAATAAATAATGCACATTAAAAACAATTTGGTGTCGTTGAATATGCGATATTACGTAATGGCTATGTCGAGTTCAATGAAATATATTAAATTATTCGTTATATTATACAGAGTAATATCTTAATCTATCAAAGTGGTGGAATATCTTGTCTTTTTTTGTTATTTTAATTATGTTTTATTGAATGAAATATTAAAAAAATACATACATTAATTTGACGTTTTATAAAATTGGTTTTTTAAATTTATGGCCAGTTAGGAGGTTACGAAGGCATATAATTTCTCATTGAAGGTTCATTTTTCGTCAACAGAATATTATTCTATATATTCAAAATAATTATTTACGACACTGGCGACATACGTAAGCGACGGTGAGCAATGAAATATTAACTGTGACTTTGACCGTAGCAGCAATTTCATTTCATAATTAAAATATTTAGTTTGTTTTCAACAATGATAAACTTTAATGATTATTTACTAAGTTTAAATTGTTTAAGTTGCCCGGTCCGTGGCGCAGTGTCAACGTTGTTGGCTTGCGTGCTGGACCGCCCGGACTCGATTCCCGGTACGAGCGGATTTTTTCAGTCTATAAATCTGTTCAAAGGCATGGGTGTTTGCGTTGTTGAAAATCCCGTCCCACCTTTCCGATCCCAAAGACCGACGCACAGTGACAGCGATTAGCTAATCACTAGTCCTGTCCTAGTCCTCGTATCCTTTCCATCCTTACTCTCTTATAGAAAGAGAGGTTGAGAAACTGAATAACAAGCAGGTCTCGTAGAAAAAACATATGTTGAGATAAACTCCGTGAGGAGTCCATATGCTCCAAGTTGGGAGCGGACATGGTTAAAAAAAATGTTTAAATTTCATTGCTAATATGCACCCATTTTACTTTCAATGTGTTAACTGCAGGGCTGTGGAGTCGGTGAAAAAAAGTCCGACTCCAACATTAACCAAAAACACGACTCCGACCAAGAAATTTCAATTTCGTCACTTTTTTCCTCTAATTTTCCTATTTATGTGTATTCAATTAAATAGCAACCCTACCAATGCGACCAAAAGCCAAGTTTGACATATAAAATGCAAAAATAAAAAGTTCAAACTTTTCAAAATTTCCGACTCCAAGTACGACTCCGGCCAAATCGCCGCGAAAATCACAGCCCTGGTTAACTGTCAATACATGCATCTCTTTATTTCATTATGAAGACAAAAAATCAACTGAAAAAATGGGACACTCGAAAATTGGAAGAAAACGAGCATTCCTGTTAAAATAAAAGTTTTAAAAAAAATAAAATTATCAATATTGCTGAAAATATCAAATGCTAGGAAGAACAAGAATAAGAAAAAACTATTGGGTTAGTTGTATAAAACAGGATCTAATAATTTGTACTTAGGCATGACTTCATATTACAGCATTAAACGAGTTTCTGTTTTGAAAAAATAAGAAAGCTACCACATTAATTATTTGAAATATTGTTGAAGACAAGATAACGTGTGACGTACTAATAATTGGCTTAGTATATAAACAAGGTACCTACATATCTGATGAAAATATTTTTGAGCTCATGTGAGATGAAAAAAATCATATGTAAGTTGATAAATATTATATTTAATAAAAAAATATCAGTGTCACCGAATTAGTGTTAGTAAAATGGTTTTTCATAATCTCTTTAGTCTTAAGCGTTCTTGCATGTGACAAAATTATTAAAAAACCGCGTAAAAGCTAGTTTCGTATAGATTCGTATCTATAAGTAAACGCTATTATCTGAAAGCTAAATTTATCATTAACAGAACCAGCTGCAGACCATAACTCTTAAAATTCTATTTCGAATAATATTTATAAAAGTGACATTATGTGAAAAAATTAAATCGTACTTATTCTATATGAATCTATGATAAATATAGGTCGTCCAAATTTAAGCTCACATTCTTCGGAATTGTTATTTCGTAAAATGAGGTGTTTGATAAATTTAAACAAATAAATTGTATTTGATATTATGTATTTTAACGATTTAAAATTATGATTTTTTGTATAATACTTAGTAGCTATCTTATAACACAAGAACATGCAAATTAATAATTTATTTTGAATTATTTGAAGAATTACTTGTAATTTTATAAATATGAGAATATTTTTACATTGTATAATTTCTTTATTATCGTTAAAAAGATTTATCTAAGCGCACGGTATATATTTAAATATATAAAATGAGGAGGATGTAAAAATAGAAGGATGTATGATATTTTAGATATTTTTAGTAAAATTACGATATAAAACAGGGAAGGCGAATCTTTTTACCTCGTAGTTCACAATTGAGTTTAAAATTATACTGAAAGAAAATACTAAAAAAATATTTGTATTAATAAAACATAATATGTAAAATTTTAATGGACGATATTTTTATATATTTATTTTCAAATTCTGTATGGTTTCAATGGATATGATTTTTTGATATCTAGTAACATGGAACAATGCGAAAGATTGCGAATTTTTTTCTTGTTGTGATGTTGTTCAACCGTCTTGAAACGGAGCTGGGGATTGTATTGTCAGGATCTCGGCTGCTTAACTTATCCCGAAATACACTGGAATAAAAACTTTAAATCCCACGATATTATTTTATTTTAAGCATGGGTGATTATTCTCAGTATCGTTTTTTTATGTGTACTATCCTGAAATCCCGAGATTGCAATCCTTAGTCGGCATACGGGAGTACACACGTGACAAACGTCGCAGGAAAAGCTCCCCATTAAACCTCGATGCGTTACCGCGATGTACACTGCGATAGATTGATATAACAAATTATTTAAGCGACAAAGCGCACAATGATTACAGAACTTAGTCAAATGTATAAAAGCTTTATGCTATTATTTTATTAATATATCTAAATCGAATGCATAGTATCAAAGTAAAAACCAGCTGCATTACATACATACATATTTGCTGGTAGATTGAAAGAGTCACATACATAGATAACAAGCTCGCAACCCAATTTAACGATATATGAAGAAAGATTAATTATCGACATTGAAATGCCAACGCTAATAGAAAATTTGGGATTAATTCCGACGTCAAATAAAAAAAAAATATCCATTTCTTTTTAAAAATTTCGTGTGAATAACTTTCACGTCAATTTCCCGGATGACATGATATTTCAGTTCGAATTGAAACTGACAGTTGCAAATCTGCTACGCGTGAATATTTTTTTCAAGATACACCCACCACTGGCTCATTATTTACAAGTTCAAATTTAGTCTGCTCAAAAATAAAATTGAAGCATATTAATCTTTTATATTATATTGAGAAAAACTTCTGCTTTCCGGTAAATACACATGTGCTGTGAAGGCAAAGATCTCAAATGGGCTGGAAAGATTTAATGTTTTATGAATAAATCAGTGTGCAGGAAAGACAACAACTTGGAACCACGAGGAGTGCCTGGCTCAGTTGAAAAGAATTAGTAATTGACAGGACCTACGAGAATAGTAATGAATTTATTTCCCCTAACATAGGCGATGCATACAGCCAATTAATTTCGAATAACACGAAAATAATCATTATGAAGGCGAGACAGTAATACAATTGTTTGATTAGGCAACAATTATCCGCGGCTACAATGCTACGAAAAATATGACGAAACCTATTTGATTGATATTCATATACCATTAACCATTAACCATTAACGTGCCTGGCTATGATAATGTGACCTACATTAAAGTATTTATTTTCGTGGAGCCAGTATTCGCAACGGAAAATTTATGAACGTCCAAAAAAATGTTTAAGTTAAATCGGTCATAGACAGAGTTTTCCATTTTTCAGTTTTGAAAATGTCAAAACGTGAAATAAGCTAAGTATCCTCATTCAAGCGAAGCATTTCCACCATGGGAAAAAAATTACAGACGTACTGAACATTTTTTTTATACTATATACTATATAGGATATTTTATTACTTAGATCATGTATAAGAAATACCGTTTCGACAGTAATTATAGATTGTCAAGAGGATGCAATTTTAGGACAACAATCAGGAAGATGTTACCGGGTAATTGAATGTTAAAAACATTTTATGTATATGAATAAATATTTAAGTTTGTTCTATAAAATAATATTATAGTATGATGAGTGAACAATTTTACAAGTGAAGCCAATACTGAGCATACATTAAAATTGTGGAATACGTACTTATTGTGTATTTCGTGCCTTTGAGCTTGTGTATTTATTGCTCATGATAATAGTTGTTTGTTTGAAATTTTACACATTGTATTTTTGATATAGATTATAGAATAAGATCGATTTTCTTTCAAGCTTATCATTTCATATTGGAAAATGATTCCTGTCCGCATAGTTTATCCGATAAAAATGCGTTTTTTACTTTTACCAATTGGTAAAAGAATTCGAATTCGGTTCCAAAAATAATATAAATCGGTAACTTTAAAATTCCATTTTCTGTTTCAAATCTTCAAAGTATACGCATTTCACTGAGTACTAACAATATTTCATCTGCTATTATGGTTCGTTTAAATGAGCTGTGAATAAATGTAGATATTTGTCGTCTCTGAGAAACTTCATATTATACTTTTCACAAGGAAAGGCCATTTCGCCACCCAAATTGTTCCCTCTATAAAACCTCCCTTTGGTCTACGTGTGATAACTTTTGTATTTGACTTTCATTCATGATCCGAAATGCCACGTTTTATGTGTTGATTGTATATTAGTAAAGTTTAGCAGCCAGAAGTTTTTCTCCGTGTTGTTGTCATTGGTCATTAAACTCTCCGTAAAGTAGTTTAACACTTAACGGTTTTACGAATTTTCAAGTGTGGGCGATAACACGCAAATGAAAATATGATGATATGAGGAAATAACATAAGAAGTGTGAAAATTGTTTATTATTATATTTGGCACATGGGGAGTCTATTACGTGAACACACATTCTTTGAAAACAAATTCTTCAACGAGCACATTGTAGTTTTTAACTTCTCCCAACATTCTCCGAGTATTTATTAACAATACGCTCAAATGTTTAAGTGCTGACTTGGAATTTAAATAAAACTAAAGAAATATGAAAGCTTTGTATTTGTAAGCCTGTATTTAATATAACTCACAAAAAATGTTTGTAAGCCGGAAACCATTTTGTGTTTGTTAAAGTGAGACTTATATACAGATTTGAAATCTTCATTTGCAAAAAGGAGCATCCAACATTAAATAGCACTTGGATCCTCGTAACTGCTTAATCCGTTACTGATGGTTATACTGCGAGTGATTTACCGCCCGAAAGATTTTTTTATGTATCCAAAATAACAAATTTGCTAGAAATGTATCAGGAGCCATTATCCAAGACTTGGACATTATAATATAATATAAAGATCTTTATCAACTGAACTTTTCCATCTCCGAAAATTATCAAATTAGGTAATCATTATGATTCATCGTTAATATGTTTTGCCGTGAATTCATAATATCCCAACATTCTTGGCACAATTAATCCACCATCTACAATATCAGACTACTGGGAAAACTCGAAGAATTTGGTAACTAAACCACCGTCTCGAGCATTTATTTAAAGCCTCCTTTATGTTTGGTTAGTCCATGTTTGGAATATCCACAAGAGTAAATAAATTCACATGCAGTAGATTTATTCTTAACATTTTTTACACATCCCATACTTACAATATATTAAATGGAGCCAGAACAATCTGATAACGGCCACTATTCCCATTATACAGGGGTTTTTTTTTGAAAAAAAGGTGCCGGAATTCACTTCATGTGAAGCTTTTTAACTAAATAAAATTATATTCAAATATCATTTAAGTATAACATTTAAAATAACTTTAATTATTCCACGTATTGTGTAACTAACTGTGACACGTGTTTCGCCTCTTTCAGAGGCATCTTCAGACTTACTATCGCAAAGTTTGCTTAAGTAATGAAGCAAGATAAATTCTAACATTTTAACATTTTAAATTATGAAATTACAAAATGGATTACGGGTTTTTTTCCTACTAAAGGAAACAAGGAAGGGGGTGATAAAATCAAAACAATGTAATAACATAATGATACTAATAAGGTGCAATCAATCAATCAATTAGATTGGGATTTTTCCTTTTTAAGGGACGCAAGAGAGGGTTATAGAATCGAAACAAAGCAAACAAATATATTTCTAATGACGTTAAACATTACAAACTAATAAACTATAAACTAATGAGCTGCAATCAATCAGTTAGGTTGGGTGATTACTCTTTTGAATGGGAATAATGTTAACAAAGGCGAGCATCCTGTCCTGTTAAGAATATTATTTAATAATATATATTTTTTATTAAGAGTTTTATTTATTTCTAAAAATTCTAGACTATTCATCTTTAAACCTTTTTTATTTACTCGGTGGAGTATTACACAATACGTGGAATAATCAAAGATATTTTAAATTTTATATTAAAATGAACTTCCACAAAGTTACCGCCGAAACCATCGAAAATATCATTTAAGTAATATTTCGTCTAATTGATTTTGAAATCCGTGAAAAAAGGTGCCGAGACGCCGTTCTACCGCGTTAAATGGAAAAAAGCCCTGCCAAGATTATTTATATAAAGGAATATGAATATAAGGATAAATTAATAATGGACTGATAGTTAGCCAATCGTTCTAGCTTTATCCCGTTTTCGTTGAATCGGGGGTGGGGTGGGGGTGAGACGGTAAGTTAACGTTGTATACATCCATGCCTTTAAAATAAAAATATTAAGTCTATCGAAATATCAGTTTCTTAAAGTGTCCGCAATCCATTCAGTAAATACCAAATCTGAATATAATTTATGACCAAGAGTGAATAAAGGGGAATGGCCAAAAATTACGATCACTCATGCAGATCATCATCCAGATTATTAATCCTGATTCACCATGAAGTTGCCTTTAAATAAAATGGTAATCGAAATGGATAAAACAAAGGACTTATGGGTAGAATATTCTTGGAAACGTTTAAAATGATTTCACACTGACGAATATTGTAGGCGTGTTAAACAGGTAATTTAAAAGAATCGCCAACTGTTTTCGTGAGAACATAAAGTTCATCTCAATAAAAAACGCGGACTTCTCTCAATGGTGACAAAGATAGTAGATTCATGAACTTTGGGTATCGCGAAATTACCCAGTTATTACAGCCAATGGAGAAGTTGACGTCGACTAGGTGTTTTGAATAATACATTTCCATATAAATCGATGCTGTAGAATTTTAACGAGGACGGTGATAAATTTCATATCTCCTTGAGACGAGGAGTATAACCGGTGGTCGTTGGATAATAATATTGTTTAACAATAGCGATGCATCTTGATTATATCATACCTTTTTAAGGAATCTGATAAAGTTCAAATATCTATTTATATATGTTTATAAGAAATGATAGTTTCTAGCGACTTAAAACAAGCCCATAGGCATGCGACTATTAAAGCTTTACATCAGGCATGGGCAACGTTTCCTAGGTCTGGGGCCGGACCAAATTACTAAACATAATAAAGTAATATTTAATTCAAAAAACACGTTGCTACTTCTTATATATTTTTTTATTTATACAATGAACGACATAATATTAATATTATATACTGATTACAAAATGTAGTGTGGCCGAGTGTGGGAGTAAGATTGGCTTTGTACTTGAATTACGAGACTATCAATAATTGCGTTGATAATCGCATAAAATTTTCGAGATTTTCATGTTATCCTCGATCGAATTTTTGATTCAGTGTGTTTCACCCTCGATAAAAACTGTTGACACGTGTATGTGCTGCCAAAAAGACGAATGATTTTTCTTGCAAATGCGGGTAAATTTGTATATTTTTCTTCCACCAAATATAATTTATAAAGATTCGTCAATTCAATGTTGTTAAATTGTGGTTTTAGCACTAAGTCCCCCTGAAGCTCAATAAGTTTCATCTGTAAATTTGCTGGCACATTATTAACATCTGCATCCATCGGACGAGCAAATATAGCGAATGTGGACTCTTTGCTTTGGAAGTCAGCAAACCTCGTATCAAATTGCTCTATTAGTGACTTCAGTTTATCTCCATAAGAATTGTTGTGATGTTTGAATGTTCTAAGGCAGCATTTCGCAACTAAAGTTGGTTGGAATTTTTTTTTCATTTAAAATTTGTTGAATGTCCCGTTTGAACTAAGTTAATATTTTATATCGACTTGTTAGAGTTTCTTTATGCGAGCAATAAATATTTACAATCTAAACCATGATGTTTGTATTTTTCGAAGCCATAACATATACTGTATCAACACAGGGTACGTTGACACTACAAACTAAGCCGTCTGAAATTCTCAATAGATTTTGTATGCTAATTCGGTTTCCTGTGGCATTAATTTCATTCAAACTTAAAGCCGATCACTCATAAGTCGCATGGTTAAGTCATTAATGCTATTATTATTGTGCGAAAGTATTCGTCAAAAAAGAGGTTCAGTAATCAGATAAAAAGCTTTGCCTGTTCAATTAATAATCCAAACGCGCCGGCGACATATTTATTCAAAATGATCAATGATACGTTTTTTCGTGCACCCAATCAACAAAGAATGATATGTTGTATTTTCGCATAGCAAATTATATAATTGGTTGAGAAGCATGATGATAATTGATATTTATTTTAATAAATAACTATCTTATAATGCTACATATCGATGGCTTTAATAGTAATTTTCTAGTAAACTCCACTTTTGACTGAAAATGACTTAATAATGCCATCTTGTTGTATCGTCCAATGTGCATGTCCCGTAAAATTTTTGTAACCAAAACATATTTGAGTGTATCGGAAAAACGTTTTAGGAAAATTTTATAACTCTATTGCCGTCCTAAAACCTACGCTGCTAATTATCCAACTCCGCCATTTTCTATTGTCACCTGTCATTCATTCGTTGTTTTTCAGCGGTGGTACAAATAAATCGTTTGAAAGTCCTATTTGAAATTTTACCGATCGGTTTTGAAAATACCAAAATAATCAGTTTTTACCCTCTCCTGCACGATTGACAAAAACGGAGAGAGCAAATATACTCTTTAAGCCATCGATATGTTTGTTGTGAAATAATAATGGTCCAAAATAAATGGAAAATGCGTCCAACTTAAAACAAAAAGTTTTCTACTTCACAAATAACAGTTTAAATACGATCGCAGCATCTCTGTGCGTCTACGCAACCAAATAATATTCCTTTGCCTTAATTTTCCAAGAACAAACACACTTTTTCCGAGAAGTGTCACATCAAATCCGAATGAACACAATCAGCATCGCGTTTAAGGCATGCCGCTCCGTTTAGTGGGCCACCTTGGTGTTATTGACTGATAATTTTATAAAGGTTAAAGACATATTTTTAAAATAAAGCTAATGTAATTCTATATTATTAAATGTTAAAGATTCATGCAATTAGGGATTTTTGACAGTTGGTCGGGATCCAAGTAAGCTTTCACTAAGTGGCAGAATAATGACACTCACCTGATATGTAAGCATCTGGACTTACAGTGGCGCATCTCAAATATTCCAATTGTAGGGTAAATTACTCAAACGATGTTTTTTTTTGGATATCTATTTGACGGAGCTTTAAGTTCTAAGTTCTTTCAGTTTCCTTCGCCTCTGTGTTTTTTTTTTTTTAAAAATATTTGTTTGCATTCCTTTCCCATCCCTGCCGACAGGAAGGCGAGATCGATACAGTTGAAGAAATCAACTTACTATTTCGTCTCTACCTAGGGAGGGTCATCGAGAAGAATAGCTTTCGGTCTGTATCGATTCTCTGATGCCTTTTCGACATAATTTTGCATGCAAGAGTACTCAAACGATAAAAACAAAGCTAAATCGTTCGATTTACTAAGAACAAACTTTGTATAAATATCATAAAAATAATACGGGATAATTATCGTATAGCACATGTCACAAAGCACAGTGGTTTTGGTTAGTAGTTTTAAAATATGTACTATAATATTATGGGTATCTTTCGCCTTTTTAATAGCAGTATTAATAATTATAATCATTATAATTCTCACAACTATTTATTAAACTTAGAATCCCTAAACTAAATTGATAAAAAATAACCGCGATTGTAACAGCTGGGTGGGGGTGTTAATATATTATATGGGTAACATTTTTTCTTATATAACAAACTTTTCTATGTACATTTTCCGCTACCCATGACATCTAGTGCAAAAATGAAATGGAAGATTTACCGCTGTTTTTTTAATGTCTATGTTTTAATTTGGCAGCGCTATTTTTGTTGGCAAGACTGGTGACATATTATTTTTTCACCCTGTTTACAAAATATTTCGGGCGTGCCACTGTGACACGGACTGGCACATTTCAGTCGGATGCCGAGTTTTATTTAATTTTTTTTTAACTTTGACGTCATGTTGACTTTTAAAATAAATACAATTACACGGTAACGACCATGAATGTCTCACGCTGACACTAAATACCGCCAATCACCCGGAAAGATTATTATTTTAAAATTTCAACGACCGAAAAAAGTTTGAAAAATATTTACATTAGCGCCAAACAAAACAAAGATGATCTACTTGTATCGTTATGTAATAATTAGAAATTAGAGAATTTTTTATCGAATAGCATTATTGACTCATTGGTAGCTTAGAATTTTTATATCTTATCATGGCAAAACATACTTGGTTTCAGGCCCAGACTGAAGCGCTTCAGTTAATGAATCCTTGTAATGTTGGAGTGTATAACAATACTGAATACCAGTCTTCGTTCTCTCTACACTCTCTAAAAAGTAAACATGGGTGATTGCCACCACCTAAAAAGCTGTTTCTAGTGAACAGTGTGTTCGCATACTAATATTTTTCGATTTTGTAATAAGTATTGAATCTACTTGCAAAATAAGTGACACCCTACGATTTCCTACATATTTTTGCTTTGTTCATATTGGTCGTAATCTTTTACCTGGCACAGTGCCAGTGATTTCAATGTTTTACAGTTTTCGACCAGTATGCATACTGATTGAGAGTCCAAGTTTATACACCGGTATTATAATAGAAATCAATGTCCGGAATAACCATTCTTTTATTTAACGCGGATTCCCCAATGCCCATTTCATTAAAACTTCGAGTTAACAATTTCCATTCGGCTGGAATATTTCTGAAATGAATTTATTTTGGAAACGAGTTATAATAGAAAGATAAATCATAAATTATCTTCATAATTAAAATACATTTTTAGTACTACTTCCACATACAATTTAATAGAGATCAGGTCTGGTATCGCTCATCGGGTATTATCGACTAACAATTTTCATCAGTTGATAATGCTCGTGGTGAGCGAAACAGTCCTGACCTTTATAAAATTTTATGTGGAATTAGTACTAAAAAAATGTTTATTATTTATTCAAAATAATGCCTTTCCACTAAGAAGTGACCCCTTAGAGGTTATCCCCTTAAAAATAATCTATCTGCTTTGTTATACAAATATAATGGAATTTTCCTATATGTCAATGATGAATACAAACAAAAAATACATTATAATAAATAAACAAAATAACAAAATTCTTGTCTCGCAAATAAAAGGAGCGGTTTACTGGTTTACATGGTTGGCATTAGATATTCAGACACTGGTTTCAATTTATAATTTATTTTTGAATAATAATTATGCGATTATATGTGTAGTAGAAAAATATCTAATTTCAGTGTCTAAATGTGACATCGCTTTTAGAACACAAAAAACCGTTCTTACCAAGATAGTTTTAATTTGTATTCAAATTATCTGTCACTTTTAATCCTAAACTGACGACTAGTATGTGTTCTAATACCGAAAAATCCAGTTTTGTATGTTGGGCATGTAAGAATATGAATTGTCATATTTTGATAAAGCGGATTAACTTGTGTTTTTTTTTATGAAGATTGTTTGCATAATTTTCGGAGTATTATAAATTTGATGGTAATGAGCTTTGTAGAATTACATGAACGATAGATATGCGCTATTATTTTTACTAACGGTTTTTTTTTGTACAGTCTTTATTTTTTATAATAGATTGAGATACTATGTTTTATTAGTTTTCACACTCACTAGGCTAGTTCAGCCTAATTAAATCAATTAATTAGGTTAAACACAAACCTATCTTATTGATTGCAGCTCATAAGTTGAATAGTTTTTAATGTTAAAGTCATTAGTAGTATAATTATTTGTTTGCTTTGTTTAGATTCTATAACTCTCTCCTTGCTTCCCGTAAAAAGAAAAAATCCCAAACTCCATTTTGTAATTTTATCATTTTAAAATGTTAGAATCAATTTTGCTTCATTCCTTAAGCAAACTTTGCGATAGTAAGTCCGAAGATGCCTCTGAAAGAGGCGAAACACGTGTCACAGTTAGTAGCACAATACGTGGAATAATTATTTTAAATTTTATCTAGTTTAGTCTAGTTTCAGGCGAAGGCTCTCCTCTGAGAGAGACTGAGAGCTTATGACACAGAGTCGGTTGTTTAACAGTACACGGAACTTATTTTCAAATAGAAAGAAATTTTTACTGTTTATAGTTTTGTAATCAAGATTGTTAATAACTTTTATGATTTTGTTTGCCTGCATTATAGCGATACACGTGTCTCATGGCATGGCATAAAGAGTGGTATGATCAATTGAAGCTTTTCAATGGTTGAAAAAGCCAAAATAGATATGCATTAACTATTTTTCCTTATTGAAAACTAGATAACCACAGTCCCTATGTAGTTTTTTATTATTTATTAATTCAAAAAATACAAATCATGGCATTACAGCTCACGCCAATACGCCATGCATTTGACAAATTTATTTACATATACACACATACATACTTGTATAAACAAAATAAAAATTTAAAATTACAAATTGTAGCCATAAGAACAGAGAGAAAAAATGAATAAAATCACATTGGAAATTTTAAAGATTTCAACCGAGTGAGTTCCGACAAAATCAACTTTTATTCATAAAATATAGTATTCGTCTGAACTCACTCACGTCAATATGAAATATGTCGACATCCGAAGCAATACCGTTTAAAATTGTTAAAGCTCTTCCCAGTGGCATTCCCATTGGCAGACTAGTTGAACACCCTTGGAAGAACAAACCACTCATGTTTCCGATTCCTCAAAAAAATATCATGAACATTCAATTTAACATTGGAACTGGATCATTAATCAATCATTATCTCAAAAATGATAATATATGGATATGCTTTTACACCCCTCATAGGTCCCCAAATAGAGAATTCTCAAAAATTTCTTCTGAACCTTCTCCACCGTAAGAACACATTTCGCACCCCTCAGTGTGTACACTTGCAATTAAAATGCGTATGTATGACTTATTATTATCCATTATTAGCAGTTGGTTATTTGTGTTTCACAGAGACTTTTTATCTAGAGTTATGTGATTATGCGATGACTATTCCGAATCTTTTTCTAGTTTTGCACAATGGCTACTTAATTCGCCTTTTTTTATCTCGTGCAATTGTTTTTTTTTATTTATTATTTGTACACATAGCTTGTATAATTTATGATAATTTATTTTAGTAGTTTTAACTATGTTTGTGTAGTTCAATAATGTGTAGACAGTAGTGACTCTACTCAGTTTTACATAATAAAAAAATAAGTAGTCAGACAATATAACAAAAAATATTCAAGCGTCCTGTTGGTGTTGTATTGGTGAATTGGTATTTGAAGTCATGCCAAAGATTATTCAATTTTAGATAATGTCAAATAGCTGATACGTTCCTGTATCTGCTTACCTGTATGTAGATATGTAAAATTGTTGTCTTATATTGTGTGGATTACCTGTTTGTGTACTAGTCAGCTTAGAAGAAGATAAAACACATTCTTTGTACTTAATCTAGATATTTTATAGAGATCAGCAGCAATTTTGTTTATTAAAATAAATCCAAACAGCGTTATTTATTTAAAATCGAGTACCTAGGTTATATCAAACAATTGATGAAAGAAATATGACCCATACATAGGATAAGAACAATATAAGATCAAATTAAACAGGCTATAATTATTATGCAATTTAACCTTTATCTTTTGTGGGCACATCCTTACTTTTCAACTGATTAGCATCTTTTTTTATATAGAAGGAAGCAAGATTTAAGGTCGTCTTCTTATTTTAAGTTTGGAATAAATTCTATATTCTAGTGTTATATATTTTCATTCTTCATCGATAATGTGCTTAAAATCGTCGCTGTTCTAATAGTTTTTATTGAGGTTATGACCATTTCCCTCGTAGTTTTTGTCATATGAGTCAGCATCCAGGATAATTTTGGTTTCAAAGGCTAAAAACATACACTATTGCAGTGATCGCCAAGCGGTCGCTCGCGAGCTACCGGTAGCTCGCGAAGGATAATTTTGGGAAATCCATGCTTCTCACATAGACAGATGCATGTGGCTTACTCACGCGTTGGAAAACCTTCTGATTTATTCGTGTACGCACCCGACAGAAAAAAATATTTTGTATCCAAGAGCACTTCAATAAACAAAATTAAGACAAAAACACTTTATTTCTTTGAGTGACATTGCATCGCATGCTGGGTACTCATTTTATGTTCAGTACGCATTTAATGTTTTATTGGAAGCTCGATTTTATTTAAGTAATTTAATAATAATGTGTATGGTACAATAAAAGACGACGATAAAACAATATACAAAAGTAGCTCACCAGACAATTTCAATTTATGAAAGTAGCTCGCATCCTCATTGAGTTTGGAGACCACTGCACTATTGTAACAGTCATTTGAACAGCAGTACACTCAGTCTGATGTCCCGTGATCGTCAAAGGGGCAGTGTCGGATTGATAGTTTTTTTTTATCAATGAATAATTATTAGCGAAGACATCAAATGAAAATAATTGTATTGATTTTTTTGTAATTGTGACTGATTTTTTTTTCAGAATTGACAGAAGGTTTCGGGTATCACAATGCAGACCAACGACGCTGGAGCCGACGTCATATAGGATGCGGCGGGAAGATGCAGTCGCCGATAAGCGTCGCGACGCGCCGAGCCATTCCTCTTCGAATGCCGGCTCTTGAGATGATCGGATATCATAACCAACTACCTGGACCTATCAAACTACATAACAATGGGCACTCTGGTAATATTATGAAGAATTTATCTCATTGAAATAAGACCATGCTATCAATAGTTAAATTAAGTTTTCAATTTAATACTTGATAGAAAATCATTCAAAAACAATTTTATATAAGCAAGGGCGGTCACGTTTGTTCAACGCTCTAAAAATTTGATAACTGGTTAAACTATTTGAAATTTTTGATCTAGTTTTTTTAAAAAGATAAATGTCGGAAAACTGTATGTAGGTTGTTTTTAATGACACATTTTACCCCTAGTTTACGATATCGTCTGTCGAGCTCGTTTCTCCCAAAACTCAGTTTCAAATTTCAGAAAATTAAAAAATATATTTACTGAATGCACATTTCTCACAAAAATAAATATTAAATTTAACTCAATATTTTTATACATTTTCCATTAATGTTGTAGTTGTGAAGTTATGAGCTTAATATTTCAGAGCAATTTATATGATATATTGTACCGGTACGTAATAAGATCATGGGATTAAGGATATACCAGATGTCGTAATTAAATAAATGTTTATTAATCAATGAGAGTACAATTGATGGTAATAAAACACTGATTGAAAACAGAAGAAGTTCTGCTAACTCTTACGCACGTATCAAGCTCTTAATTATAAACAAAACCCCCTTCAAAATATGAGCGCGTTAAGAAATCGAAGATGAGACATATTCAAGATATTTGTTTTAAATGAGTAATTCACTCTGCAAGATCATTGGAATCTTTTAAGTGTGTAGTTATTTTATAAATAAGCTGTTTTTTCAGCTCTATTAGTGTTTGCTTAAAATTACATAAGCAAAGTGTAGAGTTACAGCCGATTTATTATACTTGGCTGACTATCTGCAAAATACATACTTGAGATTTTAAATCATGAAATTAAAAATGGGCCATCGTAACGAAGAATTTGATTACCGAGGAAAATATGACTTAAATATTTTTTTGTGTTGAATTTACAGAATATTTACAGAAGTTTTAACAGTATTAACTTCACACAAACCAACAATAACTCATCATTTGTATATGTCATTATAATATTATTGTATATGTACTTGCGGTTTGTACAGGAAAATCTCGATATAATAATCTGACTTTTGCTATTAAATTAATTTCTTACAAAATTTTTAGCATAAATTTGTATGCAGAATTAAGATATTTTAGCTATTTATATATTATATTTAGATATTTCTCTTTCCATGTTTACATAGGATAATAAATTTCGATCAGTGATATCTATACATTGACGTTCATAAGAGTTATGCGTTAATTACACGCAATTCTACATACAATTCTGCAGCTATTCTTTAATATACACGGAGCTTATTTACGTAATGCTTAAATACATCCTTAGTATTGACATGCTAACATCTAAACTAGTGTGGCATCAACTTACATATTTATGAAATGCTCTTAATGCGAAGAAAACGAGTTAAATCAAGATTGCAACTTAGTCAATCCAATAATTATGTGTTTGGTATTCTAAAAAATATGTCTATCAATGTTTGAATGAAAATGTACAATCATTTATTCAATTAAAAATAAGTATCTATTTGTCAGTTTTCGTAAAGCGAACAAAAACGATGCATGGACACCGTTCTAATTAAATTTATCAATTCAAAAGTCTCATTTTTCCCCCTTACGGCTCTCTGCGGCTCTCTGGTACCTTTGTTATCCTGTTTCCATGACAATTTGACTCTTTTTAGACCAATATGAATAAAAATAATTAAAAATAATATTTATAAATATTCTGATGAAGCATCGATTCTTTAATGCTTTTTGCCGTCTAAAATATAATTTGATCTTGATCAAATCATTATGGGCTCCTG
The DNA here is from genome assembly GCA_028554975.1 of Himalopsyche kuldschensis. Classification (NCBI taxonomy): domain Eukaryota; kingdom Metazoa; phylum Arthropoda; class Insecta; order Trichoptera; family Rhyacophilidae; genus Himalopsyche; species Himalopsyche kuldschensis. The sequence goes on from JAHFWI010000076.1 coordinate 1,720,487, forward strand.
AATTCTTGAAAATAGCAAACGAAGTAGTTCACTCTGCGTCACTATGAATTCTTTTCGCTTTCAATTCGCTTTCAATTCTCTTGTAAATCCTAATTTACCAGTTTAACATTTATTATTGTACAAAATTGCAGCATGTTTTATCGTTCGCATATGTTTTCAATTTTGATTATTTACATTTTATAAACTTTTTCAAAGGTCAAAAGGTTTTTATAGATTTATTGTGTTGTACAATTACCAAATGTGGGTACACACATTTTCAATGGCTAAATTTTTCAGATAAAGATGATATACATACATATGTATCCCCGTATGATATAACGTATGCCAGTGCGTATTTAATGGGCTATAAATCCTATGACGCGAGTCAGTCAAGCTGTTTTCTACAAAATATTTTTTTATGTTTTCAACTGTCTTATCAAAATTTTGTGAGATTTTATAACGGGCAAATAAACAATTTTGAGTAAATAAGCTAAATCTGTCAAACGGTAAAAAAATATGAATTTAGATACATTATAATGAATTCCTAGAAACATTTAACCTTCATAATGGCTAAGGTTATATTGTGAAAAGCATTTATCGCATTCTTAATTTGTAATATTCTTCTTTAGAAATACTTTTTACAACAAAAATCAAAAATGTAATATGCATATGACTTTTGGTAATCTACTGTCTTAAGTAATTCGAATACGCTTCATATTTCACGATAGAAATTCATACAATCCTCAAAAACAGTCAAAGAAAGAAAATTTTGTTACTAGATGGTAGATTCAAATGAATTCATCGTTAGAAAAATGTGATTTTTCTTGGAATTGATACCTTCGCCACTGTTCTTGCAAAATATGGTGGAATTAATATCTCCCAGTATGTGTAATTAGGATATTGATTTTCCACGCAATATCGTAAATATAATAACCGATGAGCAAGATTGCATGTGCATTTTGGCATGCTTTTATGAACATTGGTGTGTTTTCCGAAACGTTTTTCTATCTAATTTAAACACATTTAAAGAGACGTCTTTTTTACAGTAACGGATACAAATTATAATTTAAATAATAACTTGAAATGAATTTAGGACAATATCCAAAATACCAGCAGTGATAATGTAAAGAGGGCACTTCATCCCATTAACATGTTAGAATAGCTGTTCGAAAGTGGCTGGATTGACTAGTTGTTTTTTTTTTTTGAATGTTATGTTTCAGTAACACTATCGGTGCCTAAGCAAGAAGATGGCAACAAACTTCCTTACATCTTCGGCGGCCGGCTGGAGAACGAATACGAGCTGGAAGGACTTCATTTCCACTGGGGTGACAAAAACAATCGTGGCAGTGAGCATGTTCTCAATGACATCAGATATCCGATGGAGATGCACATCATCCATAGAAATAGGAAGTATGCAACAGCCGCTGAAGCCTACAAGCACCATGACGGCCTTACAGTCTTGGCATTTTTCTATCAGGTACCTAGATAACTGCAGTCGCATATCTATATGCAGTCGAGGCAACGCTAAATTATGTTATGTCATTTTTAGACCAATTGGGATATATTATACCAGGAGTGGTCAAAGCGTCGATCGCGTAGCTATTCCAATTCGCCCGCCTGTCTGGTGTACTGATGTACACATCTCTGATTCGTCTTTTATTTCAATGCTATTAAATTCATGTTTTGAGTCGATCGCCGCCAGAAATTTCAAAAAAAGTCGCCCGCAGTGGTAAAAGTTTGACCAACCCTGTATTATACATACGTAATTATCAATTGTTGGCATGGCCTTTCAGAGAGAGTGCGGGGCTCATTTTAAATCACCTTTCTTTCAAAAATAATATGAAAAAAACCTTTCGATGGTTTCACCGGTAACTTTGTGGAAGATTTCAATTTAAATTTTAAAATAACTTTGATTATTCTACGTGTTTTGTGACAGGTGTTTCGACTCTTTAAGAGGCGTCTTCAGACTTACTATATCAAAAGATAATTAAGTAATGAATTTCTTAAGCGTTTTAAGTTATTTTAAATTTTATATGAACAAAACCATTTCTCGCTTTCTTTGATACATGTTTGCATTTTCAGTTGAAAATTAAGGCCCGAGGCATATGCTCTTTCATTTATCCCCTATTATATTCAAAGTTGTCGGTTAACTGAACATACCCGGCGCCGGCTAAATTGTCAACCGAAAAAACGACTGCAAGGTATAATTGAAGAAAAATAAAAATACAGAAACGCAAAACAACAAACGATACTTAAACAATATTTTTTCTAAGCTTAAAAGATAGTTATGTAGGTTCTTTTATTAGAGCTGAACTAAGTTAAGAAATATTTTTGAAGATGGAGCGTGAATTTATGTGACCGTGAATAATTTACCAGGGTATATTCGTTTATGCAACTAAAATTAGACTATTCAAAAACGATTTGTAATTTATTATTACACGTATTATTGAATATGTCGCGCTTAAATTGCGTAGATGTAAACTATAAAGCATTGGACATAATTTAACTTGCCACGCAGTATAATCATAGAATTATTATACATTCGCACAACGCCGAAGTAATAAAAAGACAAGATACTGCCTGCATATTTCTAAAGTTATTTGAACATCCAATTATCACATATTACACGTATTATTTGCAAAGCATTCTACTTTATTGAAGTATTTGCAAATCGTGATGCAAATACACATTGAATAATTTGTCTAATCTACTGTACTTGTTATCCATGATGTGTCAGCATGTGCATGTGTTATGAATAGGGAGTAATATCGCGCAATTAAAAGTTCAATTCTATTGTATTGGAAGTAAAAAATAAGAATGCATTATATTTGTTTAGGTACCTAGACAAAAATATTCTCGAGTTTTTAAATTAAACCTCTGAATTCTTCTAGAACTATATATTTTTATTTCCTAATAATAATTAATAACTTTATAATAAGTTTTCCCAGGGCCTTTTTGAAAAAAAAAGGTGCCGCAACCCACTTCATGTCAAGCTTTTTACTAAATAAAATAACACATCTCATCCGGTTCATTACAATACCATATTTTATCATTTTGACGAATTATATAAATATAGATTGTAATTTCGTAAGCGCAAACATTGTTTCGTTTAATTCATTTTGAAATTTCGAAAAAAGGTGCCGGAACGCCGTTCCACCGCGTTAAATGGAAAAAAGCCCTGAGCTTTCCCATTGCAACGTGTCATTATTTTAAACATAGTGCATATTAATCTAATCTTGAGTAGTCCTGAAAAATTCCTGGCAACGATTTGAATCCTGCTGTGTTGTGGAATTACTTCAGGTGAATATCACGGGGTTGGGCCATAAATTCCCTGCCTTAGGGATCTTATAGATTATTCAGTGTTTGTATTCCTTTTGCCAGATTATTGGTGAAAACATTTGCAAATCACTGAAATTGCCACGCTAATGTTGTTTTTTAAAAACCTTTATTGTTTTTGTTGGTTTTCATTTTTTCGTTGGCGCGTTTTATGATCCCCCTACTCTATCTAGCCGCATCAGCACGTCGCTTGCGTACAATTAAGTATGTACATACACTGTATAGACTTTGAAAACATGTTTGTTAAAATAAATATACAGTGCCAATAAATGATTATAATAATTAACGATGCATCAATTGATACGATGCTATTGATGATTATTTTATTTTTTTCACGTATAAGTTAAATGATTTATGAATTATTTAGTGTTCTTTCTATTTATAGATACAAGACGAAGAAGCAAAAGAGTTAAACCCTCTGGTGAGGAATCTGACATTGATTGAAGATTTCAATGAAAGTATGATCCTCAACACAACCTTCTCCCTTGCTTCTCTATTGCCCTCCAATACGGAAAGGTTCTACACATATAAGGGTTCCCTCACGACACCTCCTTGCTCGGAAGCCGTAACCTGGATACTTTTCCCCGATCTTATACCCATTTCAGTTTTTCAGGTAACTATTTTGACTATTGAACTAGTGCATAAAATGATGTATAATTTAGAATATCGACTAGAGATGCTTGATGAAATTTCATAACAAATTTAAATCGTTTGAATTTTGTACTTTTCCATGAGTTTTGTCGCTAACGACCTGGATTTCGCCTTTCGGCATCCTCAGGCATTTACTGAAAAAATCCTTCTTGATAAAATGCTACATTAAGACTGACTGGAAAATTTCAAGTTCTTTGTTGAAAAAATATTGTCTTTCCACGTTTTTACCATCACTGAGGTCTCTCATCACCGATTCGACTCTCCCAAGCTAACACTGTCTCATCTATGCATCATATCGTAATCTCTGGTGTACAATACATTTTGACACAGTAGCAAAGCATATAATTAATAAATATATATCAAACATATGGCTTCAATAAAGATTTATCAAATTAGACAGAGTGAATCATATCACAATTATAAATTGCTCAAGACCTCTATTAATATTAATAGCTTGGACAAATCACTGTTTGTTGATGGAAAATAGATGCCTTAAGCTGACACATAAAAGATTTTCAATTGCAATGAGGTTTAACATGAGCATTAAGAGCTAAGCAATACTAAATTAATATTACCATATTTGTCTTTAATGCAACACTGACCCAATAATCAAATAACTTGTATCAATAATAATAATGATTGGTTTCAATGTTATACCACTGACCTTGCTTAGCAAAGCATAGTTATCAAGTTAAGGTTTATCTAAAAGGTTTAAATCAAAGTATGCATGTATGTAACACTACTATTGAATTTTGCAATTTGCAATAAATTTTTATTATTAAATATGGTATTAACCAGGGTGCTTAGATTGAAAATAAATTACAGAATCCTGCTTCAACTTTTCTTGAAACTAAAATTTTAAGAATGTAGTCTCATTGAAAGGTAAAAACAATTTTACCAACCACTACAACCAATAGTACAATTTTGAAATATTCTTGCCGTCAATAGATACATACCAATGATCAGGATGATGGAATATGTTAATCTTCGTTCCCAAAAAAGTTGGGATCGGCCGAATCCCAATTACTCCGACTCTGCTTAAAAATTATGACTAAGGCCCAGCCTAAGGCAACTATGCTACTTTTTATTTGCAACCCAGTGTTCTTTTTTAGAAACGTGTGCTATATAATATCCAGTATAGATGGTTAATTTTTTTTAATCACTCTTCCGTCGCCCTTTTTAGTCACTCAGTTTGTCAACCTTCCTTTTAAAAAAGCAGCAGGGAGAGACAGAAAAGTATTTTTTAGAAGTAAGAGAAGTACCATTTTTAACCCATTGTTTACAGTGTACACAAATTTGTGTGTAATTAGTATGGTAATTAAAAAGTCCTGTAAACAAAGTGTTAAGATGAATGGGTAGGAGAGAATTAATATTAACAATAATAGCTCAAATTTCGTTTTTTTTTAGATGGAAAAGTTTCGTCAATTATCAGGTAATTCAGATGCTATGCTGGTGGATAACTTCCGTCGACTACAGCCTTTGTATAATAGAAGAGTGTTTGTCAGAACTGTCACCGGTAATTCAGCAAAGTATATCAAATTTAATAATATTCATTACTCAAAATGGGACTGGCTGGGTCCGAACTCTCTCGACGAGGAAGAAGAGATTGATGAAAGCGATAATGAAATCAGAGACGATTGAAACTGAAGTACAAGTCATGCAATTTGAATGTCAACATGTGAATTTTAGTAACTTTTTAGAATTACTCAATAGGACATGTAAATACAGATGACTCTTTTATGTCATTTGATGTTATCATGTTAACTTCTTTCATTGATTAAGAATGTAGTTTTTTATTCAGGCAATGTGATATTGTAACTCAGATCACTTACGACTATTTGAATAAAACTTTGGGGCATAAATATGTGTCGCATTAATATCACTTCAGACAGTGAAATCTCACAGTTTTTTTCCATTAGATTATTCATCAAATACTCAATTTCACTTATGCAATTGTAAGTTGTTGGTTTTATACTGTCATTAAAATATTGTTAACTGTGGAACATATCTAGAAAGTATAAAGTTTATCAAGGTTTTTAAAAAATATGTAGTTCTTAAGGATTATTATTATGTGAGGATTATATACGTGTCATCTGAAAGCAGGTCACAATAGGCTATTTACAAATCTATTGAACAATATGAATAAAAATGAATTCTAAACATTACAAAATAAGCAAATCTTGCCGGATGCACAAGTGCCAATTATAAAATAGAAATCTGAGTGATTCTGGTAGATAATGTTAAATCTAGTCTATTTTTAACTATTTTAACATTGATAGTTTCGAGATATTTTAAAAATAGTATACTACAGCTGCCATACTAATGTTAATTACTGTGTATTTTATTTTCTTGCCATAGCCAATTATATTAACATTATATTAAGTAAACCATTGCTGTAAATCACAAATTTGAGTGCATGCCAATTATGACTTACGTTAACTAAGTACTAATAAAAAGATTATTTGTAAAAAAAGAACTGTTTTTGTAGCAGTCTTCAAAAGAAAGGTGAGCAACGTTAATGAAGTATTGTAAATATTTGGCTAGCGCTTCAAAAAGCCTCAAATCCAGATTGAATCAATCGAATAACATTTGTTGTCGATTTGTGTATTGAATGGAAAATACCAAACACGTATGCATGATTAACGGCGACACCGTTCATAATGTGATTTTTAACGATACCTATTCACAATAGAAGAATGTGCTGAAGCCAACAAACCCAATCTTTTCTCTCAACTAAAGTTGATAGACAAACCTTGTATGCATAATTACCTTGAGGAATACAATATTGTATGAGTTAGCTCTGACCCAATCAATTCATCTGCTGAGGAATGTCTATTTATCATTATTCACGTTGACATAATGTAGGTAGATTTTGTAGTATAATCTGCCCTCTAACTTCCTTGCTTCGCCTCTTGATTATAGCAAGAGATAGTCAGACCAAATACCACGCACAAATTTGCTCCAATAGTAGGGTGTGATAAAATTTTATTTTCAAATTTAGAATATCTTCATCAGCAATGCTAGTAGAAGAAATCAGAAGTTATGGTACTTGGACCCTTTTAATCATCAGAGTTAAATGATCTGAGCGCTATCTAGAGCCTGTCTATGGCAGATGGTAAGTAGTCTTCTGATATGAGTAGTTCTAGTATTTTCAGCAGCTGTTTGTTATGGTAACTGGTACTGATTATGTTCCGGAAAGATATTGTCACATGATCTAGTTTATCAATTTAAGAGATCAATGAGAAGATTTTTTTTATGAATAAAACAAGACTTGCAAAGTCGGTAGCAAAAATAGTTTTAACTGAATAAATTTTTTGTCTTAATTATTTCTTAATATCTTATTCTCACTTTAAAGTGTTAATTGTAAATTATTGGTGAAAAGTAAGCACAATTTTCAATTTCCCCACGTGATTCGCTGAGAAGACCAGTGATTCCAACATCATTGAAGTAATAGATACCCCATTGCAAATGAAGATTAGCTCCAAGAGGGATTGGCACAATTTTGCTTCTAGGGACGGCTCTGAATCTGGTACTCATGAGTAAGTTGTATGGACACTTTTGCTTAGATTACATGACACCATCTAGTATGAGAATTTAAAGGTGATACATACAGAATATTACAAATAAATAATATATTTTATATGGCGACATCTCTGATTAAATATTGCAGCTACGGGATCATTTTGAGATCAAGTGAATTGGCATTTACTCGGTAGAATTCTATTGTAATGAAATTAGATATATAATAATACAGATTCTCATAGAATAAGCACGGTATTTATTTTAATTCATTTTTGCTACATTATCTCATATGAGGTTGAAGTTAGAAAAATACTGCATTTTAAATTTCCAAAAGAGCCACTTAAGTTGAGTTAGATATTTTTTGACTGAATGAAGATTTCATGGGTATTTGATTCTTTACAAGATATGATGTTGAAGCAATGGAAACTGTTATTGCAGTCATAAGTGATGATCATACTGAGGAAAAAGGATATTTTAAAATAATAATTGAACAAGCTAAACATTTTATTTAGGTATTTACATTGAAACCCATTAACATTTCATAAGCTACACACTATCATCAAATGTAATTCATCACAAGAATCAAACAATTTAATTTTTAACATTCTGTGATAAAATATATAATAAAAATTGGAATGAATAAACTCTTACAATAAATGAATAATATTCATTAAATTTTAAAGAAATCTTCATATTTTGAAATGAAAAAATTAATGCATCTGAGCTTGCACAAATAACTTGCAGGTATGTTTGTTGATTACAATGGTTTGTATATGTACATAAAATTACCGGACACTCTAATACTTAGTACACTGAATATGACGCGTAGAATATTGACGATAATTGAAGCGCGTTATTTTTTCAAAACATTTTCTCCTTTTAACGCGCAATATCTTCTGGATTGAACATACCCTGAAAAAAAGGACAAAGCGTATGTAAGTAACTTGACATTATACAAAACGAAGAAATCGGGGTCAGTTCAAATTTGTATCACATGCTATTCTTTGTATTCACAAGGAAAGTAATGGACCATAGTTTAATACAAAGGTGTATTGCAATATAGTTTTATTTTAAGCTAATTTGCCAATTAGTGGTTATCTAAAATAAAATATTAAAAGTGATGTTAAGTACAATCTTGGTATAGAGATAAATAATAACAAAGGCATCTCTGAAATCATAAATAAGAAGAGAACAATAAGTGTGTAGCCTATGCCTTATTTATATTAATAATATTGATATAATATTATATAAATGCTTAATGTGTTTTATGGTGTCATTGATGCATATTTTGTGATGGCTTGTCTCATACACAAGATGCTAACAATATACAACTTGCAATCGGTAGTAATGTCTCTCAATATATTTTCAATCAAGAGATCGTAGCCCTATGATACTTTTATTGACAAGTCATAAAAAGCATACGATGAAGCAATATTTACCCTGGCTCTGCGGAGAATGGAGTCTTTGCTGGCGTCATATGGATGGTCTTTTGATGGAATTTCTAAAACTGATGGGACGGGTTGTGTGTGCCCATCGATGACGTGACGAATGAGTTCAGCGACATTCTGGTTGATCAAAATAATGTCAATGTCATCCCGTTTGATAAAGCGCTTGAAACAGTCCTCGACCTCGCTCACAGCAGTATCTATCAATGGTTTAAATATTATATAAATAAGCCGACTCATAAAATGAAAAAAGATCGTTCATCTTTAGGCGAAAGAATTCGATCTCATTAGCATTTGAGCTTTGTAGAAACAGACAGAGGAATAGAGGCTTTAATAAATATGATATATTATATATGTAGTGTCAGTTTTATTTATATTGACACCATTAGATATTTAGTAATTTAAATATTGTAAGGGCAAAAGTTCATAACCAAAAATATTAGACGTTCTGCATCTGCTAACATGTCAGCTTGAATATCCAGAATGATTTCCCAGCTGGAAAATAATAGCAAATACAAGAAAAATTTTGCTGAAATCAAAATTTCATAAACAGAACCCCACGAAAATAGAAGTTCCTCTGTATTTCAGAAATTTTATTGTGGGCTTCGCTCTTCTAGCGAGCATTTTCAAATTGATTTTCAATCGAATAAAACAATCGATCGTCAGATCTGTCAACAGGTATTGGTGTCGTCGTCGAGAGGATTATGTGCCACTAAGAAAATCGATTCCATCCGAATAACACTTAAATAAAAAATTACACTGCTGCTAAACTTACTTTTATCCACGACCATGAAATTAGGATGCCTATTTTTATTGATCTCGCCTATACCTCCCAGAAGGAAACCGACGCAAGTGTCCTGCAATAAGATATAACACAATTTAACAAATCAATGCATAGTATGGTGAAAGATATATCAAACTATTACTTTAAATGTAGAACTAACCTCATCACCGATCACACTTATCAATTTGCCTTTCACAGCTGAATGCAGAGCCATTTTGTGAGTTATTGAGTAAATTTGAGAGATCAGTACATCAAAAAAAATACTTCTGTCATGAGACTTGTCAGCTGACTTCGGTTGACCAAAATTACGCCTTGAAAAGATTGCCAGTACAATTATTATCATATATACGATAGTATAATTATTATTGAATTTTATTAGTAATGGTAGCCATAGATTTTCCAACTTTATTTCATCAAATTTATATAATAAGTATATTATATAAATATAATAACTATTAAATAATAATATATAATATTAAGAAAAATTCCATTATTTAAAACTCTAATAATATTAACCAAAAAATAGTTGTTTTAATAAATATAGAACGTACCAAGTGAGCTCTTAAGGAAATGAAACGAACTATCTCATAGAACTGAAATAAGAATACTATCAAATGGGGTGACTTAATTTTGCATATTTCTTTAGCTAATTTTTTATTTTTGTCGATTTTTTTTATGAAAGGTCAAATTGTTTTTTTCTTGATTTAATTGTCTGGATGAAGAATGTCATTGTGTAAGTTTACAAATGTAAAATCATGATGCACCGATTATTTTTTATTCAAAATAAAAATTATCCCAACCATCCGGAAGGGGTTTCTTTACTTTTAATAATTTCAATCAATATTCCACTAATTTAGTTGTCAGTAATTACATTTTTAAGCCTAGCCAAATGTAAATATTTGATGGTCATTTCAAAAAAAATACGTCCGAAGTTGTTGTAAATAATTATTGGCTTGTAGACAATCATACCTCCCATGTTCACAGCCATTTTCACACATTTAAATCCGTTGATACTCACGGCAGTTTATATTTGCGAGGGATTAATTCAAGCCGAGCTGAAAATATTATTTATAAATTTTTAGTTGAATAAAAAAAACTTTTATTAAAAATATTCTTTATTGAATAATAATAAAATGAACTAAAATATTTTTGACAATCCTGAAGCAGGCAAAGTAAACTCAAAACAATATTCCATTTCATGAGCTATATTTTTGTTGGTGACTTATGTACAAGAAAATCTAACTCAATGCTTAAAATATTCCCAAGATATCAATATGAAGTTTGATAAAGTGTTAGAAGCGTATCGTATACAGTTTTTTTAGGTATAACGTACAGTTTTGCAAATCACTCTCTGCTCTAAAAGTGCAAGTTCACTGAATTGGCCCAAAACCAGGGCTGTGGAGTCGGAGTCGTGGAGTCGGGGCTTTTTAGCCGGAGTCGGAATCGTCGCGGCGTTTTGGCCGGAGTTGTACTCGATGTCGGAAATTTTGAAAAGTTTGAACTTTTTATTTTTGCATTTAATATGTCAAATTTGGCTCTTGGCCGCATTGCTAGGGTTGGTATTTAATTGAAAACACACAAATAGGAAAATTAGGGGAAAAAAGTGACCATATTAAACCTTTTTTAGTCGGAGTCGGAGTCGTGTTTTGGTCAATGTCGGAGTCGGAGTCGTGGTTTTGGTAAATGCTGAAGTCGGAGTCGGACTTTTTTTACCGACTCCACAGTCCTGCCCAAAACTGAAGTAAAGTTACACGAGAAACAGTTTGTTATATTAAGTGCTCCCAGCACAGATGCTTTTGTCATTCCACATATAATACCTATAAATATTTAAATAATTACACTGTGAGCGGTTGTATAAAACAAAATATGGACGAGTCAAAAACACTCGATGAAAAGCAATCTAACCCAATTTGATAATACAGCTGTGTGCCTAAATGAATGCCATTTAATCAAAAAAAGTAAAGTATGTAGATTTTAGACATTATATATTATATACATAGCTTAGGGAGATGTAATAATTAACGAGTGATTAAATAATTAAATGAAGATGGCAACTTGAATCGAAATAAGCTTAGTTCATAAAAAAATATTCAAATTTAAATCATGGAAATAATGTAATCCGATGAACAATTTTGTGTGGAATTCAGCAAATCTTCCCAAAATGTTATGTTTTTTATACTAAAATTGCTTGTTACTTACTTAGTTGCAGCACCTCTCTTAAAAATACAGCAAGAGTAAAATAATACAGCTTAAGCAGCACCAACTAGTGTTTAATCAATGGTTCTCCTTTTTCACAATTGTATGCAGTCAAAAATAAATCAAACAATTGATTAAAAATCTTTAATGAAATTATTTATGTCGGACTCTTGAAAAGTTAACCATATTGCTCAACACAGTGACGTTAAGTGCTTAGCTATAAGCCCGATATGCTTGTTACAAACGCTCTGAGACAATAAGTACAATTTATTTAAATTCAATTGTTTGTCCGTAGAGCACAACACAGCTTTCACACATACAAAAAACCTCGTTCTTTGTTTATATGTTTAGTGAGGGTTAACAGGTGGCACGAAAACCTGATTTATGTTGAAACAAAACTGTTTCACATTAGGAAAAAAATTCAAACACTTTTTAAAACTTTTACCTATTTAAATTTGTGATATTTATTTTTATAATTATTGATAACATAAAGCGTATGCGCAAAATTAAAATCGAATGTAACATCGTTTTAAGTACTATTTCAGAGGCTTGAATAATATTAGCAAATTTAATTAAATATATATTTCATAGCAATAAAAGTTTGTTTTAGGCATTTTTTAGATTTTGGAAAAGTTATTTAAGGTCAATGTACTAGTAGCTGACCGTTAAAGAGAAAATTTCAACAAAAATAACGACTAAGGTTTTACATTGTACCGAATGATGGCAAAGCAAGTATGTATATTCATGTTGGATTATAATTATCTTGTCTGAACTTTACAATTTAGAGCAATCCCGCATCTGCATTTCTTATTTTTGGCCATTTTGTTCTCAAAAGTTTAACTACTGGTACATGGTCAACTACTAGTAAATTTACCTTATGTCGGCAAAATAAGTATTCAGTCCTAAAAACTCTGATCAATACCCATAAACAATATATTGCCAGTACCGTTGTAGTAATTGTCTACACATTTATGTTATTACTCTATGGTAGTAACAGTATATTATCTATGCATAGTAGGTATGTATATTGTCGATATCAGAACATTATTTTTAGTAGGTATTTAAAATATTTATATTCAAGAGATATCCCGCCCGTAATCAACACTAGGCAGTTTCGTTTGACGTCTCTTTATTCATAACAAAAGAATCGACCATACGAATTATTGGTGAGATGCCGTTAATTTACACTGCACATTTTCCTCAATTTTGTGTAAAGCCTATATATTTAAAATATATTTCCGACATAAAAGACTACTTCTAAAAAAATATTTAAATTTATTCAAAAGTAACTTTATGATCTTTGGAATCTTATGTTATCGGAATAATTATTTTTATCAGTAAATATTGGCACAGTCACAATTTTTTTTGTAGTAATATATTTTTTTTAGTATCTTATCAAAAGCTTTTTGTTTATTAGTAGGTACATACATCCACGGATAACCTTTATTATGCGTGCTATGTAAAAAACATTCAAAAAATATTCACTCTTTATGTTATCGTAATTTGATAAAATCTCTACCTGACACGAGTTTTCAATACAAACAATACATTTCAATAAAAATCTCCTAATCCTACCTGACATTAAATAATATTGATCTTTTTTGCACTTACCTTGATTGCTTATTAAAGATATTGATGAATCACACCAACATTTGCATCTTGTACAGGTTTACCATATATGTTGTTAATTGCAGTGAGTAATCAATTTATTGTGAGATAAATTATTAATCATAGGAATACGAGTTTAATATATTCAGTTGAGTGTTTAATGAAGTAACAAGTTTTGCAGGAGGCAAGTGATTTAAATTGTTGCATTTTACTGTGAGACTAAGTTTGTTAGTGATTTTTTTCAAATTAAAAAGCGAAAACCTGACAACTACTCACTCCTTTTTTTAGAACAATGCTAGATTTTTTTATTAAGCTGTTTCAATAACTTCAGTCTCCCCACTCTATGGTGTTCTTTGTTTTCTTATGAATATCTTTTAAACTAGTTACAAACTTAATAATTCCAGTTAATATTCTCAATGGTTTTGTCACCATCCGGTGCTTGAATGTGGATTTGTCAACAATTGTATGGATTTGTATTCAATGATATAGCTGTTAGTGATGTTGTCTACCATTTTTACCCCACTTACTTTTACAAAATATACATAGTTTATTCCCAACGTGCAGTATTTTTCACTTCAGCCTTTTATCCTTATCCAATATCAAAAGGTTGAATGATTGGATAAAAATTTGTCCACATTAGGTATTGTTAAAATAATCAATTGATATTTCGTATTATGCTCCTATCACAACTGCGGCCATACATGTCTTAGCAATTAATTTATACTCGTTCACTTCATTTTCCCAGATCATTAAGAAATGTATGCATAGAAAATTGTTAAAAAATGTAGTTTTACCTATAGAAATAACCTTTTTGATTATGTGATTTGTGTATAGAGTTCGGTTATGTATAATTTATTTTTTTGTAATTGCAGGAAATATACAAAATGGAGATCGCTAAGAACTCTGCAATCGTGGTTAAAGATTCAATTAACAATGTGTTCTCTAATAAAGAACCGTGGCAGATTGTCTCCATGACTGCAACATCGGTATTCATTTCAATGTGGTTATGGGATTTTATATTTGAGGGTGATGGTGAGTTAAAAAACTAAATTAATTATTATACAACAATGTAACCATTTAGTTTCCCATCCAATGATACAAATATTTGTCTAAAAATAACAGCAAGCTTAATTTTACTGCAGAACTTTTGCTACATTGGTTGTCTGCGAACACTTACGCAGTCGCAGGCACTGCCATGCCATCTATGAATAAAAATACTGATACACTTGATAGATATGCCTTTTGCAATACATTTGAATGTGCATGTCACACTGTTGCATGACTGCTTCTCACTATACTAGTATGTTCCGACTGATTTTTGAAGAAATATAACATGACACACTTTGAAATCTACTCACAAATGAATAAACAATAGCCAATATTAATTCATATGGGAAAATCAATTAATGTTCGAGGGTGTTTGCTAATTGACACCTTTAGATGAGATATTTCATTTTGTATAATTTTATCTTTTTCCAAAGTGCATAAACATAAACCACAAATGTTGAATATTCATTTTTAAGTTAAGCAGGGCAAAGTATATTTTTTTATATACTGGCCTAGCCTTCCTTTTCTTTTTGAAAATAAAAATAACTAATTAATTTTTGTGATGCTGTTGCGTTGTAATGAAAATCCTCTATACATAATGAAAGTAGTGTGACACTGCACATTGTCTATCTATCTTTTTCTTTGTTCGATTTTATGCAGCATTGTGCATCCCTGTGAACGATTTCGCTTCCTATTATTTTTGTGAAATGATGCCAAAAATATAACATGATTTTAAAATCTGTACTCAAAAAAATCTTGAAAAATCGATCTGAAGAAGCCCAAATTCAAATCATATTTTTCATGTTGTAAATTTCTAAAATATTATATTTTGCTGAAATTTTGTATACAACTTAAAGGCTTGCGATATAAAAATTAATAATTATGTAAATCAGGCAGTTTTACAATTCTTTAATGACTAAATTAACATTATTAATTAAAAAAATATATTTTTTTTCTCACAGGTGCTGTAAAAAAATCTAGAAAATTATTCTTCAAGTGGTTAAGAAAAGTACCCGCCGTAAGAAAACAGATTGACAAAGAAATGTCTAAAGTCAAATCAGACTTCATGCAAGGCGTTGCGAAGCGTTTTAATGGCATGGAATGCGTAACGTTTTTGCCAGATGACGGCATGACTAAAGCGCAAGTCGTAGAAGAAGTACAGAAGCATTTAAAGCTGGGTAAAGAACGATGCATTTTATGAATTTTCAAACAAAATTAAATCGTTGATCTATTAGAGAACATAAACAGCTTAATTGATTCGCACTGCATAAATTTTTTCCTTTCAGGAGATTACAAATGGCGTGAGGGAAAGGTTTCAGGGGCTGTTTACTGTCTCGATGATACTTTACGTGAGCTGACTACAGAGGTTTACGGGATATCATCGTATACGAATCCTTTGC
Organism: Himalopsyche kuldschensis; assembly: GCA_028554975.1. Classification (NCBI taxonomy): domain Eukaryota; kingdom Metazoa; phylum Arthropoda; class Insecta; order Trichoptera; family Rhyacophilidae; genus Himalopsyche; species Himalopsyche kuldschensis. The sequence continues at coordinate 1,736,455 of JAHFWI010000076.1, forward strand.
ACGCGGATGTATTTCCAGGAGTCAATAAAATGGAGTCTGAAGTCGTCAAAATGGCTGCTAATTTGTTTAACGGCGGAATTGAAGCCTGCGGCACTGTAAGAATCGTTTGTTTTATGTGTACAAATAGAATTTTTTTTGAGTTTATTTTGATGGTAATTGAATTCTGAATACAATAAAATTAGAGATTCTTACAAATTCTAGATGACGACAGGGGGTACGGAATCTATTTTGATGGCGTGCAAGGCATACAGGGACCGAGCGAGGGACTTCGGTATCAGCAAACCAGAAATGGTCGTTCCCACGACTGCTCATTCCGCATTCGACAAAGCCGCTCAATACCTAGGAATTATTGTTAGAGTTGTGCCGATAGATCCTCAAACGTATACAGTTGATATCAGAGCGATGCGCAGAGCAATCAATTCGAGAACATGTATGGTGAGTTCTGTGCTTTGTGCATTAATATTTTATTTTTATTATCGGTATAAAACATAATTGTACAATTTTTTATCCTAAAATAAAGGAGCCCCTACGAACACAAAGAACTGTAAACCTAAATGAAGATGATGGTAAAATTGATATTTGATTGTAGTGCTTTAATAAAATCATCTAAGTTTTGTAATATTTCTTTCAGCTGGTTGGCTCGGCACCCAACTTCCCTTATGGAACAATGGATAACATCAAAGCCATAGCGGAGCTCGGTGTAAAGTACAAAATACCAGTTCACGTTGATGCGTGTCTGGGAGGATTTTTAATTGCGTTTATGCCATTTGCCGGTTTTGAACCACCGCCGTTTGATTTTCGCCTTGAAGGTGTCACTAGTATATCAGCCGATACTCACAAGGTAATTACTAAACGCTATTTATAATAAACATCAAAATAGATAATGCATTTCTTATGTTCATTAATTTATCCGATGTATCTATTGTATTTGTGTACTAATATTTTTCAGTACGGATTCTCACCTAAGGGTTCATCTGTGATATTATATAGAGAGGCGAGCTATCGTCACTATCAATACACTGTCACAACTGATTGGCCCGGCGGCGTATATGGCTCTCCAACTGTCAACGGTGTGTCAATCACAATATGTACTAATATTTATCTATACATATATTTAAAAATAACTTGTGTTTCACCATCTTCAGACTGACTTCTCAAGGTTACTTTGGTAATGAGGTTTAGATTGATTTTAATATTCATATAATATAAATTACAAAATGTAAATAGTCTAGTGGCAAGAGTTTTACCCTAGCGATCAGGTGGGCCTGAGTTGTTCTCGACTGATTGATTGATCTCGACGACTGATTGACTTTCACAATCAAAAATATTCGGTGCATAGAAATTAGCTGTAATGTCAAATATCTTTTTCTATTTTAATAAATTTAAATTTCAAACTTCAAAATTCAGAATTCAAAATTAAAATTTCTTAATTTAACATTTTTACTTCCATTACTTTACATTTTATTTATTATATACACATGCCACTAATTGTTAAATAATCCAACGAAAATAATTTTTGTCTCTTTCAGGACCTTCATATTTATAAAATTTTTACATTCTATATGGTTCCAAAATATGTATCATACTTGAAATTAATATATTCCCTTTATTTTTATCTCACAATAGATTACTTGCTAATAGCTTGATTGATTACTTGTTTAGTAAAATATATCAAGACAAAAACAATGTTTCATTCTTAGATAATAAGATAAGATTTTTTTGATTTATGTCACCAGGATCTAGAGCGGGAGGCGTAATCGCCGCTTGCTGGGCGACCATGCGCTACTTTGGCAAGAATCAATATATAGAAATGACCAAAAAGATCATCACAACGGCGCGCCATATTGAAGAAAAGTATATCAGCGTATAAAATAAATGTCAAAGCTATCAATGAAATGTTTGAATAAACTTTTTATATGTATTTATAAATTGTAAAATTACAGGTTACGTCTGGTGCCGGGTGTGTTCGTCTTCGGAACGCCAGCCACTTCAGTGATCGGCATCGGTTCTAAAGTTTTTGATATTCTACGACTTTCCGATGCGTTGCACAAGCTCGGATGGAGTCTCAATGTTTTGCAATTCCCATCAGGGTAAGTCATTACGTCTTCAGCATTATTAACTGATTTATTTATATATTATTCCTTCTTCACTGATCTATTATATATTTCAATAAAAACATTCCTGTCATGGAACATTTCTTACATTGATTTTTTAGTCGTATAATATAATTTTTTTAGTAAGATGTGTCCTTAATAATTTGTTTCAGAGTACACATATGTGTTACATTACTTCACACAAAGTCTGGCATCGCAGATCAGTTTATCCAAGATGTAAACGAACAAGTTGCAATAATCATGAAAAGTCCTGGTAAACCCATCGAGGGAAAGGTAATTGTTTCTGCTTATTTTTCTTCTCACTAGTCTTCTAGTCTATCTAGCTATCTTTAAGCTATCTTTTAAATGTCTGAAGTAATAATGATTGTTATTCAGAGTTCGAATGTCATACTGAAGTGAACATTGAATGGCTGTAATAATTGCCGAAGATGACGAAAAGAGATACCTAGGTTATTTGCACATACATTAAGGTTGTCATATTTTACCTTGTCTGGACATTTTAATGAAGGAAAATAATATTGTGTATTGGTTAATTTATTTCTTGCTTTAAAAATATTTATTTGATTTATTGATAACCTACATTATTTTTGTATACATAGAAAATGAAAGGTCGATAAAGGTTTTCTTTTTACTTAACAGATGGCGATATATGGAGTTGCACAGACAATTGCAGACCGATCGTTAGTCGGAGACATTACTAAACATTTTATTGATTCTATGTATTACGTGCCAGAAAATGAAAGCAAGTATAATACTGCCAAGAATTAAACTGCTGTTTTTTTAATGATATATGATGAAATTACTACATATTTCATAGTTAATTATTTTTGTGATTTGTGTGCTAGCATTTTCTAGATTTGAATCAAAATTATATTTTGTCATTTTGGAGTTTATTTAATATTTCATACAAAAGTTCCATTAATTACAAGCTCGACCGATACTGCGTTTATAAAATCTTGCATAAAATGTGTGTAGGATAAAATATTTTTCCAAAAAATACTATTGTAGCTTTTGAATATCTACATTTACATGCCTATGTTTAGGATAAAAACTATTTTTACAAATTGTTGATGCTATGGATAGTAATAGACAACTGTACCTGACTTGAGAATGTATTCATCTGTCTGTGTTTATATGTAGTAAGATAATATACAGTTTTCCATATTGTTATACGTATCGCCAATAAAATTGTGCATTTGATAAAAATTATATATAAATGATTGAATAAATTCATATATGATAACTATTCATGCCTCTTTTACCTATTAAAAGGGTCTTAATCATATTGCTGGGTAAAAATCATAACACTTTGAATGGAAACTATTTTATTGTCTTATATAAGAAAAACTTCATAGATATTTGGATAAGTGTATCAAAGAAAACTCTTCCCCCTATCTGGATGAATGCAAATAATTTACCTGTTAAATCCACGTGATGTGTAGTAAACACCTATTATTATCGTTGAATCATTCGGTTAGGATAAACGAAATGACCATTATTTAAAGCCATTATTTTTATAATATCTTTACAAGTAAAATGTTTAGCAATATTTTTTAGTTAAACAAATCTAATTTCTATTTTTCAATAATATAATGTTATAGATAAACCGATGTAAGTCATTAGGTATACTTATGTACGATATTTTATATTTCCATTATACTAACAAATGATATTTCATATTTTATAGATGTTTTTAGATATATTTAGTATTTTTGTGAAAACTATTTTGTAAATACATAGTGTTGAAATTGTATGTCTTATTTGCGCGAATGTTTCTCATATTGTTGTTATTGTAATACTGTTAATCTTAAATGGAATGTGATTATCCATATATATATATATATAAACACTAGTCTCATTAATCCGTTAAGCTTTATCTTATTTTTTTTGATATTTTGGTGATAAGCGAACTAAATAATTTGTCATAAAATTTAATAGAAAAAAAGGTTTATTATTTTCCAATAATTTGTTAAATCCCTGTAAATGAAAGAAAAAGAATGCAGTTTTTCTTTATTCCGACTGTAGTTCCTATTTTCAAGCAATTTTGGATCTTTTCTACTCTAAATAATAGGGTTCATATGAACATTTTGTTTTGTCCACTATTTCTTAAATCTGTTTTTTAATATGAAGCAATACATAAACGAATCATTTCTAATTCTATTTAATCATTTTTGTTTGTTATGAAATTAGTCAATCGGAGCGTACACGCTAGCTATAACAAGGTCATTTTAAAGTCAATTAAAGGGTCTAATGAAATTCCATGAGGGCTCATTAAATAAAATTATATTATGTTAATGAATGAAAGCTTTCGTGTTCATTATTGTTCATTCTGTCATAGAAATACAATGTATTTAAAACCGATTATAACTTAATATGTATTACACTTATTGAATTTAATAATAATTCACTCACACAGTCTTGTTTTCTATTTACATATGTTGTTGTAATAAAAATAATAATACATTTTTAGTACTTTTTCCATACGAGATTTATTTCATCACTGATGAAATAAATCTCATGTGAAAAAAGTACTAAAAATGTGTTATTATTTTTATTATAATGCCTTTCCACCAAGTATTGACAGTGAACACCTTAAAAGTGATTTGTTGTTGTATATAACTGAGGACCGAAAGCCATAACTTTTTAAATAATCCTGAATTGAAATCGTTGAGTGTGAACTCCGTTTCCTTGGTTCTCACTTCCCACAACATCCAATGTCAACCTTCTCGATCATTTGTTGTGTGCTGTTCAGGAACCCATCAGTCATGACATGTCCAGGTTACACAATGCTTTCGCACATACTTTTTACCACTGTTGTGTTCAATTGGTTATATTGTATTTTCTTTAAATCGTTCTTCAATGTTATGTGCCAAGCAGCTCAGTTAAAATATTTGGCTTTATAATTTCTGTGTTATTATTGTATGTAATATTCTTCAATGAAATAAATACATTCTACAAAATTTGTCTCAGATATTTGACCTTTCCCATATTCTGTTTATATTATTAGGTTTTGCAATTTTTCAGCCACCAGGCCAACTATTATCAATCGATTGTTAATATTTATTTTTTCAAAAAACAGACATTTTTGATAATGGAAACAACTATCTATTATAGAGCTTATATTCAATAGTGCTCACCCTTTACCCTGCAGCTTGCTGATCAGTCGTGTTTTAAAACCTCTGTTCAAAAGCTCTGTTCTATATTTGAATATCGATATATTTCCCTCCTTTTTAATTTTTTTTTTTTTACTATATCCGCTTTGAGCATATAGACCAGTGGCTCTCATGTTCGGCCACCAGAGCATTTTGCTGCGGCCAACAACAGTTTCATAGTTAATATTGATATTAAATAAAAATGGATTTTTACAAGTTAATTTGTCAACAAAGACATTGAAAATGTAATATTTTGTATGCATATCATTGTGCATCAAGAATTGCTAGTTAGCAAAAACTCAACACATACATGTCTAGGTCTTTTTGGCAAAAAAGACGTGAGAACCACTGATATAGACTCATCACAGCTTATCTCAACAAGTTTTTTTTCTATGAGAACTGCTTGTATCTCAGTTGCTCAACCTCTCTTTTTCGAATGAGTAGGTGATCGCAAGGATACGAAGACAAGGACAGGACTAGTGGTAAGCTAATAGCAAATAGCGATTTTTGGGACAGGTGGGAAGGGATCTTTAACAACACAAACACCCATTGCCTTCGAGCAGAATCGATTTAAAGACTGCAAATATTTTCTCGTAACGGGACTCGAACCAGGGCAGTCCGTCGCGGAAGCAAACGACGTTGACCACTGCACCATGGGCAAAAAATATACCCATGCTATTTCATTCTATAAATATATGCAATCCTTATCACTCCTATCTTAACCGCAAAATGAAATTTCCTTGACACAAAATATCAAGAATAAATTCAGCAATGGCAGTGTTGAAAAAATTTAAAAACATCGTTTTGTGAATTAACAAAGTAATTATATTTTGACTTTTTCAATGGATTTCATAGTTTAATCTTTTAACTGCCAGGTGCATGTATGGCGGTACGTCGCACGCCACGATTTATATTATAAAAATAAAACGTTCTAAATATATCTTTTTTAAATGTTTATTTGTAAAAACTTGCCGATTACGATACGATTGTGCCGTCATTATCCATAATAACAAAATATAAATATTTATGACTCATCATTTACAATTGATTTTAATTAGTAAAATCACGCTTAAAGCGAGCGTCTAAAGATGTCATTTTTTGTATGATTGGCGTGCCCGTTCACGGAAAATTTCGCGTCTTAAGACGTCTGTGGCAGCCATCCGGTTAACACAGGAGTGGCCAAAACGACGATGGCCGAGCTATTCCAAGCCGCCCGCCTGTCTGGTGTAAGGATGATATTTATTTCATTAAAAAAAAAAAAATTGTGAGTCGCCGCCATTTTTTTTTTAAAAATAGTCGCCCATAGTGGTATAAGTTTGGCCACACCTGGTTTAAAACAATGTAAACTAAGTATACAAGTCTATGATCTTCATCTAAAAGGAGCGACGAATCGTCGGTTAAATGTGGAAATTAGATGAGGGCTAAATTTGAATTTTCCACTTTTTCACGAGTCTTATAAGCATTGCAAATACACGAATGTAGTTTAAATGACGCATAGGAAATAGTTTGTTTCAATAATAGAATAAGTAATTGCATGGGTAAATACGTAAATTGTAATTTTCAGGTATTTAAATGTGATTTTGCTAAAATTAATTACCAGATAGCATTAATTAATTAGCGTGGAAATGCGTACAAATTTAATTGGTGGAATTTATCCGACTACTATTATTAAACAATTGCTTAATTTAGGTTGTTTTGAATTTATAATTTATGATATTTATAATAAAGATAAAAGGTAATTGTTACCCATTTCTTATATTTTTTTTGTTTGAAATAAATTTATTGGAATATTCTTTAATTTATGCTTTCATTGGAATGCCTTCCACTTTAATAATACAATATTTGAGATAGGAGGACAACAACCAATTCTTTAATAATACGTCGGATAAATTCCACCAATTTAATTAGTAGGAATTTCAATGCTATTGGCTGGTAATTCATTTTAACGAAATCACATTACAAATATTTGAAAATTATAATATATCCATACAATTCATCAACTTATCTTATATATAAAGCCGAAACGGCGTATGTATGTATGTGGGTCTGTTATTCCCTTTTGCATTGTTGTTGCAAGTTGCCATAAAAACGAATATGAAAGAAAATATGTTTGAATTTTTATCGGCGAAGACATTTAGTCAAAATGTAATAAATTAGTCTCTACCAACTTTTTCCCGGCTTTTATTAGTATAATAATGTTTATTATTTACGTGAAGGTATTATTTGACATTTCTTTGACAGCAAATTAGTTTTTTTCCTTGAATTTGGACATTTTAATGGGCGAGAATGTCATCAAATTAAATAAAGTTTGTGATTTTATTTTAACTCTAATTTTGGATGTTAGATTTTGTGATATAATTATGTCGAATGATATAACATTAAATAATTATTGGTCGCTTAGTCCGAGCGACGCCGGGTAGCAATACTAGTATTTTTATAAGTAAGCGTTACAAACTATTTACTACACGTAAGTTTAAGTTGTTATATGTAGTTGTTTTACAAATATTTGTCTTATATTATGAATACGTACCCGCTGTTTTACATGCAATAATTAAGTAAAAATATGTTTAAAGCTCTTAATCTTCACGATGAAAATGAAAAAAAACAATGTATTTTAGTTCTACAGAAATTATTCTCTATCTATTTCAACTTACGCCATCGTCAGAACTGTTCTGACGATGGCGTAAGCCGAAATAGCTATCAACATTAAATAAAATATATTCTGTCGAATTAAAATACATTGTTATTTTTTCACCGTGTTATAATGGAGTTCTACCCACTGGCGGATCCAGAAAATGTCCCAGGGGGTGGCTATTCAATTTGAAAATAAACATGATGCATAAATAAAATATTAAAAATATATGATTAAAAAAAATATATCCCCCTTTTACGCGATTTCAATTTTATGTGATTTTTTGAACGGCACCGCTACTTTTTATTTACGAGATTTTTATTACAGAATAAATTATTACCCTGCGCTTAAAAAGGTGATTATCCCGAACAAAATCATGTGATTTTATTGATGACTGACCATTATCATCGATTCTTTTATTTAAATTCAAAATTGCAAACATACTATACAAAATACAGTTTAATACCAGAGAAAAATCGCAAATATTATAAAATGAAGTCAAATTTTCGTTATTTTGTCGTTGCAAATTGGCTCAAAAAATATTCATTTGAAAATTAATGTTATATTATTTTAAATAGAATAAATTCTCGTCCATATGTTATTGGATCCGCCAATGGTTCTACCAATTAAAAACCAATCCTTTTAATCTTATCTGATATATTTGTCACTTTTAGACAAAGTGACTAAAATATTGAAGACTCCAAGCTCAGGTTTGATATTATCATCTTGTGACGTTCCATCAAGAGTCCACATGATACACATAAGAAGCCGACGTTTTTGAAGAAAAAACAAAACGAAACGACTTGATATTAATATAAAAACGTCTGAAGCAAAATTTGAGCCCGGTAAACCAATATTAAATTGGAATAAAAAAATGTATAACGACATTGGAAGTCGGGCGAATAGCTGTAATGTTTACGATAACAAGGTAAAGCGTCAACAATTAGCGCTCCTGTAAGTTTACCGATGAAATGATTGAAGGGCGGAAACAGGACGCCGGCGTCCGCAGACCGGAAGCACGACCTTTCCTGAAGTGGGCCCGCGTTGACACAGCGCACCCCGCCTACGCCGTAGCTGGTCTACGAAACTAGAGTAGATACGATAGAGGGTAGACAGAGGCGAATTTAATGATTAGTAAGAATTCAGACATGTATTATTTACGCGTTGCACTATTTCTACGTTTCCTATTTAATTAAACTCATTATAACATTTAATACGACGGCAATAATAATAAAGTGAAGTGGAGTTTCAAAACAAACGATAGCTAGCTTCACTCAATTTTCACAGTAATTTATAACTGATAAACATACATTAATCTGTCATGTCTTTATTTGTAAGAATTCAGTCGATCTAAGTATGATTCTCAAATGAATAAACTGCATCATTCATGATATCAATGCGGGGTGCTAAAAAGAAAATTTCGGACTATTACTATTATTATTCCATCCTGTATCTCTCAGTATGTTGCTATCCAAGAAAAAATATTTCAATCAGACAGGCAACTTATACGTTAAGATTAAATTTTATATCGTACAAGCCCGTCGATAATGCATCAAATTCATATGTTATTCTTAGCACTTTTAAGGTGTTCACTATTGACATACTTGGTGGAAAAGTATTATATTAAAAAATAATAACATATTTTTTGTACTATGAGCGAAAAGGGTCCTGATCTTAATAAATCTAATGTAGAATAAGAAAATAAATATGTTATTGTTTTTTAATGTTATACCTACTTATGTTACGCTTTTATTGACTTTCTCAGTTCATAAATTCAAGGCAATATTTTATTACGGTCGTCCAATAATAAAGGTAAATCAAACGGCGCTACTGTAGCCCTGCGGAGTCTGTCTTATTTGCGAATCGATAATGAATTTTAATAACTTTGTTGTGAGACGGGAAGCGAAGCCGAGGGAAAGTAAATAAGGAAAAAATATTTGAAACAATGTTGAAAGTTAAACAAACGACACCGCAAACAAACAATTTATTTCGTCGACTATGGTAGCTCTTCGCTGAAAGGATCGTTTTCAATTTTTGCCTCGATTAAAATACTCAAAAGAATGCAGGCGACCAGCGGATTGGTCCACATTGCCAGATAATTAAATATTTAAAGTGAAACTCTGAGTATTTTAATTCCGAATCGCGATGTATAAAGTGAAAGAGTAGAAGTTATCATAAAAATAAACTAAACTTGTCTTAAATTATATAACGATTTTCTAATGAAACATTGAAACCCGCCAAGTATTCTTCTTCTGTAAATGAATATTTTATGTAACACATACATTTATGTTATTTGGAAACTCAGAAACCGTGACGTAACAAAGGTACATTCGCTTATAATTACAGCGGGTGGGAAAATGTGGTATTTGAATTATTTTAAACAAATAAAAACATTTATTTCTACTGCTTCACATGAAAATACTAATACACATATCATAGAACATTACATAAAGTAATAAAAGTGTTGAACAACTTTGACAATACTTAGATCAGTAGAACAGACCAATTTTTTCAACTTCAAATTCGATATCTCGAGTGTGAGAGTTCGTTACTCTATAGTTCATCTCTTGTAATTTGAAAATTAAGAAACATTCGTTGCATTGCCAAATATACGAATTAATAATGAATCAAAATTCTAAGCTAATTATCCAATTATAGTTGGCTTTTAAAATAAAATATTAAACGATTGGCTACGCCTGCTGAAAATGAGATCCGGTTTACAAATATGTTATCGATTTAAAAAAAAAAAATTATATTTGTTCTATTAATATTCATAGCGGATGCGAAGTTAAACTTCCTGCCGCGTGTGACTGTGACTGCCGAAAAAAATAGAATCATTCCATTGAAAGCTTTCAATAAAACATGAAGCGTGAAAACGAATCGGCTTTCGCCAAAGCGATTAGACAGACGTGGAGGGAATACGCAGCCGAGACTTCGGTGCACGGCCTCAAATACGCCATCGGGAGAAGACGAATTGATCGGTGAGCACACAACACACAACACACTTTCGCAACATCCATAAAATTTTGCCTTATTATTTGACAGCTGTCAAATATATCTTTGCCGATTTTTCATCTGTCAAATAATTTTCGACATTTCTCCGACCTCGCGGGAGGCATCTTCTAACATTATTTTGATGCAAATGAATTGGATATATTTAAAATTTACTACGTTTTTGAAAATTTGAAATTAATGAAAGTTTTCTTATTGGGGTCTCATTCAGCAAATTTTAAGCTAAATTCTTCTGCTGAAATACTATATTGCTGAGTGAAACCGGTCCTGATCATAATTTAAACAAGTATCACCATTAAATACATTAGAGAATTATTATACACATCTGAGTTTTATTGTTTTTCAACAATGTGCGCTTCTTATATGAAACGTATGAGATTTTATACATACACTATTTGTGATTGAGACGAGACTATGGAAAGACTAGTGGTAAGTTTATCACACTCGCTATGCCATGTTTTTAAGGTTGGTTGTACCGAGGAAATATTAATATCAAAGACAATCCATGCTTTGAACACAAATCTAAAATTAAATTGAAAATAATAATTTATGTAATTGACCGTATGGGGATTTGAATAGGACCAATGACTGAATGCGTTGGTTACTCGGCAACAAAGCTACCAGCCTATATCATATTATAGTAAAATCAAGTAAAAGTATTTGTTTAAGCTGAACAGATTATTTAAAATCTAATGCCATCGCCGACATGTGTCAATTTATAAGAATATACGTAATACCAGAATATGCTTTCTTCAGTATTTTTTTTCTGAATAACAAGACGTGCTTTTTTAGTTTTTAAATTCTAATATTATTCAGAAAAAAGATAATCCTAGGATTTAACATTAAAAATAAAATGTATATATGTATGTATGTAGTATTCAATGACAATTATTTTTTACAATTTCTGAAACACTGTAAAATGGTTTTATTTGGCACATCGATGTTTTATATAACATATAAAATAAAAGTGAACTGAATTGTACACAAATAAAAATTGTCCATTGAATTCTTAAAGATTGACACATGTCTTGAGTTACTCAGTCTTAATACGAAGTACATTTGGAGTTATTAATCAGGAAATAATTTCATTAAGATTATTTCAAGACAATTCGGTCCGTGTCTTTAGAACCCTGGGTTTCGAAGTAATATTCATTGAAACTATTTTGGAGTTAACTTATAAAAGAATTAGCCCTAATCTTAATTGTTACTGAAATTTTCGGGTCATTGAATATCGCGTTAAGACATTACAACAGGCGATGTCAATCAATGGCCGAGACATTGAGGGGACAGGTAGTCCGGTCCAATTAAATATTGTATACATACTTTCAAATCCGAATCTATGCGTGCACCATTCGACCAGGCGACCAGACTAACTAACGCATTGGATTTATACAACTACATAAATATTTATTTGCTTCTCGTTACATCTTAAAATTATGCTGAAAGTTCATTAAAAAATTACAGTTGAAAGAATTAAATATTATCATTCGCCATTATAGCAGATCGTTTTTGAAAACATTTTACCGATTTTTTTTTTGTTAATTTTTTAAATTATTAACTGTGAAAGTCATTCGAGATTAACTCGATGATAAATAATGAAACAGTCGTGTACAAATCAACAATAAATTACATACACCCCCAGCCCAAGATCTCTTTTCAATTGAAAAAAATCTGATCTTGCCGGGAATTCATCCCAGGCCCTCTGATCGCTAGGACAAAGCTCTTGCCACTAGACCACAGGGACCGATTTAGTAAACTTTTCGATGACATATTTATTTTATAATAATGCATTCTGAGATTAAAATTGTAACTTTGTCATTTCACTTCAGGCGTGACAGACGCGTCGCTTCTAACTTTGAGAAGCATTTTCAGACTTCAGACAGTTGAGAAATGCTTCTCAATGAGGCAAATTGGGTAAACAAGTAGGACAACGCGTTTATAATTTCGTATTTAAAATAGATTTCAACAAAATTATCATCGACTTAATCTTTTAACTGCCAGCATGTGCATGTATGGCGGTACCTCGCACGCCACGAATTTTATTGTAAAAATAAAACCTTCTAAATATATCTTTTTTAAATCTCTATTATAAAAACTTGCCAACAACGATGCGATTGTGCCGTCATTTATCCATAATAACAAAATTAAAATATTTATGACTCATCAGTTACGATTGATTTTAATTAATAAAATCCCGCTTAAAGCGAGCGTCTAAAAACGTCATTTTTTGTATGATTGGCGTGCCGTTCATGGAAAAGTTCGCGTCTTAAGACGTCTGTGGCAGCCATCCGGTTAATAGAAAATTAGAAAGATTTATTATGCAAAAAAAAAAAACAAATTCTAAATAATGAATTTTGCTATAGCTGGATATGGTCGGTGATTCCTGCAGTGTGCGGAGCGTTCGCGGCATTCCTGGTGCTGATGCTTTACAGGCGCTATCGCGCGACGCCCACCAGGGCGGTGTACGAGACGCAGTTCGAGCCGGTCGCTTCCCAATATTTTCCCGCCGTCACCGTCTGCGCCCCGAGAAGGTTCACCAAACGCAGCAGGACTATTTTTTTACAAAAACTGTGAGGAAATTAAATTAATTGACACGTTGAGCCGGTGCGATGAAATCAAGTTGTTGTAATGTTAATGCTTATTCAGAATACAAAAAACCATGGCTGTGGAGTCGGTTAAAAAAGTTCGACTCCGACTCCGACTCCAGCATTTACCAAAACCACGACTTCGACTCCGACTCCAACATTGACCAAAAACACGAGTCCGACTCCGACTAAAAAAAGTTTAATAACGTCATTTCCCCCCCTAGTTTTCCTATTTATGTGTATTCAATTCAATATCAACCCAACCAATCCGGCTAGTAGCCAAATTTTACATATTATATGCAAAAAATAAAAAAAATAATAGTGCCCACCTTGAAAGGGTTCATGCTATAATGTATTTTTTAAAAGATTCAATTCTAAGCCTAACCAAACATATTTGATCTGATATCTTTCACTCCATCTTAAATTAATTTATTTGAAGTGAAAAATGAAGAACACTTCGCTAATTTTAGCAAGTATCCTGCCGAAATCACATTGAGCGAGGCGGAGACGTTCCTTCCACAACTTCACGGACTCGTGTTTCCTTTGCCGGACGAACCCCAAAACCTGACAGCGCTCGACGAAATCTTCGATATGAACGGCCTGGTTCCCCACGAGGTGATGAAGCAGATGACCCCGAGATGCTCCAACATTCTGGTGCACTGCAGGTGGGAAGGCGAAGACGCTCCATGCTCCAGATTTTTTGAACGGACGATCACGAGTGACGGCTATTGTTGCTCGTTCAATTATAATGTCAATTTGAAAGAGTGAGTTATTTTTCAATGTCTGATAAATGGATACGAAGAAAAAATATTTTACAATAAATAATCAAATGAGTGTGAAAACTAATAAAACATAGTAAGTACTAAGTAGGTACTGGCCTATTCAAAAATGACTGAGGGTGTTTGATGGAATTTCTATATCAAATTTGAATTGTTTGAATTTTGTACTTTGCCATGAGTTTTGTCGCTAACGACCCGGGTTTCGCATCTTCATGCATTCCAAGTGCACGGATGTACTTGAACTGTCAGATCAAAATTTAAACAATTAAAATTTGATATTGAAATTCCATCAAGCACCCTCAGTCGAAATACTTAATAAATACTCAGTTAAAAGCTAAATACACTTACTCTATTTTACACGTTAACTACGTTCCAGCAAACTTCATGTAAAGAAGATGTTTTATATAATACACAAAAACATTGAATATGTGTTCTTTAGATTTTAAAACACTAAAAAAGAACTACATATATGGGGTTGGTGTAAAAAATGCGATAGACTACGTCCAAAGGAAATGTTAGGTATTATTGTATGTTGAATTTACTAGGCTCGTATATCTGTTTATTGACCAAGTTTCAACCAAATCATTGAATCGTTGAGCTTTCGGGTGAAACATTATTTCCCACGATTGTTGAAATTGCAAAACAAAATTCCACCACAAAGATATAATATTAATGAAAAAAATTTGTATTAATGTCTATCGAATTCACACAATTATTGGCCATATATCCTGTCATGTCAAATGTCAAATGTCATAAACGTGAGAATATAAAATTTGATTTCAAGAAATTATAGAAAGAAGTAATTTGATTCAAAAATAAGGACAATGATCCGTGCCTGTTTCAAACGCTTTTATGTGATGTCGATGAATGATTTGCATTTGATTTATAATAAGCTTGTTCGGCGACAAAGAGAGACCTTATTTTAATTACCCACCTGATCGACACGTTTTGGAGTGAGAGTACGTAAAAGACTACGTCACGACGCGACATAATAATTCTCGATACCGTCAACTTTCCAGGAACGTAGCGTAAAACGTAACCTAGTTTCATACCCGGGTACCCTCTCCTCCTCGAACCGATTGTATACTAATAATATCTTTCGATACCTGGCGAAGCTCGTCTACAGCGACACAATCACAAAGCTGCGGTGCCATTCCCGGCTGACAGCGACAGCTATTCAACAACTTTCTTAATCAAATTTCCTCATAAGCTTCGTAAATTTTTTGAAAAAGAACCATCTATACCAGTGGTTCTCATGTGCGGCCACCAGAGAGTTTTGCTGTGGCCACCAACAGCTTCATAGGTAATATTGGTATTTAATTAAAATGTGTTACCAGGGCTGTGGAGTCAGTGAAAAAAAGTCCGACTCCGACATTGAACAAAAAACACGACTCCGACTCCGACTAAAAAAGGGTTATATCGACACTTTGTTCCCCTAATTTTCCTATTTATGTGTATTCAATTAAATATCAACCCTATCAATTCGGCCAAAAGCCAAATTTTACATTAAAAGCAAAAATAAAAAGTTCAAACTCTTCAAATTTTCCGACTCCGAGTACGACTCCGGCCAAAACGCCGCGCCGACTCCGACTCCGGCCAAAAAGCTCCGACTCCACGACTCCGACTCCACAGCCCTGGTTTTTACAAGCTAATTTGTCAACAAAGACATTGAAAATTAAATATTTCGTATGTATTCTATTATGGATCAAGAATTGTTAGTTAGCAAAAACTCAAACAACTTCTCTTCTTTTGTCTTTTTGAAAAAAAAGACAAAGAAGAGAAGAAAAATTTGGTGCGGCCACCAGATATTTTCGTAGGACCGCTGATGTTCCTAATGCGGCCACAGCCAAATTTTACGTGAGAACCACTGATCTATACCGCAATTTTCCATAAAAACGTATTTTTTTATAATATTTTAATTTTAATTTTGCTCTTCAAATTGAATGCTTTAAATTTATGTGTACATATTTTCTTTTTACAAAACCCATCTATTTTTCATTTATTTTTTGACATATTACTATCATTCAGATTTGTCTCATAATGTATCATTACACGTATTTGTCATAGGGGTCAAATTCTTTTTCCCAAACAAATCGGCTCAGAAGTGTTTCGTTGGTGTTGTTTCAAATTATTAAATTATTGAATGAACAAATACATAGAAAGTAAATTTGAATTGTTTGAATTTTGTACTTTTCCCTGAGTTTTGTCACTAACGACATGGGTTTCGCCTTTCGGAATCTTCGGGCATTTAAGTGCACGGATGTACTTTGAGAATGACCTTGATTCGGCTCCCTCGTAAATCGAGAACGAGCCTCCTATCCGACACTCAGGAGAGGAATTTTGGGAACGGAGTAGGAGAAACATGGTGCTCTTATAAACAAAAGACGATCTCAAAGCGTTATGTGGGTGCGGTTAGCACCCATTATTTAATTGTTACGAATTTTCACAGACTTTACACACGGATTTAACACAGATAGATTAACAATACACGTTACGTTCTACAATACATAATACACGACTATTATAATTGCGGAGGTGATATCAGGAATTTACTAGAATTCATCCTTAGGGAGAGGATTAGGAGTTTGCAGGCCACTTCCAGGGCATACAGTTGGGAGAAGCCCCACAACCACGACTGTAAGACTTATCTGGCAAGCACGTGCATTCTCAATTCTCAAAAAAAAATCGTAAACACGTGCGCCCGATAAGCCATTATTTATGGCCCATCGAACTTTGCATGAAATACCATGCACTCTCATGCACTGGGGCGTGAAAGCAGTCAAGAGACATTTAAAGCGAGACGTCCGCATAAATGTCTCTTTTACAAATTTGAAATTACTCTATATTGAATCGCTATAGATTTCAATATAGAGTATTATTAGAATGAATTTATTTCCTGATATCGACTTAAACTCATAGACTGAGGTGAAAAATAGATCGTATGAGAGAGTTCTGATGACCTACCATATGGGCGGTGTCAACTTGAACTGACAGTTCTGACTGAACTGAACTCTGACTGAAATTGTCAGTTCAAGTACATCCGTGCACTTGAAATGCATGAAGATTCCAAAAGGCGAAACCCGGGTCGTTAGCGACAAAACTCATGGAAAAGTACAAAATTAAAACAATTAAAATTTGATATTGAAATTCCATCTAGCACCCTCAGTCGAAATCCTTAAATTAATAGAAAGTAAGTCAAAAAATCATCCGTGCGATCCAAATGAGCTTTCAATGCGCTGACAGTAATTTTTATCAAAAATTAAAAGCACCAGTAGTTATCTTTATTATATGTAGAATTCCACTGACAAAGCGTTTTCATAATTTCAGCGCAACGTTCAAGTCAATAACGACGCCGTTCTTTGGTCCCCAGATGGGGCTGAGCTTTGTAGTCAATATGGGAACCGAGTACAGCAAACAAGCCTACCATCTGCTGGATTCATTTAAGGTATTTGTTTTGAATGGATGCTGCATGTACTCCTACCTCAAAGTTTGAAGGGTGATTTAAGAAATACGAAAATCTAATTTAAACATTGAGATACCTTCATAGCTGAGTTATTAATGATAAAATACTTGTATGTGTTTTCACAATTAATAGTAAGAAAGAAAGGCAAAATACTTGATTACCAAAGTGATAAAATTTGTTTTTAGTAATATTCTATGACATACATTATAATAAATAACATTAGATTGTATATTCTTCGCGTAAACAATCCGCATTAATTTGTTAACTCATTCAAAAATGACAAGAGTCTATATAGTGACATGTCACTAATGAACTTATTGAATATTCAACATGCCAATGAGATAAGCGGGTTGAAAGGTTAGATACAAGCAACGTAACCGTGTGAGTCTTTACCGAAAGCTTAGTGCGAAAATGGTGTCGGTAATAAACCTCTAAGAAATATATATTACAAATACTCGTACATAATAAGCGAGAATAAACACAGGCGACTTCTTGTTGGTATTTCCAAAAATAAAACTTTTTTAGATCTTGGTTCACAACGGCCGCTCCTTTGCCAGTCGTAGCAATCAGAGAATTGTTATTCCGCTGAAGAAAGAAGTCTTCATCGCTGTAACTCCTCTTAGGCTGATGTCAGGCCCCCAAGTTCTCAAGATGTCCGAGGAGTACAGGCGGTGCGTTCTGGGCCAGGAAAGAAAACTTAAGTATAACATAATATAAAATTATTATTATGGTTGAAAAAAAAAATGAATATCGCTTAAAAGAGATGTACATACATGTAAATAAGTTTTTTGATGTGACACAAGTAGCACTTAAAAATACAACTGATACTAATACACTGCACCTACGTAGTTGATAAATAGAATTTAAATTAAGGAATACACATTTAATTTTGAAACTTGTTTTGAAGCCGACGATTCGAAAACATTGCAGAAGACGAAAAGAGTTATATTCTATTTTATTGATTGAATTGGCATTGACTTGGTAGAACTCTATTATAATAAGGTGAAAATAACAATGTATTTCAATTCTACATAAATTTCGGTAGAATTGAAATACAAAATACATTGCTATTTTTTCACCGAATTATATTACATATGAGATAATATTAACGAGTTACACACTTTTGCGAAAGATAGCCGTCAATATTTTCAATAAATAATATTTTTTATGAATACTTTAGCAATTGAAAAATATATTTTTATGACGATATGACAAAACGGTAAATATAAAACATAGCACTCACAAAATACTTTCGGCTAGAATTCTAAATTAACTTTTTCAAAATATACAAAATTCATAGAAATGTCATCGCTCCAAAAAGGAGTTTTAGATAGAATTCAATGATTAGATATTTCAATCGAACTATTTATATTGAAAATGTGTAGATATTTAATTTTGCGCTATAGGTCTCACGAAACTAAATTCTTTTGATAAACCTTTAAAATGAAGCCGGCAGAAATAAATAGCTCGAAAATTAATAAGGTTTTAATAGATTTTACAAGCCGCTGAAAAGTGTCGATATATGTAGGATGAGGAATGTTTTGCTACGTTACCAGTTGGAGCGCTTTGCGATATGATTCATCGGTTCTCGCATTCCGTTAGCATTATGAATAGGCATCACGAATATTAACGTCGCGTTATTAAAATTGGGCCGATATTTGATTGATGTTCACACGAGCATTGTGAAAAAGTTGAATCAGTCAAGCCAAGAAGGCAACGGCTGCCGTTTGTATGTTGTCATGGAAATTTAGCCACACACTCATTCGACCGATTGCTTAGTATGTAACACAATCGATTTAAAAAAAATCATACATCGAAAATTTGAAATTTGAAAAACTGATTCATAAAATTAGTAACTTTGTATGTATCATCTAAAATATTGCCAGCGGGATATATTATAAATTTCAGTTGAAGCATATTTTATAATATTCTTCTAGAAAAACTAATTAATGAAAACCACAACTATATATAATATATAGAATGTATTATTTGTGAACCCTTAAGGCAGGCACGGGAAAACTGCGGCATGCCATCATAAATCCTAATTCTAAGTAAGAATATATTTTTTAAAAAATATTGAAAATCAAATAAATACTCTTCAAGATATTGAGTGAGTATACAGATATTTCTTTTCACAGTCAAATTCGATGGCTTTGCATGGAAAAAGTGCTTCTAAGAGTTTGGGATATAATAAATATTATAATTTTATTTTTGGAAATGAAGAATGTTACGAACTTTCTCGATACTGATGATTATGGATTTGTGATTTTTCATTTACTCTGGACATCGTGCCACACTTAAATACTATTAACTCTGTGATATAAACGCTCTGAATGGCGATTTTTCACAAAGATTTGGTGATTTCCGAAAAATTTTGACAAGTGTGGGGCTAGTAAGCGATCCATTTTCAATAGATATTAAAACTGTATTGAAAGAGCTATGTACAACTTGAGATTATTGATCTGCAACGTAACACTGATTTAAGAGAATTACACCGTCGTGACAAAATCTGAACAGACATTTTTGATCATGAACCTCAGCTTAATTATGATTCCATTTTCTTCTATGACCACTCACAAGCAGTTTTAAAAATATCAACTATAAAATGAGAACCTGAATTTAAAAAAAAAATTGAAAAATTTCAATCTTTGAAACAGCTTCATTCTTTTTGAAAAAAATATTTTTTGTGATAATAAATAGTGTACACCCGGTCTTCTTTTTAAACGATTTTTTCAGTGATTTCGATTTTACGTGATTTTTTGGATGGCACCGTGATTTATTCGTAGGTACGTGATTTTTCTTTTTACGGAAAAAATGGTGCACAAACTAATTCGATATCATTGGTGACTCTGCTCGGAAACTTTTTAAAGCACAATGCAATTATAAAATTCGTTGAATAGCACGTTTCCCGGTCGTATATTTATCACAGAGAGTTGCCAAATAAATACACTTCAGACGTCCAAATATTTTAAATGCGCAATTATAAATACAAACTGAAGATAGAAATATTATTTTTGAATGAAAATGGGAATGTTTTAGGTACATAAATTTGGTCGAATTTGAAAAACAAACTTTGTATTTTCTTATATTTTGGATACTTTTTTACGCGATTTTTACGTGTGCCACTTTTTGAAACCAATGTATCGCGTAAAAAACGATCGGGTGTATAGATCGGGCATTTTAGTAGAAAAGCTCGCATTCAAGGTTGATGGTATACTTATTTTGTTTTAATCGAAAACTCGAAACCGAAATGAATGTACCTACACGCCGTGTGCTACTTATGCGACTCTATATAGGGTTGCCATATATAAAATATTATATGTATGATCAAACAACCGGTGGTCTTAAAAATATTATGAATGTTATTTATTTATTTATCCATAAAAAAAATACAAATCATGGCATTACAGCTTACGCCAATACGCCATGCATTTGACAAATGTATTTACATATACATACATACTTGTATATACATAATAAAAATTACAAATTGTAATTATAAGAACAGAGAGAAAAAATTATAATATATAAAATCACATTAGAAATTTTAAAGATGTCAACCGAGTGAGTTCCGACAAAATCAAATTTTATTCATAAAATATAGTATTCGTCTGAACTCACTCTCGTCAATATGAAATATGTCGACATCCGAAGCAATGCCGTTTAAAATTGCTAAAGCTCTTCCCAGTGGCATTGCCATTGGCAGACTGGTTCGACTCCTTGGAAGAACAAACAACTCATGTTCACGATTCCTCAAAAAATTATCAGGAACATTCAATTAAACATTTTCAAGAATGGTGGAATTCTCATTTTGGCCTCGGATAAGCCGAAAGAAATATAATGCCAAGTACATTTCTCTTGGAGCATTCAAACTATTGAAAGTGAGCATCCCTAAGAGAAAGTCGGTTGGATAAAGCCATGGGTAGTACCCATATGTCCTCAAATAGAGAATTCTCAAAAATTTCTTCCGGACCCTCTCCTCCATAAGAACACATTTCGCACCCCTCGGTGCCCAAACAATCGATCCACTCTCAAGTCGGCTTCGAACCAAAGAATTATACATTAGTATCACAATTTTTACTCCTGGAAAGACCCTGGTAGTGCGGAGGATAAAGCCCAACATTTTTCAATTATGCACAGTACGTAAGCGAATAATTTTATCGAATTGAATTCGATTCATCTTATATGTCGTAAATAAGTATGTGCACTGTGCAGTGTGCAGTGAAGGAAATCCAGTGAGTGGTTGGTTACCTTACATTTTAAAGTTATTTTCATTACAATGGGTTGCTTCCAGGGTTGAATTTCGAACGAGAATATAATAAAAGTAAATATTGCATCTCTCTATTCAAATGCTTCCATGGCTACATTTTAGACTGCACCACCGGTTTTGAGTGGACCGAGACTCCGATCTTTTCGTTTTTCAACTCAAAATTTTTAGACGAAGAAACATTTCTTATTTATTCCTCAACTTGCAGAAGATTCCGCTGAAACTCAAATTGAAGATTTGAGCTCAAATCGAAATGCGGAAGTTCATTTAAAAAATTTCAAAAAATCGGGATCTTTTAAAATATGTATTCTTTTTAAGCAACGAAACGTATTTTTGGGGATTATTATGCTGACAAAATTGATATAAACTTTTATTTTGGAACATCTATCGCAAAATCTAGAATAGGTACAAAATAAAGATATATTCAAAAATTTATGAAGATTCCAACGAAAAATTTTCTTCCCAGAATGCGAGTTCGATTTGTGACTTATTTGAATAGCTTCTGGCGGGGTAAAAAGTTTCGCCGAGGCAACTCGGAGAGAGCGACGAAGGGCCTTTCTACCCTTTTAGGAACATTGAGACGTGCTGTCAATACATGCATACATTTCAATGACTTATTTGATAGTTTATTTAGATTTCCAGATATGTGGGCAAAATAAATAAAATTTGTATGCAGATATTATCGTGCCTCTCCGCTTCGAAAATATTCAATATCAAGTATATTTCATATTCAATTCATTTGCATGAAGCTTGAAACACCGATTTAAAAAAAGGTAGCACTAAAAATGTATGATATTTTATAAATTTATAAGTAAAACTTTATAACATAGGCATGATTATTTACTTATTTAAGAAAGGCGGCTCTATAAATAAGGCATTTTCTAGTAAATTTATTTGAAGATATCTTTTTTTTTGAATCGTATAAGCCGGGGATTCTAAACCGCGTGCCCGCGGAGTCACTTTCGTGCGCTCGGCAAAGAATTAAATAATATATTTTGAAATTGCACAAATATAAGTTTATCTATGTTATTTTGAGAGGTGATGATATTTTTAATGTCCTAAGTTTCATGAAAGAAATTATCATTCCTTCATAAAAGATATCAGCAATTATTACTGATAATGCTCCAGCAATGTTCGGTTGCAATAATGGACTAAATTCCCATTGCAAGAGAGATGAATCCTTCACGTACTTTATGAATTATCATTGTATTATTCATCAAGAAGCATTATGTGCCAAAATATTTTACTCTGAATATGTCATGAATGTCGTTCTGAAAATAATTAACAATATTACTTTTAAGGTGTCAATACTTGGTGGAAAGGCATCATAATAGAAATAATAATACATTTTTATTAATTAACAATATTTGAATATATACTGTATCTCACAGAATATTAAAAGCCCTTGTAGAAAAAATGACAAACCTTGGTTTTGTCAATGTAAAATGCTCTTCGTGAAATGCACTGTCAAAGATTGCACGACATGTGGCTTTTTATTTCTAGGATTTTTGTAATTGTAAATAAATGCATAATCTTCTGATTTAAAATAAATAATTTAGTCACACAATATAATGAATGTAATACATGTCAAGCTGTCACGGGAACAATTATAAAATTAATACATACATAAATATGTAATACTAAAATCTTGTTTTTTGAAAATCCGGATCGCGCCCGTGACTCATCTCCAAATTGTCAAATGTGCCCGTCACCGCAATAAGGTAAAGAACACCTGGTATAAGCCGTATGTATTCGTTGAAATCAAATAATCAAATAATCATGTACTTCATGTACTTCATGGTACTCGCTATTCATTGTTAGCTATTTTAAAAGAAATTTGAGTCGTATTTTTGGTCAAATAAAATCTAGCTACTGCACCTTAAAAAGTTCTACTTGAGAAATATCTATGCGTAAACAACGACCAGACTTGTATCTTGTAAAGTCATTGAAATTTCAAATTTCGGAAAAGAAATACAGCTAAAGTAAAGAGTCATGAACGTTTATTATATTTATTAAGAATTCTTTTGTGTGGATACTTCTGAATGATATTATATTAGTTGTATAGGTTACTCTTGAAGGTTTGGTTGAGTGAGTACTTAGCTTTTTAGAATACACAAAAGGAAAGACAGAGAAATAATTACGTCACCGAGTGCTCTTTTATCTTTAGGAGGAATACAAATCATCGCAACGTCAATATCATTGTCTTTGTTTTTCATGTGTAAAGAGAAAACAAAAACAATTGTTGTTAGAATCTTTAAAATTCTTGAGTTTTGCAATAGTTTTTATTCAATACTAGAGACATAGTTTTATAATAAAATTTGATTGAAAAGTACAAACTTCTAACGATTAAAATACCATCAAGCGCGTCAATGATTGATAAAGAATGATGAGTGTGAGTGGTCTACGACGAAATTGCCCTTTCCTAAGAATTCAAGAAAATGAACACATTTTCAGATATTTTAGTGCATATCGCAAAGTCGACTGCTTGGTGGAGTGCGAAATAGAATCATGCATTGCGAGATGCGGCTGTCATCCGTTCGGATATCCTCGTGATCCTGGAGACATCGACTGCAGGGCTGCCAGTATCATTTGCCTGAGACAACACTTCAGTGAGTTTTATTCGAGAAGTTTATTCTAATTAATACTCTCCTTCTATTTATGTAAATTTTAATCTTTTTGAATACTTCTTTTAACTCCGATATTGAGATGAATTGAAATGCGTCAATTGTGTGATGATAGAAAAAATATAATAAATACTTCCCATTCACGTTTTTGTAATAAGTAAGATTTTTCACACACAACCACTTAAATTTCTGCATACTACACGAATATCCGGAAAAATAATCAAAGCTCATTGCTGGAACTTAAGATATGCGAGCGAATGTTTACGGTGCATTGGAATCCACGATTAAAATTTTGTGAGGTATGATTAATTTAATAGAGATCAATATATTTTGTATATTTTACATTTTGATACGGATTTATGTAACGATACATTGCAAAGTTACGTCTCGCGAACGTTTTCAGTAATTAAGTAATATTAACATGTGTGCGCGTAAATAAAGGGCCAAGTAACTTTATTACGCAAATAAACCCCAATAACTCTGCAAGGATTTAACACTAAAACCGATGCTAATGTTGGATTTCGAGGGATAAATTGACCGCTTTGTTTACACTTTGCAAAAGCTCTAGATTTATACGTTCAATTGTCAATATATTAGAATATGATGGAGACCCGTATCGATTTTTTTTTAAAATATTATTTATGCGCGTTGGGTAAATACGTAATAAGGTTAAGAGCGAATCCGTTAAAAAATATATATGAATATTAGTCTCGAAAAGTTAGCCTGACATATTATTTAAAATTCAATGATTTTTGTTGAATGCACAGAATATTAAAATATAAGGGTGTAACAATATGTAGAATGAAGAGTGAGGCATATCATTAGGAAACATGTGTATTTTAGAAGTAATACGCAATGTGCCACCCAAATGAATATATTTTATAGCAATATGAACATATTTTAAAATAAAAATTAAAAATAACTTTGCTATAGTAAGTATAAAGATGCCTCTGAAAGAGGCGAAACACGTGTCACAGTTAGTACCACAATACGTGGAATAATCAAAGTTATTTTTAATTTTATAATAAATTAAACTTCCATAAAGTTACCGCCGAATCCATCGAAAGTATGAACATATTTTGTTGATTTCTTTGCAGAAAAGGTGCAGTCGGAGGGTTGGGGAGGTGACTGCGATTGCCCCCAACAGTGCAACGAGAATTCCACCACTGTGGAAGTGCATACTGTTCCACTCTTTGATCAACAATTTAACTCCGATCCACTTTAGTATGTATAGTGCTAGATAATAATAAAAAATAGGCAAACTTTAAATACAGAAGAACGTAGTAAAACGGATTTCAGAAGATTTAATATTTCTTTCACAATGTATTGGTTAAATTGAAACAGGCCAAGGTGTCAAAGATCATAAAAAATGTGACGCTTTATGGAATATATTTCATTTTCTAGAATATAATGGCGAGGAATCGGTAAATAAATATATACATATACTGTGTAAATTTATGAATATATTACGGTTACAAGCCGCGATAGATTTCAATCAAGTTATAGCAATGTTTTGAAAACAAATAAACTAAAGAGTATATATATTAAGAAATATATACCAAATTCAGAAATATTTTTGATTTAAGTAAAATCAATACGTAGAAAAAAGAATTAACGATTTTTGTTCCCTCATTGGAATACTTATTATTCGTTCCACATTTTGATTTGCCTGCCTACATAATATTTCACTCATTTTATTATCAGGATTAATTAATAGCATTCAATTTATCAATAAGACTTTTTCCCATTTCAATTTCAGCCAGAATCTAAGAGGGAATCAATCATTAATCCATGTTTACTATGGTAAACAGGTGGCAACAGTGATGAAGAGGTCAATAATCACGCTCTGGGTTGATTTGATATGTAATTATTCGTAAATAGTTATTTTATGCTCTTAGAATTATACAGTTTCAAAAACATTACCATGTTCCCTCACCATGGAAAACGAAATTTTTCATCTTGAAAGTCCGCAATCAAGAAACTAAAATACTTTTATACATTATAATATATAGTGTAAGCTTCATCTAACCTGATCAAAACTAATGTCTTTTTCGAGTTAAGGTTTCAATAATGGGTATAGGGCCACCAATACAAACAGATAATGAATAGTTTTATTAGCTGCGACTCTGTGCTTAAAATTTTTTTTTCCTGCCCCTGCTTTACACACAGTAAATTTATAAAGATTAATCCATTGCTTACGATGTGCACAAATTTGTGCGTAATTACTATGGGAATTGAAAAGGCCCGTAAACAAAATGTTAACAGAACAAGACGAATTAAATACGGTTTTTTACTTACTTATCACCTTTTTTTTTACTAAGTTATGCTCGAGCTCATCATTAGATTATGAAACTAATTAAATACTTGTAATAACAGTTTCAATACGGATATTTTTTTGATCAGTAAAATTATGACCATTATGTTAACATTAACTTTGCGTTAATCGCAAACTTATAAGTTGGGCATCTATGAAAGATGCAATAATTAAATTCAAGCGAACACTGGAAGTGAAAAAGCACGCTGATATTGATGGTGGCGAAAAGTAATAAATATATATCTTCCACAGGTAAAGTTCAGATGCAATAAATTTGTCAAACTTGTATAAGTCAGTTTCTGTCGAATTCCTGCGCTCGCACGTAATGTCATGCAAAGTGGAATCAATACTTTCAACAATGGCTCTGCATTGCATGTGTGACGCTTACACTGTTTATATGCATACCTAAGCGAGTACTGTTTGCGTGCACCTATTCTGAAAACATTGACGTAAAAGGGATTTATATCGTCATGCTGCACTGACTGCAAACACTGCAAACCTCTACGGACCACACCATCTTTTCATCAAATCGTGGTCATACTTAATGTTATTCGTTATTGGATTTGATGAGAATGAAATTGGATTGATTATTAAACTTATCGCTAAAACTAATCGCATTACAAGTTTGGAAAATATTGAAAAGATCGTTTCGATTAGAAGTTATAAACAAATTTAATTTTAACATTTGTTGAATCGAGTGCTTGAAAAATCTACCTATATAGATTGATTAAATTATAACGTGAAAATTAAATGCATTTTATGTGCAGTTAGTTGAATTGAGGTGAAGGGCATCAATAATCAATTTATATATTATATTTCACACAAGAATTCTTATATGTATATTACGTGGAAAGTCATTCCACTAAGCTTTAGTAAATCGGATACAATAAAACCTGACGTAGTGAAATATCAAAAAATGCTATTAAGAGTTTAAGACGTTTCGTTAACATGTTGTTTTAGACCTAGGGCAAAAAGCGAAAATCTACAATATGTATTTTTTTTGATGTGATCGACCGTATCGGCTAAGTTATTTTTTTATGAAAATGACTTATAACTGAATAAAAGAAACCAAGCACAGATGATTGAAGTTATATTTTATGTTAAAAAATATGTGATTATTTCATTTAAACAAATATAACATTTTTTTGTATTTAGTCCACATATATTTTATAAAAATCCGGACCACTTTCAAAGAAGTACAAAAAAATTTGTGTTAATTTGATAAAAATGATATAAGATAGCGTGATAGAAGTATAAGAACAGAAATTGACGGTTAGTAAATATTTACAAATCAAACCGATGTCCTAAATTTACATCGACTTTTAATTTTACTTTAAAATTATTATTTTATCTATTAAGCCAATCGAATTGGTACAAAAAGTAAAAAGTACAATCAAATTGAAAAGTGCTTCACAAGATATCTTACATACACTGTAATGTGATGATGTTTCGTCAATTTATCTTGTTCTTCACTAAGTAATGAATTTGAAGTAGTTGAAATTTATTGCGCCGCTAAAAAATAAGCTAACATTTTTGATGTATTTGTTTCAGCATCTTTTGGAGGTATGTTCAATCTGTTCATGGGGTGCAGTTTTTTGAGTCTTCTCGAAGTGATTTATTTTATTGCGATGAGATTTCCAAGACATTTTAATACACTTCGGAAAACGTCAACAAACAAAGTGACCACTGTCAATGTTAAATAATGTATTTGATGGCGGTAGTTGAAACTGGTCAACTGTATGATGAAAAAATGTACTTTAAACTGACTGCCAATTATTTTATTTTACTAACCCGACCCCGTTCCAGATGATATTTAAAATAAAAAACATAGTTTTCAACACTACTTTCATAAATAATGTAATAATGTTCAGGACCGATTTCGAACATCGCGAGTATTATCAACTGATCATCAGAAAATAAAGATCAGATGAAAGCGTCTCTAATCTTTGTGAAAACAAATTCACCCAATTTTCTCATCCTTTTCCAATAACTAGTCATAAGCTGTGGCTCTATTTCTATTGAATGTAAATAAGCGGGGTCTTTTTATTTCACTGCAGTATTACCGCCATTAGAACTTATGGAAAAAAACCACTTCAACTGATTTTTTAAATGTGTATATGCTATTCCCCATTACGCTCACTTTTATTTCGAAACTCAAGTATCTATTAAAAAATATATTTCCCAAAACAAATATTTGTTTCACATTTCACCTGTTTCTTTTAAAAATCAAACCCTTTACTCTGCACCGCATTCAGAACCACGCATTTATTCCAATTTTGTCGCATAAATAAACTAAATTTGATTGTTAAGTACTGTGCCGAATCTTATAAAAGTTAATGTAAAATGAAAAAAAAATGGATTGTAAGTATCGTGTAAAACAGTTTTAATTTCTCAAAAAAGCCTTAAATCGATGGTTCCGTGTAGGCCGCATTGTATAATGTTTTTAGATTCGTGTAAAAAGCATAAATTATGTTGTTTCTTTTGAGCTTTGAAATTTTGCGACTTCGTGATTGTATTCATTTGGTTAACTTTGGCAGCGTACCACTGACGTGCGAATTCAGTTTGTAGAATCTCACTTAGGGCAGTATTATTTTCTTATACAGAAAATTATTGAATGCTACACTGAATCCATCGAACGAATTTTAGAACTACTTTTATCAATTCTTTTCAAAATTTGCATTACGATGAGACTTAAATTAAATCATTTGTATCGAGAGGACATTAAAGCGTATAGGCCAAGTGCAGTATGGACCTTGATAAAGACATAACAAAGCTTAAATTTCGATCACAGCGTGAAGCATATTGCCTTCTGTTAGAGCTTCCCAACATACATATTTTTTAAGAGAACTGTTCGTTATTCAGCAGCTCTACTTCTCTATTGAAGAGGGTTTGGACAGAATGATAGTGACATGCCACGTTCATATCAAGAGATTCTTATGAGAAAATTTCAGCATCACCGACACAACCGCAAGTTCAACACTGAGTGAAATGCGCTATACTAGTAGCCTAGAGCCCAAATAAATGTCTGGTTCGTGAAGATAGATATTCAAAAAGCCGAAAGAAAACGAGACTGGCCAATGTCGTGCGTTTTGTACGGAATGTGTGTAGTCGATGAAGACTTTGGGAGCTGGAGAGGAGAGAGGCTAATCTAATCATTGGTGAGGTGATATCCAAGATCCACAGGGTGTATAAGTGCCAAGAAGTATAAAGTGTGACTGGATATGGGGTTCAGCATAGAAGAAAATCAGCTAATCTTTTACATATTCTCGCACAGCGTGAGGTAAAAATGGGATCCGGGTCGGCAGGATTTTAAAAATTGGAAAACTGTGGTGATGGCACATCATTTGACGATTTAAATTTTGCAATGAAATACTATTATTGATACATTTTCTTAAGACGACTGGAATCTGTAATTTAAAATTAACATTTCATATTCTCTCAACCTGCAGGTAATTCTCAAAGAAGCTATACTATACGCTTACTACACAGCCAGTTGGGTAACACTGCTATAATTTTTTCGCCGTTTTCACTTTCATTATACTTCACTGCGGTATCGAAAGCCACTCGTATGCACAAGTATGATGCTTCGCGGTGTGACGTGAGCACTCGTAGGTAAGTACATATTTGAAAAAGCAATAAAATTGCAGGAGCGCTACAAACTACAGCGTGGGTGTGTCAATCAATAATGTAACTTTGTTGCGCTAAAAAACTATTCCCACCACTCAACCCCCCGATCAACTTGACTGTAGAAGTGCGGCCGAAAAAAAGAAACTCGTAAAAGGATTATCTGCGCTGAAGAGACTTTTTTTTATTTCACTGCCTTTAGTTGGTTGGTTAGTTGGGAACTGGCGGCGTTTCCTTTTATATTCGAGTTCGCGACGCTATCGGATATTTTTTGTGCCGTCTTAATTGGCATTGAAAAATACATTTGAAATTCTTTCAGAAGTTCATCGCATTGAAATTTACGTTTTATATAAAACTGCATATATTAATCAGTTTAATAAAGAAATTAATCATTTAACAATATTCGATTGATATGCTTATTTAACAAACAAAAAAAAACTAAGCCAAAGATGATAATTCGAAAAGTATGAAATATTATTCTTACATTAGTTTAGCGCTGTCGCAATTACCTGATTTAAAGACAACAGTTTGGCAGTTGGGCGGCTTTTTTTAAAACCTGTAAAGACAAAAAATAATACAATATATGGGCTTAATATTATTAGTTGTGTGAAAAAAACTACATAATTTATATTTCTGGTTATTTATTATCTTCACAAAAAATTATAACAAACCCTCAACTGTGAAAATAAGATTCTAACAATTCATTTACTTACATATAAATAAACATTTTAAACATGCGTCACAACACATTTCTAAATAAATAATGTCACAAATATAACAACTGAACAGTCTATGATAATAATTTAACAACGTAACAAAGATTAATAATAACATTACACTGTTGAATGAAATAAAAGCTACCGATTTTTTTAACTGTTTTTATACACTCGTCGTTAAAAGTCATTAACCAAAATAATTTTATTCATGATTTAATTATTATGTAATTCTTTTTTAATAATTGTCGTAGGTACGAAGAGTATTTTCTTTTAAAAAATAAATATTATTCTATTATAGTCCACATTGCTTCTAAAATTAGAAGAATATTATTTGATTGGCGCTATTTCACGATAGTCATACAAAAGAGTACATATTATATTTTACACAAAATATATAAATTTATATCTTCATGATATGCGACAGGTAGAAGCGATTAAAATGTTGGAAAGGGCATTTTTGCTTCGGTGGTCCGTTCGGTGAGTAATAATAGTAAATATTCGAGATCGAGTGAATTCATTTCTCCCTTTCGACGTTGATTGATATGTACATAGAGAAAGGGCGCGCAATGCTCTCGCTCATGCTCATGCTCACAGGTGATTGTCAATTTACGAATGGGCTCTATTCGGAAATTTACAGTCAGCTCGCAGCCAGCCGCGTGCGGACAGTTCACTTAAACTCTCAGACTTCACTTAAACTACGTAATAAACATATTTTCTTGTTATCACAACACATAATTTCAACATAATTATTATGCTTCTGCACACTTTGTATATGATTATTTCCAAAGCGCAAAAGTTAAAAAAATAAACGGGAGTATTTATCTGAAATTGCAGATGGCAATAAATAATTTTCTTCGCCAAATACGCGTTCAAAAATAAGCAAATAAAATAATCATAGATTGAAATAAAAAGTGCAATTCTGGAAAATGTAATCAAATATTTTTTCTTATAAAAATTGAGACTATTGTTTATGACAATATTAACTTTTAAAAGATCAGATCTTTTAATGAAAAATATGCGCCATGGAAACAAGATATAAAAGGAAGCGCTTCAAAAGAGTGCTATTATACTAAATATAATTAAATATACATAGCGCTGTAATGCTTTTTCAAAAAAATATTATCTTATATTATTGAGAACATTTTGGAATAAGCGAATTAAAAGAAAATTCTTCAATGACAAAATATATTATTGAGCATGAATTTCATGATTGAGAATAAATTCAGTAGGAGTGAATTTTTATTATTGAAATAAACCAATTTACTGTTAAAACGTATGTAATAACTTTCATAAGGGTAAAGTGCATATGAGATAGGATTAATAAATGAAAAGGTAAATTAAAGATCCTAAAATATATCAGTCAGAAAAATTAACATTAAGAAAATCTTCTTTACAGTAATAAAAATGACTTTTTATGATATGGATGCGTCAAGTGAACAACTTACATAGGTGTGTTGTTGATTTTACATACGCTATCTAAATATTATATATAAGATACTCAGACAACCTTTTCTAAAGTTACAAATATCAACCTATTTTAAACTATGAAAACGTTCAAATTCGCTAGTAATATTATTTTATTATTCGATATAATTAATGGAAATTCTCTCTTAATCTATTACATCTATGAACAAATTGTTTTATTGTCTTCATTATAAGATAAATACATAGGTACCGTTTACCGGTACATCAAAATAAGCGCGATTCCACTGTAGTACTTACTAAGTGATCGCAGACAGCAACTTTGTTTTAGACTAGGCGCTACTTTACAGTTTGCAAATTTATAGACGAAAAAAGCTCATAGGGGTCTCAACACAACTATGCAGAAAATTAAAAATAGTTCCGGAAAGTTGATAACATATCCATTAGCGTATCGCATTGAATTGTCATACCCACCACAATACACGTTAATCCAATCACGTGAGATTTGAAATGAAACGGAGTAGGTATGTGTACATGATATTAATTTAGTAATCGATGGATTATTGCCGTTACAAGTAGTTATTTCATATGCAATAGTTATCAAAATAAAAATTGATGTTTAATATTATAATAATAGATATTTATCATATTGCATATAAAAGTGGGAAAGTTTTAAAGCAATGTAAAATTTTGCTATCTAACCTACCAATGGGCATTTGATAAAGCGACGAAATAAAAAAAAAACAGGTCAGACTACGTCATATGTAAATCTCCTTTCAGAATCCTAGTAAAAGTCTTTTTGAACTGTTGATTGGCTAGCGCGTAGCAGAACGGGTTCATAGGACTGTTGGCGTAACATAGAAAATAAGAAAACATGAAAAGATGAGGATTAGTGCACGGCGGATTGGAGCAAAACCCTTCCACGAGAGCCAATATGTGATAAGGCGTCCAACATGCGACGAACGCCCCCAAAATAAATGAGATCGTCCTGAAGGCTTTTCTCGCTCTGTTTTCTGATTTTGATTTTTGTCTTCCCGCCGCTGGAAATCCTGGACCTTCCCTCTTTGACTTTTTTCCTTTGAGCCTTTTTCCAAAGTTTTTCACAAAGTCTCTTCTGGACCCACCCTGGGCTCTGTCGGGAGTGTCGCACGTCTCCACTGTGGTCGTGGCGGCCATGACTGCCGCCGCCGCCCCAGCCTGAATGAGCGGACTCCGTTTTCCCCGGGTGACCTGTTCGAGCTTTGATTGCATTGATCTCGCTGTGTATTTTCTTTAAATACGACCGCATCTTTGCCCGGCGCCACTATTGATATGACCGGTCTTTTGGATTCTTCGCCTGCTATGGTGACTTCCGTATTCACTTTGTGAATAGATATAGGTGTAGTCGGCTTTGAAATAACGGCTATGTTAGCTTCAGCTTGAGCGGTGGCCCTGATGAGAGCCGCTTGCAGCAGAGACGTGGATGGCGGTGCGTGCGCCGATGAATCGACGGGAGACGAAGGGGCCGTTGTCGTCGGGAAAGACACCGAAGACGGAGGGCTCTCGCGAGCGGGTGAAGGCACAATGATCGAGCTCTCATCCATAAATCGCAGGTCAGCGCCGTCCATTCCAACTAAAATGTCGTAATTTTGCGCGATTTCCGACCTCGGATTCACTGTGAGGCTGCGAGGTCGGTCAGCGTAAGACGGAGGGCTCTCCGACACGGGCGGGCTGCCTTGAAATTCAGACGGTGGGGGAATTATCGCTTGCGCCACAGTGGTGGGCGCTTGGACGGGAACGACAACAGGTACGTCTGCGGCAGCTGACACGGAAGCCGGTGTCTCGGGAGATTTTAATTCAGGCAATGCAGGAATCGGGATGAGTGGATTAAAAGACATAGACCGCCTGTCTTTGATGTTGATTTTCGGAATGTCGGAATCTAGAAGGCTTTGTTCTAATATTTTAGGAAGAATAACGTCAGATCCCGGAGTCATCGGTGAAATTGATTTTTTAGCTGCATGTCTTGCGGCGTCTGGTGATTTAAGTGAAAGGCCACCGTTCAATCGAACGTTGCTGAGAATTTGCAAAGCGCCGGACTGCACAACGATGCCCGCAATCGATGGCCGTTTCTTAAAGGACGTCGGCGGCAGTTGATTATTTGGAGTGTTGCTCTCTTCGTCTGAGTCAAAGGCGGGGCTGCTGGACCGCTCCGATTTTTCCGTCTCGCCTTGACTGTTTGAACCTTTTTTATCGTCACTATCACTGGCGTTCACCGAAGTAGTGTTCGCAGTCGAGCCGCTTTTGTGCGCTGCCGATTTATGGCCAGAATCTGCAGATCCGACTATGATGCCGCGCCTTGGCGGAAGCGGTGGGGGTACGGGGGCCACTTGCGCAGCTCCCACCGCGGGAGTCGGAGAGGCAGTTATCACCTTCGGCTTGTCTTGGCTGAGAAGAGTGCTCTGAGTCTTAGACATGCCGATACCTGCAGCCCTCCCCGCCATACCTGACATGGCACCCGCACTCAGCGCCACCATCGACTGCATCTTCCTCTGTTTTGCTTCGCTTTTCTTTTGCATGTCGTAAGCCGTCTTATATATACCCGCGTATAGAATCAATATGACAACCAGCGTCGTCCAGTAGTAGGTGATGATCAAAGCGGTGTTGAAGACGGGGTCTTTCAAAAACTGCGCGGCGCACTGTCCCGGAGCGAGATCTCTGTATCCGACGAAGTGCTCCCACCCAAAAATGGCTATGAAAAACAGTAAGGCCGGTATTATCCATGTGATTGAGACCATCCATATAACTTTGTCCTTAGTTCGCCAGCTGCGGTACTTGGCTGCGATCTTGACGCTGCAGAAGCGATCGACCGTGATGAGCAGCACAGTGTATTGTGAAACGAGGCAAACGGTGTAGTCGACCGACAGCCACAGATCGCAGAGCAGCGGTCCCAGATCCCAATACCCCATCAGCACGTAAACCGTGTAGAAAGGCATCGATACGGTCCCTGAAAAAATATTTGTATGTTTATGATTTTCCAATATCTCGATACAATACTAAAATAACCCAACAGTTTTCATAAATATGTACTATTTGACATGGTGGAAAATACTACATTTAGTATGATAACTAAAAAATACGCTTGGAATAACACTCAATTGGGAAAATGACTGTTCATTATTTTATTTACTAATTTGGCAAATCTTATCATGTTCAAGTGGTAATGTTTCTAAGCGACTTTTAATAAAATGGTATTTTATATTTTAATAACGCTAAATTAGAAATCTAAGTTTGTGAAATGAAGTTTAATTAATATTCATATTGAAATACAAAGTATTGATTGACGTTGATTAATACTTTACTTACATTAGATTGCCACAAGTTAAAGCTAATGGGTCAATATGAATTTTAGAATTTAACTGAAGTCTGTATTAGAAACATTGTTTTTGGATTGTGACCATGTGATTTTTTGGGCATGCAAGATATTTTGTAATCAAATCATTTACGATACATTGCACCGAGAATAAACAAATATGTCATACATAATATATATTGTATCAACCCAATTTTTTAAATATATATTCGTTCAATGAATATTTTAATTTACTAGAAAGAGAACCTAAAACCGTGCGATTTGCGGAGTTTTTAGAGGTCGTAATTAATGAGTGCTGAAAAGTATGATGATACTGACCAATTAACATATCGGTAGCAGCTAAAGAAGCAATGAAGTAATTGCTGGGCTGCCGGATGGAACGATCTACGATGAAGGCAAGGAGAACGAGGATATTGCCTCCGACAGTCAGGACGATGCACGCAGCTAAGCAGAGTGCTATGCAAATTGTCTGCCACGGAAGAAAAGGTGGTAGAACCTGGAACAAATGTGATTGGTGGACGGTATCAATAAAGTTCTAAACTTGAGAGTCAAAAATAAGGTACAGATAAAATAAACAGTCAAAAAGAAAATTAAATAAATGCCATAATTACTTTTCTTATTTCGGAACAAAAAATCAATTAAATCACATTTTTCACTTTTAAGGTGTTCTCTGTTAATACTTGATGGAATAGCATTATAATAATAAAACTTTTTTAGTACTTATTCCACATAAAATTTATTGGATCATGACCGGTTTCGCTCATGGTGAGCATTGTTAACTGATCAGATCAAGAGATATTATTTTTATTATTAAATCATAATTTGTCAGTTATCGTAAGATATGCCATTATGTATACTTTATAATACTTAGAAATAGTTTAATAGAAAGTGTTCAGTAATAAATATTCCACAACTGGTTATGGAATATTAAGTTTATTTCGACATATTAATAACAACTGCTATGCATAATTGATAATGTCGTTTTAGATACGGGAAAATTGTATTATAATAATATTGTAAACATATTACGTTCGTGAAATCTGTTTATTTATTATCTTAATCTGTTAATCGGTGCATGGGTGAGATGTGTTTTAGAATTTCCGATTATAGACAGTCAGTATTATTCATTATATCATTACTTTGATCTACATAAAGCGGTTTTCGCGAATTATTATTCATCCCCGTTGACATGAATAAATTTCCAGCAGGAATTTCTGCAAATCTCGTATCGCGCGCCTTATATAAAATAAATATCCGCGAAACATGGATACGATTCACATTATTTTGCTCACATTTCTCATATACATATTTATTACAGAGATATAAAGCATACTTACATATATATGATGCAATGCAGATCGATGAAGCGGATATTGTATATTTTGTTAAGAAACTTAAAAACACTCGCTCACTTGGTCCTGACAGGGTCCCAACGTGTTTTTTAAAAGGATGTATTGACCTCATCAAGAGTCCGTTGTCCTATATATTTAACCTTGTAATGAAATCAGGAATTTTTCCCGAAAAATGGAAAATATCTAAGATTACGCCAATTTTTAAGAGTGGTGCAGAATCATCAGTCGAAAATTATAGACCAGTGGCTGTTCTCTCAGCGCCAGCAAAGGTTTTAGAGATGATCATGCATCACATGATACTTAAAAGAATTGAACCATTTATAATAGGTGAACAGCATGGATTTAGAGCCGGGAGATCAACCGATACAAACTTGATGGTGTTCACGGATTACGTGGCGACGGCATTAGAT
Organism: Himalopsyche kuldschensis; assembly: GCA_028554975.1. Lineage (NCBI taxonomy): Eukaryota > Metazoa > Arthropoda > Insecta > Trichoptera > Rhyacophilidae > Himalopsyche > Himalopsyche kuldschensis. The sequence goes on from JAHFWI010000076.1 coordinate 1,774,270, forward strand.
AAAGGAATACAAGTTGACTGTTCTTACAATGACTTCGCGAAGGCGTTTGACAGGGTCGATCATGACATACTTTTGGAAAAACTCCAATATTTTTGCGAGTTATTTTCGGAACAGGAAACAATACGTAACGTATGGGCTCTTTGAATCGCCACCGTTCTCCACGTATTCTGGTGTTCCACAAGGCTCGAACTTGGGGCCAATGCTGTTCACTATATTTATAAATGATATCGTAAAAGTCATCAAAAATTCAAAGTTCTTATTATTCGCTGATGATTTGAAGCTTTTTTTAAGGGTTGTCACCTTGGATGATTGTCACCGTCTCCAGTCTGATATAGACAATATAATAGAATGGGGAAGATGTAACAAACTCGATTTTAATATTGATAAATGCAATCTTTTATCGTTTACAAGGGGATCACGAGTATTATTTTGTCGGTATTCAATGAATGGCCGAATTCTCTCGCGGATTTCATCAGTTAAAGATCTTGGCGTACAATTTGAGAGCAAACTTACATTCAATAATCACATTAAGACTACTTGTAATAAAGCATTGAAAATGTTGGGCTTTATCCTCCGTACTACCAAGGACTTTCCAGGAGTAAAAATTTTGATACTAATGTATAATTCTTTAGTTCGAAGCCGGCTTGAGAGTGGATCGATTGTTTGGGCCCCAAGAGGTGCGAAATATGTTCTTATGGTGGAGAGGGTTCAGAAGAAGTTTTTGAGAATTCTCTATTTGAGGACATACGGATACTACCCATGGCTTTATCCAACCGATTTTCTTTTTAGGCATGCTCACGTTCAATAGTTTGAATACTCGAAGAGAAATGTACCTGGCCACATATTTCTTTCGACTCATCCGAAGCCAAAATGAGAATTCCACCATTCTTGAGAATGTTAAATTGAATGTCCCTGATAATTTTTGAGGAATCGTGAACATGAGTTGTTTGTTCTTCCAAGGGGTAGAACCAGTCTGCCAATGGGAATGTCACTGGGAAGAGCTTTAACAATTTTAAACGGCATTGCTTCGGATGTCGACATATTTCATATTGACGTGAGTGAGTTCAGACGAATACTATATTTTATGAATAAAAGTTGATTTTGTCAGAACTCATTCGGTCGACTGCCTTGAAAATTTCTAATGTGATATTAATAATATTTTTCCTCTGTTTTTTATGACTATTGTAATTTTCAACTTATTTTTAATTTTTAATTTTTAATTAATTTGTGATTTTTATTATATATTTACATGTATGTATGTATATATATATATATGCATGTATTTATATTTGTCAAGTCTATGGCGCATTGGCGTCAGCTGTAATGCCATGATTTGCTTTTTAAATAAATAAATAAATAAATATATTTCATATCAGCAATTGATTTAAAAAATTGGCTTTTATTACTTTTTCCACACAGAGATACCTAATTTTGGATTATTATGTGTGATATTTTGAGATGAAATGGTAACTATTCGATCACTCAATATTTTAAATCAATTTTTATAAAAAAACAAAACAATATCTTGGAATCGAATTATTATTATTGGAATCGACTATCGAGAAGTAAAATTTAAAAATACTCGAGTATTCGAGTACAATCGAGTAGTAATGTATCAAAACATATATTATTTACTCGAAGTTGTGTAGAATAGATAATAAATAAATAAATAAGCTTATTTAATTTCTTTTTAAAATTTATTTCAATTTATAAAACATGCTATATTTCAAAAATAAAAGAGTGGAAAATGGTTGATCTTTTTTTATTATTTCCGCAGTAGAAAAAAATCTGTTGCTGTGGACGTCATTGATAAGATAAGTCAGCAGGAACCAAAGCAAAAGTAACAAAAGAAATTCTCGCATATTATAGTCAAGGGCAAAACCAATTAAAAAATATATATACCTGACCCGCGTAAAATCTATGCGTACGACTCAGTTAAACATTATATATATTTTTTTTATAATTAAATTAAAATTTGGAAATAAATCTTTATTTATCAATTACGAGTATCGAGTGCTTGAAAAATGGACGAGTATTCTCGAGTATCGAGTATTCGATGCTCGAATTAGAGTCTCTACTCGCCACTGACGTGGGGTGTTTTGTAGGTCATTCTGTACCCTTATCCGCCATGTCTTGAAACTATATCGTTAAATAGTAAAGCACCGCAAGCCCATCTCCACCTTTGACTATCTTATTAGACCAAATCTTGGGAGATTGCGCCGAGATTCGTCATGCATCATTTAAGCCTGACACGTCACTCTATATTCATGATGGCGACTCCATTGCGACCCAACGCATTGCTCTGACGAAGATATCGCCAATTAGTAGTTCATCCGCGTCCACAGCAGACTTGTCTATTTTCTAGAACGATAATCTCTGAAATTCGCAGTCTTCACATTCTGATTTCACATTCAATATTATTTTTCGAATGGAAACGCACCGATAATAATTATAAAAATTTTCCACTTCATTATGAGGTTCAAGCGATTACTAAACGACCGCACGTCCTGTAATATTTAATATATTTCAAAACTATACATGTTAGTTTTAAATTGGTTAAAAAATATCCTCAACAAAAGAAAACGGCTATACTCATTTGTGATATATAATATATGTACATATGTGCATGTTTAGTAATTACCGTGAAAAAATCACGAGCAATAAAAAAATTACACGTAGTTATTTCTAGCTATGTCCACGAAACTGAAAATATCTATTAAAGTATTCAATTATATTCCTTTAAAGCCGATTGAATGATTATGTTTTAACTTATTATGTTTTATTCGTTGACGGACGGGACGCATACTCGACGGCTGACGGACACTGTCTTAATTAAGCCGCCGTTCTACTTTTTTAGTTTTTTAGTTTTTACTCTAAGATGGCAATACAATCTCACGGATTATTTATATTTCACAACGAGTCATTTAATTATCTGGATAGGGTTGCAGAGATTTAATTTTTAATTTAAGTTATACATTTATTAATTATTAAATTAAATGATAAATTGTAAAATAATCATTAAACTCACAAATTTTCTTCAATCAGTGTCAATTATTGGAAGAAAGGCTTTATATTTATTAAAATAAAAGACTTTTTTTGCTTCACTCACACATTTTTAAATTATCAATCTTTTTATCATCGAGAGTATTTTTGAGAGTTGAAAATGTTCGCGAAGAGTGAAACCGATCCTGAAGTAATAATTGGATTCTATAATTCCACCTCCATTCATTCTACTGAAGACAATCGCTGATTATCATCAACTTAAAATATCGTTCGTGTTTCACAGAATAAGGTTTTACCTGAGGCATCGGTGTGGAGAGTTTATCAGCGTCGGTGGTGTTAGACAGCATCCCGGTGGCGTTGGGATCCGTCGAGTTGACCCACTCGTAGATGGAAGATGCGCTTTCGTTCGCCCAAGCTTGGATGTCCACCTCTGTCCACAGCGGCCTCAGAGCCACGGAACTCTCCAAGTTGTAAGAGTTGCAGTCTCTCGGAGAAAATATCTGTTTTAAGGTGGATTTGCAGAGCCTTTCGCGCTGTTTCTGTAATTTCCTGCAAGTAAAAAATGCAGAAATGAGATAAACAAGATTCTATTTTTAACGTACCTACATACAGCTAACCGAGTTCTGTAAAAGTTTTTAACCGTAAGCTATTTCAAAAACATACAATTAGCTATGCCGATGTGAAGAATAGTTGGCAAAGAAAATTATTATGTGTCCGCAAGTAAAGAGGTCACGAAGCATACAGAAAATAATGTTTTACGTGCACTCAATATAGTTTTTTTTACGTATTTCATATTGTGAGAGTGGGCGATGAGGAGTGCAAGAATTATGAGAAATTAGTTTTTAAAAGGGAAGCGACTGTTTAAGGAAAGATTATTTTTTGATAAAGTTCCATGTTTCTGTAGAAAATCCATCTTTACTCACTGTCCCGTTGAATCAGAGTAGCTGAACTCACAAAAATGATTATAAAAAAAGCCTCGGAATTCACCTGTCCGGCCAGAGTTGCTGGTATATAAGGCCTTTACAGTATCGTATTTATATGTCCTCTTTGTATTAAATTAAGTATAATCATAGTATGTTCTGTTCTGTTGCTTCAAATTGAAAAAAATAATGATCGTAGAACCCTAATTCACCAACAAAAATAGTCGTCTACCACCCTAAAGGTATCCTGAAACAAAATAAAAGATATGAGACTGAACAGTGTGGACATAGCACTTAAAATTAAATGCTTATTTAAAGAAAATATATTTCGTCAATATAAAATTTCGTCCAAGCTATATTATCACCATAAGAATTATTAAATTATTGTCCAAAATGTGTACAGTTATCCTTGGGAGTCCCGGGTTGAAAGTGTACAGTATTATGTTTCCGTGACTGCTAAACCACTTACCCGGCGCTTTTATTTCACAATATGTTTTTTGTATAATCTGCTTTGTCACGAAAGCTAGCGGATAATAATTTAACATAGTCGGTTGGGCGGGACATTGTCGGCAGGTACGAGCGCGACTAAAAAATATTGTGATTGCGACTCGTTTAAGCGCGATTTTGTAAAACGTACGTATTAAATAAACAAAGTACTCACTCGCTTACTTAATTAGCTTTTTATGATTACACACGCGGTGCTAAAAGGGCAGGACACCAGGTTTACCATTTACAGCACGACGCAGCGAAAAAATATTTTAAAGAATTCACCTTACACAATTGATCCGAGGGAATGGTTACCTTGTTATCCTTTTACTGGACTTAAATTTATGTCTGAAATAAAAGTGTATTATGTGAATTCTCAGTGAAATTATATTCTTCTACAAGCTGCCATTGAAATTAAATTTGACCGCCCTATCTTCAGCCCTATGTTTGTCTGTGTTTTTCTTTGGTTCTCTTTTTATGAAAGGGAATACTTTCTGATTTTGTTTCATTGAAGCAAGCCAAAATTTTAGGCCGACAAATCATCGACTTGGGCCAATAATTTCCCTGATCGTGACCAATGTAATCATGTTGTCATACAAATCTATTATTTGATACATTTTCACTGAGAATACAGTTTCACTGTTACATATACATATCTATTATTTCAGACGCTATCTTTCATTTCCAAAAAATTTATATACATACATACAATGTATTATGTTCTATGGTAATAAAATAATATTTATAAATTTGTATTTTGGAATTAAAAAACATTTATCAAAAGTTTCTAAAACGCACGAAGATATGAAGCACAAGTCACTTATGAAATTTAATTTGATAACTTTGTGATTTTGGTAATAGTTTTAAGATCGGTTAGAAGTTCATTCGGATTGCTCTAAATTGGGAACCCAACTGGCTTATTTAATGAGATCTTTTAAAATGATTCTTAAAATACTTCATCAGACTTTGAAATGAAAAGTAAGTATTTGTATTAAATATTCCAACGCATCATAACAGCTGAATAATGTAAAATATTTTTTTGTTACGTTGTGTTTAGAGACTCCAATTACTCGACATCTCAACTACTCGAGTATCGAGTAGTAAAATTTCAAAATACTCGAGTACTCGAGTAAACTCGAGTAGTATCAGATGTACGAAAATATATATTATTTATTTATAAATAAATAAATAGGCTTATTTGATTTTTTTTAAATGTAATGGAATATTTGGCATTACAGCTAATGCCAATGAGCCAAATATTTTTAATAGCGAAATCCATACTAGATAAACTCGATGATAAATAATGAATCAGTCAAGAACAACTCGACAAAAACTTACATACACCCATGTCCAATATCTCTTTTTCAATTGAAAAAATCTGACCTTGCTGGGACTTGAACCCGGGTTCATCTGATCGCTAGAGCAATTTATAAAATATATGTTTCCAAAATAATAGAGGATCAATCGTCTCAAATTTTAATTTGGTTCAAAGTTTTGTTGATTTATTCCCGCAGTAGAAAAAACTCTCATTTATAAATTACGAGTATTACTCGAGTATTTTTCAAATTACTCGAGTATCAAGAACTTGAAAAATGGACGAGTATACTCGAGTATCGAGTACTCGATACTCGAATTGGAGTCTCTAGTTGTGTTGTAAGAAAAAAATTGTAGCACACGCTCCTCCGATAACGAGCGTCCAATATTGAACTGAACTTTCTGGTCGCAGGACGAATATTTTTTTATCGTCCTGTGAGTTTTACAATTCACTAAAAGTACATTATATTTTTACTGTCTAACGCTTTTTCATAGACAATACACATAATAATCCTACATTATTTTACAGTCAGTTGCTACCACGGAACGAATTTGTCAGTGATGTAGTTTTTTTTTTTAATTCTTTTGCGATTATTCGTCAATATTAAAAAACCTAATTTACTTTAATGAGCTTGAATTGTTTGTTTTTTTAGGTCATGTATGCTCCAATTTTGAAACATATATGCTCTTAATGAAGTTTAGCTCAACAGATGTTTTCTGCGAGACCTGTTTAAAACTAGTAAGTTCGAAGATGCCTGTGAGAGACTTGGAATAATCAAAGTTATTTTAAATTTTATATTATGTTTAATACTCATTTGACCAACTTCTATTTTTCAGAAAGACCAAGGTTTTGACTGGTCGCTCTCGCTATTAAAAGTGTCATGGATCGGATACTTGATTGAGAAATGAAGCTGTCCTGACCGGTACTCGCGAGCTCCACGTTCGAAGCCAACGACGTTGACACCAGGGCTGTGTAGTCGGAGGCGGAGTCGGAGTCGTGGAATCGGGGCTTTTTTGCCGGAGTCAGAGTCATCGCGGCGTTTTGGCCGGAGTCTTACTCGGAAATTTTGAAAAGTTTGAACCTTTTATTTTTGCATATAATATGTCAAATTTCGCTGTAGCTGTGGCCTGTAGGCCGGATTGGTTGGTTGATATTTAAATGAAAACACATATGTAAATAGGAAAATTAGAGTCGGAGTCATATTTTTGATCAATGTTGGAGTCGGAGTCGGAGTCGTGGTTTTGTAAATGCTGGAGTCAGAGTCGAACTTTTTTTTACCGACTCCACAGCCCTGGTTGACACTCGACCGCGTACCCGAACAGCCAGTAGTACAATATAGTAGTCGACAAAATGAACAAAGGTTGAATGTACGGAGACAATGACTATCATAATTATTAATCTGTTGTTATAAATTTATTTATCGATTAAAAAAAAAATTCAATTACTTTTGATGCTTAATGTCTATAAACATTATTTAAAAACTGTAGTAAAGTAGATAACGTATGAATATACATATGTTCGCGTTTGTAATATTTACCACTGCTATCATTAATGTACCAACGCAAGGAAGGTGTGTGCATTCGATGTGTCTTCCTTACATATATGATATTATGCGTACGTTAATAAATGTCTTTGGATTTATTACTGTGATAATGAATTTGACAGGTTATCAATAAGGAGATATTATTTTCAGGTCATTGATACGAGACCATTTTTTCAATGTTTATTTACCGCAAAAAAACATTTTTGTAGCTATGTTACATTTGATCGCAATTTTTTTTTTGTTTTTAACCAAATACATTATTTGTCTCATTATAACAGGCAACATAAAAACCCTCTCCTTGCCTAGCATCGAAATGCGAATTAAACTTCCATTTCCAACATTTCAGAGATTTACCACGGATTCGGTTGGTGTTAAAATATTTCCCGTACTAAAGATTCCACCGGTAAGAAAATACGCTTTTCAAAATATGACTTTATTTGGTGTGGAAATATTCACACTGTTATATAATACAAGTATGGATTGCAAAGAACAACGGAACGAAAAATCTGAAATAATGTGAAAATTCTATAATATAAGTGTGCAAAAATTGCTTTGAATCGGATGCCAAATAATATTTTTTTGCGCTATTATTAAAATTTGATAGTCCTTTAAGAAACTCACTAGCCTGTGGCTTTTCGAGTGAGATATGAATATATGAACATTTTACAAACTAAAAAAAAAATACTGAAATTAAATTAACAATATGTGCCCATCATTTCACTAATATAAGAATTGTCAAATTCCTCCGAATTTTATACGAAATTTATGAAAAATATTTGAAAACATGGCGGGTGAAATTCAATTTAGAAAATTTATATGAAACGAATTCCCAGAAAAAGTTGTATTTGGGCAAAAAGAGTCGCGACGCGCCACTAATCTTGTTTCCATCATTTGCTGTCTATTTTGCGATCCCTCGCTCGCTTCACAAACTCTCAAAGATTTAAATTTTCCATTTGATTCTCATCAATTCATTGACAATTGGATAAATTGATCAAAAATATATACGCTTCGGCTATCACGGCAGACCGATGGGATTTCGCTCATTCATTCATAGATGGCGAATGAATCAAAATTAAATATTTTCCGATCGACATTCCCACTCGTTTCAGTGACAACATGTATGCTAGCCTTTATTGCCATTCAAATTTTATCACATAATTTCTGACCGATACTTTGCGGCCTTACATATGGAGTATTTATTCAAATTCAGATAAATTATGTGTTTTACTTTAATTTCTATGATTTAGAAGTGATAATAATGTTCGTTGCGATGTAAGTGTACATATTTGTGTCTCACTTTAACTATCGGCAATTAATATAATTTATCATTTTCATGATTATTATATCTTTGATTGAGAAATAGAGAGATATTGAGAAATAATTAAAAGTAGTTTTTAGTGACAATAGTTGTAATACGGAAAGACAAATAACAATGTATTTTAGTTCTACATAAATTATTTTATATATTTGTTGATAGCTATTCCGGCTTACGCCTTCGTTAGAACTATTAAGCCGAAATAGCTATAAACAAATATATTAAATAATTTATGTAGAACTAAAATGCATTGTTATTTTTCTTACCGTATTATAATGGAGTTCTACCAAGTAAATGCCTAGTCAATCAATAAATTAAAAGAATATTATTACATTTATTAAAATATTGACAAATTTACAATATTTTCAAACGAAACAAAAATAAGCAAAATAGGCATTCAATTGATAGACCCCTCTAAGAAAGTAACACAAAAAATATGCAAAATTATTAAAAACTTTAAAGAGGTATTCCCAAAATTATAAAGTTATCAAAGAATACGGAAAACATAATGAGATATTCTCTAGTCTCGCGGTCATACAAATGTGGTGGATCTTAAATCCCATTAACCATTAAAGTTAATTGCTACACTGGTTGTTTTGGTGATGTAGCTTAAAAATATAATAAAAATCCAGAGCCACTAATTAGAGCAGGTTACATCAGCATGCGGGTAAAATACAGGCTTTGCACACCCCTTCTTACCCACACTTCTACTTCGGTTAAGGCAGGGAAGGATTTAATAGCTAAACAATATAAATTAAAAACCAAACTATTATCATTAATTATTATTAATTATTTATTCCTTAAATGCGCATTCATTGATTTATGCGATATAATATACATAATAGGCATCTTCGGACTTACTATCGCAAAGTTTGCTTAAATAATGAAGCAAGATTGATTCTAACATTTTTAAATGATAAAATTACAAAATGGAGTTTGGGATTTTTCCTTTTTACGGGAAGCAAGGAGGGAGTTACAGAACGAAACAAATAATTATGCTACTAATGATGCTAACATTACAAACTATAAAACTAATGAAAGAGGTGATACACGTGTCACAGTTAGTAGCCCAATGCGTGGAATAATCAAAGTTATTTTAAACTTTATATTAAAATGAACTTCCACAAAGTTACCGCCGAAACCATCGAAAGTAATAGTTTTATTGTTGGGACTGATTTGGCCCATCGTGAGTATTTTCTTAAAACATATTTTTATTATTATTAAAATTTGTACACAAACAAAATTTTATTATTAGCCTTTAAAAACTGTTCAAAGCTACTGAATAAATATTATAATAGCAGACATTATATTTAGTTCTCAAGTATTTATATGTTGACGGTTGTGAGCCGTTGCGATTTTATTAGATATTTATCGCGCGGGTTTATTCAAAATGATCATAATTCGGTCCTGATTGAGTATCAATACACACCCGTATCATAATATGGATACAAACATGATACACGGTGTCGGGAAACCCCTCGAGAGAGAAGAGACGAGCGGTGTCACGCGTCGAACGGCGGGCGAATACGCCGCAAACAGAGATAGCAATATAAAATTGGCATATTTTACGGATGAATGAGGAATCGCGAGCCAGTTCGGCTTATCGCGTCGCGCTAAGTTTTCACGGTGATTTGCGTCGATGATGATGCGAGGGCTCGGTCGAATAATGTCGACTACATAATATCGATACTTCGTCTGCCGCTTCCCTTTTGTTTGAACCTTTTATGACGATCGTCCGTAGCTCCATTTACAGATTGAAAAATAAAGATTTTCCATCGTCTCCTTCGAATTTATAGCGAAATCTTCACGACTGTTTGACTAAACGAAAATAAACTAACATGTTCACGATTGTAATCAATTTAACTATTTTTATGAGATACAATATGTTCATTTATCTATACATTCAATGGATTGAATTGGAAGATCTTCATTATAGTTAGGGTTATCGATACAAATATTTAATTGGTTTACTTGCATCGTCATAACTACATATGTTTTAACTGATTTGAGTTTATCTATATGAATATAATATACTGATTTAGACGAGATACGCTATATCATCTCAATTACTATGGTTTCGACGCTAGCGTGAGCAAAATAATTTGAAATATTTAGATTTCGGTAACGAAAGATTGACGAAGAGGCTGCGAGATAAATCGAATCGGTAGAAAAGATGGCAATATTCAGATTCCAGGAACCTCCGATTAATATCTCCCCAGATTTATGTCCCGGAGGAAGGTAACTTAAATGAAAAAGAAAATTCTGGCTCTGCGCGTGGATAATAATAATATCTATATACTAATAAATCGACAACCCTGAGGAATAAAATAAATCGTAAACAGGTGAGGTTTGTTTACCACATGAAAAAACTCAAAAAGGAAAACCGCAAACGTGAAAATTAGACAAAAATTAAAAACACACAGCCGAGTTGAAAAAGTTGTTTTTCAATTTAAGTTTATCAAAATGTGGCTTTTTAGATTTTATAGTCTGAGAAAGCTCAATAATTGACATAAAAAAAAATATATATCTATAGAAGAAATGCACGAATATACGAAAAGCTTGCATTCATTTATGAACACTTACGTTTTATAATATTGAACAAAACACTATTTATTTGTATGGGACTTGACCTTGACTTGGACCAAAACATTCAAAATTAAATTACAAAAAAAAACTAGCAATTCACTAGTTTTTTTTTGTGACGATATTTACCAAATATATTTGACATATTTGACACACATCCTGTCGGTAAAGAAGTATTGAAGTATTGAAGTATTGAAGAAGCATACAATTAGATTCTCATAAGGCGCATCAATAATATGATAATAAATGATTGAAAACCATTTTGTCCCAGCAAGCCGTGTCGAGTAGTATACGAAGTGAATTGAGAGTAGGGTAGCCATACCCCCTCAGTGAAGCAATTAAGACCAAGTTACCTGTACTAGAAAGCGAAACTTTTCAATTTATGCTTTATACCATACATGGGCATATACAGGCCCGGATCCGGCCCACCGGGCTATTTTGTCCGGCCCTTATACATCTGGGCAAAATAATTGAAAAAGAAATTAATAGTTCCAGGGAGGATTTTTTTTAAAACCATTTTCCTAGACTATCAGCTCATACAAACAACACATATACAGTCATGGCAGTAGAAATCCGTGCACCTTCACAATTCTATTCATTTGCGAAAATTTCCTCGAAATCTTTACCGATTTCCATTTTTTCCTTTCCAATTGTAAAGTAAACTAATAGCCATATTTTGAATAACATGTGAGATTTGAAAGCTTCAACGGCTGTTTCGGATTCCTTTTGGCGCGACTGTAATTCTTATGGAGATGAACTGAAGGCACTAATAGAGCAATATGATACAAGGCTTGCTGACTTCCAAAACAAAGACTCCACATTCGCTATATTTGCTTGTCCGATTGATTCAGATGTAAAAAATGTGCCATCAATTTGGAGATGGAACTTATTGAGCTTTAGGGGAATTTATTGCTAAAACCACAATTTAACAACATTGCTTTGACGGATTTTTATAAATTATATTTGGTGGATGAAAAATATACAAATGTACGCGCATTTGCAAGAAAAATCATTTGTATTTTCGGCAGCACATATACGTGCGATCAGTTTTTTTTGAGGATGAAACACACTAAATCAAAAATTCGAACGAGGATAACAAATGAAAATCTCGAAAATTCTATGCGATTATCCTTAAGCAATATCATCGCTAATATGGAAAGTCTTGTAATTCAAGTACAAGGCCAATCTTACTTCCACACTCAACCACACTCAGCCACACTAAATTTCGTAATCAGTAATATTAATATTATGTCGTTCATTATATAATTAAAAAATATTTAAGATGTAGCAACGTGTTTTATTGAATTAAATAGAACTTATGTGTAGTAATTTCGTCCGGCCCTTGACTCGAAGACGGAATGACAATTCGGCCCCCGACCGGTTGCTCATGCCTGTTTTATACGATCTGCACCAATAGTAATCATTACAAAAATCGTCTTGCACACAGTGGTTCAACGAAACCGCGGAAAGAATTATACATACATCACTTGTCGAAATTCAAATTGTCCACGTGAATGTCGAAAATTTATCACAAAGCATTTTTTTCTTTGTACCTAAACAAAGTCCTTTTTCGCATTTCTGTAAAAAATGCACTAAAAAATTATTCGCGGTTAAGCTCGTTTCAGTTTTATATTTAAAAAGAGAATAAAATACATGGCAACAATCAACGAGGAAACACGAAAAGCCTATTTTTGTGGCAAAGATCTCACTGCAAGATGAAACATTGCTTTAAAGTGTTTGCTGCACCTGTCATATTTTTGACAGGTGCATCAAACATTTGATAGCATAATTAATATAACGATTTAACGAATATTCGTTTGAAGATGAATGGAAGAAATATTACAAATTAAAGGGTATTTTTTTCAATCTTTTTACACTCTGCTACATAAAAAATCATCAAAGATCTTATTTTTAAAGATTTGAGCAAGTTTTTAAGAGTAAATAAAACATTTATTTTCATTAAATTATATTTAGGCTAGTGTCAAACTATGCACCATTTGAGAGTTTTATTCTAAAATAAATTTACTAAAGATTTTATGTTCAAAATATCTAATGATCAAAATCAAACAAATATAATTGACAGCTCGCGAAGAATCCCGGACACAGTCGTCACCCTCTCGTTACGGCAGACCCGAGACGGGGCAAAACAAACTTCACTCTCAGTCCAGTTACCCGCCCTAACTTCGTTCTGCGGGCGACTCTCGCAAATCACTCACCGCATCCATTATCACGAGTCGGGGTTGCAATATTAATTGACTCAGGCGCGCTAAATGATTTCTGTTATGCAGTGATTGGCGTGATTGGCGTGATTGTTATAAATTCCATCGTTGTATTTCATTGCTGAGTGAAATAATTACGAAGTCATAAATAGAATGATAATTTTTATATATGATTGCAATTTAAAAAAATTGTGGCGAGTAATCTCATTGATAACAGTAAAGAGTTTTCTACGCTGCACCTTTCGGTTTCAATCTAACTCAAATGACTCAAATTCCAGTACGGACGGTTTCGTAATTATTTTTTAATTTGTGGATTTGCGTTCGAATGTATGAATGTACTGTATGATATACGCTCGTTCCGTTTCACCCAATCATTAAAACAGAGCATATCAAGAGTGATAAGTCTTGAATTTTTGAATAATTCAGCGGTACTGAATTACTTGTGATGCACTCGCATGCTTCACATAATGACGTGATATGGCGAGGCAATCAGGAACGGAATGTATTATTTTGTTTTTTTTTGTCATATCCACTTTTTTATAGCTTCTTGTATATAATCATAATCTTCCGAGGAACCTTTCCCTGACTCGTTCGGCCAACGTGTCGAATCCCTTCTAAGCACCATATTACATTCATCATTTTTTTGAATTGATATTTACGTTATTCTTTACTATGCTATAAACAAGCAAAAAAAAAAAACAAGAATTATAACGATAGCGTGGTACCGAAAAAGCTTCTAATAATATGTACATATTACATACGGTTCGTGAAACTTAATATATTTTTTTCATTTATGATGATAAGTAAGGAAAAACTTCGACAATTTTTTTATTGTGAACATAGAAATATAACGCATTCTTTTTTTAATACATTTGCTCGAGGCTTGAGTCGTTTTTGTATTTATTGCTTTCTCTGAAAATCTGTCACTCGACAACGGTCTTATCTCTCAACAAACACTTTTTCCAAAAAACTAAATTAAAAGCGAAAACTAAATTAAATTCAGGAGTTGTTAAACGTTATTTTATAAATATAACCCGTTAGCGCCCGACAAAAAAATGAAGAGTAAGCTATTTCGCATTGAAAGGTTTGTCCAACTGATTTCCAATTGATTTGCAGAATCTAAACTTTGAATCGCAACTGTCATTTCCAGTTGCCGATGTCAAATGTATCTGAGCGGACTTGTATCTAAAATTAATCTTGCAAAAAGAACATGACATACAACAGTAACGCTACGGTGGTAAACGTATTTACACAATCGTTGTAATCGATGGCAAGGTCAAAGATCTAAATCCCCAAGCGGAAATATTTTTTTTCAATATAGATATTGATGTATTTTTATTCCTGTAATAAGTACAGAGGGTTACTGGCAAATGACTAGTCCTCTTAAGCACCACTATAAATCGAAAGACATATTTTACTAAACACACGATTCAGAATATTCGATATGATAATCGATATAATAATCTATTCAAATTAGTGAAACAAAAATAAGATTATGGCTGTAATATTGGACCCCTTATCGTACACAATATGTATATGTATATTGCTATTTATTCTTCTTTCGTTATAACGAAACATACCGTTATAACATACAAATAAAATTTTGAAGACAGCAGTCAAATTAAAAGTAAAAATATGCCAAACAATAACCGATAAATTGATAGATATTCTTAATAATGATAAGGTAATCTATGATTTTTTTAAACAGTCTGCTAGGCGGCGGCGGCTCTAATTGAAATTTATATTGTAAACGAGATTTCATAAAAGTCGTTGATAAAAAAATATTTTATCAGTCTCAAGCCCAACATTCGATTTCACGGAAGGCGTTAGGTCTTCAAACGACGTTTACCGTACTTGTTGCTGATTTGGGAGTTTCTTTGATACATAGTCAATTACTCTCTTCGACAGCGATGGGGATGGTCAGCTTAAAAGAAGTGATCGAGAATCAATTTTAATCTCTTCTAACCTCTTCTTTTGACTGAAGTTCAAAAATTTTCATTACCCTTGATCAACGATGGATTTAATACTGTAATATAAGTGATAAACTTAAAAAGTAAGTTTTATTACTTCTTTTAAGTGACTGAATTATGTTATTTAGGTATATGTATAATGTTTTTGAAACGATCTCTATAAAAGTTGCCTTGCTTCTTTCAAAATGTATTTCTGTACAATTTTTCTATTGTTTTCTTTCATATATATAATTATATAAGTATAATTCGATGCAGTTATGGCAGAGAAAATAATAAAGTTAAAAACAATTAAAAAATATGCATCGATTGTGTGACCAAAAATGACTTATAGCGAGTGAAATCGGGCAGCTAGTTATATATATTATTTTATATTAATACCAAAAAAGTCATGTAATTATTTCGAATTTTCGAATGAGCACTATTACAATAGCAAAGTTAGTTTCCATGGTTTAAGGTTTATGGTATTTTACAGTTATGTTTTTATCAATGACAAATAAAGCACCTTGTTTGATTAAAAAGAAAAAAATGTGAATATTATTGTAAGAAAAGCGAAGCACTCCCGTCTCTGAGCAAAAAGATATAATTTTGAAAGGGTCCGGGTTAAGTGGATACTCTATTCTTTTGATTGGAAAAAGAGAGATGATATTTGAAGTATAATTGTAAAAAAAGGTTTTTCCAATATTTGAAAGCTTTTTAACGACAGACAAATCTACATATTAACGACTTTTTTCATCTTTTCTCGGTTCGCGCAGACTGGGATACTTTCTTACCTTATTTTTTAAGAATATTATATTATTTCAATTATTTCCTCACAAATGCAATAAGTAAAACTGTATATTAACCTGGAGGAATAGTAAACTTCTTTAAAGAATTTAAACAAAGAGAACTCTATTTGTATATTTCATCGTTTACATTGCCATTATTGAATGTCTGAAAAATATGCGTTTTCAACTTCTTTTTTAATCTGTAACACCACAAAAATTGTCCTAGCAAGTTGTGAAAAGTTGTGGTAAAGGTAATATATATTAATTATGTGCTTTTTTATTTTTGTAATATATTTATATATTTGTTACAAAACGACAGTACATATTTCAGCTTAAAAAAGCGCAAATAGTTTTTTTAAAACAAGTGAGAAAAAGTTAATCAGTTTACTCTGAGAAAAATTTTCATTTCATCCCGACAAGATGGGAACGTTTCAAAATTCTCTCACTTGTTTGAAAATAGAAAACGGCCACTTTAAAAAGCTAACACTATTTATAAGAAGGGTTTCGAGTGAAATCCCAGCTCCAAAAACGAGGGGGTTTTCCCAATAAAATCCAAAAATAAATTCCGGAAAACCACTAGCTTTTAAAGCGTAACGAATTACAACATTCCAGGTGGGTACATAGTTTTATTTTCTATTCTAAAAAAGTTCGCCTATTTGAAGCGTTATTGCAAGCGGTTCGTTTGTTCCAGATTAGATGGCGTGCGGTGTGCGGTGTGCGGCGGTGCAAACAAAAAGTTGACCGTTGGAAATCCAATCAAGTGAACGCGATTTACATGTCAAAAGGAACATTCGCGGAGTTACATTATCTCATGTACACATTGGTCGCTTTGTTCCAAAACTACATTTCCCACGTCTAGATGGCATAACGACAGTCGATCGATGCGAGGAAAATAATTATTATTGTGAAATTTTTCATAATACGTTATACGTTTCAAAGTACATTTAGCGACGCTCTGCTGCGTATTTACGAATCTTACACTTCTGTTGATGATTTGATATATTTTATTTCGAGTAGAAGAATCTGAAATATTTATAAAAACGTGCCATTGACGGTTTTTCAACCTAAAATTTTTGTTTTGTACTGTCTCTTATGGCTGTATTTTTGGCACCCTCAAGTTAGCGCGCTGGACGCTGGCGCGCAGTACAAAGTATTATACAACTCTGACACAAGTGCATGGGAATCGGGACGGGACATCAGCTCGCCGACACTAACGAGTAAGGTACGATTATTTTTTACTGTGGACTGCCTAAGAAATTTACATATCAACACCTAACCTATCCTAAAACTTGGAATTGTTTTACCGGAATACCTTGTTTATTCAAGAAGGATATGTATTCATATAAATATTTAATACTAGTTCTGGTTCAGAAGTTTAGGTTAGGAATATTAAATCGTCATTTATGACTGAACACGTGAAAGTATTGCGCAATATGTCGTAACGCGATTTTTTTAAACAGAGAAAAATCTGTTGTTGAACACATTTGTTTCCCCCCCTCCCGATTGACTGTGAATTTTAGATTTTATTAACGAAAACAAATAAATCAAAGTTCTTGCCGGTCATTACTCTCATCTTGCATGTGCGACTTTATATATATATCGATAGTTTCGTCACATAATGGATATCACCGTGAATTCCACACTTATTAGAAGTTAAGTGAATTCGTAAAACATCCACGAGAGAGCTTGTATGTAGCATACCACATACCACACGGTATGGGGTAGTGCTATAGAATATTAATTTAGTGATGCGGCGGTTTAGTGAAGTCGAATGTTGTTCGACACAAGTGACTAAGTGACTAATGCAGAAGCGACATTTGTACGCATATTATTATAATTATGAAGATTCAAATGTCATTATTTTATCTTCAAAGTAACTAGGGATGTATTCTATTTATATATACATATATGTACGCTATAAATCAATTTGGTTGCTTGAGTCACGAATATTAAACACTTAAACATACTTAATGAATAATTTAAATTCGATCATGATTTAACGTTTAAGGCACTAACAATAATGCAATTGGTTGAAACGCAAGTATTTTATACTGATTAGCTTATGTAGATATGTAGGTAGTATTATAATAATATATTATATATAGAAGAGGTATGCGCGGGCTCGGGTAAGTACCGTGGGCCCAAGTCTGTCCCGGCCCTGGCAATGATGGCTTGGATTCGGGCCTGTGTACAAGTAATACAATATTTCCGATGCTTCCGGATTCCCATTGTCATTATCGTTCATCTATATTATTGATTGAGAAGGCATTTACTTATTGATTGAGAAGGCATTTACTTGGTAGAACTTCATTATAATACGGTAAGAATAATAACAATGTATTTTAGTTCTACATAAATTGTATATATTTGTGGATAGCTATTTCGGCTTACGCCTTCGTCAGAACTATGTTTTAAAACGTGTATTAAGATAGCTTATATACTTTTGCTAGACAGGGTGCCCCGTACATCCTCTCTTTCTTAATGGCTATGAGAAAAAGGTGCAAACTTATTATATAAAAAACGATTAAAACTAGCTAGAAAACTTATTTACCCTAACTTAATACAAGAAAACCGTTTCTTTAAATCAATTAACTACTTAGGGAGTATTAGTGAAAAAATTCACCACGAGATTAAAGACTCAGTAAATGTGGCATTTAAGTTAATAATAATTTAGGCACAGACCTAAATAATAGTAAAGACAGGATTAAAAAACTTGATAGAAGCGGTATATATAAGATGACCTGCGGTACATGTGATTTAGTATATGTGGAGCAGACGGGGAGAAAAATTCTGACCCGTGCGAGCGAACATGTTAGATCCTTTAACAATGGAAAAACTGATTCAGAATATGCGAATCACCTCATAGAACAATCACATAATCCGAATTCGGTTCCGAGTTGTTTACATTCCTGTAATAAAGGCCTTAAGCTAAATGCATTGGAACAGCTAGAAATTAATAGGTATAATATATCCAATGAAATTCTTAACGACCAGATTACTTGTATTGCTTCACCTCGACTAAACCCTTTATTATGCAATAAACTAAAAACAATTTAAAAATTAAAATATATACACTTAAGACTTTGCAGATTTTAAGTGGTTTCACACGATAAAAATAGCCCAAAAATACCCAGATTATATTTCGCACCATTACTATAGACCAATAAATTAAACTTATTTAAATTCTTCCATGGTTGGTATGGTTTGAAAAGAAAGAGAGGATGTACGGGGCACCCTGTCTAGCAAAGGTATATAAGCTATCTCTAATACACGTTTTAAAACATAGTTCTGACGAAGGCGTAAGCCGAAATAGCTATCAACAAATATATAAAACTTGTGTAGAACTAAAATACATTGTTATTTTTCTTACCGTATTTCATCTATATTGTTACATATCATAATTTGGTGAGTTAATATAAAATTATTTGAAATATACAGATTCGGATTCGGATAGAAAGATTGAATTTAAAACCCCAATAAAAGATTCACTATGAGTGGTTGTGAGCTATTCTCAAAAATGATCTCTTCGTAAAGAGTAATGGTGGAATGAAAGAGCTATGAAAGGAGTCGCAGTGCAGTTACTTGATCGATATTTCCAGAATCAAATCGGGCGTTAGGATCTATTTTACTATTGACCACTTGTAATGCGTTAACTACTAATTCTTAGTGAAAATGCATCACTTTTAAATAAATAAAACACTTTTTTTATTCCTTCCACCGGTTTCCCTTATCGCGATAATTTTCTTCTGATTATCTGTAGTATTCATAGAAATTTGACATCTACGTTTGAATGTGACAAAACGTAAGTTCAATATGAAAAAGATAAAATATTCTACCGGGTAAGTTTATTCAAAAACCTACAGCAACATTATTGTTTTACCTTTTTTTGAAGGAAATCATGTGACATCCTTTATTGCTATCGTTCATTACGTTTGTAGAAATATAAAATTTCGATGAGACAATTTAAATCCCGGGCAGAATGAAATCACCTTTATCCTGTTTATAGCGATTCAATTATCTTAATAATAATCCTCTATTCTCTATCCTCTACCTCAAATTGATAATCCCTCTTCACATAATCCGACCGACAATAATCCTGCCGAAACATTTCGACTCTGAATCCGACCGAGGTCGACGTTCATCCTTTAAGACTATTGGGGCGGGGGGCGGGGGGGGGCGGTGACTTTGTCATTTCTCGCAGAGTTACGGTCTGATTGGAAGAAATCCTATCCTGTCATAGACAGTGCTGTCAAGAACGGATCAAAATATTCTTCAATTCTTACTTGCTATAAGAATTTTTTATTGATTCCTTAGAGGTTTGCACGGTCCGAAATTTCACAGTTCTACATGACCCGAGCTCGAAAACTTCCGATCCAGCCCGGAACGAGCCCGAAGTTCAATTCCAAACATTATACCTGAGAACCCGATATTTTCAAAACAATAATTAAAAAAAATTACTCATCTTTAAAATAATTCAACATTGTATTGATTGGATTGACATTTACTTGGTAGAACTTCATTATAGCACGGTGAACAAAATAGCAATGTATTTTTGATCTACATAACTTATATGATATATATTTTCGATGGTTTCGGCGGTAACTTTGTGGAAGTTCATTTTAATATAAAATTTAAAATAACTTTGATTATTCCACGTATTGTGTAACTAACTGTGACACGTGTTTCGCCTCTTTCAGAGGCATCTTCAGACTTACTATCGCAAAGTTTGCTTAAGTAATGACTTATTACTTATGATTAATTACTTAATCAAGTTATTTTAAATTTTATATTATATGATACATGGTTTATAGCTATTTTGGCTCACGCCATCGTCAGAACTATGTACTATATATTATACATACATATACTCAGTTCACTTTTAAGGTGTTCACTGTCAATACTTGGTGGAAAGGCATTATAATAAAAATAATAAAACATTTTTAGTACTTTTTCCACATGAGATTTATTTCATCAGGACCGGTTTCGCTCATGGCGAGCATTATCAACTGATAAGGAATACAATAAAACAGTGGTATATATGCAAAAGTTAAGTATGAAAACAAGGTATGATAAACAATTGCTAAATCAACTAAGCAAATAAATTAAAGCAAATTACAAGAAAAATAGACTAAAAATAAAATGTTAATTCATACTTAATTGATTTTTGATGTGTTAGTTTTGCATTGCTAAGAGGTCATAAATACCACTGTTTTATTGTATTCCTTATCAGTTGATAATGCTCGCCATGAGCGAAACCGGTCCTGATGAAATAAATCTCATGTGGAAAAAGTACTAAATATGTTTTATTATTTTTAATATACTCAGTTGCTCAACCGTCTTTTTTTTCGAAGAGAGTAGGGATTGAAAGGATACGAAGACTGGGATAGGACCAGTGGCTCATCACTTTTTGGGATCGGATTGGGATTTTTAACAATACAAAAACCCATTGCCTTGGAAACGAATCAATTTATCAACTGAAGCCAACGACCGCTGGACATCGGACCGCGCAAATATAAATACAATCATACATAGCAAAATTAATAAATTTACATGGATTTTGATTTCAAATTAAATTAAATTCAGCCAAGAAAAATAAATTCATTCAGTATGGTTTTTTGAAAAAAGTGTTTTATTTATTAATATCGTTATTTTATGTTATTTATACATATAATTATGAGCGACCGTGCAACGTATTTTTTGATCGTTTTTAGTTTTTTTGCAACTGTGTTAAAGCCGGCACTGTTTATGAGCTGTGTTATTTAGAAATAAAAAGGATTTTTTAAATTATATTTTAGAGCTCTTTCCACTGTTCATTCAATTGCAAAATACTGCAAAAATCATTAGCTGAGCAGAATCAGTACACTTAACCTTAGTTTTATTATGACTTAATGTGAATTGATTGGTGTTCAGTTATTTTGTACGTGTCATATTTGAGAATTTAATGAAAAAATATGATTATAAATTCAGGTATACTTTTCTCGATGTAATTGTATTATTTATCATATAAACGCATTGATGATTGCGATATAATATAAAAGTGTGATGAGAAAAAAGGAAAAAATCCAGGTACGCGGTATGCCCATATTACACCGAAACACAAAAATGCTCTCAGAAGGCAGCAGATATTTACAATATAATATATCTACTACATATTATGTCAAATAGTGGAATTGTGAGAAAGTGAAAATGCGTCAGTGGCGATGGAAACTGGAAAAGCAGACACATAATACATTTTCGGGGAATGTCCTTTCATCAGGGAGAAATTATTTGCCGGAGCGTGATTTTTTCATGACAACAACATTCTTTGTTGCAGTAAAAACAGGCCTTTTTTACGATTCAGTCGAATCCGACATCGTGTCATATCATTGTGTTTCTTATTGTTTGCAGTAAAATTATTTTTTTTACTCACTATATTAAGAAATAAGAAATCGCATTGCCGCGCAGTTCGTTATATTAAAAATGTCCACTCTATTGAGACATGCGCATGTGGAAATTTATAATGAAACCTAATTTTGTTTCAGTATATAGCATAATATAATTAAATATATTAAAATATTTTTTCAGTGTAAAAAATCCTTAGAAATTATTTAACATATCACATAAAATAATAGACAATGAACATATTTTAGGATATCGCTTGGTTGAACGTCAGAGTAGGTGCACTAGAGATATTAAAATATGCACACACACGCAAATATATGGTGACAAATTAAATGACTTCTTTACAGACCCTCAAATTTGAACGTAATGTATTTTATATTATTTAATTGTTTGTCTATAAAATAACATGACCAAGATATTAACATATACATATAAAGATAGAACTATTATAATAGAGTATATGACATCATATGGAAATGATATCTGCGAATTATAATTATATTTGATGATGTGACGGAAGCTTGTTGTTAAAATATTTTAGTCGGTTTCTGATGTTACTATATGCTTATTTTAGTCAATTTTTCTTGTAATTTGCTTTAATTTATTTGCTTAGTTGTTTTGCCAATTGTTTGTCATACCTTGTTTTCATACTAAATTTTTGCATAAATACCACTGTTTTATTGTATTCCTTATCAGTTGATAATGCTCGCCATGAGCGAAACCGGTCCTGATGAAATAAATCTCATGTGTTATTATTTTTATTATAATGCCTTTCCACCAAGTATTGACAGTGAACACCTTAAAAGTGATATGCTTATTTATCTGAGTGAAAATGCAGAAAATTTTCTAAAACTGTTAATGACACAACCTAAACTCGGAACTGTTCCGCATCCTAATAAATCTGTCTAATTCATGAATGAGGCAACGAGTTTGCACGTTTCACGAATTAGGATCTTTTTTGGCAAATGTGCTAGTCCATTTCGTATATTCAGCCTAACACACACATGTGTATCTGCTTCTCACTGTATTTTTATAATAAAAAAAAATGAAACCTAATATGTAAAAAATAAATATTTTCTCACTTTTTCACGCTATGTTTTGATTTTTAGAACCAATTTATCAAATAATATGAAAATAAGCTTTTTAAAAAGGATTGGGTGTAATAAGTTATTTTTTATCATATAAATACCTTTCACCACACTAAATTATGATTCGTCTCCTTCTGTCCTATAATAAAAATTTGTACGGATGCTCACACTATTTCTAAAAATATTTTGAAATCCTTCTGTTTTAAGAATAAATACCTATTTTTCTTTCGCCGACCCGAGACCCGAGAGTTATTATATCAAATCCGATTGATTTTGTGAAAACGAAGTAATTTTTTTCGAACCGTTCAACAGGTCAACGATGTTATTGTAAGACAAATGTCAGATAAATATTTATTCAGAAAAATAGGTAGCTTTAATTATGTTTGCCAAGCGACAAACAAGAAAAGCTGAGCAAATAATATATCGATTCTGTATTGTAATACATTTAACTCAATTGATGGGTAAACGAAGCAAATAAATTTCAAGCTGTAATCTGTCACTTCTTGGTGGGAAGGCATTTATTAATTAAATAAAACACATTAAATAGTCCCATTTCCACATAAATATTCTGATAAAGATCAGGATCGGTTTCGCTCATCGCGAGTTTTGTAGCATAATTGATAAACAAATGACAAACAACATACACACAGCACTACATACATAGATATCAGTCTTGTTATTTGTTTAATGCGACTAATTCGATTTTCACTACTGTTGGCCATAAGAAACATTATATATAAGATATATCGCAACTAATTTGAATACAGCAATATTGAAATGAATTTAATACTCAAGATGGACGTTGCACCCATAACTGCAATGAGCAGATTGGCATTAAAAATTCACCCAGAATACGTATAGTCGGGCTAAATACAAATGAACGCGTATTAGAAGATTAATATTTTTTCGATTCGTTTTTTACATCGAATAACCATTGAATTTTCTTCTGGACTTAATCAAATGGTGCGATGTTTCTCTAAATATTATTATTTTTCAATTAATTAAAAAAAATATATGATAAAAGTTGACTCAAGATCACCAAAGAGTGAATTGTAGGATTGGTGAACCTTATATCGGCAGCATATCATTCATGAATTAAATTGGAAGGTCGGGCACACTGTTCTTGAAACGTTATATATAATCTCGGTATTGAAGCATTTTTTGGCGGTTAATGTAATATTTAGGTAGCTATCTGTCACTGCCGAACTAAATGGAAATAATTTACATGACACGGTCGCATTATTTCGTGTAGTAAAAGCGAAGTCGTAAACTCAATGCAGAGGGCGCGCGCGACAGTCTAAGGTACCGTACCCGAACCCACGCTCAATAAATAATTCTTTTGTACGTTATATTTTCTCAATTTCAAATTGAGCCTGTAAAGAAGGTAAAAAACGCACGTAAAGCACTGAAACATAATCTTTAAAAAATGCAAATAGGCTGTACTGTAGATAGTGTAGAGATGCCATCAGCCGAATCTTAAATAAGGATTTTTTTAGTTTGAAAACCAAATAGCATTTCACAATTCTATAATCTTTAGAAGCCTAAAAAAGTCTATAAAACATTTTGTTTTTTTAAACATATTTCAATGGATTACGATCAAATCATTGATAATTTTTCCTGAGGCAATCGTCGTCAATCGCAACTGTTTTAAAGACTACAGTGTTAATAGCTGTTGAACGATGAGCTTCGCTGCAAGCAGGGCTGTGGAGTCGGAGTCGGAGTCGTCGCGGGAATTTGGCCGGAGTCGTACTCGGAGTTGGAAATTTTTAAAAGCTGGAACTTTTTATTTTTGTATATACGTAAATTTGGCTATTGGCCGGATTAGTAGGGTTGATATTTAATTGGATGATATTAAACTTTTTTAGTTTGAGTCGGAGTCGTGCTTTTGGTCAATGTTGGAGTCGGAGTCGTGGTTTTGGTAAATGCTGGAGTCGGATTCGAAATTTTTTTTACCGACTCCACAGCCCTGGCTGCAAAATTAAAATTCATTCATTCAAGTATTTTAGGTTTGAAAAAAAACAGCAGAATACATGACATGTGATGCAAAACATGCATGTTAGCTATTCAACTGTTATTGTTAAATGTCAGTTATTCAACAAGTTAAAAAACTGGCATATTTGGTCCTTTCGATAAAAAGCTTAAACAAATGAATTAAGTTTACTGAAAGCTTTTCATATATAAACAAAGACTTTATCCCCCGATCGGTTAATCTTATGTTTATTTTGCAAATGATTGTAAATGATAAACAAAATTTGAAACCCAAATAACTTTCTTTTTTAAAGTTTGTTATCAATTGGCAATGCTATTTATCAAGCGATTTGACTGAACTCTGTCAGCAAATTGTTCCTCAATAAAAGCTC
The DNA here is from genome assembly GCA_028554975.1 of Himalopsyche kuldschensis. Taxonomy (NCBI): domain Eukaryota; kingdom Metazoa; phylum Arthropoda; class Insecta; order Trichoptera; family Rhyacophilidae; genus Himalopsyche; species Himalopsyche kuldschensis. The sequence continues at coordinate 1,800,217 of JAHFWI010000076.1, forward strand.
CACAAAAGACAATTGCCTACTCAGTACATCTTAAATCAGCATAACCTTATTGAACCTAAAACCTCCGAGTAAGAATTTTATTCTGAAAAAGCGCTTTAAAAAATTAACAAAAGGTCAAGAGTCATAATATGGAGGAATGATATCCTTCCGCCACCGTAATAATATAACTATTTTTTCAAAATGTGTCGAAGTAAAATACATGCAAGTCGCACGCGCGGCATTCATCAATTCGAAACCGATGTGAAAGAAAATCGATTCTGCGGTGTGTAGTAAGTAGGGAGTAGGTGATCAGATCGATTCGTTTGTCCACCGATTGATTAATCAAATTTGATTTAAAAGTCATGAATTGCTCGTCAGGTAAAAATATCATACGCAATATGTAATAACTTCTACTTTAAAGAAGACGTTATTCAATTTACACTGATCCAATATTGTATACACGAGGTTTTTGATTCCGGCTTCTATGCGAGTGATTGGAAAATTCGCTTACGGTGGCTCAATTTCACTTGCAGAATAAATGAAGGCATTATATGGGAAATCCACTGGGCTCATTATTCTGATTTCACGTTTGATTTGATTTAAAAATCAGCCCGTACGCAGAATTTCATTTTTGTTTTTGGAAAAATAAGAAATACGATTCTTTGTTTCTGCTTTGAGCGAAAAGAAAATTCTCTGTCAACTACAAACGATTTTGTGAAATTGGAAGTCGTTTATTGCTTTGAAATTTTGATGAAAGTTTGCGTATTTTGCTTCATTCAATGAATGATTTTTTTATATAACCTTAAAGAAAACGAACGGTTCGTTTGCGAATTTCATAATTCTTCTTATTAAAATGACATTAAATATTCAGCAAAAAACCTGCCGGATCTTGTTGATTAAAAGTAGGTACATATATATATATTAATTTTAAACTCTATTGATAACAATTAATTTTTCAGGGAGGTAGTTGAGTTCCACATTTGGGAACATTTAAGATAGTATTATTTATAGAAGAAAAATCGGTTCTATAGTCAAGTGGTTAAGACTATTCTGTTGTGCGCTACCAACGTTTTTAGCTCCTGACCGAAAAGCTACAAACCTAATTTTACAACCGAAATATGGTTTTGTATGCAAAGGCATGCATGTTTTTAATGATTGAATGCCTCCCTATGTATGCTCTTTTCAATCATGTAAGCGCCGCGTAGAGAACGTTCGCTTACTACAATCTCATGACTACCGGTCATAGTATATTTGCGGAAAAACGAAAATGTTTTAATATTTTTTATCCATGTCCGATCCCAACTAAGGCATGTATATGTGACGCACACTTATCTCAACATGTTAATTTTTTTCATTCAAAAAATTTCAACAAGTTTGTTTCTCAGTAGCTCAACCTCTCAATTTCGAAGAGAGTAGGGATTGAAAGTATACGACGACTTGGCAGGGTGTGAAAGGATTTTTAATAATACAAAAACCCATTGCCTTCAAACAGCATCGATAAATAGACTGAAAAAATCTGCTCGTACAGGGCACTCGAGCCGGGCGTTACATCACGGAAGCCAAATGCACCGTGAACCGGCCAATAATATTTTAATATTTAAGTAAAACAAAATATTCAGAAAACTACCTCAGTGGTTCCACAAATCGTGGGAGTCGATCACGAAATATAGTTCGGAAATTCTCATGAAAATATTCCCATGAAAAGCAGAAATTTGAGATCTATGGCAATATAAAAGTAAAAGTATGAGTACAATTAACAACCGTATAGTAATTGAGGCAGAAATCTTAAAGACCTACTTATTTGATGGAATTCTATTTGCTATATCTTTGGATACGAGTGTAAGGAATTGTATCGGAAACTCCTAACTCCTCCCGAGCGGACCTCTCCGTTGGAGTAGAAAAGGAGTGAGTGGCTTTTAGCCGGACGGATCTCGCCCTAAATAAATATTCTCGCCGGATGCTTGGATTCAGAAATGTTACCTCTTTCGATGACACGGGCCTTTATTGAACAGACGAACTCGCCGATTCAGATCGTGCACTCGATACAATCTTACTATAGAACGGACAACATTCTATCAGCTCACACAATGTGTATTATTAGTATCGGGGATATACGCGGGGAGGAAAAAGTTACAGGCGCGTCGAAGCCTTTATCGGACTGATATAACGGATGATTAAAGTATGCATTGGGGCTTTCATCGCCAATTCGATAATACTCTTTGGTTTTTTACTTAAAAGTTTCGAGAGCTAAAATCATTACTCAAATTTGCGACGGATGCGGAGGTGAGTTTGTGAAAATCTATTCGATTAATGTTTTAGATTTTGCTATTTCCAATATTCATCAACCATACTCATCAGTGCACGGATCTACTTGAACTCACTACCACTTCTTCGGGAAGGCGAAAGATAAGCGACTTTTCATGGAAAAGGAAAACAATTTAAAATTCCATCAAGCACCCTCAGTCGAAATACTTAATTATACTTAGATTTTATTGACTGTAATATAAAACGTTTAATGACAATATGGGTGCATAGTTTGACAAAGAAAACTATTTTTTGTATTTATAAAACATTAAAAAATGTAAGACCTATTACGTATAAAAGCTTTTTATTTGTTTTTTAAGTAATTTCGAGAAAAAAATTTCAAATCGGATACGTACACCATAAATAAATGTTTTTAATAAAGATTTTAACATACATATTTGTTCATGGCTTCATTTTTGCTTTTCAAGGCCCGCCTTCTTACCCCAGGGTCAGTAAGGTTCCCTCGGTTCCATTCAGCCACCAGTGGCCCGCATGGCAATCTAAAATTTTGAATACAATTTTTGCATTCACCGAATGACCGAGTTTAACCGAGAATTTGCTATGACCGAAAGACCGAGGGACCGAGAAGGTCAAAAACAAATGATCATTTGCACTTGATTTTGATAATTGTAACTAGCTACTGACGTGTTATGGAATAATGTACATATGTTATGGAATTAATCGATAAGATCATGCTGACTTCATTGAACCATTACATAATTATTTCTTAAAGCCAAAATCAACATTTAAATAACAGTAATTCTCAGTTTTGAATTTGGAGCTGAAAGATGTTAAAATATTATCGTTAAATTAATTGGCTAGCGAGCGCCAAGGACCTCATTGTATATATAATTTAATACTGGTGGCATTAATGACTGCCTTGATTGCTTATTTTAACTAAATTTATTGAATAAAACAGCAATATGAATACTCCACCAATTTTAACTATAGTAAAAATTTACACAACATTTTTATATGAAAAGGGTGTAAATTTATATACATGTAAAAGGTATGTTTATTCTTTTCCAGAATTTATATCACAATAGCCAACAACTTTATTTGTAATAAAGTCGTTATTTGTAATATAAATTGATTGAATTGGCATTAATTTGGAAGAACTCCATTATAATACGGTGAAAATAATAACAATGTATTTTAATTCTACAGAAATTATTTTATATATTTGTTTATAGCTATTTCGGCTAACACCATCGTCAGAAATGGTTCTGATAGTACAAATATACATGATATTACACACTTTAGGCCACAACACGCTTTTCGATTCTGTGTGTAGGTAGTAATCAATGAAGCTAATATTAAATTTGAATTTTTTGAATTTTGTACTTTTCCATGAGTTTTGTCGCTAACGACCCGGGTTTCGCCTTTCGGCATCTTCAGGCATTCCAAGTGCACGGTTGTACTTAAACTGACGCGTAATAAACAGTTTGTATCGTTTATATACAAAAATATAAGTAGATCACTAAGTTAAAAGGTTATTAAAATGTAAATTAGCGAAATTTGAATGAATACAAGTTTCAATGAATTAAGTGGGTTTGTAATAATGATGGGGATTTTTGAAAATATTAATGACCAGATAATAACATAAGAATATTTAAAATAAATCTAGGGTTTTATCCGACCTCTCATTAATGAGTTGATTGATTTCAAGCATTTGAATTGATATTTAATGATAGCAAGTGCTTGAATTATAAATAAATGACAATTATTAATAAATGTCAATTATTTAAAAATAACAATTATTTAAATAGTTTAAACTCGCCCCTGTAAGTATGTAACAAATCAATGCCTGAGTCATAATTAAACGTGTGGTTTTCAAGAATTAATTGGTTGGCGAAGGTGGAGGTATCTTTTTTTAAGCGAAAAGCGGCTAAATGCTCAGCCACTCTTATATTTAAGGTTCTAGCGGTTTTACCAATATAAAATCTGGGACAATCACTACACTGCAATCTATAAAACCCAGATTTATTTTTATAATCTATAACATCTTTATTATTTATCAATAATTTACCTAAAGAGTTCTTACAATAGAAAGCCGGTCTAACACTTTCTGAGAGCTGTTTCTTTATCTTTAAACTGGTGTGTCCTATGTATGTAATTAATTCTCCGCAAAAAACTTATATCACCTGAGTTTTTCGTTATTAATCCCTTGTATAAGATTTGTTGTGCTAGCATAATACGTTTTTTTTTTATATATTTATGATATACATATTTATGATATTGAAATTCCATCAAGCACCCTCAGTCGAAATACTTTAGCTAATATTAGTTTTAGTTTTGACAAATGTTGCTATGCGGCTCAAATAATATTGAAACAAATGATCTCAGTCACACACCATACTTTCCCGATACATTTTCAATGCAATCTTAAATGGAAATATCTAATGGTGAGAAAAAAATACAAAACAAATTATTTATACCGGTGACCTCCTACCACTCCAACTCGTGAACAGTAGCGTTCGGAATAGACAGCAGTAGTAGAACTGAAGGTGAAGATGCGCTTTTTTTTCTATCGCAGAAAGTACCAATTAATTTTGCAATGAAAAATGAAAGCTGCCCATAGATTTGACGCGAACGCATATTTAGTATTATTTGGTAGCCGGGCCGTTTCTTAAAATAAGCAGTGACTGTACGATAGATCAAAAAAATAATATTCGTTACTGAAAATCGGAGGGGAGATTTTGTAAAGATGCTTTTATTGGATTACTTTTGTAAAACGATCATTATTTGAATGTTACCTTCAATCCGTTTCCTTGCAATAAGCGTGATAATAAGACTTGAATAATTGATTTTATGTTTTCCATCAGTTGAAAATGATCATTCGCTGAGTTGGTCCGGAAAAATTAAGCAAATTTAACAAAAGAAGAAGGCAGTCTTTTATTATGTCTTTATAATATTTAACATAATAAAATCCATCGAGTTATTCGTATGAAACAAGGTAATTGCTTAAATTTTTAATTGCGTCGTAATGTTTTTATAAGCTATGCAAGAACAAGCGATAATTCAAATATTACTTTACCGCAAACGCCCCGAGAGTAGTTTATCCTCGCAATAAAGTAAAGCCGAAGTGGAAAAATGAGCGATAATTCTATTTTAATTACAGCCTTAGGCAATTAAAGCGAAATAATGAGAAGCTGTTAATTTGTAAGCGTCTCTTACTTAATTAAAACATCTTTGTTTACGCCCCGTCATAATGGAGAACAGCCTCCGAAGGTTCCGATGTCAAATTGAAAGCATTATAACGTGTCGGCAATTATCGCCACCCGGATATCGTCTCTGCCGGAAGACCCGATATTTAAACTGAGACCAATGGAGTATTTGAGTAGTCTTTTCGGTGGGGAGTATTCTTCCGCAGAATCGATATATTCAAACTATAAATTCTGCGGATGAACATTCAATCCAAAAAATATTGAATGATATTTTCGATGGTTTCGGCGGTAACTTTGTGGAAGTTCATTTTAATATAAAATTTAAAATAACTTTGATTATTCCACGTATTGTGTAACTAACTGTGACACGTGTTTCGCCTCTTTCAGAGGCATCTTCAGACTTACTATCGCAAAGTTTGCTTAAGTAATGAACTTACTTAAGCAAACTTTGCGATAGTAAAGTCTGAAGATGCCTCTGAAAGAGGCGAAACACGTGTCACAGTTAGTTACACAATACGTGGAATAATCAAAGTTATTTTAAATTTTATATTATATTGAATGATATTTGTGTATCAGGATAAGTAGCACTTTTATGACTATGAGGTAATACGGTGTGATAATTAAAGTAACCATGACCATTTGTAATAAATGTGAGAACATGACAGCGATTAGCTTATCACTAGTCCTGTCCTAGTCCTCGTATCCTTTCCATCCCTACTCTCTTCGAAAAAAGAGAAGTTGAGCAACTGATGAACAAGCAGTTCTCGTAGAAAAACATGTTGAAAGAAACTCTGTGAGGTGTCCATATGCTCCAAGTTGGGATCGGACATGGTTAAAAAAATAAAATATATCAAATAAAAAAAATTGCTTAAAACACCAGTGATTGATTTTTTTGCATTTATTAAGGTATTTAATTATTTATCTTAAACTGGGTAAGGAAGTGGAGTGGAGAAGGAAAACATCTATTCGGTCGCCCGAACTCCTTTGCGGTGGCGTGTAAAAAGTTTGGGTTGTGATTGTTTAAGGCTTAAGTAATAATGTTTTACAGAATTTTATCAAACTTTTTGTAGAGAATGGAAATTTCAAAGAGCTACAAAAAATTGAAAGCTTAATTTAGATGAAAAGTTTTTCATCAATTCACATCGATTTGAATTTTCATCTAAAGTAAAATTTTGACGACAGTTTCAAAATGTAAAGATGGCACCTTCAAATCCGAAGACCCTCACGCCTCCGGTTTTGGGCCATTAAACGATTTAAATGGAATTAATTTAGCAAATCGAGAAAAGCTCATTGCCCCCTCTTTCCGCTTTATATTTATGGGCGTCTCTATTTTCTATCATTCAATAATCCCCTAGATGATTTTTAATTACTTTTTGCACCAAAGAAAGGCTTAGCTCGGAGCGATCCCCTTATTTTCCATGCAAAAGGCGACAAGAAAAAAATATTCATAAAAAAGATGAGAAATTCATACGCTGTCAACATTTTCAACAAAACAATGATACGTTTACTGCCAATAAGCGAAAGATCTTGGCAATATTGTAGTTTTAAACGGCATATGGAGCAATATCAACTAAAATGAACATTAAATGCCATGAACAATCGTGTTAAATATTTAATAAATCAATCATAATGTTCAAAAGCAAATAATTATATTATGTATATGGCAATCTGAATTCCCTTCCCAACCATATCCGATCCAAAAACGGGGCAAAGTATCTTTCTATTCTACCCTTTCCGCAAAACAGAAGTTTAGCACTTAGCGACTGTGTAACACGTTTTAATATAACGACTTCTATAGAGGTCATTTTCATTAAGAGTCCATATGTTTTATATGAGGAATGGATATGGTCACAGTAGATAAATAACTCAAAAAGTGATGCTATATGTTACTTTCTCACGCGTGATAACATTTGCTAAACGTGAGTTTGGTGGTTCAAAAAAACAGCTCGAAAGCTTTGTTGCACGACCGAGTAAACAATACAGTGAAGTCACCTCAAAATTGTGCACGCTTTATTCTATGTAAATTGTACAGAATGCCTGTTTAACTATTGCTCAGACGAACAAATATGTATTTTTTCTGTATTACTTTATGGATGCATACCGATTAGTTTTTTTGATTTAATGTAGCTGCAATTATTTAAAAAGTGGTCAATGAACATTTAAACATTTTATGATCAAAAGTGTTGTCAATTCTTCAGAAATGTAAATAAATGCGACTGAAAAAAAGAGTGTCATCCTTAACAAAGCTAATTTATTCCCGTGACCGTTTGGATGTCAATGTAGATAACATACATTGTATTCCTAATTAAAAAAAAAAATACAAAACACAATGCGTTATTCAACTGTTAGCATGTAACCAATTTTTATTTGGTCAAAGTAGATATTTTGTTTCTGTAGAATTACTTCAAGAATTTTTACTTTTAAAACCACTTCCTGAAATAGATTTTCTATTTGACAACTTTAATATCATTAGTGTAAAAATAATTGATGAAAATTATCTCTTTATCCCCGGATAGACACTAATGCTCGTTCACATTATTTCTTTGTTCGATCTATAGATTTGTACGTAAAGCTTTATATAATTACTAGTATTGCTACCCGGCGTCGCTCGGACTAAGCGACCAATAATTATTTAATGTTATATCATTCGACATAATTATATCACAAAATCTAACATCCAAAATAGAGTTAAAATAAAATCACAAACTTTATTTAATTTGATGACAGCCCCATTCTCGCCCATCGAAATGTCCAAATTCAAGGAAAAAATCTACTGTCTAGCCTCTCGTTCCTCGGCAGTTTCACCCAAATTAAACGATATTTTCCGTTTTGACATGGCTCTAAGAGGAGCAAACTATTTGCTCTATCAATATTTTGCAAAGCAAGCAATGCCAAGCAAGGCAGAGTAACAACTGTTCCCAGTTTAGAAGTTTATGTCCGAGTATAACCAGTACAAACGTCGCGTTTCCAGCCCGTCCGAACGCGTCCGTCGTTTAGACTTTTCGAGCTAGAATCCGTCCATCTTGACCAATGGGAAAGCGGGCTACAAAGTTTCAATAATTTGGCCAGTAAGATTGGCGCTTATTTGACAATTACAGACATACATCCCCCGTTTCGGTTTTATATATAAGATATCTGGGTTGATTTTTCTTTCATATCCACACGCTACCTGTTGCTGAGGTCGTAGAAAAAGCGATTAGCTTTTAAGTAGGCTTTAAGTGACACAAGACTGCACAAAAAATAGTCTCTTGAAAATGAAATACTAACAAAATATGTTCTATTGTACTCAAAGGTATAATATAGTAATATGTGGCAATGTTAGTAATATCTACTCTCGCATCGCATAGCATCTTAAAGATAACTTTATAATTTTGAACCAGTCGCTTAAACTTTCTCAGAGAGGGAAGAAAGAGTACGAAAAAGACAAAAATAATTTGAAGCAACGGTCAAGTCTTAGTATACGTTATCTTAACTTATGATTTTCACAATCTGATAAGAGTGTAAGAATCCTACACCATGCGAATATTATCATATTTTTTTACTCAGCATTCAAACGATGCCTAAATTAAAAAATATACATATTCTGTTTAACGAGTCATTAGTTATTACTAAAATTATATTAAACATTTATTTCAAACGTATACTATTCGCGTCGGTCCCGTTAATCGAATGGAATTATATTCTTGTGAGTCAAGGGCTTGAATATCTGATTGGGATCTTCCATGCATTTATTTAACTGATCTTTGTGATTTTCTCACCTCTCTCGTTCCCTATTCGATCCTAGAAACGAGACTAAAATAAAAAAATGTCTGCATTGCCCTATTTGAAAAACGATGTTCCGTAATTGACGGGGCTTTTTAATTACCATACTAATTACCCACAAATTTGTGCACACCGTAAATAATGGGTTAAGCGATTCTTGTTCAAACACAAACAAAATGCTCAAGTAGAGTAAAAATCTTCAAATCTTCCGTTTGAAAATGCTTCCCAAAGGGACGAAGCACGTGTCACTACTGGTTACACAATACGTGGAATACCAGAGCTATCAATATTATTTTTATATACGTAGCCTTCTACACTTAGCTCTAGATATAATATATTAAAAAAATGATCGCAATTTGCCGAAAGAAATAATATTGCCTTTCCGCACCAGGAGCGTAAATTTTTAGCAGAAATGAATATTAAGTAGATTTGTATTTCTTCAAAACAAAAATAAATCTTCTAGTTACGAAAACAAAAAATTGTTATTTTAGTAACGTGATCTTTTGACAATACATATTCATGGTATTCGTAAATGACTTAACATTTTTCGCAGTTGATTTATCAATAAACTTCATTTTTTGTGGAAAGAGCGATCGATCGGTTTTGTTTTGTTCATAGGATGTTTGCGTTTTTTTCATTTTATCCAGGCACAAAGTGTGAAGTGAAACTGCAAAACATTAAATTAACTGTAACGAAAGGTTTGTAAATATTAAAAACTACGACTGCAAGTTTTTCGGGAGGGAGGTTGTGGCAGAAAAATAATAAGGATACTTGACAGTTATAATCTCTTTGACTCATATCCTAAGATTATAACGTTGATCCTTATTGCTTTCATAGAATTTCATCCGCCTATCACGGAAGCGCTGCGACTATTTTTTAGCTTCGTTGCAGGACAGAATAAAAAGAAATGCGGTTGAATAGATAAGAGGATCCGTAGGCTGGATTAAACTTAGTACAATTTTTTATGAACAGTCCAAAGAACAGCTTATGCAACCCTAAATAGCGCATCTCATCAGGATCTGTTTTTAAAAGAACTGGCTATAATTTAGTTGTTCAGTGAAATCGAGACGGGGCTAGGAAATACTGATAGTTAAGATAGATTCATAATTAGAATGAGAAATCCGATCACGATAAATCCCGTGACAGCGAATCCGAGTAGAACGAGTTAATTATGGCATTTAAACGTCAGCAATGAAATTTGATTTGTAATTTTTGTTTCTTTTAGAAGTTATATAGGGTTCACTTTTAAGGTGAAAAGAGATTATCTGAATAAATAAAAGACATTATAATATGTTCAATTTCCACATGTATTAGACCGGTATTTACATTACACGAGTATTGTCAACTGATTCAATATAAAATGAAGCATGGTTATTTATAACAAAAATCAAAAGAGAGTTTATATGGTAGTGAGAAAAAGAGGGTGTGATATATATTTTTAAAATATACAAGTTAGCAAAAATATTCAACTTATTGATATTTCATTGTTTTGTATTTTTTGATTTAAATGGGTTGTTAAAACATTTTAAATTGCTGTATTCAAAGACAATCGGCTGAGGGTGACAGGCCGAGTCGATTTGAATATTTAGAAGTAAATAAAAAGATGTTTTCTTGTCGTGAGAAGCCTTTCATTTGGTTGCGCAGTGTTGGCTAAAGTCACACTTTTAATTAAATTGAATAAATTACATCAACAATGGCGTACAATTTATATAAATTGAAAGATAAACGATATTCGTTAGAATAAGTTCACGAGAGTTTTGTAAGTGAAAATTTTGTGACGTTGACATCAGAATAGGCACGAGAATTCGAACAAGCTTAGTTGGTTGACAAAAAAGGAAAGTCGTGGGCAAAAAAATACTAATAAAGCTCTTATATTCATCCGGAAATTGGTAACATTTCATAACATTTCTTGAATCCATTTTATTACAAAATGTGTAGTATGATATGTTTTTAAAAGCTACATTACCCACATTTTGGTTTATTCGGTATTCCAGAATTTTAAAAACCAACGGAACTACGGCATGTTGAAATACCCCATGCGCTAGAACAACGCTATATGAAACACGGAACAAGATGGTAGACTTGTCGGATGTGGTTGTCACACCTTGAGATTTTCTGAGATTAAATAAACAAAAGATAACTTTATGTTAAAATAAATAAAATATAATATATGGTACTATTTCCACATTCATATATTCCGATACAGCTTAAGACCGTTTTCGCTGAGCTGTGAAGACAAAATAATGTCAATCCAAATCTGGACACTGTTTCTACCACATTGTGACAAATTCGCCGGCATAGAAATAACGAAAAAAAATCTCAATCGATGCTTAGCTGGTATGTGTTGTAGAAAATCACTTTGCGCAATTGGCAGCGACTAGGGACTCCAATTACTCGACATCTCAACTACTCGAGTATCGAGTAGTAACATTTTAAAATACTTGAGTACTCGAGTATATTCGAGTAGTTTCAAATGTACTAAAATATTTATAATTAATTCAAATTGGTGTATGTAAATAGATGATAAATATGCTTATTTTATTTCTTTACTTCATTTATTTCAATTTATGAAACATACAAAATTATAGAGAATTAAACGTCGGTCGGGGTGCCGTAGAATCAATGTGCCCGTGGAAATCGATTTCAGGGCTCCTAATGATCTAATATATCATCTCGATGTATAGCACCATTCTTAGTATGGAAAAGGATTTGAAAGACAACCTTAATTACCAAGCGAGTCAATATTTACTGTTTTGCCTCTTGAAATAAACAATATTTTGAGATGACAAACTAGTAAGTTCATATGTTAAACAGTAAATAAATATGTTTTGCACGGATTTTTAAATTACCTGGGTTGAGTTTAAGTACAAATATTTATATGCTCCGTTTAGTGTTAAATCCTTATTCTAAAATTACGACCTAAATTCTGAATAACAGCCGAATTTTTCTGTAGAAAGAATTTCATAAAAACAGTGGAAATAAAAAATGAGACATTATATAAAAATGAAAAGTAATTCATTGATAGTGCAAATATTACCAAATTAGATGTGACTAGATTAGATGTGGTATTAATGTTGATGTATTTTAATCATTTCTTGATTATTGAGGGAGTAGTCAAAAAATCATCCATTCCTTCCAATAAATGTTTTGAAAAATATTTTTATAACATAGACTTTTTTTGACAATGCTATACCTAATAGTTAGGTCGCTAATTAACTTACGAGATTATTTTTAAGCGCAAGATTCCATGGATACAAAATGGCGGGAGGCGAGGCCACCGGTGTCCGCTGTGAGCTGGACGCGAGCAGAGGTTCTCAATATTTGATTATGCACCTCATTCAACATTCTCACGAATCTCTCGCCTTCCGAAATATATATGGCCAAAACAAATGATTATTTGTAAAATTGTGTGTCGTTCACGGCAATTTATTAGATTGATTGAATTCAATCATCATTATTTTCTAATACTGGCAAGGCGTAAACTTTGTTTTATAATTCTTCTTGTTTTATACTAAATGCATTAGATAGTTAAATGTTATTTTATTTATATTCTTGCAAAGCGAAAAACCATTCTAGATTGAAATCCATTCCATTGTGTGATATAATGAATTATAATGAATGAATAGAATTTGTTTTCCCAAAATAACAGCTATGTGTTGCGATTGAGTTGCTATCCCGAGAATACTTTTATTCCGGAAGATAGTTTTATGTTTTGAATAGTTGCTCCTCAGTAATTTCTGGCAATTATTTGAATACACAAAACGCTATTGATACTTTATATTCTATAATTCTTGATATTTAATGAAATGGCTTGCCACGCTAATAATAATAAGAAATAAAAAAAACCCGTGTAAGCTATGGCATTTAAGCACTGACATACTATGTATCATAGATGATATTCAATTTAAGCTTTCCCAACGTTCACAATCATAACTGGCAAAATATTAAAATACGTATGAGCATTCAATTCGACCCACTTTCTTTATTCACATTCGGTACCATTTCCTTGATGTTCGATCGTTTCCAGTCACCAAACGAGCTAACGTTCCGCTCCGAAGTTGAGAGTCCCCGGTCCGAGGGACTTGCGTGCAATTAAGATAAAATATTCCCGCGAAGGATGATTTATTCTACGCGAGGAACCAGTTTCACCCAATAAATAAAGTCACAATTTTAATTTGATATTTCAGTTTCGTTCAACTTGCATCATAAAACATCGCCTAAAGTGAGCCCGAAAATATTTTCATTTGCCGTTTAACATCAATGCTTTATATTGTAAATTACTGTCGCTTTTTCCGTAAGCTTGAAGGTCTGAAATAACTTAAAGCATGTAAACATAAGTTAAGCTTACAAAACTAAGAAAAAAACACAACAATATCATAATTATTAGGTGCAATAGAAAATGGTTTGGCTAAGAATCCAAAAACATAATCATGAATCCTATTGTATTTTATTGAAAATCACAATCGGAATAAATTATTATTTTACGTAGGGTGGAACAGGGTCAACTGAACCATCAAAATATGTGCGAAACATTCCCCACAAGCGCTAAAAATCATGAGGAGGAGGTGGGGGGGGGGGACAAATCAAAGCATTCCGTAACGTCCCGGCGTTCGTATCGCGAGTGAGATGATTATTTCCGGATTTCATACTATTGATAAGGATGTACATATATCTAATTATAGTAAAATAATGTCAGATCTTTAAGGGAACAAGACTAAATAAGGAAATAAACCGGATCAAAACGAATTTATGTCATAATGGCTCCAGCACAGATTACCCCGTTGACCGCTTGCTGATTTTTTTGCATACCCTTTTGTTTGCCTTATATTGACTGTTTCTAAATTTATTATCTTCAAATGTGTTTTTGAAACCTGACAAAGTGTTGTTAACTTTTGGGTAACTAAAAGGTTTTTGCACAATGAAAAAAATTATTTACACCATTATTGAAAAGACACATGCGAGTAAATATTAGAAATGGATTTTGAAAAAAACAAATCATGTGTGAATTACTATGTGTTGAATTACTGCGCGGTGTGTTGCCGCTGCCACGAAAACTTATAAAACTTCAACACGAACGCAACACAATACATAACAGATAGGTACATTAACAATTTTATAAAATATAATTAAAATCAAATATAAGAATTTTCTGTAGATGTTTTATTTACAATTACATGTAATAAAACATTTACAGAACTTTGAAGTATGAATAATGATCTTACAAAATGGAATTCCTTTTAGGAATCTTGCCAATATATGTAGTAATCAAGTCAAAATCAACCTTCTAGACTACTAACAGTTAACTGTGTGAATACATCAATTCTATGTTCTCCGAGATTTGCGAGTAAATTTAAAACATCATGTTCATCGCGGTTCGAGTAACGTAAGGCGTAGATAAGATATATTTGTTGAGATCTTTGGACTGCGCGCTAAGGGAGGACATGGCTGACAAATAAACTGATAATAAAATTTTATGGATTGAAAAAGATTCAACACTGGTTGAAATTAGTAATTGGCAAACCGTAGAAAGCACTCATTTGATTCCACAAATGAAAACATTATAAGCATTCGTCGTGTAGCATAATGAATCTAATCATTCATAAATAGTGTAAAGCAACGAACTGGAAAAAAGCCTGCTTTATTAAACCTATTTTAACGTTTGAATGACCAAAATGGAGAATAGATATTTGAGACTATTGCATCTTACCGAAATTCATTTGATAATAACTTTGTCAGAAGTTGCGCTAAATAGATCTCTCGCTGTTAAGGCCACAAAGATAACCTATAAATTTGTGTCGTTCCTATAAAAAGTAGTATTTTGTTTTAAATCAGATTCTGGTGATCGCAATTCAAAATTATATGCTTATTAATCCGAGAGCTAAATTTATTTTTATGGGCAGAACTTCCATAAAATGTCGATTGCAGAGTGAATTGAATCAACATTGTTTTACGTTCAACAGTAAGTTGATAACTTTGATGAAAAAGAGCAAAACGAGTATCTTTTTTGTTGAAAGTTATTATAATAACAAGATTCCTCGGAACGGAAGCGAAGTGAAGCTTGAAGCCTACATCTGTTACGGCCGCTATCTCGATAGGTAATAACTGCGAAAATGTTTGACTCCGTAACGCTTTCCACAATTTCATGTTTCATGTTGATGCTTGGAAAAGTGTAAACTGCCTACGCCAGCCAAATATTAAAAAGTCTACAATGTTATCAACGCCAGTCTCCGCTAACGGATTACATTCAAACAGTATTTTAATGTAATGTTGCGCGCAAGTGGACCATTACTGGGGCTCCATGCCGCAAGGGTTGATGAAATTTCAAATGTCAACGCTAACAATTCATCCGACGACATTTTTTTTATATTTTTCATTAATTTATTGGTAATTTGAATCTATTTTTTATTCTGCAGAGAATAAATATAATGTTTCTGATTTTTTACTTTCCGTGCATAGTACGTAGACACAATAAAGAGTACTCCAAAAGATTTTGTTTAAGTCAGTTGCTGTTCATTTTGTGCAAGTATAAACGGTAACATAATATAACTCTGCGTTATATTTTAAGGATCGGATAAGTGAAAAACGGCTTGAAAAACTTTTCATACCACTTTTCTTTACAAGTCTAAAAAATGAATGCTTTATCAAGTGGTTTCGATCGATTCGGTAGTATCTTTGTTGAAGTTATTTTATGTAGCTTTTTTTATTCCACGTATTGTGTTAAAAATATCGACTCTAAGTAACTTATCAAAGTAACCTTGTGATTGTAAAGGCCAGGACACACTACTGACACGCCACGCCACGCCACGCCACGCCACGCCACACGATACGTCTACATCCGATACACGCATGTAACACGCAACGCCATGATACGTCGTAATCAGTGCGGGTGTGCGGCGCTGCTTCTGGCGTAGCGTGGCGAGTAGTTCAGTAGTCTAGTCTAAACTGTTGAAAAATTCACCACGCTACACTAGAAGGTGCGCCTCATGTTCGCCTCCCGTTTTGAGGCAATACACTAAGTCTCGTGAAATAATAAAGCATACGAACATACTGTTCAACGAATTCAATGACAATTTAGCAGACGATTTTGTATTTATCTTGTAGAAAAAAGATTGACGACTTGATGAATGATGGATAACGAGTAATTTCTGATTTATTTTCGAGTGAATATATCGCAGTTTGAAGAAATACATTAATATATTAAAGACTACTAATTATTTGGTCAGTTTCTAATTCTATAAATGGTCAGTTATAAATACTTAAAACGGTCAGTTCAAAATAATAAATGGTGAGTTAAAATACATTACTGACTGTTTTATTTAGTAACTGACCACATTCACACTGATACAATGACAACTGACCGTTTATAATATTAACTGACCATTTTGATTTTTCACTGACCATTTAGTTATTTAACTGACCAAAACTTGAATTAGTTACTGACCCATTAAAAACACGCCAATATTAAAGATGACCATCATACGACTATGATGAGATCGTTCGACTCGAGCTGACGCTTTTGATAACGCGTTTGTCTAGGATCACACTGCCCACAACATGTCCGTTAGGCTATTTCACTCACTACCGTCATAACGCTAAACTGGATGGTTTTGATTGCGTGTGGTGTTGGTGCATTCACGCCGGGTGTCAACAGCATGTTCCTGTTCCACAATACATAATAATAAATATGTAGCTATGATCTCATTTAATACGCTTTAGGATCATCGAGCGTTAGCCATGTGTCTCCGCCTTCAGTCTCTTAATCTCTTCGGTGCCACGGCCGTGTTTACACGCCAAACAATTCCGTGCTCGTAGGGCTGGCCATACAAAATGCTCGTTTTTACACGCAGTTTTTGAGACGTGGTCCTATCCTAGCCGGCACCAATCAGGTTAGTGAAACTTTAGAACGCTCGACCGATTAGGTAGACAAATTGATCTTTTGCCACACGAAAACTGAACTGGCCAATAATTTCTTATATTGATGTATGATAATGCTTCCAAATGACTTAATTTTTACTGAGGATTTAAAGGAACAGTGAAATTATTAAAAAAATGAGGCCTTTTAATCTCCCATTTTAATAATTAATTTTAGCGGAAGCGAGCGTTTCGAAAATTGATATATGTTGTATAGTTAGAGAACAGACCGTAGCTCCATAGTCATAGTGTGTCCGTAGACAAACAGAGAGTTGCGTATCGTAGCGTAGCGTAACGCCTAATTCTACGAGTATGTAGCGTGTTCACGTTAATGCGATGAGCGGAACGTGTGGGACGGCTTTTATAAACACCGCATGCAGCAGTGAACACAGCACTATCGCCCTATTATGGTAGCGAATCGTCCGACGCATTGTTTTATTTTACGTTTTTTATTTTTCGCTGAATATGACACACCTGCGTGCCGTCACATTAATTACGTTCGACACTTTTTTTTCTTATAAAATGGGCTGATTTAAAATTGTCATCTCGATAAATTAAAAAGTTTCACGATTAATATTTACCGCTTAAATTTAATCTTTACTTCATCAGAAAAAATAATAAGCGTTCGGTGAAAAGGGTTCTGAGAAGATTTGAAAAAATATTCGATAGTAGTTTACTGACTTACAAAGTGGTGACTGAAACTTCTCGGCGGACTACTATTGTATATAAATAAACCACATTTTAGTACTACTTTCACATATGTATATTCCGAAAAAGATCAGGGCCTGTTTCGCTCTTCGCGATCATTATCAATTGATGAAATATAGAATGCAACAAGGTTATATATTATCAAAAAGAGAAACACGAGACAGTATTTAATACATAATTGCTTTTGGAAATGTAATAGGAATTTAAAGCTTATAATGCAAAAGAAGAATTACATTGCCAATAATAAAAATCTTGAAGATTTCTACAATTGAAATGAAACTTGACAGGAATAAATAAAATGAGCAAAAATAATATGATATTACAGGATTCAATGCGAACTTTTTTCAATAAGCCAGAGGTCTTATTACTAATAAATTATTAAAATAATCTGATTTTTAGTTTCGTTATAACAATGTTACTTTTATTTTCACCCTGGGAGTTGACTATTTTTTTCAAGCCATAGTTACCTGTTTAGCCAGCGTTTTTGAGTTAAAAGGTGGTAAAAGGCGGTAAGAGGTTAGGACTTTGCTTTCGAATAGACATTTGTGTCTCATCGGCGGCGGCGACGGTCAACATTTCTGAGTGAAAATGCCAAACCGAATTATTTCATTTACTTCTAATGAAATCGCCAAAAGAAAATAAATATTGGTGACAAAAATTGTGAGCTCGAATTCATATTCGAAGAAAGGTACGCTTGTGCCTTTCTTCGAGTGATCGAATCAATCTTTCCGCGTTGTTTTTATATCTTTACTTCCGTTTCCTTTACGAGTAGCGTTCAGCAATTGAATATACAATAAACGGAAAGCAATAAAAATGATTCGGAATAAGTTTACGTTCACGCGTTCATTATTTTGGATTCCGCTCTAGGGATTTGTTTTTCTGTTAAGACAATTTCAATGTGACCAAAAAATAACCGACTCATAATTTATGCGGATTTTTTATTAATAGAACTTTGATTGTGTATCTGTAAATTAGTAAACTAGTGTTGTATTTTGTATTCAATCGATATACACGACGAGCACTTTTATAAAATCCACAATTACGTCAAATAATATGATGAATTAACATTATTTTGAAACATCTTAAAACGTAACAAAGAAATCATGAACGGGAATGAATATCAAAAGAAAAAAATTATAATCGGGGCATATTTTATCCGAGTTATTATATTTAGGTAAGTCAGTGCTTGTTCTGATTTTTTTTAGTTAAAATTTCGAAATGCTCACTGACATCACATGACGTAAAATGATATGATAACCCTTTCAATGGAAATCGTGGTATGTTTTTTGATAATTTTTATTTAATTAATACCTTGTTTAAACATTAAGATTCTGTCTAATTGAAGACGGATTTGGCCAACATTAATGAATTTTAATATTCGATGATAATTTCAAATATTTTGTTATGTGCATCTAATTGTAAAGCATTTTCATTGATCAGAATGGCATCAAGTGCACTAGAAATGAAAGGTGTGTGTGTTCCACCATTGACCGGATATTGATACGAGGAGGAATCGCAAACTATAGCTTATTATACGTTAAAATGGGAGGAAAAGAATCCTCAGTGAAGTTTTAAATTAAAAAACCGGTAGCCGTCCGTCTTAGTCTTATCAACCAACTTACAATTGACTTTTGCTAAAACTCTTATCGTTCACGCGACGCAGTATTTCTAATTTTTTACTAACATCACGGTTTCTTTCTACAAGACTACTTTATTATTGTAATTCAAACATTAGAAGATATTTAGTTTTAATAATTGTGTTTGAGTCGTTTGAGATTTTGAATATATATTTTAAATATTCCCAAAATTATAATTAATACAACAATATGGTATACTTCAGTCCGCAATAATAGAATAATTATTTATCTATTTCACAGACCCTGTTTTTATTTTATTATTAAATATCGATTTAACAGGCTCGTTTTGAAAATTCTATTTATTTGTTTATAAAGAAGACTCGAACAAAGGAAATACAGAAGTAAAAAAAAGCATAAGATGTTTTTAAGTCTCTTTAAACAGCCCTAAAAGTCCTCACGACTTTTACGGTATTCAATTATCTTTTGTGTATAAAAACTGAGTACATTTGAAATAAGCAGATGAGACCAATTTAGCGATATTCATTTTTAGACACACAAAAGTTTTTGTTTTCGTTTTTATACTTTCAAACCTTTTTTATTTCATTTAAGTACATTCAAATCTTCACTCTCTGCTTATGAAAAAATATAACTACAAAGTTTGATGGCTACTGGTCGCACCATCAGCAAAATAGTGTCATACGTCGAAAATTGATTATGAATCCAGGATGATTAATTTTGAGTTATTGTTGAGATTTGATCGTGACTTTTGGTCTTAAAAAAATGTTCATATTTTCAAATCACATAATGGCATCGGAGAAAAACCATTTCTTTTAAAGATCACACTTTAAAAAACGGTGAAGCTTCTAGTAAAAGGAAAATGTTGTTTTTGTTTTTGTGAATACTTCAAATGGACCTTCTACAAAATGACTGTATTAAAGTGGGGATGTATTATAAGAATGTTTATCAACATCATTTTAAGTCAGATTTACGGTGTTGACTGTCAATTTTTGTTAGAAATTGTCTATGGACATAAATATCCCTAGTTGTATTAAAAATTCATCAGTTGATAACGCTCGCGATAAACGAAATCGGTCGAGATCTTGTGTGGAATTAGAAAACAATACGGTTTTATTTGTTTGACAAAAACATAGTTTCTATCCTTTTCAGAATAATTGTCAAGTATCATTGGATTATTACTTATTTTGATTGCATAGAGTTGAACGGTGCCGAGATTGAGTCAACGTCAGGTAAATATATTTTTTTGTTTCGTTTCGCGCATAAAGCTTGCGCCCAACGGCCGTGTTAGCTGAAATACTATTGCTTTAATAACTATTGCTTTAATAAAGTCGTACACTATTGTTCTTGGATATAAAAAGTGTCCATTCTTAGAATTTAAGATCGAAAACAAATAGATAGTTGCGTTAATTAAAAAAAAAAGATATCATATTCAAAATCTCAGTTTATTATTATTTCAAAAACTATGTAATGATTTAAACAATGTGATTATATTTATACTGCTATTTTAGTGATCGAAAATCAAATATTGCTTTTTCAAAAGTGCAGCTTGCTTAAATTATACATACATGAGATCGTAAGGCATTCTAAAATATCCCCAAGCAAAGGTTTATGAATATTTTTTACATTTAGATATAAATATAAGAAGTCTGTTTTCAAAATGTTTAACGACGGAAAACTTTTTTCTTGATACACAACTTTATTTCATCTCGGAGAAGGGTGCTCTCTTCGAAGATTTCTGGTTTTTTATTTGCTGAATGCGTATTATTATTATTATTCTGAGAAATTGTGCACAATCTTTGAGAATTTCTACGGGACAAAAGCATGTATTCAGCGAGACTCGTTTTCAAACAAAACATTTTAAAGAGCACAATAGCTGAATGTAATAATAATTCAAATTCTTGAAAAAAGAAGCAAATTTACATTTATGCTATATATATACATGTATATATAATGATTCAATTCACTACAGCTATAAAATATAAGCATGCCGACAGAAATTGGTTTAACGGAACTGATTGTTAATCGCTAGCTAAATATATCTTTGAGACTTAAGTTTGGATGCTCCCAGTTTCTACCTACGTGGTCGTAACCAAAACCAAACAATTTTCTTTGTCAGAACTTGTCGCAAGGGCTGTTCGGCTGATGAATGCACTGCCTGTTGATGTGGACATCTTCGACAGTGAACTTGATGCTTTGTTTTTTCTTTTTATGTAACTAATATGTTTCTGTTCTGTATCACATATATATTTTTAAATTTAGTGTTATATGTTATGTGATATTTTTTTTGGCGTCAGCTGTAATGCCATAAACAAATAAAAAAAATCCAATGAATATCTTTTCTAAGAGGGTAAGACAATTCTGCACTTGTAGCAAGCAGATAGTTCTCTCAATGAAAAATAATTTATAGAAAAGATATAAAATAAGCCACATCCGTGCATTTTTATTAATTTCGTTGTATGAAGGTATACATTTGAAAATTAAAGCCACTGACAATTAAGTAGGAAAAAATATGTTAAATACGTCGTTCGATTGCCGAAACGTGGCAGAATAAAATCAAATATAGCATACGGACATTAATCAATAAACAATTATCTTTGATTCTTATTTAGGTAATCCCGGAATTAATGTCGTACGTGTCCTTCGGAAACACATTTAAGAAGCTGTGTGCTGATTTTGTTATATTAAAAAAAAAACTGCAACAAAAGCAACGGAATCCATTTGTGAGATTTACGGTCATATACTGGACGTAAGAAAGTGCCAACGATGGTTCAGAAAATTTCGCTCGGGCAATCTCGATTTGAAAGATGAGCCTTGAAGTGGGAAGCGCAGTCAAGTGGATGAAGCAGCCCTGAAGGTGGAAATCGAAGCAGATCCGACAATGACCATCGATCAATTATCCAAGAAGGTTGGGACATCACGATCGAATACTCATCTCTATCTAGAGAAACTGGGGAAAGTTGAAAAAGAAGGCATTTGGGTTACTCACGGGCTAGGCAAAAGCCCTCAGAAAGCCCTATTGTGTGTGCGGTGGGATTCGAAAGGCGTGATCTATTATGAAGTGTTAAAACAAGGAAAAACTGTTACTGCAGCTCTCTATTGTGACCAGATGGACAAATTAAACACAAAGTTACAAGAAATTAGACCCGCTCTTATGAATAGAAAAATGTTATTCTTCAACATGACAATGCCCGTCCGCACGTAGCCGATATTACAGGAAAACAAATCCAGCCTTGGTTTTATTGCATCCGCCCTATTCACTGGACTTGGCACCAAGTGACTATTACTTGTTTCGTTCTTTAGAAGCGCAATTAAGGAACAAAAAATTCAACAATATTGAAGCACTAAAATCAGGTCTTTCGGAGTTCTTCGAATCTAAACCAAAGACCTTTTATGAAAAAGGAATTTTAGGTCTTGAAAATAGATGGCAAAGAGTCATAGACAACACTGGTAATTACTTTTTTAAAAAAAATAATAAATAATTTAAGAAATCAAATTTGTGTTTTACTGTAAAAAACGACATTAATTCCGGGATTACCTAATATTTGAACCGGAAACAGTTTTTACAATAAAGAAATATCTGGGAATGATTGAAAATTTTACGGTCGTATTAATTCATCGCAATCGCAAATTAATTACTAAGTAACACAATACGTGGAACAATCTAGGCTATTTTAAATTTTAGATCGCTATTATTCAGTTAACATTCAAATCCGCCTCGAATGTGCGAACAGTGAAAAAAACTCAGTGGATAGACATGTCAAGGAAAAGTTTCATGAAAAGAATACCTGCTCACCGAAGAGTTTTTGTATCATCGCCACTTTTTTATCTCTTGTCGAATAAATGGTATAATATTTCATAAAAGATTTTAAAATTACATCAGAAAAGCCTTAAAAAATCGTCTTGATATTATAATTCAGAATCTGATGTCGATTGGAATGATATTTAATTCGAGATGAAAAATGATTGCATTGTGTTTTAATGTTTGCTGGCAGTTTCAATTACTACTAATCGTTATTTGTATACAGCCGCCGGCTTCACGATTGAAATCCATCTCGTAACAATTAAATTTGATTGATCAGCGCTTTAGACCGACGCAGAACGCGAACTGTTATCCTCTTATTTATCACAGCGGAAACCGAATGTCATTTATTAAGTGCATGCATAACACTAGTGCTGATTTACGGTAGTGAATCATGGTATATGACGAAGATTCAGAGAATCGATGTCTGCACCGTATATTGGGGGTGAGCTGGCTTGTCCTTGTGAGGAACATGGAAAATAGGGAACGTACCGTTCGGCGTCCTGTTACGTCATCAGTAATAGAGAGACGTTGGAACTAGCTAGGACATGCGCTGCTGATGCCCCCAGAGAGTCGCAACCCTACCTGTCTTTTCTTCTAACCGGTGGTATTCCTGTGATTTGGACGATCGCTGGGTTCTGTCTATATCAAGGGTGGCCAACGCGGGGCCCGCGGGCAACGTGTGGCCCGCGGGTGTCTAAATGTGGCCCGCGGAGCATATGCACACATTTTTTTTCTTTTAGTGTATATAAAACCAATTTCCTAAAAAAGTAAATTTCTCAAAAATAAGCCTGTATCGTCAAACTATGACTAGGCGTGTCGACGACATTCGAAACCATATTGAAGATAATTGGAGAAATCGAATATCCAAGTTGATATTTTATGCTCTAGGATTGGATGAAAGACCTACCAGATACCACCCAAGTGGCGATTTTTATCAGCACAAAATAGAAGAATTAGCGGCACTGTATCCACTTAAGGACACAACTTGTTCACGAGATTTGTTAGGAGGTTTTACATCGACATTGGATCGCTTTTCGTTAAAACTCAATGACCTATCGGTCTTAACAGCAGATGGTGCTCTGGCAATGGCTGAGAAACACGAATGTTTAGTAAAATTGATTGAAAATGAGGCCTGCAAAGTTGGTAATACTTCGCTAAATGTTTATTGCATTTTTCATCAGGAGAATTATGTTCCAAGTCTCTTAAAATTGATCATGTCATGAAGGTGATCATCAAAACAGTGAACTTTATTAATTCGAAGGGGTTGAATTACCGTCAGTTCCAAGAGTTTCGCAAATCTTTGGATTCACAGTATAATGACGTTATATTTTATGCAGAAGTAAGATGGCCTACGCGTGGCAAAATGTTGACAATAGTGTTTGATTTGAAGCAAAAAATACGATCAAGTCGAATAGTATCCCAGAATTTGAAAACAAGTGGTGGGTTAGCGACTTTGCATTTCTGGTCGATATAGCTAGCCACCTAAATGTTGTAAATACTCGTCTACAAGGCAAAGATCAACTAATCAATTACACGTATGATCTTATTACCGCATTCCAAATGAAACTTGGGCTTTGGGAACAACAGTTATGGACAAAAATCTTCACTCACTTTCCTACATCGATATTGCAGCCAGACGTCACACAAATGGCGGCAGATAAATACGCTTTGATGATATTCGACTTAAGCCTGGATTTTGAAACCGATTTCAAGATTTTAAGAAGTTCATTCTCCGTAGATGTGAATTTATAGCCAGGAATTTTACGAAGAGAACATTGTGAAATGTGTTGTGATGCATGCAAAGGAGATATTCAATCAGGTTGGTTTGGAAGAGTTTTACAAAACATATTTGGACGAGAACACGAATACCAATGAGCATTTGGAAAACTGTTTGCGTGTAGCAAAAACATTAATCGTTATGAACATTGACGAGCTTAGTTCAAACAAACAAAATCAGACGACTCACTAAAATTTATTATATTTTGATCATTTTTTTTATTATTTTTTGTATTGCGTAACTCTAATCTAATAAATATGTTTGATTCTCAGTTTTGTAATATCTTCATAAAAAAACTATATATTTCCTGTTTGCTATGAATAAAAAAAAATATTTTGTTGTGTGGCCCGGCAGGAAATCTCATTTCTAAAATTTGGCCCGGCTGCTGAAAAGGTTGGCCACCCATGGTCTATATGATGTTCTCAGCGGAACTGAATGATGCTGGCATGTCATGGGAGATGGGAGCAATTGGCAGGTGAGTGAGAGTCATAAAAACGCCGCATAGTGAACATTGAGAATGAATATGGTTAAAGAAGATTTTTTTTTATATTCTTTAAAAAAAAAAATATTTTTGAAGTATTCCACCTTTGGTTGAAATGAATTGTCGCGTGTTCATTGAGAAAAAGTATTATCTCTCTGACAGTAGTATTTTTTAAGCTCAGTCTGGGTGCACCTCCCCTCTTTAACTTATATATATATGTATGTAATCTGCGGAGGAAAATTTTGCTTAAAAAAATATCTGTTGGAAACTTTCATCGAAAACCCATTGAAACGGTATTTTGAACGTAGTTATAAGTAATTGTTAAATATTTGCAAAACATGTCTGCGAAGCGAAGAGAGTTTGAATTTTTTATACGGATAGGTAGGTTGGTATGGAAATTATACAGGGAGCTGCCCATTTTTTCTCGGCGAAATGGATACGAGTAAGAAAGCTGTCAAACGCAATGTTTAAATATTTATCGTCGACTAATACGAACATTATGTCTGAGCGGTCGAGATTGCTACGTAAGTGTAACTGATTATTCACAAAAATTTACGTTTTATAACATGATAAAATAAAAGAGCACAAAAAAAGTTTTTTTTTGGAACGCATTCTGAATATTATGTAAATCAACCATTTTTCCCAAATTTTATTTTATATGTGTAAGTGTATTTAGATTGCGGTTGTGTTGACGCCAGCTTCGTCTTAATATAATGAGCGAATAACGAACAGACTGGTAAAACAAAAGGTTTCCTTCATTTTATTGTGACTAAAAAGCGAGTGCATTTTATTTTAAAAACGGCCCTTAACGCATTCTCTCATTGAGACTTTTGACGGTATATACTGACACCGCCCTATATGGTAGGTCATCAGAACTCTCTCGAACGATCTATTTTTCACCTCGGTATATGAGTTTAAGTCGATATCAGGAAATAAATTCATTTTTAATAA
This sequence comes from Himalopsyche kuldschensis, assembly GCA_028554975.1. Classification (NCBI taxonomy): domain Eukaryota; kingdom Metazoa; phylum Arthropoda; class Insecta; order Trichoptera; family Rhyacophilidae; genus Himalopsyche; species Himalopsyche kuldschensis. The sequence goes on from JAHFWI010000076.1 coordinate 1,826,654, forward strand.
TACTCTATATTGAAATTTTTAGCCATTCAATATAGAGTAATTTCAAATTTGTAAAAGAGACATTTATGCACGATGTTCCGGAATGGTATTGCGGGCGTCTCGCCAAAAATGTCTCTGACTCATTCACGCCCTGAGTGCATGAAATGCAAGGTATCTCATGCAAAGTTCGATGGACCATAAAAAATGTGTTATCGGGCGGACTTTTTAACGGTCTTTTTTGTAACGGTTTTACTACCTAAAGGAACCGCTTTTTTCAAACAGTTTGCAGTTAGAGATTGGAAAGCATTGAGTTTGCACGTGCTTGCCAGATAAGTCTTACAGTCGTGGTTGAGGGATTCTCCCAACTGTAAGCCCTGGAAGTAGCCTGCAAGCTCCTAATCCTCTCCTTAAGGATAAAGTCTAGTAAATTCCTGATATCGCCTTCGCAATTATAATAGTCATATATTATGTATTGTAGAACGTAACGTGTTTTGTAAATCTATCTGTATTAAATCCGTGTGTAAAGTCTGTGAAAATTTGTAACAATTAAATAATGGGTGCTAACCGCACCCACATATCGCTTTGAGATCGTCTTTTGTTTATAAGAGCACCATGTTTCTCCTACTCCGTTCCCAAAATTCCTCTCCTGAGTGTCGGATAGGAGGCTCCTTCTCGATTTACGAGGGAGCCGAATCAAGGTCTTCTCAATACTATCCGAGCAATAATAATTTTCATCGCAATAAAAAAGCCACCATGAAACATATTAATATTTTATATATGGTTATTCAAAAAAAAATGAATTAGTGAACAAAACTTTGATAATTTTATTGCACAGTGGCCAATTGAAAGTCATCCAAATAAACAATACATTGTTAATATACATATTATGAAAGGTATATTTGCTATTAAAAAGCGCGCATTTTCATGTTATTTTTTGCTGTAGAAAACATCCCGAAAATTTCACTTCACTGTTCTTAGTTATTGCGAGTGAACAATGATCAGTAGCTGTATGCATTGTGATACTGAATGCGGCTGACGCAAATTTGCAGACTTTGTTCGTGGTTTAATATTTTAAGTTATTCGCACGATATGTATGCACGGCGTCACAGTCCCGCCCCGTCTTTGTTTTAATAAAAGAAAGACAAATCTCGCCATTTTTTTTTAAATATCTTTGTAAAGTTGTGTTAAATTTGTCAATCCCTTGGTAAAGGATCCAAAGTATAAATACCACCGGTGTAAGAAAAACGCATTAAAAACACATTCTGAACATTTATTTACAAAAACCTTACGTACCAAAAAGCAATATGTTTTTTTTATTCGGTATATACTCTTTTCTGATAGCGTCATGATATTTATTAATGCTAGCAGTTATTTAAATACAGTACATTCATTGATTGAGTAGGCATTTACTTGGTAGAACTCCATTATAATACGGTAAAAAATAACAACGTATTTTAGTTCTACATAAATTTTATATATTTGTTGATAGCTATTTCGGCTTACGCCTTCGTCAGAACTAGTTCACTTTACCTGAATGCTGAGTTTTAATAGAGATAACGATGTGGACACTCATAATGATAGTAACCCGATGAACCGTCGCTTCACTCACAATAGCGCAGCTTTTTTTGAAAATTTGTACAACAGACGCATTTAAAGCTTTTGTTATTGAAATTTGCATGTGAAAAAAACAGTCTTGTATTCAACAACTAGATTTAATTAGAAATTGTATAAGATGTGAGATAACTATCAATAAAAAATTTCTCAATCTCCCGGCATGAAATAAATTATATCTTACTAGAAAAAAAAAAAGCTTTCGAATGTCTTGAGGAGTTAGTCGGTCAGTAGTAATCATCAATTATATACGATTTTAAATGAATGTATTTAAATAGGATGGGAATGTCATAATTAAAATGTAATATATCTTCACCGAGAATTTACACTAAAACGCTATTCAAGTACCGTTGAGGCATTTTAATATTCTATTTTCGATGTTCCATACCTCTATTTGATTTGATAAATCAAATAACATATTATATTACTTGAACTCGGCGCAACCATCAAACGACGTATTACAAAATACACATTGAACGTATAAACGACTACGAACCGTGTATAGTATACTGGCGGTATGATATCTGCATTGGAAGCGAGATACCGACGTATTATCCTGAAACATTCAATTTTTTGGTTTCGAAATTCCAACCGGAAAACCCAACCGCTCCGCTTTTAAGCGATGTATACATTTCGAAGAACGATATACCTACATACATGAACTATATTTGAGAAACGAATCGAAAAGTCATCCTGTGCGTTCGGATCGACGAAACTCTCTCATTAATATGTATAACAAATCAAATACGCCAAGCGTCAAATTACACTTCCAGAAAGGAGACGCTTTAATAGAGGGTGTTTTTCCTTTGCCGTAAGTTTTCATTTTGAACGCAACGCCCGCCGCGTGCGGTATCTCAATCCACACCTCACGAGAACAGCATTGTGTTTAAAGATTCATGCGGTGGTACGGTGAACAATCTCTTATTGGATCTTCGCAAACTGCTTAGACCGTGTTATACTATTTCATATGGTATGTTTTCAATCAATACCGAGAAAATTATTTGACTGACAGCTTAAGCGTCTGATTTTTTTTAAATATTCAATAATATAGTGGGAGTGAGAAATTTATTATTTGTAAATTCTGAAATTAATAAAAAGATCTTATTGTTGGTATTTGACATATTGACAGATATCATTGATATAACGGCATCATGTCATCGTTAATGCTACTTTATTCCGTATTTATACTACCTTACTATAAGAAATAATTGATAGCTTTGTGTCATAGAATTATGTACGGCAAATTAGTGATTTCACGAATGAAGAGATTAAATTGATTATCTATTTGCCATAATCCTGTTTTGTGGAACGTCTGATGTGGTATGCGAAAACTAGACATTAAGGAGTATTCTAAGAAAATTAAGTAAACATATTCCTTTTACTATATTTTTAATTTTATATTAAAATGAACTTCCGCAAAGTTTCGATAAAACATATTCATTTGCTTTAAAATAACAAACTTGTACTTGAAGAAACTCGATTGAATTCCCTAGAGCGGCGGTTCCAAGCCGGGATGCGCCAATTTTTTGTATTTATATCAAAATAGTGCAATAAAAAAAATGTTTGAAAATGAAACATAAAATAAATTTCGGATGAATCTTAGTGGAGAGAATGAAACTTTGTATTACAAAGCAAGTAAATACTTCTTCCGTTTGTTACACCTCATTTGTAAAAAACGGGTCCAGGCTACAATAAAAACCAAATATCGAAGTGTAGTAAAAGAAAAACAAATACGAGTGGACACTAATGCCAGCTCAGATAAAAGGAATTGGCTTATTTATGTTGTTGGCATTATATATGTTATGATATGATATTACCATTATTTAATTAATTTAATTTCTTTACAAGGATATAACAATGGCGAGATAGGAAGATTAATTTACTCATTTGGCAAACTATTCAGTTGTGTTATATTTATTTATAATATTTTCTTCTCTCCCTTTCTTTTTTCCTTCAATTCATTCAGTAATTTTATCATAAACCTTCAGTCAAAATCCTCAAGTAGATATTTATGTTAAATTAGGCAGATTTGGGTATTTTTTGTACCTTGTGGGTAAAAATATTATTTTATTAATGTGCTAACTGAAAGTTATTGGTAGAAAAGGGATTTTAAGTCTGTATGATTATGATTTAAAACATCGTTAATATAGTTGCGATTGTAAACACTGTCAAGATACTGTCAGCTCGTAGCGAGACGAATGACTAAGCTCTAAGCAAATTGTGACGGTGAAGGTCGGACGCCCGGACGTCTTGAATAAGCCAAATCAAAGACACACTGTGTAATTGTTTTGATATTTACAGAAAAATCAGTAAAAGCGATACTTGATACCAGATTAACTTTCTCTCAGATAAATCAGGAAGAAGAAGACAGGAGGAAAATATTCACATTCACCTACATCTGTGAAGTACACCCAACAGAGTAAAATTAAATATGATTTTTGCTATTCTAATGAACAATTAGGAGTCAATTAATTTTGAATGTAAACGGCACTGTGCCTACATTCTACGATCTTCTAAAAAATATTATTCAGAGCGGGGTGGCAGTCAGCAGGCGCATGACACTTTTCTCGCTAATAAAATAAAATAAATACATATTTGTCATGTTACAAATAAAAAATGCTACCCACCCTGCATCCAGCCGAAGTCTCATTTTGTCTGATGTGATCATAAAATTTGCTATCGTATTGATAACCGGTAGTAGGATAAGAATGAGAGGCGAATGGCACGGGAAAAAATGAATGCACATAGCAATGCGAATATTTTTTATTGATAAAATAGTTCATAAATATTATATAATGTTGTTTCAATTAGACAAATTGAAAAAGAGTCTGTTTTTTATTTTATTAACCGGTTATCATTATTTTTTCACCGTTTTATTGATATGTTTTTCTATTCTCACAAAAAAATGATCCCTATTGTAAATAAATATTAACACACTATTATCTGACATATCTCATTTCAAATAAAACTATTTAAGAAGAATTTTGTTAAAAACTCAATCAAATGTGTTCAATAAATGCCAAAATAGTCATAATTATATCAAATTTGATCGCTTATAATCAAGTCATGCCGCTGAATGTGAATACTGTTGTTCCTTTTTTATTCAGCATCTTCTGAAAAAGTATATACAAATTTAAAAAAATTGATTCACTAACCGATTCTCATCCCACTTAAAATACAGATCTCATCATATGTACTTAACTCGGAAAAAATGAGTATAAAGGGATTAGAGTATTACAAAACCGGTATAATGGTATCAAACCTAGTATCCCTTATTTTAAGTGTTCTTAAAAAATACTTTTCATCAAAGTTTTTTTATTAAAAAAAATAATTAAACATTTCTTTAACGGTATGCTTACATCAGTTTCAACAGCTTATTGATTAAATCGTCATTCACTTGATATAACTCCATTTTAACACGATAAAGCAGACATTTTAATGACCAAACAAACATAAAGCCACCACCTATGCTAAGACCATTACAGAAGGCTTATGCAATTTTATCTACATCACTTTATTTTAAACTAATTTACATTCATTACCGCTGAGTTAACCCAAATTTGCTATCATTTAAAGAAACACATAAAACAATTTGTCACATTTCAAACTATTATTTTTTCAATATAAAATATTTACACCAGTTCAAAAAGATGAGTAAATTTATGCTTCAGCATAGTTATCGACTATATATTTTATATTTGTACGTTGGTATTTTTTCACCGAGTTTCAATCGCTTAGTAGGAGGTGAAGCATGATTTTTCGAAGTTGTCGACTACGCGTAATATGAAATAAATAATATTTGAATAAAACTTAATATGAAAGATTCAATAAACTAGCAAAAGATGCTGCCGATGGCGAAAGAGACTGAACAACAATCATTACTAAGCTAAAGATGGAACATTTCGTTTTTACCTTACAAGGATTAAGTTAAATATATTGTTGTATTGTTTGATAAATACGTTATAAATTCGATGCTGAAAATTAAATAAGCGTATGTTAAATATGAGCAATAAGATGGAAGAATTCGATCGACGAGAGAGATTATGGATATCATATTTTAGTAAAAACGATTTCAAAGAATATGCGGCAGTAGAGTTCTCGGCACTCGTTTAAATGCGACCCTAAGCAATTGTGGAACGCATTGTTTTGATATTATTATGGAAGAAATAAGTATTAAAGTAAACAACCACCTCTGGGTGGGCTACTTATCAGCTGATATCCGTTCCCTGCGTCGCCCTCGTCCTCGCCGACCCTCCCGCACCGCTTTCGAAACCCCGTCCGCCGGTATAACCGGCAGCCGTTTTATGATTAAATTATGGAAAGAGGCAAAACTCTGAAGAAAAAACACACCCAAAGATGTTTCCGATTTCATTATGGCTCTTAAAATCATTAGAGCTGTGTTGTTGAAAAAAAGAGTCTTTTTGTTTTAAGGCGACATTGCCTTTCGCATTTTGGTGGAATTGGGTTTTTGTGCTTTATTTTGACACCGCCGTTGTTGTATGTATCTCATAATCTCATAATCTCGTAATCTCAGACAAAATGCTTTAAATTATATTAGTTCAAATCAAATATCCGCAGATTCATCAATGCTTTCATAACGCTGAAAATTCGTTTTTGTCGACGATATTTCTTGCTGTAAATGACACGGTCTCTAATATTTTAAAAAGTTTTTGGACGAATTCAATCCATTGTGTTCTCTGAAACAATTGTAATTATTTCATAAAAAGGAGGAAATAATTGAGAGTTACTTTGACTAAATGAAAGAAGCTCAGTTTAAATCGATTATGATACTTTATATAGGAATGATTTCAGTAAAATATTGATACTGATGCAAAAGTATGGATTCTATGCTTGCTATTTTTGTCATTTTTCTGTAAAAATATTTTGGATTTAGATAAGTGAGTTAAACAGACGAAAGATAATTATTAAAAATTACCCTATATGCTACGTCATCTCCATTGAAAAAATTCACGGAACCCGCCACTGTAACCATAGACTGAGACTATCTGAGACCTTAAATTGACAAGGTTCACGCAAATATTTGCCGACGCCCGACTGAAAAGTTTCAGTCGGCGGGGACGGATCTCCTGGATGGGAGCGAGCGTCGCTTCGCCCCGCGCCCGTCGAACGAATCACCCGTAGCATGTTAAACATGAAAGCGTTCCCCCTATCCCTGCCGCCGACGGGGCCGTCGCTAATATGCACGGTTCGGTGAAAATTTCTCCCGGAAAATGTATTTCACATGTTTCATTTTCGACTTTCCTTCGCATCTCGCATCTCCCACCGACGAATCGGTGAATATTTCCCGCAGTCGACATTTTTATGGTAAAAATGACGCTCGAAATGTCGTCTGCCATCCGTTGTCGCGATACGGGATCACATTTTAGTATGCACCATAAACTGATAAGTCTCATTATTGTACGCCACCCAAAACGAATCTCGAGCCACCTTTTACAACTGCACGTACTCGACTTCGTGCAATCAGCGAGCTTAATATTTAGATCGATCAACAGCATCAAATTAGAAACTAACGTTGTATGCTAATTCTTTCGAATCGTTCACTAATTTTTCGAAGCGCAAAGTCCGCATTCTAGTGTAAAGTGTGTCATTAGTGTGGTATTTTCTTCGGACGTTTTGCCGTCCCAGCTTTTTGGTGGATATCTCTAGGCGCAGCGTTTCGAGTTGGCGAAAGTCAATCGCCTGAAATTCAAATACTAATACGGCCCACAGCCCAAGTCCCCACCAACATATACAATATACCGGACTCAAATACTAAAATTAGAATAAAATTGAGCAGAAAAAATATTCAAAACCAAACAATCCTACCCGATACTCCCAATAAAACCATTTTACTGTTTTTAAATTCAGTTAGTAAACGATGATTTATAAATAAAAGTATTTAACTCAGATTGTTGGATATTTTATAAAGGGCGAGCGCCGCACTGTGCGCCTTCGACTTATCGTATTACGTGTTTAACGCAAATGTATACATACTCGAATTTGATATTCAGCATGACAATTTTGCGAGCTTGAGCGGGATACTAGCGAGTGTCGAGTCGGTTCTCTTCGGCCAGTCGATTAAAATAAAGGCGAGATGGCGCGATAACAATGTTAGCACACCGAGAGAGCCCACGTTCTTTCTTAGCAATAACGACAATTGTCTAGTGTTAAAAAGGAGTAATCAACCTTAATTTGGTTGTTGGCGCATTAAAGTTTTAAAAAATAAGCCGATTTGAGATTTGATATGATAAAGGAAACAATTAAAATTTTAAACATAATATCGACGGGTTACAGCGAAACGATCTAATACAACACTTTTGATGCTACGGAGTTCTCTCGTGTGTTGACGAAAAATCGTATCCGAATTAGTTTCGGTGAATGAATAAATCAACTCGGTCCCTGTGGTCTAGTGGCAAGAGCTTTGTCCTAGCGATCGGGGGGCCCGGGTTCAATCCCCGGCAAGGTCAGATTTTTTCATTTGAAAAAAAAGAGATCTTGGGCTGGGTGTATGTTATTTATCGTTGATTTTGTGCACAACTGATACATTATTTACCATCGAGTTAATCTCCTATGACTTTCACAACTCAGAATATTTGGCGCTTTGGCGTAAGCTGTAATGCCAAATATTTAAAAAAAAAAAAAAAACTCACCACGACGCATGACAATTCCCTTTTCAGCAATTAAGAAACTAGCTCAGACATAAAATTGGCAAAATTAAGGAATAAGTTGTACTAAATTTTATTTCAGATATGCTCTTTCATAAAGATGAACAAGAATGAATTTAGAGTAGAAATAAGTATTTTGTTTTAAAATCTTAGGTATTTGTGCAAAAACTACATATGTTTATGATGTTTCCATGTAATATTATGTAAATGATGGCACGCGCCTGCATCAGGCTTGTCGATAGAAGGCGGTGCGGTCTATTCAGAAAACATTCAGCTACTTGTACGATATGCCGGTTCTTTAAAAAGCCTTTTTCTTTTCATTTCTTTTTTAACAAAAAGCGAACGCGATGCACTCTCATGTCGACCTGAAAAGCAATAAAGGTTTCATTGCAAAAACAAAATAAGGCAGTCACAGTGAAGTTTTTCATTGCGTCACTCGTGTGTGCACGTAAGCTCGCTTAAGTGATTTTATTTCTTGAGTTTTCTTGTAAAAAAACTCTTTCAAAATCTGAATTTGAATTTAAAATTTACTAGTTTTCCATACAAGTACGTAAGATATATTGTATAGTTCATTGGTACCGAAAGATGAGAATAAATATAAAATTATAATAATAGATATATTCAACGAAACGTTTCTACCATTATAATAATACGTACCATCATTTACAAAATAGCCTCAATTCGATAAGGTTACTGAAATAAGTCAAATATATTCCCTATTATATTGAAGCATAACTAATTAGCGACAATTGATCCTTATTCCGATGCTTCAAGCGCATTTTTTCCATATTCACTCCCTATTCGGAGCATATGGCCGCCACACGGTGCCTCCAAGATTCTCTGTCTCCCGCAAACCTCCTCGCATCTTCCCGTCGTCCCTTAGCTCCCCTGAGTACAACCTATGAATGGTCATCAGAGGCCTTCCGTGGCGTCGGGATCCATCAGGTTGATAGAAGAGGCAGGCAGGATTCAGGCTCCCCTGGGGCATCCGCAGCACATGTCCAAGCCAGGTCCATCGTCCCCTTTTAGTTTTGGACGTAATAAGGGGCTGGTTTGTCCGTTGTATTACCTCCGTGTTCCTGACAAAGTCAAACCACCGTACTCCTAATATTCGCCGCAGGCATCTGTTTTCAAAGCACAGTATACGGTTACCCTGTGTTTTTGTGAAGTGCCATGACTCAACGCATACACAATATTATACTTTTCTGAGGTTGCACATGCCTACAATTGAACGGCTAGATTCATTTTTATCAGTCTATCTGTTTTCTGTGCTAAAAAAAATGTTAGTTTTTTTCACGACTGCACGATCAGCTAAAAATAATTTCTTCTTTATAGAGATTACCGGATATAATAAATAGTATTCCCGAACAAACGACGCCAGGTCCTGATTGCATAGATAATGCGCAAACACAACGGGTCTGGCTCCTCACCTCGTATGAACTCACTAAACTTTATAGGAATTGCACGAATAAAAGGAATTTTCGTCAATTGTTGAAAGCTCTCCTTTCGTTTTTATAATGTATAATAAAAGTATTCGGTCGCTCAGCGATCTCGAAAGATTGATTTGTAGCAGAGTTGAGTCCCGGACAGAAATCTCGGAAAGACGCACAGATTCAGTCGAAAGTAACGAGCTCTTGAAATAGAATATATGGAAAAATTTAGATTATAGTTGCTGGCTTAGCATCTAGCTTACGGCATCATTGAACTATAATCTGTTTTATAAAGAAAAAAACACTTAAAAGACAACAGCTTGCACTTATAATACAACGAAAGCCGATAGGACGGAATCGAAGGTTGCGCTTCCGGTTCTTGCTGGAGTGCATCCACTAGGTTTATACATACAACTTTATTCAAGTGGCTGATGCGAATCATTGTTTTTGATTTTTTTTATAACGCTACTGCATCAAAATTTCAAGGCATTTTATGAAAATCAGCGATGCGTGGTATTCGCGGTATGCGGGTAGGAATTTGTCTAGTGCCACTGAGAATTTCAGACGGCTTTATCTTGAACTGTATTATGAAACCACACTCTGTTAAAACTTATATCGTATCATGTCACCTATAAATTTTCAACAAGTCTTTCTAAATTTTAAAAATACAATTTTAAACATCATCTATCAGATAAACGTAATCTTAAATGAAACTTTTATCACCTTCGATAGATTCGGCAGTAAGTTTGTGGAGATTTAAATATAAAATTGACCTTATTCGTAGGTCTGATGATGCTTCTTAGAGTGACAAAACACGTGTCACTATCGTGTGATTAATACGTGGCATAAACTAAGTTATTTTAATATAAAATTTACAATAACTTCGATTACTCCACGTATTGTGATACTAGCTGTGACACGTGTTTCGCCTCTTTCAGAGGCATCTTCGGTATAATAAGTTATTTTAAATTGAAACATTTACCCATTCGATATGTTTAATAAACATATTAGGCATAGAAAGCTTTAATATCTTTTAATACATTTTATTAGAACAAGGCTGTCCATCCATTTTGCATTCATAAATGTATTTTAAAGCGTCGAGGAATATAACGTAAACGGATTCTATTCAAAATAATCGCGATCAGAAAAAGATTTTCAAAGTCACCTGATAATAATTTTATATCACCGTGGGATTTTATAGCGTGTAAATATCGATATTTATATAATGTCGGAAAGCAAATACACCTCAATATACCTTCGATTTAGATCGACGCCAACGTCGCGTCAGTGTCACCTACCAGCATCATCCTATTTACTTTTGAAAGCGACACCAGCCAGCAGCCAAAAGGAATAGCCTTCGCCCGCCGCGCCTATCTTGTTACCGAACTCGCCTCAGTGTGCGTGATTCTTTACGTCTACGTATACCACACAGAAGCCATCTTCTTTCGAGAAAATGTTTTCTCATTCTGTAGCTTATCTTACAGCGTGGAATATTCAAAGTGAATCATAAACAAATCACATTTTATGCATAGGGTATCGACGCAAAATTTCATTCACTCATTACGCTACATTCTATGTTTAAATAATTCAGTTCCTTTTTTATTTTTCACGTTTTAATAAATGTCTCAAGTTGTGATATATTAGCTGGAAGACATTCATTTCGCATAGGTCGTGAGTATTTTTAAAGATATTGCAATTTGTTATTGTTTCTATATTTGCCTACTATGTATTCGCTGGTAGTTAAGTTTCAAGGTGCGACACACGCTTGGTTGATCATCTTAAAACATTTTCTTTTTTTATATCTTATCTTACTTTTGACATTTTACTTTGAAATCACATTATCGTTACTTTTAATTGTGTAGTAAATGCTGATATTATTGGTGGGATTAAGTGTGGTGTTCGTCGACAAATTGTGCGGTCGAGCGGTTTCGTTACCATGCAAAGTAAAACGCTCGATGCAATGCAAAAAGGAATCTCGCCTCAATTCACTGATTCAAAAAAGATGAATTGTAGTAGAACATACAAATAAAGTCAGCGGATCCAAAAGGCAGCTGTTAACTGAAATATAGCTATATATGCACTACGATCATAATTAATGTCGTATGTAAGCAAAGTGGTGAAATGTAAGATACTGAAATATCTTGGGTCAGCTTTATATCAGTTTTTTGTGACATACTAACGAAAAGGCGATGAATCTGACGTTGAATCATCGGTTTCCAGCTGAGATTGAGGTGTTAAATGTTTTAAAGCAAAAAATGCTTGGGGTAAAATTCCATCGAGAAAATACGTCGTAAAGAAATCAGGGCAGGGCAGGGCTGTCACTCAAATCTTGTAATGAGCGAGAGTAACAAGAATTGTTCATCCAGTCAATTATGGTAAGGTGAACATATTTTTTCATTGACCGTCGGAATTATTAAAATACTCCTAGACTCAGAGGCGTATTATTCTTATGATGTTTACCTTAAATAAGTTTTATAAGCACTGGTCATTGTTTATTATTTGTAGAGTGAAATTAAAAGGTGTACAAAAAAACAAAGGTAAACATTTAAAATCCCTAGCTTTTTTTATTCCAAAAGACTGGTTTCTTTTAAGTTTTTTCTTTTTTGATAGATGATATTTTGGAGTTTTGTATTTGGCAAGACCGCGCTCTAAGAAAATAATAGTAAAGATGCATAATACTATTAAAAATTATTTTCAAAGTGACGGGAAAAAGATAACCGACGAGAAAATGGATATAATGATCGGTAAGAATTAAAATGGCTACCTACACCAATCGTATGGAAATTATGTAGCTACGATGACATTTTTTAATACTTTCGATAAATTTGGCGGTAAATTTGTTCATTTTAATATAAAATTAAAAATAATTTCTATTATTATTATTTCAAGTATTGACATTTTTTAAATTTAGGATTTCGATGAAGGTATTTGATGGAATTTCAATAGCAAATTTGAATTGTGTGAATTCAGTCGGTCAGCTTAAGTTCATTCGTGCACTTGAAATGCTTGAAGATGACGAAAAGCAAAACCCGGGGCTTATGCGACAAAACTCACGAAAAGTACAAAATTCAAGCGATGCAAAGTTTTTACAATGACATTGATAAAACAGACTTTTCAAAGACAAATCGAAATGGAAGGTCCGAAATTTTTTAATCGCTTGTGTTAGTTTTATTCAGTTTTAATATTTTGCTCAGCACAAACTCTTCAGTTGATTCTAATAAATGTAGGTCACCTGATATTAGGTGTTTTTTTTGTTGATATTGATTGACAATATGCAAAAATGCCATTTTTACTGCAACACCTTTAAAGCGGATATTGGCTGCTTACATAATAAAAATAAATTCGACGTCCCTGTTTCGTAATATAGGTAGGTATCACCGATCGAATTTAATTTATGTTTCCCAAAAGGCACCGTGTTTTTCCAAACGCCATGCTGATTTTATATGAATACGTGATATCGTTCTGCGTGTATTTATTAGATTTCAAATTTCGCGACGCATGCTTTCAAAAATAAGGTGCTGTCGAGCGTACTCCAAATCACTTCATCCTTGGCAAATTAAACTATCTGCATACAATTCAATGATACACAGATTACTGGCTGTACCGATGAATCAGATAGATTATTATAAAGAATTACATACTATAGAACAAATTGCGCGTAATAATGGCTATGAGAAAAAGGTGATAACAAACTTATTATATAAAAAACGTTTAAAACTAGCTAGAAAACTTATTTACTCTAACTTAATACAAGAAAACCGCTTCTTTAAATCAATTAACTACTTAGGGAGTATTAGTGAAAAAATTCACCACGAGATTAAAAATTCAATAAATGTAGCATTTAAAGTCAATAATAACTTAGGTACACAACTTAAAAATAGTAAAGACAGGATTAATAAACTTGATAGAAGCGGTATATATAAGATGACTTGCGGTACATGTGATTTAGTATATGTCGGACAGACCGGTAGAAAGATATCTATTCGCGCAAACGAACATGTTAGATCCTTTAACAATGGAAAAACTGATTCACAATATGCAAATCACCTTATAGAATTAGCACATAATCCGAATTCGGTCCCGATTCGTTTACATTCCTGCAATAAGGGCCTAAAACTGAATGCATTGGAACAGCTTGAAATTAATAGATATAATCAGTCCAATGAAATTCTTAACGATCAGATCACAATTAATAGCTCACCTCTGTTAAAACCATTAACAAACAATAAACTTAAAACAATTTAAAATAGATGCACTTAGAAATTGCAGTTAATTGCATTAAGTGGTTTCACACGATCAATATCCAAAAAATACCCAAATTATTGTTTCCCACCATTACTTTAGACCAATAAATCAAACTTATTTAAATTCTTTCATGTGACGTAGGTATGGTTTCAACAGAAAGAGATTATGTAGGAGGCACCCTGTCTAGCAAAGGGTATATAAGCTATCTCTAATACACGTTTTAAACATAGTTCTGACGAAGGCGTAAGCCGAAATAGCTATCAACAAATATATAAAATAATTTATGTAGAATTAAAATACATTGCTATTTTTCTTTCCGTATTATAATGGAGTTCTACCAAGTAAATGCCTACTCAATCAATACATTTAAAAATGATACGACAGTAGATGTCAATATTATATTCAACCCGGATGTTTGAGAAAATCAATATAAAATATCTCGTTTGTTCTATTATCAGTTAAAAAATGAGTGACACGTGTTCTGCCTACTTAAAAAACATTTTGAAACTGAAAAAATATTATGTAGGCATATTTTTTTGGGAAGATATTTTGCTAATCGAGCGATGTTTCAAAGAGTTGCAGATTTCATTTTTAGGTTGGAATCAAATGTTGTTATTAAATAAATTTTATCGCCGACCGCTGTCCGTTCTGGGTCTTTTTCAGAATGTAAAAGAATAAACATAGTTTTGGCATCTTTGCCTAGATGTGTGAAAGCTTATTTTCAGAGGCTTGAACCTTCGAGTGCATAAAATTGAACGAAAACCTGAGAGCGGTGACGACACATCTGCGGAATCTTTTTATTGTAAACACTGCGAACCTTAACGACGCGGCCGATAATTTCGCATATGTATGAAAAGTCTCTTTGAAGAGTTTACTCACGAGAGCTTAAAAATAAAACACAAAAGACGGAAGCGGAAAGAGAATCAGAGAGAGGGATTTGCAGGCATTATTCCGGCGAGCGGTCACCCCGGACGTCACTAATCGACCATCTTTAAAATCCATACCAGTGGTCCAGTCGAAAGCGGTCTCTCGATACACTCTTCTGTAGTCTTGGATCTGTGCGAATGAAGGAATAGTCGGCTCGCAAGCGACCGTTTCAACGATATTTATTCAACGATAAAACTCATTTCATTAGATCCGAATTAGTTTTTTTCTGCACTCCTGAGGCTTCTTAATTGGAAAAAACTTAGTGAAATATAATATTGTAAACATCTCGAACAAGAGAGCGTCAATTTTCATCAAGGGAATATTTTTTTTTTTAACAATTATCATTTTCTAAATGGTCCACGTCGGACCGTTATCGACTGTTTCAACATTAATTATTTTAGTACTAATCCGAAAGCGCTGCTATTAACGCAAATCATGATATTAATCAAATCATGGAGCAAAAAATTTGGGTCATTTATTTGAAGGTCCCGAAAAAACGGACGCTGAGAAAGAATAGAAGAAATTTTTAATCCAGGCAATTAATAAATATATATAGAAAAGTACATATCTTTTAGTGCATTTTTGACAGTGGTTGAAAGACTTTATCGATCATAGTGGCGCAAATAATCAATATGATATCGATATATTTTTATATCATCAGAATATTGAACTGCTTATTGTGTTTAGACATATTTGAAATAAAGAAAATTCTTTTTAAAAATATATGGATATTTGAATGGGGGTGTACCCCCACGATGTACTCATTAGACGCGGCATGAAAATGAAAAAGTTCTCGAGATTCTGATAAATAGTCGGCTCTATGAAAAATGATACCCTTCAGTGATTTTTCTTTGCCGTAGTTTACATACAATCCATTTATAATGGTTCTCTTACATGACTCGCTTGCACGAAATTGTTAAAGTGTTACGTCATATGTTTATTCTAAAATAGGAAACTTATAGACATTTTTAACAAAGATACTTGTCTAATCTCAATTCTTCAACTAACTTAACAGTTTTAATAATTCGAAATGAAAAACATAAAATCTATAGAAGTAAGGCAAAATATCCGCAATAATTATGGCTGGATTTATTATAGATATCAGGGGTGGTTTCGCTCATTTGCGCATGGTAAAATGATAATAAAAAATATGAATACATTTCGATTTTAATTTTAATTTTATAAATGTAAGAACCTGAATGTCGCAACAAAAAACCATTTTTAGTTGTATAAATTTAATTTATTGGTGCTGAGTTATGAAACGAGGGTTCGCTCCCATTTATCTACTTCTACTATAACAAATTAAATTTTCGTTTTATGTCAAGACCGGAAAGAAGTTTATATCACGGTCTGTTTATGTTTTCTGACGGCCGTTGTATTCTCATCATATATTAAGTATCAGCATCGACAATAATAACTTATAGTAACTATTTTTTTAACCTGTCAGATATTTAATTTCCCCTTTTCTTGCGTGACAACCGACTATAATAGAACATTAACGGGTTCGAGCGGGAAGCGATTGGACATAAGAAGGTATTTCCGCCAAACTAGTACCTCAAATCACATCCGCTTTAGCACAGTTCCAGCTTCAGTTGAATTATGTATTAGATATTTCTCTTTAGGTTTTTTTTCCTTTACTGAAAAACTATTAAACTCTTATGGGTATTTTATCTACTGAAACACAAATCTTCATTCAGGAACCGGATGTTGGGATGAAAACAACAAACGATCTCAAGCCTGTTCAATCTTTTCGACACATGATTGATACTGGCAATGTTTGTCTGCGATAGAATACCTGGTTTTGTAGATGTGTAAAAATTGTTTTACATTTAAGATTGTCGTAGGTAACATCTTTTATAGCCAGTGTATGGCTGCATAATAAATTATTAAGAATGTTAAATATTAAAAACAAGTACCAAAAAAGCCGATGAATCTTCATTTGAAGATGTTGATTACTTCTGCCTTATATGTCAAAGAAACAATAAAACGAGTTTGGTACAGAAGTAGTTTATCAAATTCAGTAAGTTATTGAGAATAATAATTATTAGCGGAAAGAGATAAGTTAGATCAATTAGTTGGGTATTCAACCTTTTCTCCAGCGTTGTCTCTTTTTCATTTCGAGAGGTCCACTGCTAATGAAAAGCGATCTGTTATTTGTAGGCCAGAACGCGAACAATATTTTAAATGCATATAAATGCAGGGAAAATGAAACTAAAGGTCCTAAATACAAAGGTTCAATAGCTAGTTGACATGTTGAAATAGTTCAATGAGAAATAGCTTTCACCATCAATTAGATATCTGAGAAAGAAGCCGCCTCCCACGTTTAACAGTATTTAAAGAAGTTAGATTCGAAAAGTTTCCTGTTAAACCTTTTTGTTAATAAAAATTACCGTTTCCTTTCTCCTCGTCGCAAAGTTGAGACCTACGATACCGTTATAAAGTTCCTTTCAGGAATCTTGAAAAAATATTGACTGTTTAACAGAGTTTCCTAAATTAGCAATTTAACTTTTTTTGAAGACAATGCGCTCCGAAACGATTGTTGGAGAAAGTGTTACCGCAAAAGTTTCGCCTTCTCAAAGACAAAGACGAAGACGAAGTACTCATTTAATCTTAAGCCGCCTTCCCTCACTTCCCACACTCTGAAAATTAGCTAATTTATCTCGTCGTATGCAACAGGCATTCGTCATTCGCGAGGCTTACTTACAAAATTACTGTAGCTTATGTAGAAACTAGTTTTAATAAAATTGTCTTCATTCGGTTAGTGTCATCATGTAGCACAGCAAATAAAAAAACACCAACAAACAGCCTGCTTAAAAAATAATTAACTGCGCAAATGAAACGGACAAACGGACAAACGGATTTTACTCATTCAGAAATTAAAATTGATTCGGATTCCAAAATTTATGAAAATTTATGAAAAATAATTTATTATTGTAGTATATAGAAATTTCTTCGGATAAAATATTTAAGTCGTTAAGATACGTGTTCGTTATTTGTTAAATATTTTTGCTGAAGGCTTTCGATGAAGTATTATTCAGAAAGGGGTATGCCTGGTGGCGAAATTTCCGCTTCTTTCGGGGCAGGGGGGCGCACAAAAGTGAGCGCCCTGCTATTTGTCTATACGTGCAAGCCAGTGTAGAAGAGGATTAATGTTTCATTGTTCAAATTCAGGGGTAGAGTAAATGCAACCCTGTTCTACAATTGCCAATCTTTGAATTGCTACTTTATACTGCTGCTGGCTACATTGAGTTATTCACGAGCACAGTATAATTAAAATTGATACGGCTATTCAAATATGTTTGCTAAATATAAATCAGATGCTCTACATTAAGTCACCGAACGTTGACCTGCGCAGCACCCGTAGTCTGTCAGGAAAGTTTGGTGGTACCAGAAGAAATATTAAAAAATATATATGTTTATTGATTTGTTATATTAGTTATGTATATTATTATTCATTCAAAATACCACTGAACGTGTAGTCTTTCTAGTAGTGCGTATATACACGCTGTAGTGTTTCATAAGTCTCACAGAGGAACCTCGGAATTAAAATGTTTTATCTATCAACCTGGTGATTTTATTAATCTAAATTATTCTTAAAATGTAATTTTTAAACACAATCAATTTTTACTGATAAAACAAGAGAGATAATAATTCTTTGCCGGTTTTAATTTTTAAGCCCCCCCCCCCTTCCTTTATAGCCTCTTTTTACATTGAAAAGAAAAAAAAATGTATGTATATTTATATTATATTTTTTAAGACTGCGTTGTTGAAAAAATGAACTTTACTGAAATTAGTGAAAATCAATTGCAGGTTATCCGCTGTCCGCTGTCCGCTGTAGAATAATTATATGAAGCGAAATTGTATATTCGAGAGAGCATGTTATAAAAATAAAGCACAACGAATAATTTTCTCATGAGTAACTCGTCTGCACTAGCATAAGTAATAATAATAAAAAATGCTGAAGTCGATTCCACGTTGTTTTGAAATATAATCTTTGTCTACACATACATATCTATGTATTTAGAAGAGGGAAACATTTCGAAAACTCTATGCGATAGTCATATTATAAATTGTGCAGGAATATTTTTCGAAAGCCTGGCACGTACATTATTAGGAATGGAATTCGGAACATGCATTCAGATGTTCCGCTATGAATTTGATCCCTTTACATTTATAGGGTGTAAAAGAACTCGAACGTTTTGTATCTTTCCACATGAAAAAGAAACTGATCGTGTTGGAATACTTGCATTTTTTTACGCATTATTTATGTTTCTTTATTTAAGATGAGAATATTTGAACAAACCAATGCTGAGATGATAATTTATCGTCAATTATCTGGAATTTAAGTATTCGGATAACTTCTGGAGGCGATATTTCTTTTGGATCTCAAAAATTTTAATTTCAATTTCGTCAAACGCAAATTTTATCTCTCAGGGCCAAATGTTGGTTTCTAGCAATTTGGAACACATCCTCTAGATTTTAGAATCTAGAAACCGCTTATGATATTATACTAAAATATTATAGGCATTTGTGTGATATTTTCTGTGTCACATTTTACCGTAGCCGGAATCAAAACCTTCAGTACTTTTCAATTTATAATTAAATTAAATTTTAATTTTAATAAACTTACAACTGTATTTAACCTAAGATATAAGACGTGGCCATAAACGAAGATGGATTTTATGTCTCTACTTGTAGTTTTTAGTTATAGTTAGCTCATTAATAATTGGATGCAGTTTCAAGCTGCTCGCGGAAAATTTACAAAATATTCTACAAACATAAATTCGAAATTTCTTGT
Source organism: Himalopsyche kuldschensis (assembly GCA_028554975.1). Classification (NCBI taxonomy): domain Eukaryota; kingdom Metazoa; phylum Arthropoda; class Insecta; order Trichoptera; family Rhyacophilidae; genus Himalopsyche; species Himalopsyche kuldschensis. Next base: position 1,846,309 of record JAHFWI010000076.1, read on the forward strand.
AGAATGTGTGTATATTACGGCTTATGTGTTAAATCTGGCCAATGTACAAATTCACGAGAACGTGGAAGTAAAAATAAGTTCATCAAAAGTTTTAGTTAAGACTCACAATATTAAATTTTAAATTTTCCTCGACTGGAAAACAATGGCTTGTAAAATTCGACCCAAGAAAGCTTGAGATACAAATTTAAATTTATTCATCACATATTTTTTCATGTCATTCGAAAAAGGTTCACTGTTCGCTTAAAAAGGTGTTTTAAGATCAGATTATTGGACTGAGCGTACTGTCAGCGATAGGGAAAACTATAAAATGTCACAGGTCAAGGTCAGTTCCGGTCTATCAGGAAGCGATCGAGAGATATAAAAGTCCGCACGCGATCCGGCCGGACCTTCCAAACTAACTTAACATTTTAGGCTTTGGCGTGACAGCTGACAGGGCACTGGATATATTTATGGTAGAACAAATTTTGAAGTCATCTCGGCGACGGATAGGAGCGGCTTTACTTTAATTTGAGAATAAGTTTGCGGTCGTGACAAGTTTTTCCAGCCAGATATCATTTTTTTATTTTACATGTATCATCGAAAAATTAATTCTGCTCACACTTTTATTTTGCCTCAAATAAAATGTATTTTTTTTAGACTCGGCGTAGTGTTAGAGTTCCTTAATTAAAATAATGTGTAATTTATGAGATTGTAAGTGTTATATGAATTGCATGACACAAAATTAATAATTCGCTCAAATTTGAATAGCATACACTAACAGTGATGCAAAACCTGCGGCCCGCAATAACAAATATCAATCACCTTTTATCTTAAGAACTTTTTCAGGACGATGGAAGACAATATAACAATGAAAAAATCAAATTTATATAAAAAAAATATCGATTATTTAATCAATTTTACCCATGTGACCCTAGAACTGACTGAGAATTGATTATCTGGCCCTTCTCACAAAAAAGTTGTGCAACACTGCACTAAAAGAACGCCTCTACTGATAATGATGCAAGTCGTTTCAATTGACCGTTTGCCCGCAAAAATGCATATATAGAGCATATTAGCATGTAGACCAGTGCTCGGACACCTTTTAAGAGATAGGGTAAAAAAATATTTCATTAGTGGGAAAAGTTTAAAACATTTTTTTTTAATTATCCACTGGCAGAGGAATGCCGATCACTGATGTAGACTATATTTTTCAAAATATATTGTTAAACGAGATCTGTTTGTCTTCAAATTTTTCAATGTCTCTTTATTTTTCGAATAGAGTAAATATTGCAGGACTGTGCAAGTCAGGTGAAGTCATGAAGGTGTTTGGTGTTTTAAGACATAGGGGATGTATCAGCATGCTGCTGCACTTTGTTTCTCTCGACAATTTCGTAGAAAAGTAGAATGTATGTTTGTAGAGTGCATGAGTCATCCCGACGTCACCCGCAATTTGCAGGAATAAATGATGCTATACAAACGCATTATATATTGTTCATGCTTAACTTCACATCGAGTGACGCTTTACCACCAACTGATGAGTGAAGAACTCAATTTAAATATCCGGTGTGAATTGAATTTATTAGTGCACGTTTTTCAGCGTTGTAAAAATGTAGAAAAAAGTAACACATAATAAAAAGGTCGACAGGGTCTATCTCTCGCGAGGGTGATAAACTGATACTTTTACTTGTCGGCATCTTGTGCCTTAAAAAGACTTCCGGGTCGGCCGTCGCTTTCGCCGCGTCCTGTGAATTGTATCAGAGATGCTTTGAAAGGCCTCATCGTAGATTCTATGGATGTCGCTAGCGGCGTCTTAAGTTGCGCGGGAAAGAACGACGACGTTCGTTTTCAAACTCTACAAATCGCTGTGGTCGATCACAATTTTACAAAATGTCAAAGAAATCATCTACGATTTTCACCTTTCAAACCAAATTTGTTTTCAAGTTTAAACGATACAAAAGAAGTGTGTTGATAATAGTTGATACATTTTGAGATATGTGATGGACAGGGTTTCCAATCCTGACCCAAAATATATATCCCGGAACGAGTAATGGGGTTTGGAATATTTCTGAACGGTCGATATTTCTCATGCCATGTCATTTTCATATGATTTTCGAATGATTTTTTAAAAATAAATATATTGTAGTTCTCTTTGTTTACAATCAAATGTTTTCTTCATTACCCTTTATCTTAACAGATATATGCATGTACATATAAACGATATATGATAAATTCAGATATCCTCATAATGATTCTCTGGTACTGTACTGTATTTTTTATATTATTTTTTTAATGTTTTGTAAATTATGTATTTGTATCAAAATTTAATATTTTTCCATTAGTCCAATTTATTAAAACTTTATTGTGAAATGGATTTCTTTAATTGTTAAGTTCACTAAGTTATATACAATACATACCGATTCATGTATTAAATATTTTTAAATAGATATATATTATTTTAAAATCTATTTTTTAATGTCTTTTTTATGTATCACGTTTATTTTCAAATTGAATGTCCACTTCGAAATTGAGTAAATGTTCATAACCAGTTCTCATGGCGTACTGTTGAATTCTCATTTTTGAGATTGGGCGTGGATTAATAAGTGAAGAAATCGGTGTACGATGAAGAAATCGGACATAATATATCTTTTTTCCAGATTAACATACAAGAAATGATTTTTAGGTGTTAACTGTAACTTCTTGGTGGACAGATATTATTATTAAAAATGAGTTATAATATTTTTTTACCACTTCCACATATTATATTATAAATATCAGGACCGGTTTCGCATTATAAAATAAGATTTTGCTAAGTGTGCTCCGCGACACCTCGTTTCTCCCGAGGGCCAGAATGCATTTTTTCGCGTAGCTCGGGAAATGATACATCGTCATTTGAAAGACGAAAAGCTTCATTGGCCTCGTCGCACAACTGAAAGCAATATGTTACGGTAAACATGCGATGCGATGGCATTCGCTCGCCGCTCCTGAGAACGCGCCTCCACCGCAACTTCGACTTATTTTTAAGCACAACCGACCGGGAATTAAAATCCTCGAGAATTCGTTTTAAAGTTCAGTGAGCCTGCTGATGTGAAATAATGCAAACCTGTAAATACCATCATATAAAATACATTATTTACTCCTGCCTGCATTGTATTTTAATACGCAAATGGGAGATCGCAAAACTTTTGTTGGAAATATGTCGCAAGACGGTAGGTAGGTACATGCAATGTTCTTATCGCGATGTATGTTGAATGCAATAAGGCTTCTAATAACATACTTCATGGAAGAATAAAAGCTGTCAGTGAATACGTATAAAATAGTCAAAATTTAAATGAAATTGCTCATATTATATTGCTATATTATATATAATTTGGTCTGATTTTTTTGTTGGTAATGATATCATCGTATTGTAATTATTTTTTTTAATAATTTAAATAATAAAGACACTACTTATTAGATATTTCGAAAATAAATCATTTTTACTAACAATCTAGTTTCTATAAAAAAATGAAAGTATTAGTTTCTCTTGAAAAACTCTATATCTATTAAGGACCTGCTATCTCAAATGCGCCCTTAATTGCAATAAGGCTAAGAACCCCTGCGGTAGACAGTTTAAAATAAATGGCTTATTTGTATTCTATCCAAAGTTAAATAATATCAAATAATGATAGGCACCGCAGATATCTTCGTTGTAAATACACCAATAGTTATGCAAAGAGTAGCAAAAAGTTATTATGTTTTCAAAAAAACATGTACCTACATAAAATATATTTGAAATAAGATACGACATATTTAAGATCTCGGAATTGAAAGGGAAACCGTAGCTTAGCGATCGAATTGACTCAAATAGTTCAAGGACAGTAAAATATTCGCTAAAAAAAGTTTTGCATTCTACCTGAACTGTAATTTCATCTTTCTCAAATTTGAAGTGGAGTAATACGCTAAAGGCTAAAGCAGAATAATTACATTATTGCATCATTCCAACATCTGTAAAATAAATTAACTCTACTATAGAGTATATTATTATCTTATCAATATAATTGTACATGTATAATTAAAGTATTTATTAGAGCATCAATGGTGGTTAACATAGTTATTAAGCGATAGTATTCGTATCCGCATTGGATAGAAATGGATCAATTTTCTAAATCCGCTATAAGATTTATGAATGCGAAACTTTTGGTAAGGAGGACGTCGCGTTTATATCATACGTGTGTTGAATATTTGATAGAGTTTTTGAGTCACCGCATAGAGTTGGAGTGAAAGAGTGCAGCCGACCGCTCTCATTTGAAAGAGTCCACTTTTGCATATTTTAGCGGCGGCATTATCGTTGACATAGGGATCCTTCCCTCCAACGACGAAAAGTGCACGCCGCGATGCAACAATCGGAGAGCATGAATATAACGTACCTATCACGCTGGAAATAATAAATTTGACTCGGCGAATCTACATTTTAAATAAAAAAAAAATATCAGGCTAAGCAAGAGGCTTTGCAAAAAAATAGTATGTATGTAATTAATTATACATTTTTAATACTGCTAATGTGAGCAAGACTAAAGTGCATGAGAGAACCAGTAAATTGATAGTAACAAACATACAGGTCAAATGAAAGGAGTGATGTGATCACGTAGAGCCATCCCGTAGGTTTTTTTTTTTAATAAATTACTTTCCTGCTGATTTTGTTTATTTCCGTACCCTGCAAGATAAAAATAAATATCAAATCAAATTATAAATAATTAATGATTTCGACTGAAGGTTGAAGGAATTGAAAGTGCATGTTAATTATAAATGTTCTTCCAGTGAGCGATCGAATTAAACCAGCTCGTATATTGTTTGTACATGTTTTAGATGCTGCAAACCTAGTCCAATTTTGACACACAATTTGAAATCGGAGTCCAATACAGCGAGCTCTACTCGGGTTTAAGGATGCCTAATTTTGATGATAGCTGAGGATTTTAACAATTTGTAGCGTTCCGTCCGCAACGCAGGGTGGGAATCGCCGCTCGTCCCTTTAGAAGGCAACCGCCTGTTCACCTCGCATGCAATACTTTACTTATACAAGAACAGGGTAAATATGAATAAAAAGAGCACAGGATCACTGGAAATCAAGCTACGATTGAAAAAATAGTACAGTTTCTATTGATTTTATGTGACCGAAGTCATATTATTTGAAAATGAATAACACTTAAATATTAGGTACGTCTTAGTCGTAAGCAACGTATACAGACATTTCGAAATATGACAGTTATTTCGAAAAAAATGAGTTGCTCTTATGTTGAATTTGAAAAGTTGAATTGAAAATAGAAAAGCCAAGCAGACACAAAACTACCGAATTATGAGGCCGCATGGCCGTGTTCATCCACCGCAGTCGAATGCCAGATGGCGCTGCGTTGCGGTGTGAAGCGATAATAATTATTTTATTGCGGATCGTGACACCGCTAACGCCTGCTTTATACGCCTGCTCTATACCTATAGCACTGATAATATGTATAACATTTTACGAATCATGCTGCTGAGCTCATTAATTCTGCATAGGCAATTGCTTTTTTATATCATATTGTCTGCTTTATTCTTGCGAGACTTATGTATTGTGCGGGAGCTGCCACAGTCGGATCAAAGAATATTATTTTTATTTTATTGGTCGGAATCAATTTATTTTTCTGTTTCGTGAGAGTCATTTTTTTAAGCGATAAAGACCGCTTAAGCTATTCTGATGTTTTATAAACAAAAATCAACGAATAGCATTATTATCCGAGTAAATTTGAATCGTTATTGTTTGATTGTTTTACTTTTCCATGAGTTTTGCCGCTAGCCACCTGGGCTTTGCCTCTCGTCCGAACAATTCAAATTTTATATTGAAATACCATTAAGCCCCTTCAGTCGAAGAACTCATCGAGTCATTCACTAAGACGTCGATTATTTTGGCTTTTCGTGTTTTTCACTTGATCTCACCGATTTTTCTGAAATATCGGAACGTTTGTTAAAAGAAAATTTTAATGACTTTGTTTAATAAGTATGAAAGTGATTCTCAAACCAGTAGGAAATCAAAGTAATCATTATTAATTGTTTATTTAAAAAGTTTTTTTACAGCGTTACCTTTGAATCAATAAAAAACATAAAATACTATTTTGTCTTCTGACTTTCCACCAGCATGCCGTAGTATCATATTATGTGACAGATCATTGTCACTAGAATTTAGGTATACGAGTACCTTTATCGTAACGATAATGTTTTGACAATCCCAACAATGGGTGTCATTTGTAAAGCCTGAATTCGAGCACGTACGAAGTACAATGTCGGAGACCGACTTTACAGTGCAGCGCGACTTCGTCAGAATTGTTTGAGGTCTTGTGGGCTTTTGTGGGGTGCCGCGCACAATACTTCTTTGCGCCTGTCGTCATATCTTTCTCCTGATATATTTTTTTCATCTGAAATAGAAACAGCGCCACTTTCACTCCGAAACCCTCATTAAAAACGTTGAAATGGCTTAGGAACGTTTCGGTTTGGATAAAGGCCTGATGAAAAATATAAAGTGTATTTTAGGTAAAGTGAAAAAAAGTGGTGAAATTATAGTACGTCGGAATTAACGATTCAGTAATATTCTTTTAAGCCACTACGACAAAAAGTGTTCTGGTGAAAAGATTAGAAAATACACGACTTGTTATGAATGGGATGAAACGCTAAAAAAATCAATTTGATGGAAAGTGCAAAGCCATAAATTATATTATAAATAGCCAAATCATCTCGTTTAAATTGTTTCTGTTTTTTACATTACATTTTTTTTTATATTTGTCCTGATATAATATATGATGAAAAATGTTTACAATGACCAGGAATCGGTTATCGTGAGCATTTTTCGCTAAAATTTTGAGTAAATACATGCAAATGAAGCGATTGAAGCAAATTTACAGTAATGTAGAAACGAAAGACAAATTGATCACCAAACTTTGGTACGAGATGAAATTGAGAGGAGTGTGAATTAGTAAAAATTGAACAGTTTTTTAGCTTTCGCTTCCTGAATATATTTTATAAATGAAAGAATATTTTGTATCCCTGAGCAAAAGTAAGGCGATATCCTTCTTTTAATATTGAACAGCTTATATCTCATATACACATTTCGAGTTCCCATTTTGAAGTCGATCTTTTCTTATTTTCTCATTTCATTGTATAGCCTTCTAAATGGCGCTTATCTTCCTCAAAGCATTCATTGTGACAAATATCAACAATAAAGTTCCCTACACTTGACGATGGCGTGTTGCCAAAATAGCCTTACATAAATAAATTTGTTGATATTTTTCTACCCGTCAAAAGATTTTTCTAAATTTTGCACTTTGCAATAATCATTGTTATCAGCTGTGAAATACGATTATGGGAAAATGTTTTTAATTAATGATCGAAAAAGTTATTTTAAGCAGTTAATTGATTATCAAAAAAAAAGTGTTTACACTCGTTTCAAAAAAATTCGACCTACCTACATACTGTGTAGCTGTGAAGCACTGTAATAATTGTAGTATGTATTCTTGGGATGACATCAGAATAAAAAAAAAAATCATTGGATAATACTAAATTGCCACGGGCAGGTGACAAAAGATTACTTTTTTTTTTTTTTTTATTTAACATACATATGTACATACATTTAAATTTACTTAATGAATATTTCAGAATAACAATATTTGGAAAATATTTTTTTTATTTTTTACTTTATTTATTTTTTTTGAATATTAACTCTTACCACTCGAGTGCCGCCATACAAGCGGCATTGGAAGTTTGCCGTACTACTCGAATGCCGCTTCTATGGCGGCAAGACTATAAAGTTGTTTTATTCATATTTTTACCAATTTTTATGTTGCGATTTCAGACAAGATAAAATAAATACTAATTGATCTAGGCATTTAGATAATAAAAAGTCGTAAAAAGTGACGGCGTTCTTAATTTCAACATGTGTTTTTTTTGAATTTTTCGTTGCAAGCGACATTTTTTTATGTCACATTTGGTAATAAATTTTATTTATTGAACGTTCTCACAGTGTTTGAACTGAAGTTTTACGCATGGTCTGAAGTGTGTTTATTATTTTTTCAAGTTGGAGCTCCCTTTTATTTGTTTTTAAAATCAAGGGCGTAACGTGCAGTTCACAGTTTTATTTTTGAATATTCTATTCAGTTTTTGATGACAATACTGACTATTATGGTATATCGATTCAGAAACTTACAAATCTAATATAAAATACTCTAATGAAGTGACTTACAGACCGGGGCCCGCGGTCGAAATGCGGTCTGTGAATGATTTTTTTGTGGCCCGCGGCGCAAATTTAGGGGATAATGATATTAAAAATTTCATTGATTTATACGTCAAAATATTTTCAGAATGTTACATTTTCTGCGGCCCCCAAAAAAATATATTAGATTGAAGCGACCCACGGTCTTCACACGTCTGTCTAATGAAGTACGAAACCATGTTCGCTGCTAACTTGAAGCATATAGACTTCTCACGGAGATAATACAACATATATTTTCTACGAGAACTGCTTGTTACTCAGTTGCTCAACCTCTCTTTTTCAGTAAGGATGGAAAGGATACGATTATTAGAACAGGACTGGTGGTTAACTAATCGCTGTCACTATGTGTCGCTTTTTGGGATCGGGACCCATTGCCCCTGAGCAGAATCGATTTATCGACTGAAAAAATCTGCTCATTTTGTAGCCAATGATGTTGACCACTGCACCGTGGACCGGGTAAAGAACCTAATGAAATACGAATTGATTTACTATTTTGTGAGGAATCGTTTGACAATGCGTACTGCACTGGGAAAGAGTTGGTTTTGACTGATGTCAATTTGCGGAAGGATACCACATTTTCACTGACAGATACTACCAGTATTCTTCTTGCTGAAGAATTGTTTAAGCTAAAATTTCATTTGACTGGAACCATCATGACACATCGGAAAAGGCCTGGGATAAAAAACACAAATTTCACCGAAAAAAATACAATGGCGTATGAAAATCTCAATATTTTTGATTCTCGCTTGGAAGAACAAGAAGGTGGTTACATTTTTAAGCACATGTGACACAGCAGAATTAAAAACATTCAGAGAAAAGTTTGTGGTGGTTTGCCAGTCTACATCGAAAAACACAAGTTGCAATAAATAATACGAAACATATGGGTGGAGAAGATCGGGCCGATCATTGTAGGGGTGGAGAAAATTATTTTACATATTATATAATGTTTCGAATGAAGAGAAAATGAAAATCCAATGACGCATTTGAAATTTTTCAAATTATTGGTTGACCAATAAGTGGGAGATTTTCGGCTAGGTGGATTTTGTTTCAAATCTTCCTACAGAAGACCAACTTACAGATAAGTCACATGTACTGCTTCCCGGGACTAACATAGACTGTGCAGTGTGTAAACATAGAAAAAAATCTCAGGTGGGAGATCAGAAACACGACTATTTTGCGAGACTTGCATCTTAAGCCAAGATTACATATTGGAGATGGCTATGTGAAATACCACACAATGAAGAATTATAAATAAAATGAAAATAACTACGTTATATTCATTATATATCTATTTACAGAAATAATAACAAAACATTTTTTTTTCATTTTTTAACATTTTTTCATCAGTTGAATGTTTTGCATTGAAAATATGCTCGTCACGGAAAAATGCCTCGAGTTGCCGGTACCCACATACAAAAAAATGCTCGAGTGTTAAAGGTTTTAAAAGATTTATAGATGGAAGAGATGGTAGTTGTAAAAATTTTTGGCAATTTCTTAAATTTATTTATAATTCGAAAACTAAACAAGTATCTGTAAAAATACCTTATTATTTGTCACACTCAATTGTATACGAATAACTCTACCTAAACTATTTGTCATGTGATGATAATGATTTTTATAAAAATGTAGAATAGGTACCTACTAGTTGTTTTTCAATAGTGAACGCTTAGAAAAAATGTTGACGTATCTTTATTTCAACTAGAAGCGGCAACATGTTTTTGATACTCTTTTGTATGTAATGTGAGTGATATTTTATTTGGAAAAAAGTGCTGGAAGTTGAAACATATGTAGTTGAAACATTGTATATTGTTAGAACCTATTTTTATGTTTGTTGACATCTAGGCTCTGAGGTCGATATTTAGGCCAAAAAAGTTATTTTCTCATCTACGACTCTGAATAACTCTGAACTGAATTTAATGAGCGAAGAAATCATGGAAGTTATCAGTTTTACAACTTATAATTTTTAAAATTTGAATAGTTTGAATTTTTCACTATCGGGTTTCGCCTTTCGGCATCTTCGTGCATTTGAAGTGAGCGAGTGAACTTGAACTGACGCGTAGTGACGAATTTGTTTTGCTTGTATATAAAAATAAAGGTAGATCACTAAGTTTAATTGTTATTAACGCAATATAGATGAACTAGCGAAAGTTTTAGTGTTAATGAGTTTAGATGAATTGTGTCAGTGACTACTGTTGACACCGCCTTATGTGGTAGGTCATCAGAAGTCTCTCGAACGATTTATTTTTCACCTCAGTCTATGAGTTTAAGTCGATATCAGGAAATAAATTCATTCTTATAATACTCTATATTGAAATCTATATCGATTCAATATAGAGTAATTTCAATTTTATAAAAGAGATATTTATGCGGATGTCTCGCTCTAAATGTCTCTTATCTCTTTCACGCCCTGAGTGTACGAGAGTGCATAGTACTTCATAAAAAGTTCGATGGGCCATAAATAATGGCTTATCTTGCGTGAAGTTTAACGGTCGTTTTGCAACGGTTTAGCTACCTATAGGAACCGCTTTTTTTTCATACGATCAGTGAGAGATTGGACAGCATTGAGAATGCACGCTCCTAATCCTCTCCCTAAGAATTAAATTCGAGTCAAATTCCTGATATCTTCTTCGCTATCGTAATATAAGTGTTTTGTCTTGTATTTAAATTCAACGTACTAGTGCAGTGATCGCCAAACAGTCGCTCGCGAGCTACCGGTAGCTCGCGGTGGCATTTTCAGTAGCTCGCGTAGGATATTTGAAGTATATTTATAAATTTGCCTAGAATCAAATTTTATCAATCGTTTATTATAATTTTATTATCTAAAAAAAGTGTGGCAAATTGACTGAATTTTATCATACATATTAAGTTTCTAACTCTATTTCTATAAATTTAGGTACAAAAATCAACATGTGATGTGTAATGATTCCTGACCATTACTTAAGGGAAATCAAAATTCTGCATTGAACTATTAAAAATAAATTAAAAATAGTTTTTATGCTTAGATGCTTAAATGCTTATTTGGTAGAAAGCCCTTATATATAAGTAGCTCATCAGACCATTTCAATTTATGAAAGTAGCTCGCATCCTTATTGAGTTTGGAGACCACTGTACTAGTGTAATATAACGTCTGTGTAAATTCTTAACGATTAAATAATGTGTGCTAATCACACCCCATAACGCTTTGAGATTGTTTTGTTTATAAGAGCACCATGTTTCTCCTACTCCGTTCCCAAAATTCCTCTCGGAGGGGATAGGAGGCTCCTTCTCGATTAACGAGGGAGCCGAATCAAGGTCGTCTCAATGTTTAGTATGTCTTTAACAATATTTAGTATTTGATTTACTAAAAAAAATCTTTTTTTCGATTCATTTTCAATTAATGTTTTTGTGTAAAACATTTATATCTTGGTATATTTTTCGTCAGCATTTATTGTGAGAACGCGAACGACGGTCGACGAAACGACATAAAGTGCGAACGCTGCATCCTCCAAAAAGATGACAGACGGATTACGAAACACATTTCTAATGAACGATCGTCAAATAAATTGGGTATATTTATAACTAAAAAACGTTTTATCGCTGTAAATTATTAATATTTATATAATATCAGGCAGACTATTTTAATTATATTTGTATGTATCGAGACGTCAACGAATCCTTGAAATTAATATTATTTTATAAATATTATAATTAAAAATCAGTTGAAAGTACTCTTTAACCAGTTCTGATATATTATACTATACGTTTGGAATAAGTATTACTCGGAGGCGCGGCCAATGTTCAAAGATTTCATGGATTATTGCCATAAAAGAGTCTTTTTCGACAAGTGCCGTTTAAAAATCAGATTTATAGGTCTTCATAAAAATGATTTAATCGGTTTTGGAGTAATAATTGCTTATAAAAGACTGCATTTAAAAAATAGTCGTAGGATAAAATTTTATTAATTCAATACAATCATCTTGAGCTTCAAAGCAGATCGTTCGGGAGAGTTCAAGTCATAACTCAACTCCCGCGCAATACTAAATGCGACATATGTATATGTGTGTAGGTCACAATTTGAAGGAAATCTCTATCCGTCATTTCCGACATGTTGAAAAAGCATTTGAAATGACTGGATCGCGAGCTTGCATCGGAGAGGTCAACTCCACTTTCTTCATTGGGCTTATCATGGTAGCGAGCAAGGCAAACGGCGGTTGATAAAGATTTTTGGAAGCGCCGTGTGATGGCAATATGTTCCTCGTACGTAACGGTTGCAATTTTAAGAAAAAAAAATATTAAAAACCAGATGTAGCGAGATCTTTTCGATGGATTGAGTGGTATTTTTGTTTTTAAATATCAAATTGTTACCTTTCTTGAATGAAAGCCTGCTTGAGTTTGTAAATTTTTGATATCTAGAAAAAAACTGCGCAGTTCCTCGATTTTCAGTCAGTGATTCATTTATTTTTTCATTTTTAATAATACTCCAATAATCTGTTGTCTCGTTTTCTATAATATGTTTTCAAACATAAAATTATTGACATTGGAAGCTTTCGTTCTCGTACGACGAAACAAATCTGTCACAACCGAGTCCTGCGCCGCGCGGCACCGTCTCCCGCCCCTTCGAACCGAGCGAAATTAATTTTTACAGAGAGACTCTTCCGCGCCTTCGATGATTTTGTCGACACTCGGCGTCGTCGAAAGACGTAGCGGCCATTGTGCGCGTTTGTCATGTCAAATGAGAAGACTTCTCTTGCGAGTGCATAATATTTCAGTGCGATGTAGCCGGCGGCCCGGTCCCCGGCGGCGTCCACACCGGGAAGCTGACGAAAGGGGAAATAATTTGTTGTTGCTGGGAAAAAAATATATATATCTCAAGCGATAGAAAAGTGCAACGACCGCAATAGTGATATTGTTGAATCGTGAAGATTATGTATCGAAAAGACCGGATGAATCTTTACAAAAGGGGATTAGATGTAAAGTAAAACCTTTGATGTACCTAACGAGAAATTATAAGATTCGTGCCACTCAAAAGGTATTAGTCTCCGTGTTGACCGTTTCACTCCAGGGTTCCTTTACCCAAAGAAAAAGTTTTCAATATGCTGTGGATTATTCAACTTCAAGCACCAAAAAATTTTTTGATGGTGAAAAAATAGTGAAATATTCTACTTTTTAACTATTATATACAACGATTTCGAAATGATAATTCTTATCGAAAAAGATATGAAAAGTGGACGAGCCTCGTTTTATTATTTAATTTGTAATTGATCTGTAGACATGCATGTCTTCTAACAAGAATAAATAAATCGATTGTTAAACAATTTATAAAAGTGGCCGCACTACGATTTTAGATACTCACTAGTTCTGATTTCTATCTGAACTGAACTGTCTAACTATCATTACTATCTATGAAAAATTAAAGGTCACATTATAATCTATAATATTATTATAATAATAAAGGTATTTTTAAAGATACATATGCATACACATCCTTTTATTATTATATGTGTATTTTTTATCATTTAACGTTACAATGTGGAATATTTGGAGTCCTGAAGCAGATTATCACAACATTTAGTGTAGTTTTTCTACGTCAACTTCTTACTCGGTAGCTCTCTTTTTTTTGTTCAAAAATGATGCAGAAAAACTAATAGACAAACAAATAAATATGGTATGTACATACATGCTGACAACATACAGAAAAATAAATTATAAAATAATTTAAATGAGCAAACGAATATTTCCGCGGATGCCATGATGACATGCAATCTTACTTCTTCGAAAGTAATCATTTTTTTTTGCATCAAGCATTTACTGAAGAAACTTGAATTGTTTGAATTTTTTTACTTTTCCATGACTTTTGTCGCTAACGACCCGGGTTTCGCCTTTCGGCATCTTCAGGCATTTCAAGTGCACGGATGTTCTTGAACTGACAAGAGATTGGATGAGGTTATATTAATTTATATAAAATAGTAGTTGAAAAGCAGTTTTAATACAGGAAATTAGCTTATACGATGTCGAATTTTAGCACCCCAAGAAAAACACCCTTATAAAAAGGTAAATGAGCAAAAGAAAGTTGGATGATAATTCGGCTTTGTTGGCAAATGCGAAAAGCTTACTAGCATGCAAAGAGATAAGGCAAATACTGCTCAATATACTGCAATATGTTGTAACCTCCTTATTGTTATTGGTTAGAAGTCGGTTGTAGTATTGGTCGACTGCTTATCGTTTAATATGCAGGATTGAAACGACAAAGAAATGTTAGGATTTCCACTGAAGTTACTTGATGAATATCAATATATAATGTGAATCGTTTCAACTATGTACTTTCCATGAGTTTTGCCACTAACGATCCGGGTTTTGGGCATTTTCAGGCATGACTAGTGCATGAATGAACTCGAACTGATTGTCAGTTGACTTGTCAAAACACCCTTCAACACAAAAATAAATACGTATGGGAGAAATTTGTCGCAAAGACCACGGTTATATTTAGATTATCTAGATCTCTCTTGAAGAAGTGAAACACGTGTTTACTGGCAATGTTGCTACTAGACGACATCGAGTCGTTCTCATATAAGTTCTTTATAAGACACGAGTGGCAGCGTTGAAAGCGAAGACGAAACAGATAGTGTATCTTGTTACAATAAAGCACCCAGACGTTTGAATGATAGTTGCGTATTCACTCAAACATGTTTTTTTGTGATGTGAAGATGACAAAGATCGAAAACAACAAAATGGGTTCATTGTGGAACGAAGTTCCTTTAGTTTTGCTATTATTTGATCATATTTTGTTTGGTAGCACCGTGCGAGGAAAATGGAACTGAACTGAGGCGAGAGGGAAACGGTTGGCTAGTCGTTTGCAAATGCCACTCTATTTATAAATGTCTGGCAAGGTGATCGGATCGATGGTCTCGCTTTGCTCGTCGAGTGATTCACTGAATATTAAAAATCACTTCTCAGATGACAGATTTGACAACACGTGAAATTTAATAGAGCCTCGTGCGTTCTATATTTTGGAGCAACAGTTCATCGATATCGACAGAAATATGTAAATATGTATGTGAAATATCACACAATCTCTTGCAAATACACTGTATTTTGAATAGTTTTGAGCAAAATGTCACTTAAGTTCAAAGCACACCATCTTATTTTTCCCAGATTCGGTGAATGCAGGGGTCAAACTTGATGAAAACGTGAAATTCTGGAGATAAATTCGAGTAAACTCCTAGATTTTGAATCTATCCACGGTGAAACTGCGGAAATATTACCTGAACATATAATTTAAACATACCTAGAGACATCGTGACGCTAGCAAAAAAATAGTTTTTAGTGACAATAGTTGTAATACGGAAAGAAAAATAACAATGTATTTTAATTCTACATAAATTATTATATATATTTGTTGATAGCTATTTCTAGTTCTGACGAAGGCGTAAGCCGAAATAGCTATCAACAAATATATATAATAATTTATGTAGAATTAAAATACATTGTTATTTTTCTTTCCGTATTATAATGGAGTTCTACCAAGTTAATGCCTACTCAATCAATCAATAGACAATAGTTGTAGTACACATTTTGAAGACGCCCATAGAAAAAGACAAAATAATGTCTACAATAGGCTCTAACAAGATCTTGGAATTTATTTTGTCGGTATTTGATGCAGAGCAAAGCAAGAGAAACATATCGATGCACCTAATCTGGCTAAAATCATCCCACATATTTTACGTCTACCAGAACCGTCCGCATCTATGGTACCGCAGCGTGGTTTCGATAAGTTCAACTGAGTTCTGTTGACAATGCTCGCAACGAGCGAAACCGGTCCTGATCCAATATATTTTATGTGGAATAAGTACTAAAAATGTTCAATTATTTTTATTATAATGCCATCCCACCAAGTATTGACAGTGAACACCTTAAAAATGCACTCAACACTTTGGCACGAGAAAGCAATAATGTTTGCTACACAAAAAAATATCACACAATATTTTCAATTTATGATAAACAGCCCAGAGGAATAGTTTTATAAAACCGTAATTATTTGAATGAATAGATGATCTATTTTTTATGATCAGAAAACTGGATTTTCATAAATTTTATGATTGACTGAAAACACTTTAAATAAAAAGCATACACGTTTTATGTTAAATCAATCATCCCTATCAGAAAACTTAATTGAGTACTAACTGGCACGACGGAAAGCCATTTCCATGGATTTTTTCCCATTCGTAATTGAAAAAATAGTCTTGCCGCAGCTCAATTAGTTTTGAAGTAAGCGTATATATGTAGTATATGTCGTGATATAGGCGTGCAGGTTTGCTTTTTCAATAAGCGCGAGTGTTAATACAACTATGCCTGTTGGCAAATTAACAAATCTCTGCGAAGACCAAATACCGTGCGATTTCCAACTACATCCGCTGAAAATTAATTAATACGTTTTCATTTTTATCGCTTTAAATAAATTTTCGTTTCCCCGACAATTGTTTTGAACAATACATAGATAATTGAGGCTCAAAAACCACAACACCACCTCTCACTGGAATTGATGATTTGAATAAATTATTTACAGCTTACAACATCAGGTGTCACACTTAATAAGAGAACATCATAATTAGTTTTCAAGATGTCGTGATGACCATTACGAAGAACAATTTATAGTTATACTCCAGAAGTCGTGACCTCCAAACTCTGACAGGCTATCCGCACGATTGAAAGCTGTTTAGTAACACTTTATTATAAAATTATGAACAATATATTATTTCCCGCAACAATTAAAAATATACTTCATGTTGACTGTATATTTAATTAAATAATGGTTGTTTGGTAATATTTGTGTCATTTTTCTCTCTCGGTATAATAACATCAATTGAGATAACTTGATAATTTGAATATCAAATACATTTAAAATATCTACTGATATCTAAATTAAATAATAAATTGAACATATCTAGTGATTCCACCAGTTTAACGTAATATATCGGTTTGAATTTTAATAACGGCTTAATCCTCTATGTCAAATGGGCATAGCAATTTAGACAGGTTAGTTTTCCATGAGTACAGCTTAGCTTAGACAGCGAGGAAACTCTTTCGATATATAAAAAATGTTTTTTGCAGTTCAGGAATAGCCGTATGCTCTAATTGTTATCTATATTAAACAGCTTAGAGTCTTCTTCTTTTATCTCACACCTGACACTTTTCACGGCACACAGTTACGCAGCCACTGAGATAGTCGGCGTTCGGACAGAGCAAGATCCGGAGGGTGAGATTGATGAGATTAGCTTTTGTCCAGCAGATTCTGCTTTGGTACCCTGTATATATATGCTATAAGCACTGACTTGTTTCTCAATTCGTATGATTTTTAATTCGTAGTTTGCGTGAGTAATCCTTTTCATAATTATGACTATGCCCTATTTCAAAGGTCACCACACTTTTTGAGAAACGGGCTGGATTGATTTTTTTATACTTGGGGGGCGAGACTACAAATAAATTCTTGTTGGAGTCCAATTGGAATATTTAATTGTCCTTACATAATTCTGTGACGTTAGCAAAAAAAAACTATTAAGCGGAAGTATATTTCTTTTTATTGATTGTTCCCTTTTTTTCTTCCGATCTATACATTTGAAAATTTTCCAAATTTTGTCGCATATTTTGTAGTGAAGTGTGGCTTCAAATTATATTATTTGAAAACAGATAGGTAGGTACCTCATTCCAAAATAGACAGAATATAGAAATCACTGCTAATCCACTCTGCAAATATTGACATAAAACTGAATATTTTCGATTCAGGTTATTATTAATTTTTTTTTTTATTTTGCCTGCAATATATTCTTATTATATCAATTAATGAGAATATCTAAGATATTTTCGAGTAAACGAACACTCGGTCGCTTCTAACAATACATTGTATACCCAGCCTCTTTCATCCGTATCATATCTTATCATAATTGATGAATTAAAATAGTAAGTAGTCGTAATAGTTTGGCAACCGCTGCCCTATTGCATCATATAAGTCGAGCTTCTCATACGATCTTAAAAGATGTTGGCGATAAATATGAAATCAAACCGAAATCCAATAATCACACCATGGCTACTCGCAACAAAGTATTGAAAAATTTTGGAGTTATACCATGAATCTTTTTATCGCACTAACTTTAAACTGGTCTGAGACTGCATTTTTGTTTGGACACCATTTTTTTTTGAGATGTGTAAATCGGTGGTATCTAAATCAATAAAGCTGAGGTATACTCACGTTTGATAGTTTAGACGCGCGAGATAACATTTACCTGGCCAAATATGTCTTCCAGCTTATTCCAGTTCTAAGTAATGAGAGTCTCGAGAGAGTTAAACTTCTATTCAAATCATTTTCTGAGGAATCAGGCAAATGACTTGTTTATTCGTTAAAGTCAAGAGTCAGCCTGCCAATAGTGATGCCACTGAAAAGCTTTAGCACTGTTCAACGGTATTGTTTCAGATGTCGACGCATTACACATATACGTGAATGAGTAAAGTTCACTTTTAATTTAACTGTTTTTCACTTCTCTTCAATTCTTGAAGGAATGGTATTTTACAAAATATACAATACTAGACGGTACCCGGCAAGCATTTCAATGCCACCCAAAGAAAAAAAGTGTTAGGTCTATTGAAGTGCTTTCGGATGCACAATATTTTAAAAAAAATATTTAGATTTAATTTCACTAGCATTCATTGATCGGTATCTATGACATTTGCCGTTGGACAGTTGCTGTTTGCCGATTGTCTATGGTACGACACACGCGCCACCCACTGAAAGTTAATTGTACTATGCTTATAACTTTTACGCAAGTGCAGCAATAAGTTGTCAAAATTAACGGTATGTCAGCGCATTAAATATGAAAAAACATTGATTTTTATAAAAATGATCGACTTTAAGTTAACTTTATTACGCCTATAGCCTTTGCGCAAGCGCAAGCAAAAAGTTGAAAAAGTTTATCGTGATCGGATGAACAGTATGGCAACGCATAAAATACGAACACATAAACAAACAAACATTTATTTGTGTATATGATATTTATAAAATAAATAAATCGATGCATTGGCGAACAGTTTCTAATTGTGCTAGTCCACAGACGCGTTAGTCAATAAACAAAACTCGGAATGAAATCAAGGGAAAATAAAAGGGGATAGAAATCTTACCATTGCACCATATATTCGCCTCCGATAGAAAATATCGGCGTCGTCCGGTTTCCGCCTTCAGTGCCGTTCAAGTTGAAAGGAATCTCTGACGTCACATTGGATGAATCCATTTCAAAAATATCCTTCGCAACTTACAAATTTCGCTCTTGAAGCATTAACACTGCTTAAAATCGATCGGAGTGCAATCTTAAATAATAATGTCTATTATTTCTTTAGCAGCGATCATTATTTAGGAACAGGTGTATTTATTTGAATTTTGTTTTATTCCATATTTATATATTATAAATCAGGCATTTTGAAATGGCAATGCGTTTTCTTCCGTTGGATTTTGTGCGTGTCCATTCTAAAAATGTGTGTGAAAATCTGCCAAAATTTAGAACGGTCAGCCGCATCCAGACTCTGAAACAAATTTAAAAGAAACACAGATGAGCTATGTTTTTTGATTAGGTGTTTTTAAGAACAAAACATAAAAAATGGCAGCTTCCTTGGAGACACTTTTGTAATGTACTAAGCTTTTAAGGTCTTTTTAGCATCGGCGAAAAATGTATTTTGCATCAATCAACATCGTGGATATATAAAAATTATAAATGATGTTTTGTTTTTACATAGGAAAATAACAGCAATTACGTCTCGCATTTTTGATAGATAATTAAACTTTCGTCAATATAAAATATAAATTAATTTACCAACATACATATATTATCAGGTAATTTCTTAATTCCATAATATTTAAAGAGTGTCATACAAAAACAGGACTTACATATTATCAATATTTTCTTCAAATTTGAATATTGTACTTATCCATGAGTTTTGTCAAGGGCCCGAATGGACTTGAACTGAGATTCAAGAATTTTCAGCGCAAGTTTATTCGTGCACTTGAAACGCTTGAATATGTCGAAAGGAAAATCCCGGTCCGTTAGCGACAAAACTCATGGAAAAGTAATAAATTAAAACGATTCAAATTTGATATTAAAACTCCATCAAGCACTTTAAGTCGAAATCCTCAATTATATTATATCTATATTATGGTATACAGTGTTTGTCACTGACGATCCGGGTTTCGCCATTCAACATCTTAATGCATTTCAAGTGCACGAATCAACTTGAACTAACGCGTAGTGAAAATTTTGAAGCGCTTTTATCCGTGCACGGTGTGTATACGTTGACAACTCAAAGTGTTACAATCAATTTTGCAAAATGCACGTAGAGTGACGGCGATATCCACCCTACAAATGTCCAAACATCTCAAAACAAAAAATACTTTTTGAGTAATTCCGATGTGGAAATTTGAACAACTTTAGGTTTTGTCACTGATGATAATATTTATATATTTCACTGTCAATTCAAGTTGATCCGTGCACACAAAATGCCTGAAGATGCTGAAAGGCAAACCCGGGCCGTTTGTGGCAAAACTCATGGGAGGGAACAAAATCCAAACGATTGAAATTCCAGCAAGCACCTTCAGTCTAATTCGACAAAAAATGAATCTGTATCAAAAAAGTGTTTTTCACAAATAGGTGTAAGTTTTTTTTAGTAAAAAAATAAGCGGAACAAAGTGATAAAGATTTTTTTACGTAGATTTAGATTCGGTAGAATAGATAGGGGGGCGAAAGAGTGACGTGCGAGCGACCGCATCCGGTGAAGTGAACATCATTCGATGCTAATTTTGTATTATTAAAGGGTTCTGCGTTGACAAGAAATCGATTTTTCTACGCAGATAAACAATACACTCGAATCTAATAATAATCCCAACGACGTATCGAAGTGTAACAATTTACCGTGAGTATATTATATGGAAAGCTTTAAACATCTGTTTGAACAAACTTACGCGGGAATTACATTAATAACACGTTTGATGAATTTCAATTTCAAACATAAGCCCCGCTTAAATTTGTTACAATATCGCAAAACGCTCGGCGTTTATTACGGTGCAGTACATTGATTTCAGCAATTTCACCGATTGTTCCATTTTTTTTAATCATTTATTTTTAACGTGCAGCATTTGGTGCCCATCAAAAAACGTTGCTTTTATTTTGTCGCTTCTCCTCTGTTTTTTTAGAAAGCATCAATATGGATTCTGAAAAGGCTCGTGGCTAGATAACCGTTCTCTCTATGCCCCTGTTTTCAGATCGTCTTCATAATCATGTCTTTGAGAAAATATCTGCTTATGAAATTGATTTGTTCGGCCTTTCAAGCTCGTGGACACTGCAACTGAACAATTGCGTTGACTGGGTGGCTACACGGCCTTCATTTTATTGTATCATCCACTGTTTGTTCCTTCAAATATTCGTTCTGAAGTCGTTAAATTAATATGATGCCATTTTTACTTTTGCTCATCAAAATTAAAATATTAACTTCTTGCAATAATGTTTTGATTAGAAAACGTCCCAATAGCAGAGTCTGTAATATAATAACAATAATCTATTTTTAATAAAACTTAAAGATTTTACTTAACTTTTTTGCGTTGCATTGACACATCGGCCAAGCAGTAAGACATATAAATTTAAATAATTCCTTATGATATTGTATGTTTTCAAAGTCTGACGCTAGGTTCGATATTATTTTTATCTATAATCACTCTATTTTGGTAAAAAATATAAAGATAAAGTACATATTGAGAAGACCTTCATTCGGCTCCCTCGTAAATCGAGAAGGAGCCTCCTATCCGACACTTTTTCTCCGGAATTTTGGTAACGGAGTAGGAGATACATGGTGCTCTTATAAACAAAAGATCTCAAAGCGTTATGTGGGTGCGGTGTGCACCCATTATTTAATTGTTACGAATTTTCACAGACTTTACACACGGATTTAACACAGATAGATTAAAAATACACGTTACGTTAAACAATACATAACACACGACTATTATAATGGCGAAGGCGATATCAGGAATTTACTAAACTTTATCCTTAGGGAGAGGATAAGGAGCTTGCAGGGTATTCAGGGCATACAGTTGGGAGAAGCCCCTCAACCACGACTGTAAGACTTATCTGGCAAGCATGTGCATTCTCAATGCTGTCCAAACTCTAACTGCCAACTGCATGAAAAAAAGTGGTTCCATTAGGTAGCAACCGTTACAAAAATATCGTTAACACGTGCAACCGATAAGCCATTATTTATGGCCCATCGAACTTTGCATGAAGTACCATGCACTCTCATGCACTCAGGGCGTGAAAGAGAGACATTTAGAGCGAGACGTCCGCATAAATGTCTCTTTTACAAATTTGGAATTACTCTATATTGAATCGCTATAGATTTCAATATAGAGTATTAATAGAAATGAATTTATTTCCTGATATCGACTTAATCTCTTAGACTGAGGTGAAAAATAGATCGTTCGAGAGAGTTCTGATGACCTACCACATAAGGCGGTGTCAATATATTCTCACATTCAATTTAATTAAGCAATGATCAAAAAACCTCATGATATTACTTTTTAGCTATTTAGCTCATTACTGACATCTGACAATGAATGTAGTAAGCCGTAAGATTTTGAATAATATATTGTTATTATCAACTACCTACCTGTGTCAGTTCTTGCAGATAACGATATATGAATTTGGGGATGGATGGATACTCAATAATTAATTGTATAATTTGCTTTCCGATAATACGCGAATAATGTTCAAGAAACGAATGGCGAAGCACTAAAATCATCAAAACAGCGATGGAAACACGCATCATCTTTCATGAAGCATTTATTTATGTAATTCCGAAGTTTTGCACCTTGCCGAGATCCATCATAAGTGATTAAACTAATTGTTTTAAATTGTATGTTGATGTTTATTTATATTTATTACCCATATTATTCATCGGACACGGGGAGATTTTTGTAATAATTTAACATTTTTGGCACACACAAAGAAAAAGGTCCGCCATCCCTAGGTTTATGTCATAGGCTTAAAATGATTATCGCTCGACACTAATCAGATGTTAAACCCAATCGAGTTCCTCTTCTACTTAATTATTGCAATCTGCGCGGTGATGATGCTGGAACACGGCTCTAGGTAATACAGATGAAGCCTTCGTGCAATCAATTTCTTTACATGAATCATCCTTCAGTCATCAGATAGAAATTTTCGAGTACAGCTCCCAGGTTGAATTGTATACCCAATTACAGATAAAATGAGCCGCAAAAGATCTATATAACCATTGACATACACTTGCGTGCTGCTGTGTTCAGAAATGGGCGGTCGTGCGCGCTCATTACCCCTAGTCCCGTTTTCACCAGTATTAGGCAACTGGTTATTTGATTATTTTAGCTGAGGAATTTTACTGATAGCAACAAGTTTGGTTTCTTTGAATGATTTGACTAATTACATCATAACCAAAAAACAGCTAGCGGCCACCAAAATTCAATGACCAAAAAATTTAAATGTAATATCATAATGATAAGGAGTAACTTTGTGATGAAATCGATATTATGTTTTGACTTATTGAAAGTTGTAGATTTGCTTACTGTTTTGAAACCCGATGGAGATAGGCGTCGCACCCGTGCACGCTACGTGGGAAAAGTAAAAAAATAATTTGATTTTGACTTTGACACAGCATGAGCCCGAAACCATCTGACCAAGATGGCAAAGTACTTTTCGCTAGAATACTAAGGTAGAAATAAGAAATCGATAAAAAAATACAAAGAAATAAAAGATTTGTTGAAATAACTGTTAATGTATAATTAACAAAAAAAAAATGACATTTGCTTTATTTTGATTTGCGGTGATAGTGGATAGTGGAGATTGCGGTGGTATTCAAAATTGAGCAGTGTAAGTGCATCATTATTTTAGATTGTTAACTGAATCTAGATGACTTTGATACTATTTGTCTATCCAATGTGTATTTTTTCTTTTAACTGTGGTTGAAAAACCCCAAAGAAAGATTATGGATTGTGATTATAAAATTTATCCTATAATTTTTTGATGAATGCAGTCATAAAAACTGGTGAATTGTGTAAGAAAAGGCTATGAGTTATCGCACAATTGCGAGAACTGCTACTCAAGGGTTGAGTAAAGGTACCACCTCACCTTATATACAACAAAAAGAAAAACAGAACTTTCCCAGTATAAGAATGAAAATTTTCTTGAGCTACTCGAAAGCGATGGCTTGGGCTAGGTACATGGTGTAGATACATGGTATTCTTGTTCGACATCGTCGTAACTAATAACTCTCAATGAATGAAACTTACAGCTCTTACGAAAATGTGAAAAATATGGTTTTTATTTTTGTTTTTAATATGAATCTTTAGATATGGAAGTGGTAGCATTGTCATATAAATATTATTCCGAGGGTAAAAAACTCACGCAGCGATATTTTAAAGCTTAGTATAACCGATTTCGGTTTATCGTCAATGTTAACCGAAAAATTCAGATCACTGTTAATTTCAATGAATAGTAATACAGAGCGATAAGAACGGTGGGAGGGTTAAGATTTGTACCCGCGCGCTGACCGCTCGAACAGCTAATTGCGTAAAGGCTTCGGGCGTTCGAAAAGGAGGACGCTCGAAAAGGTGGAAGGCAGGTAGCTGCGCACCGCACCGCACCGCACCGTTAATGAATGAGTGATCGAGGTTAACGAAGCTTATCACCGTCGCGGAGCAGAGCGGCGCGGCGCCAGGGACGACGTAATTAATTCCACCGAATCGTCGCCGCGCTGAGATTGGCCCTCCGAGCGGAAAACGTCTCCCACTTCAATCTTCATGTCGTTAAGATCATCGCGCGTCTTCGACGTTTGTTGACTCTGACAAAAATAGTGTTCCGAGAAAAATAAGAATGAAAAAATTCGCGATAGTCAATTTTACGACAAGATTTTCCAGAAGCAATCATTTATCAAAGTTTTCAGACGAAGTGAAGATGTGTGTAATAAAATATCAGGACATTTGTGATAGGACTAAATTTTTTTTTTACTTAATGAAACATCTTTTTGTTCACATTCTTAATATTTTATTCTGATTATATCCGGCTTTGCTTATCGTGAGCCTTATCATGTGATCAGTTGTGCTTTTCCACAAAGAATAAACGACTTAGAAATGATTAAAAGCTTAAAAGTTTTCGACTTTTATGGTATCATTTAATAAAATCTGATAATAAATAAACTTTCGAAAATAATTATCTATCTTATTCTTTAGACCTCTTAAACCAATTGTTGTTTAATTTAATTAAAAGTGTCAAATTATTCACTTTTAAGGTGTTCACTGTCAATACTTGGTGGAAAGGCATTATAATAAATATAATAATACATTTTTAGTACTTTTTCCACATAAAATATTTAATGTGGAAAAAGTACTAAAAATGTAATATTATTGTCAAATTCTTCATTAATACATCATTTGATATAACAAACTAGAAGATCATGTTGCACAGTAAATAGTAAGTGATCTGTATTGCCGAAACATTAACTGTTAACATAACTAAATTTCCCACTTCATGCCACTGATACATTTTTTCTCGTCAAATATACAATATTATGATATATTTTTTTGTAATAAAATTATCTTGATATGATTTATTTATTGTTATGCTATTTTTAAAATAATCTCAATGCACGTATGAAAATGAATATATGAATCCATTTTACATAATTGTACTTGCAGAAGAGTGAAAAAAACAAGAATACAAATAATCGTTCAATCGAGTTCAGTAAGAAGAATCAGTTATTTGTAAACGCATTAATTTGCTTTCTAAATTAAAATGATCTACTCGTCCGAATGGAGAATTGCGAAAACTTTATTACTAAAATGGGATTGATGGTATTTCTACCATTTTAACAATACCGAAACATTTTTTGAAAATACCGACATTAATATTACGCTACAGTTAATTATTGTCTGTGCGTTCAACAGGCATTGAATCTGAAATGGATCTTAACTTTCTCCGGCCGGGCGGTGAAATAGTCGACCACCACTGCTGCCTTATCTTAAATATCTATTAATGATGAAATGTTTACACTTTTGGTATTCTTAAATCAATGTTTTTTACACCCTTTGCAGAAAAAAACTATGATTTTTATCGACTAGTTTCGTCGCAATAAAAAAAAAGAAATTAAGTCCAATTATTATTGGCCGAAAACCATTTATATCGTCGCTACAAATTTCAAAGATTTAAGCTTCACTGCCCATGAAATAAGGTTATCTTATCTCGCCTCGTTCAAACGTACGTTTCAAATCAAATAGATGCTTTTTACATTATAAGCGCTCACGATCTCAGTTTTGATTACGCCAATCTGTCATAAACATCGATGCGAACAGGTTATCCTTCCATGCGCGACTTAACATATGAATAATTATAGATAAACTATCGATTTTTATATATTTTTTTTACAAAAATGTATAAAGATACGTTTAAGCATAATATAACATTTTTAATGCAATCTTTGCCAATAAAGCCATACCACTGGGGTATTTTTAGACCCCCCTCCTTCGGACGCGATATTTTTCAGGACCGTCTTTCGAGGGTTAGAGAAATAAGTTGATTAAACCACTTGTATTTCAAAGAAAAGATCAATTCAATTTATACATAGACGTAATATATTCTTTTTGCTATATGTTTTATAGACCGGTGTAAACGGCTACTACCGGATTGAAAATGCATAGTCTAAATGAAAGAAACACCAATAAATAAGCATTCGTTTGATCTCGAATCACCTCCGGAGGCGAATTCAATGTTGCGTGGCGTATTTCGGTTTGATTATTTATCTAGGCGAGTTTTCGATATTATCACTCCTTAAGTATGAGACAGTGTCTTAATTTGTCAATCTGCGCTTATCTTTATAGCCGTCGACACGTTAGTGTCTATCTAGCAGTGACGGTTAAGAAGTATCCGGATCGAGCGAGATATGACACGAATGCTACATCGTCACCGCACCGCGATCATCATCATGAATCTCTACGATTTCTCCGCTTTGAGGATATTTTTTTTAATAGCTATACATGTAACCGGAACATACGAGTACCGTTCCAATATAAATAGTTAAAAGATTTTATTTATTTCTCACTGGCTTGAGCCCAATAACTTCTGGACAAAAGAATGCTTTTTTGTTTCTTCAAGCCGTTGATCGTTTCCAAACAATTGATCCTAGTTCGGTACGCGTAATAATTTAACTACTTTTCGCTTCCTTGTTTCAATTTACTAAATATTTATTTATATTTCTCCCGAAAAAGGCAAATTTGCGACGACCACTTTTCGTAAAAGCGATTCCCGTTGAGATGCGTCGCTAGAGAAAAGAATCCATATGCTCAATTCTGGAACCAAAAATAGTTT
Source organism: Himalopsyche kuldschensis (assembly GCA_028554975.1). Classification (NCBI taxonomy): domain Eukaryota; kingdom Metazoa; phylum Arthropoda; class Insecta; order Trichoptera; family Rhyacophilidae; genus Himalopsyche; species Himalopsyche kuldschensis. The sequence goes on from JAHFWI010000076.1 coordinate 1,873,957, forward strand.
TCTATTTTTCAAACATTTTTTATGATTTGTTATTTTTTATTACAAAAATTTGAAATCTCTGATTCTATAATTATTTCCACGTAGAAATACGTAAATTTCATATTTTTATAATGAACTAGTATTGCTACCCGGCGTCGCTTGGACTAAGCGACCAATAATTATTTAATGTTATATCATTCGACATAATTATATCACAAAATCTAACATCCAAAATAGAGTTAAAATAAAATCACAAACTTTATTTAATTTGATGACATGATTCTCGCCCATTAAAATGTCCAAATTCAAGGAAAAAATCTAATTTGCTGTCAAAGAAATGTCAAATAATACCTTCACGTAAATAATAAACATTATTATTAATAATAAAAGCCGGTAAAAGTTCAGTAGAAGACTAATTTATTCCATTTTGACTAAATGTCTAGGCCGATAAAAATTCAAACATATTTTCTTTCATATTCGTTTTTATGGCAACTTAATGATCATCAATGCAAAAGGGAATTACAAACCCACAGACATACATACATACGCCGTTTCGGTTTTATATATAAGATTAAGAAATTTTGATATTAAGTGAAATTTAAATGACGCTTCATAAATACCGCGGACACCGTCTTCGCGATTCCACTGTGCTGTTCTATCCTCTGATGTCATTGTGAGGGCTGAAAACAATTTTCCCCACAAAACCGTCGTGCCCCCGTTGAGTTTTTCGGGTTTCTAATAATACGCTGAAAAAATTCCTCACAACTGAACCGATTTCTTTCGAGTTCGATCAGTAAAAACTGTTTTTGTCTTAAGTCGCCTTTCCCTTATCATTACATAGTAAAATTTGAGCCGATCCTAATGCGAATGTAAAAAATCTGACAATAATGACACATGAAATCAAACGGCAGTCAGCCTTATAAGTTATCCGACCTCTTTTTTAGTATTAATCCACACAGATGTGTCATATTTTATCTATTATATACATTTGTAAATCATAAAGTTTCAAATCGTCGTAAGGGTATGGAGTAAGCTTCGTAAGCTGATAGTAATTTATATTCATGACAAAATTTTGTAAATGATTATTTTACAAACAAAGGTATGTTATGTATTTTTTAAACATACACAAAATTAATAAAATTATTCTATATAAAATTGAAAAAACCCAGTTAATCAGAAACGAAAAAATAGCTAAATGACGGTGATACTTCGAGGGGAAATCGCTGCGCAAGTATGAAGCGCTCCCGCTTTCTCTTTTCCCTCCTCGCCAGGGAAGCTTCGGACGTTATGAGAAATCCTACGAAGATAAACAGTTTCAATAAAACAAACAACCAGACGTCGTGATGGATGTTATATGATATTTTTGATAAACACCACATCGTTTCATCAAACATTGGACGTGAAAAAAATAGGTAACGCTTTTGACTCTTCAATTTAACATAGATCGATTTCCACAAGTCACATTTGAATGGAACAATTTCGAACATGTACCGCATTTTATAAAAAAGTTGTGCAAGATTTATAATATATTCATCACTGTGGTTATCTCGAATGGCATTTAATGCAGCCTGTTTGAAGAACAAAGCCTACTTTATTAAACATTGCGTACGATGGTGTTTATTTGTTAATGTTGCTACTCAATTTAAATGTTTTAAATGTTGTCCCAAAAGAGATTACCAAATATTTCAAACTTTAACATTTTATATATAACGACGATAAATATCACTTTTTATGACGATACTTTCAATTATTTGTGGAAATGCAATACATACATATAAAAAAGACATTTTCACTCTTATTAAAATAATAAATATAATTATATTTTGGTTTTGATTGTATGCATGTAAAGAATAAGCCTTTTTTTACTAAATAGCCTACAATACTGCTAGGCGCCGCTTTGGCCGTGCGGTCAGTGTCGTTGGCTGTAGTTACGATGATTACAGTTTCATTAAATGATTTTTCCTTCGAATTATGAATTTGGGCTGGAAAACATTGCTTTTGTGATGGTTAAAATTTTCCCCGCATATCCAATCCTAGACGAGGGATAGCGGGAGCGGTCAACAAAAAATAGGTCCTATCAAGCCTTTTCCTTTACTCTCACTCTCGTCAAAGAAAAAAAAATGAATCACATTAGTTCAACTCGCGGAGAAAGGGCCACCGCAAACACTAATGTCAAAGATGTCAAATTATGTATTGAAAAATCTCAATTAAGCTTGTCGTGACTTAAACTGAGACCCGTCTGATTGCTAGGATAACACTCTATCCACATGACCAGTGCTACTAAAATGCCCGTCCGTACGCCAGTAACGTTTTCGTCGTTATTGGCAGTTACATGTGATGGAGTCACCAAAATTGACGGTGTAATTTCCAGTTCCGCATGAACTCTCACTGAAACCTCTTTTTCCATTTTCATCAGTTTCTCGTTTATGCGTATATAATGAAAACATATTGAAATAGTATTGACACGCATTATCCATTTCGTGCGACATTGTCTTTGATAAAATCGGAACTGGATAAGTAATCGTAAAACAAACAAGCTCATAATATTTTATGTCAGAGAAGTATTAAGCACATGTATATCCAGTGGAAATCGGATAACAACATATGTTTAATATATATATATATATGTATATACAGGGCTTTTTTTAACCTGTAACGCGGCGGAACGGCGTTCCGGCACCTTTTTTTCTCGAAATTTTAATAAATTTTCGAAAAAAAATATTTTTTCTATTTTAAAACTTTCGTTTCTTTTCTTGTAAGCCATTGACTGTTAATCCCTTTTGAATATATAGGGTATCATAGGACCCATAAATTAATTTCATGCAAAAGATTATCAGGTATGTACTTTCTTGGAAAGGGCTTGATGTAAAATTAATTTTTTGTTCTGTTTCCTTATATCAAAACCCAATCTGAGCGGACGTGCCATGAACAAAAACGTCTTTAATATCGCCGATTTCTTGGAACTAAATATGTATACATTTGAATCGATTGAAAGTATGGCTAATAGTAGAATACTGGAAATTTAATTTGCCAATAAAATTTATGATGGGCAACCTGCCTGTGTCAAACTTTATAATCATTCATTAAGTGACCCGTGAATCTGTCGACATCGTTTGGTGAAAAGTTAAATGTGCGCATTTTGTAAAATTTAAAGAATCATAACGAACAACGTTACATATGCAGTGAATTAGGATAGCGTTTTTAATAAATTACATATTTTTTTATGTTACATAATATATTTAATGTTCATTTTTGTTTAATTTTCATTTAAAATTTCTAAAATAAATATAAATATTTGTATATTTTGTTTTATTTTCTATGCATTATATGGAAAAGCCGCCTTTAATTCTATCAAAATTATATTCGAATATGTAATAAATAATCAACCTTCCTAGAAAATGCTTGAAATAAGTGCGTTACGGCACCTTTTTTTTCCAAAAAACGCACTGTGTATATATGTATATAATATCATTGTCCAAATTTTCCATATTTAATTTGATGGAACACATTGAATCAATATTTATTTCCTTTACTATTCAAATTTTTGCTGGTCTATAGTTACAAAAAAAATTCCGAACCACAAAACAAAATTATTTGAGTAACACTGCTCTACAGCGATTGTGGAAAAATAATGTAAAATATTATATTTATTATCACAGTTTGGTGATTTAACTTTTTTCTCTCGAAATAGATGCATAATATATTCTCTATTAAATTATTTAATTAATTAAAGTTGATTTTTTCACGCGTTTAATTAACAATTGAAATATTTTTTATTTTGCATATGTTAACTAACTTTCTTGTAAGAGACCTTTTATTGCCTAAAATCAAATGTGGATTTAATAAATATTTGAGTTTATCCGGATTTTCCAATTATAAAAATCCGAAAGGCAGTAAGTATTTTTATTTCGGGAAATCGGAAGCATTAGAAATACGTTAAATGTATTTGCCATTTATCACTTTTAAGGTGTTCACTGTCAATACTTGGTGGAAAGGCATTATAATAAAAATAATGATACATTTTTAGTACTTTTTCCACAAGAGATTTATTTCATCAGGACCGGTTTCGCTCATGGCGAGCATTATCAACTGATAAGGAATACAATAAAACAGTGGTATTTATGCAAAAGTTAAGTATGAAAACAAGGTATGACAAACAATTGGTTAAACAACTAAGCAAATAAATTAAAGCAAATTACAAGCAATATTTTTCTCAGTATCAATTATTTGATCAGTATCTAATTTCATTAACGGTCAGTGAATACGAAAGAAAAGTTCAGTAATAAATACATAGAACGGACACTAAAAAATAATGTGTGGTCAGTAAATAATTGATTTTGTTCAGTCTTTTATTGGAAAATGGTCAGTATTTTTTTGTTAAAGTGTCAGTAGATATCTATAAACGATGCGTAATTAGTAATCATAGAACGATTTGGTAGGGTTAGGTTAGGTTAGGTAAAGTTTGGTAAGGTTAAGTAAGGTTAAGTTATTATCAATCATTTGAAAACCAATACTAACCGTTTTACTTAAATTACTTACCATTTTATGTACATAAACTACTGACCGTTTCATTTAATAACTGCCGACATTCATACTGATATTTAATACACGCCAAATGTGTGGTATATTTTAGTTTACTAATCGCTATGAAAGTAGAGGATAAGCCGAGACGGCATTACTATATTTAAAACGGTATTACATATAAGCACAATTATAACTGAGTCTACCTTTTTAGAATACCAAATTGTGTTGTGTTATTTATTTGAAAACCTGAGTTTATAGAATTTAAATTAAAATTTCACACAAATACACCACACTGCTTGGACTTGGATGTGTTTTAACCATACATGATGAAAAATATCAAAAATATGGTTTTTCGGTTTTACACTGACGGGTAATTCTTGTTTTCACTATTTTCATTTTGTTTGCTTATCTAGCATGAAATATTAAATGATTTTTAAGGTTTTGTCATTTGTTTTGAGAAAATGACTGTGGGAGGAAGTTTTTAACGAATTGAACTTTATTTCCTACGAATTATTTTAATAAATATTCTTGGAATAATTAGTGATTGTTTTAATGATGTTGTTAAATGTTTAAATCGCAGTGAACTGCGACAATCGAATACAGAATTTTTGAAAAGTTTTGAACTTTTTATTTTTGCATACAATATGTCAAATTTGGCTATTGGCCGGATTGTTAGGGTTGATATTTAATTGAATTCACATTAATAGGAAAATTAGGCAAAAAAAAAGTGACGATATTCAACTTTTTAGTCGGAGTCGTGTTTTTGGTCTATGTGGGAGTCGGAGTCGTGGTTATGGTAAATGCTGGAAACAGAGTCGAACTTTTTTTTACCGACTCTACAGCCCTGATTGAATGTATTCGAAAACATTTTTTCTTCTTTGATGTGTTTTAGATTTACCTTCGCTTTTTTCGGCGATTTTCGAATATTTTTTTGAATAAATAAATAAATATAAATAACCCATTTGAAATCTATCTAGATCACCTGACACACGCAAGTCCCAGGCTGCAAGGCTACTCATTCCACGATTATCTTTCATAAGTCATTAAATAGCTTCTTATACCTTGGCCTGTTGATGATACATATATCAGATTAAAAAAAAATAATACAGTGATCATGAAATGAAATACAGAAATAACTAAAAAAGAACCAATTTGTTCATTTGGTAAAAATAATATTTAAAAAGGATCTTAAATAACAATTCCAATAATTATGAGAGGTGGCAAGCAAACTCCTCGGTACAACACCATAATATGCAGGACACACGAAGACATATCATAAGCCAGCGAGTAAAACTTCTTTGGCGAATACGGTTCTTTATGGCAACACGGACCAAGTTATCAAAAGTAGCAGTCTTGTGTTAACACATTATATAAATATCTGGTCCGAGATCCAAGATCCGAGTTTACCAGCTCGCTGCACTATATGATCCGTAAAGCTAAAAAAATATATTTATAAAACTTTTGTCATATTTTCTCTACTTAAAGATTAGGGGTCTATTTTGATTCATACAATTTGTAGATCACGCCACCGACCGTAATGATTTTTTTCTCATATTCTGTTAAATCGTTATTATTTTGGTTTTAATTTAAAATAAGAATGAAAAGAAGTCCAACACTCTAGTCACAGTCATTGAAGGATTTTGCAAACTTCAGCTTGGACAGAAGAGAACTCTTTCGAAAGCGAATCGTGCATCCACATCACTATAATACTACAAACGGCTCTGACCAAATTTAATTTTCAAAATAATGATTTAGTTACTTCACCTATTTTAAAATGTATCTGTTGAATAGTTTTTGTTTTTGGAAAAACTGTGACAAAACTAAATTATTAATATTTTTTGCAGAAACATACTTTATCTGAAAATGAATCATATCCGACGCGTTATCATTCAGTGTGCTGATGCTCTGTGCTGATGCTTTACCAAAGTGATACATTATTGTTTTGTGAGAGTTCAGTGATTTTCAGCAAGAAAGTAGTAATGGCGCATTATTTCCTGATTCATAATTTTACCTCCTGCGCTGTGCTCGGAGGCTGTCGAGGAACGGAAGCGGATGCCGCGGGCGCCTATGGCGGAACCGCAACGGAAATAACCAATCGCAGACGCTCTACTTGACGATTTTCCTGATGAATTTTCAATTAATCACCGTAAACTCGTTACAAAATTGAGCGTTATATCGTTTTGGTAAATAAAAAAAACAGAGCAGCCTGTGATTTTATCCGTCACTCATCGCCGTTATGTAGACGTGACTCTGTTCCATCCTTCACTGTACAATCACTGAGTTGACGCATTTATTTACGAGACACGGCTAATATAACCAATTCACTGTATTTCTAAAAATATTTATTTGCCGGCTGTTGTTTAATTATCCGTAAAATAGAGGGTTACGGGAAGAAAATAAAAAGGTCGGCATAATAAGTCGAAAGCCTCGCCATCCTCATCGTATCGATCCGGACATTCTACATTAATATTATCGTCGAGCGTTAAAAATAATTTATTGTTTTCAGAAATGATAATATAGGCATTATGAAGCGTCGCAAATGTATTCGAATAATAGAAGCGAAGGCAAATTATATTCTCGTTCATTATTAATATGCATGCTCGATATGTAAAGCCGATGAAAAAATAGGCCATAATACTGACTGTCAGTCAGTTTATTCGAGCGCACGTTTTCTACTACAAAAGCAGCAACAAGCGCTGCGGCGAGTAATCATCGGAACAAGTAGGTCATTGCGTTTTCACAATAAACTTATAGCTTTGAAGTGGCCGCAACGCAATACCTGCGACGGTCGCATCGAGCGACGGAACGACGACTCTAAACGTCTCATACAGAGAAACCTCGGTGACAGAATGGCTATTATTTTATCGATATACGCGTAGTCAAATGGAATCGGAGATCTTCTGTGAATTTTTGATTATTTATTACGTTAAATTCAATTAATAAAAATTCGCCGAAATTCGAGAAAGTTCGCCGAAGAAAGTGAGCTGTATGTGCCTTAGATACGTCATGTGTACTGAGATGTAAAAAGCAACAATCCAAAATATAAATTTGCGTACAGTCGCGAATTGGTTAAGCAAACTATTTGTGATCTGTGGTTTTTACCGAGATACTGAGCAATGGCAAGCAAGATTGGAAAGCGTTTGAGCTCGCTTCTCAATTCAGACAAACAATACATATGTACATTTAAAGGAAACATGTGCTATTGCCACGCATCCCAATGATTCCGACAGATATGCCATTCGAATAAAAACGTTTGCAGTTTCCGGTGCGACTCGCATTTGAAATGACCATCAATAAAGCACAGGGATAATCGTAAAAATAATAATAGAATTAAAAATATTGCGTATCCAAAAGCACTTTAGTAAACATAATAAACACAATTAATGCACAGACACTTTCTTCCTTTTCCTTTGAGTAGCATTGCAACGCATGCCAGGTACTGGCTTGTATTGGATAAATATATAAAATATACCTTATGGACGGGCTTGCACTTTTTACGGATCAGAAATTATCTGCTCATTCTATGTGAAAAGTAAATTCATAGATTCGGTGTAAGATTTACGTATATTTAAAATATTTGTATTGTAAATTTTTGTAAGCCTCTTTCGATGATTTATAATATAATTGTACACAATCGTCGAGGAACCTCGCTGAAGAGATCAGCGTGGTACTAAAAATGCAATAAAACAAAGAGAGGTTATGAATGAGTTTTTTATGAGAACTAAATAATGTTGATTATATATGCATTGGTATTGAGCATCTCAAATAACGGAAACAATGTTATGAAATATTGAGTATTATTTGAATACATTTTTCAATCTTTCGCAAGCCTTCCACTTTTGCAAACATTGCGAATAAGTTCCGAAAATCAGACACCGGCAATTTACTGTGCAATTCCAACATTACGAACAGTCACCTGTATGGAGGTTATTACAATCCAGACATTAAGCGCGCCTTGAAATCAATCCAGGATCAGCAGACATTTTGCAGTCAGCATAAAAAACCGAAAATAAAACTCGCTGCAAACTATTTTTTTACACGCTGGGTTTCAACAGTGCCTTGGAATATTTATACACATAAAAATAAATACGCACGCACGTATTATCTGTATATATATATATACATACGTGCAAGCGCGAGAGCTAACGACTGGGACGTTTCCTGAAGGTGACATTATATGTATATGTGAATATCTATGCACGATACGCGTATGTTTTGTGAGCACGGATTTGCGATACGGCTTAATCATCTCTTTATAAAAAACACTTTAAGTGAACTTTAGTGTCCAACTTTAAAAAAATATATATTATGAGTATATACATAGCAACATAAGGTATCCGTCGAAGAAAAGTTTTGAAAGTATTTTATTTCGGAATATATTTCATCTGTGTCTTCGCTGACTGTAGTATATATATACTTATTTATACTTTGTGAACACAGAAATACACTATTGGAGTCCGAAATTTTTCCAAAAGAAAATGGTATCCGATTTCTAGATTTCCAAATGAAATAATCTCTCGACCACTTTTCTTTGCCCGTGAACTTGCTTCCAGATTTGAATGAAATATTAAACTTTTTTGAAAGAAATCAATAAAAGTAAAGCATAGTAATGTCAGTACTCGTAAAGTTGTATCGACTACTCGATATTCGAGTATACTCATCCATTTTCATGTACTCTATACTCTTATTTGAAAAATACTCGAGTAATACTCGTTATTTATAAATGAAAATTGATTTTCAAATTTTATTTTTCGTAAACAGCAGACAGAAAAACTTGATAGCACTATTGAATCCATGGTTAACTTTTAAGCCGACGTCCACAGCTACGGATAGATTTTTTTCTTCTGCGGCAATATATAAACAAAGCTTCGAGCCAAATTTAAAATTGAGTCGTTTAATTCTCTATTATTTTTCGAAATATACGTCTCATTAATACTAATAAACGTATTAATGCAATAAATAAGCTTATTTATTTAATTATCATCTATTTTGTATATACAAAAATTTGAATTAATAATATATATTTTGGTACATCTGAAACTTCTCGAGTATACTCGAGTATTTTAAAATTTTACTACTCGATACTCGAATAGGTAGTTGAGATGTCGAGTAATTGGAGTCTCTAGGCTCAACCCGCTTTCTGGGTCGGATAGATGAAAAAAAATCAACATTCATATTTGAATAGTAGCTGAGAGTTCATGGACATTAATATATATTAATATTATTGTCGGTCACTGTGGTCTAGCGGCAAGAGCTTTGTCCTAGTGATCTGGAGACCCGGGTTCAATTCCCGGCAAGGGCAGATTTTTTCAATTGAAAAAAAGAGATCTTGGGCTGGGTGTATGTTATTTATCGTTGATTTTGTGCACAACTGATTCATTACTTATCATCGAGTTAATCTCATATGACTTTCACAATTAAGAATATTTGGCGCATTGGCGTAAGCTGTAATGCCAAATATTTTTTTTTATTTAAAAATAAATAAATATTATATTATGTTTTTTAATAATATTCATTATTTTGAAAGATTCAGACGTTGCTTTGGGAAAACTTAATATTGTATCAATAGGTATTTTTATTTAACTAGTTTGAAACAAGTTTTTATAGTGCCACAACAGATGAAACAAAAAAGTTATCATTGTTATGCATATAATTATATTTCTAATGTTTAGTTGTAATGAATATTCATCAAAAATCAAATAAAATGCAATATTTGACATCTTCAACTGAAATTTAAGTTGCTAGAAGATTGTCCACAAAGCTCAAACTATATATTCAATAGATAAATAAATACCACGTGTTTTTATAAATACAAAATGAAATGTATAGGTATGTAACAATACTGTATACATTAAATCTGTTGAAAAAAATATATAAACGTTATTTTGTATTAACTAGGTTTTGCTATGGTTAGTTTGGCAATGACATGGAAATTAAATTACAGATAGTCAGTAAAAATAACACAACTACTAGCTTTATTTATATTCTTTTATTTAATTAATAAAATTTTATTTGCAACAGGACTCTAGATAATTTCACATTTTGTGAAAATTCAAAATAAATCATCGTTTTTAAGGAACTGACATTCAATAATATAATCTTTTTTAAATTTATAATTCACTTATTAATTCAAAAATATTATATATTCACAATAAAAATATTACTTTGTTAAATTTTATCATAATTGAAATGATTTTTAACAATAACAATTTAAAGTGAGATCAATCTAAGATTTTCTAAAATACCCTATATACATATGTATTTATTTATATTAGTGTTTTTAATGTGAATACAATAAAACTTACCACTTTATGCTTAAGCTCTGGTCAACTTACACTGTTATAGTTTAACTGTGAATAAATAATGAAAGCTTTACCAATATTGTCTATTGAAACATAAATTTTCTATTTCTATATCTCGATTTTAAGTTGAACTCAAATGAAGTTGAATTTTCATAAATGAGTCACAAAATTCGAATTTGAGGTTGAATAAAAACTTTAGCTGAATCGAAACAAGAAAAAAGTTTCAAAGTTATTTCATGTCAAAAATTAAACTCGTTCTGAATTCAAGAGCCGAAAAGATTTTATTTCTTCGCGGAAGGTGTTTTATCGTATGAATCATTTTAGAGAAATTATTATAACCGCGATTTGCGTGCGACCGAGCGCGGCACGGTCTACGATCTCATCGATCGGTCGATCATTTCGTTCACGGAGATTTTTGAAACAGGAGTGTTTCGGACGCGAGAACTCCGCCGAGTGAATCGGGCGGGAAGGCTACGTCGTAGAGCGGGCGTAGCAACAAGCGATCTCTACGCGCATGGCGCGGTCCCGTCGGAACAGATGCCGCTCTTTCGCGAACAGGTATCGCCCGTCTCCGATCGCTAGTTGCATGCTCATTAAAGTGCGCTTGGAGCTCCGGCTCCATTATATTTCAAATAAATATATATTACAAGCCATATCTATGAAGATCAAAACTCTGATCATTTTAATAAAAATGACAAACAAACTACCATCTATTTAAATATAGGTAATTTCAAATATTTATGTAATATAAACATATAAAGTTGATAAGACAAGTAAAATAATATTCAAGGATTCATTTTATCTGTATATACAATGCTATCATTAAATAATCGGAGATTTCGTGCTGAAACAACGCACGTGTTAAAAAGCTGTAGTCCTGTAAAGGATAATGATGCCACATAGTCAATCGATCGTATATTGTTTGTATTGCACTCTATGTCTTAAGTTAAGAATTTATATTTATTCGCTCGGCTACACTGGCGGACCCAGGAACTGTCCCAGGGGGTGGCCATTTTGAAAATAAACATGATACATTAAAAAACATATATACACCATACACCCATTCCTTTTTTCGCGATTTTTGAACGGGGCCCCGCTACCTTTTTTACGCGATTTTTTTCCGAATATTTTTAAATTTCTAATTTTTTTAACGGAATAAATGATAATGGATAGCCGAAAGGTTTTCATGCGTCGTAATGTGGAAAACAGCGAAGGTAAGATTGTCAAACTTTAAAGCCCAAATTGAATCAGTTTTCGGGGAAAATTCCATTACTTTCAAATAATTCTCATTCGATTCATGAAAAACAATCAAGTTATGGATAGCCGAAAGAAAACGTAATCGCGATTAAAGCCCAAATTGAATCAGTTTTCAGGGGAAAACTTATCAAATAATTCTCCTCAGGGGGGGGGGGCATGGCCCCCATCCGCCTATGCTCGGCTAAAATAAAGTTTTGTTGCTTCCACAAATTTGTATATTTCTATCGCAAGTTCTAAAATGTTGTATATTCGATGGTAAAATTGACGAGGCTTTCAAATTGTTCAAATCAATTATACCTTGTAAGAAGACATACCTAAAATATATATTCTCAATTTTTATTTACAAACAAAACCATTTTATTTCTAGCACTTTGACACATTTCCCCATTTATTTCACTTGGTATAATATTTTGCTGGACGGAATGACAATTTAAGACTTGAGGTCATTTTTTAAGTCCATGCCTGTTTTGCTACGATATACCTAATTAAACTTTTTTTTCGTTATTCTAGGAGCTGAATAGTTAAAATTTATTATATAAAAAATAAAAATATGTGAGTGAATCCATCAATAGCAAAAACATATTTTTAAGGTTTCTTACTGAAAGCTAGATTTTGAGGGCTAAGCGGTCTCTCTCAGCTTCTTAATTATTATGTAGGTCGGACATTTTGGGAACTGACTACGTATATTGAAAGGTAAGAATCCAACTGCATCGGAACTTTATTCACGATATGCTTAAAAGTAGCAGGGGAGCAATGTCTAAAAAATAATTAACGCACAAATAAAGCCAATAATAATTATTATCCTTAGGAAAGGTGGAAAATTGAAAGCCACGCAATCGTCAAAGGAAACGATTCCAAAGTTTGATGAATAGTGAAACACGTAGAAGGAGGTGTCTTGGGAAGCCGCGAAAGTGGTTTCGCCCTGCCCCTACCACAAGAACACTGCTCAGACGATTCACGACATGGGACTTAATATATTTGACTCAAACTACGGGTGAACATTGCAGAAAATATTTATCAAAAATGTTAAAATAAATAAACATTTTTTCACAAAACAGTTCACTTCTGAAACAAACGAAGTGATTTATAATGGAATTTGAGAAAGACTTTCGATAAAAAAAATCATGGATAGACGAGATGCACTAGGAAATTTCGGTAAAATAAAATGCTCTCAATTCACTTCGCTTGAATATTTTTAATTAAATTAAATTAAATTTAAATTTAAATTTTCTTAATTTTATTTTAAAGATAAAAAATATTTGGCCCAACAGCTTACGCCACTGCGCCAAATATTCTTAATTGTGAAAGTAATACGAGATTAACCCAATGATAAATAATAAATCAGTCGTGTCCAAATCAACGATAAATTACATACACCCAGCCCAAGATCTCAATTTCAATTGAAAAAAGGGTGCGTGTACTTATGTACGCGCGTAAGAAGTTATACTTCTTTGGCATCATTAAATTATTGTAGAGAATAAGATATTTGAAAATAATAATAAATATTAAAAATTGTAAATTAATAGTTTAATTTTATTTTTGATAATTATAATATATATTATAATTGTCAAAAATAAAATTTAGAGAAAAATGAATATACATAACATAATTTGTGCTAAATATTATAAGATTTTAAATTTCAAATATTTATTATTGATTATTTAATATTTTAAAAGTAAATAAATGGATTTAATAAAAAATTCAAAAATTGAATTTAAGTTTAACATTTTTAAAATATTTATTAGTTTCTTAATTTAATATTCACTTTTCATTGTTATCACAAATTTTGAATTAAATTTATTTCTTTATTTTGTAAATATTAAATAACCAATAATAAATATTCAACATTAACAATTTAATAATATTTAGTATTAATTATATTAAATAATCATATTTTAATTTATATAAATAAATAATACATACGGATAGTTAACCTCAATTATATTGATGCACTTTAAAAAGTAAATGAGCACAATTTTTTTCACTAGTAGGTAGTAAATAATATTAATAACTACGAATAGTAAATAAAATTAATCAAAATATTCAATTTCAATCACTACTGAACGAGCGTGCCAACATGCGTGACTAACTTCAACCTGTGAATTTTGTGAGTGACGGTGATGCGCGCGCAACTTAAAATTTCACTCTTATCATTTTTGCATGACGCGCCTAAAGAAGTATAACTTCAAAAATCAGACCTTGCCGGAAATTGAACCCTGGCCCCCTGATCGCTAGGAAAAAGCTCTTGCCACTAGATCACAGGGACCGACAAATATGTAAGACACAGTCCGTTTTTATGTCACCCCTGCTCATGCGCAGGCTTAACATACGTCCAGAACATAGAAACTGGTTCCGGCCGGTTTGGTATTGCTAAACGAGATTGGTATAAAATAAAACCATCAGCTTTGGAACATACAATATGGAAATGAAAAAATATTAAATTTGAAACAAATAACGAATGACGAATGACGGATAACGGATGCCCATTCTCATTCTCCTGGGCAACTTAAAATGGAAAAAAATAAAAGATTATAATATAAGTGCAGTGAAAAAGAAATATGAAATAATATAAGTATAGTGAGTACAGGTTTTGTGTAGAGTGTTATGAAACAAAGTGTGTTAAGTGAATTGTTGAAGTTATACTTCTTTAGGCGCGTTATGCAAAACTGATGAGAGTAAAATTTTAAAATGCGCGCGCAAACCGTCACGAAGAAACTTCACAGGTTGCGCATGTTGGCAGGCGACGAGCGTCATGAAAGTGTGAATTATATATGTGCTAATAAATTATATTCAGTAGTGATTTAAATTGAATATTTTGATTAATATTATTAACTATTCGTAGTGATTAATATTATTCACTACTAGTGAAAAAAATTGTGCTTATATAATTATTAAAGTGCATTAATATAATTGAGGTTAACTATCCGTATGTATTATTTATTGATATAAATTAAAATATTAATATTATTTATTGGTAATGGTGTAGGCCATGTACACCAAGTGACAGCTCAAATACAAAATGGAATCCATCGTCAGTGTTCCCTATTATTGTATATTTAAATCGCAAAAATACCCGTCAAATTAATTAAACGTTTTGACTTGTTCGAACAATCAGTTCGCGCCAGTCAGTTAAGATGACAGGTAGACGGAATAGGTAGTGGTTAATAAACAATAATAGTGTGAGGTAAGGTTAAGTTAAGTTGGGTAAGGTAAGGTTAGGTTAGGTTAGGTTATTTATTGTTGTGAATTACAATTATATTTAAATACCTAACCTAACCTAACTTAACTTAACCTAACTAAACTTTACCTAAGCAATTAAAATGTTCAGGTAAGCTATTTAAATATATTTTAATTTACAATAATAAATAAGTGATCAAAAGAAAATATAAATTGTTATTTAAAAATATTCATAAATAATATCCAATTCATACTTGGTCCAATACAAGGAAATATAAATCACTAGATTGCTACCCGGCTTCGCTCGGACTAGGCGACCAAAAATTATTTAATGTTATATCATTCCCAAAGAATAACAGACCCACAGCATACATACATACATACGCCGTTTCGGTATTTCTAGTATTGTTACCCGGCTCGCTCGGACTAAGCGACCAATAATTATTTAATGTTATATTATTCCCAAAGAATTACATACCTACAGCATAAACCGTTTCGGTTTTATATATAAGATATTAGAACCTCGCACGTCAAAAGTTCCTTTTCCGTTGATTTGGAATATGTAAGTAAAGAATGCGAGCTTCACGCAATACTATCGTGGCGTAGCGGTCGATGTCGGAGATTCCAACCGTCGCGATAGCCAGCCCCAGCTCGAATCTCGGACGCAGAGTTGATCTTTTTTTATTTTATAGAGATAATGCTTCGCTCGGATTAAGCGACCAATAATTATTTAATGTTATATCATTCCCAAAGAATTACAGACATACATACATACACCGTTTCGGTTTTATATATAAGATTAATAGGGAATACTGATGATAGATTCCATTTTGTATTTGAGCTGTCACTTGGGGTACATGGCCTACACCATTACAATTTATTTAATAAAATTAATACTGAATATTATTAAATTGTTAGTGTTGAATATTTATTATTGGTTATTAATATTAACAAATTAAAGAAATAAATTTAATTCAAAATTTGTGATAACAATGAAAAGTGAATTCTAAATGAGGAAAATAATAAATATTTAAAAAATGAATAAACTTGGATTCAATTTTTGAATTTATTATAAATTCCATTTATTTACTTTTAAAATATTAAATAATCAATGAAAAATATTTAAAATTTAGAATCTTATAATATTTAGTAAAAATTATGTTATATATTTAAGTTTTTCAACTGAGAGTGCTTGATGGAATTTCAAAATCAAATTTGAAATGTTTGAATTTTGTACTTTTCCATGAGTTTTGTCTTTAACGACCTGGACTTCGCCTTTTGGCATCTTCAGGCAATCCAAGTGTACGGATGTACTTAAACTGACGCGTAGTTAACAGTTTGTATAGTTTAAATACAAAAATAGAAGTAAATCACTTAGTTAAAAGGCTATTAAAATGTAAATTAGCGAAAATTGAATGTATATAAGTTTCAATGAATTAAGTGAGTTAGTTATAATTATGGGGATTTTTTAAAATAAAAATGACCAGATAATAACATAAGAATATTTAAAATAGCAGTAGTAAATATATTTAATATAATCTAGCAGTTTTAACAAAATAAAAATTTAGGTGAGAAATTTGGAGACATTTTGGATATTTGGGGACACTTTGGATATTAAAAGATATTTTAGAGACACTTTGGATATTTTGGGGACTTTTTGAATATTTTTAGATATTTAAGAGACACTTTGGATATTTGGGGACACTTTGGATATTAAAGATATTTAAGAGACACTTTGGATATTTGGGGACATATTGAATATTTGG